>CM067375.1:39348167-40055667 GCA_034401795.1 Chaetoderma sp. LZ-2023a | reverse complement strand
GGACCAATAAAGTCTGGCCAAGGCCTAGCTACGGCCTAGGTAAGACTTAGCAAATTCTGACTAAAGCCTATATAATGTAGTGTAAGGCTTGACTAAGACCTAGCTACGGTCTAGGTACGGCCTAGTAAAGCCTGGTTAAGGTCCAGGTAATGCCCAAGTAATGCTTAGCAAAGCCTGACTAATACCTAGGAAAAGCCTGGCAAAGCCTGGCTACGGCCTAGGTAATATCTTGATAAGCTTGCCTAAGGCCCAAGTAAGGCATAGTCAGGCTTTGATAAGCCTTAAATAGGCATTGCCTAGGAATTTGCCTGGCTTTCATAAGCCTTACGTAGACCTTATCTAGATCTTATCCAGACTTTACTAGGCCTTTGCCATACCTTAGACATGTTTTGCCTGGCTTTACATAGGCATTTGCTAGGCTTCGTTAAGATTTACCTAGGCCATATATGGGCCTTAGACAGGCTTTACCAAGCTTTAACTAGGCCATCGCCAGGATTTGCTACGCCTTAACTAGGCCTTAGAAGGTTTTGTAAGACCTTACATAGGTCTTAACTAGGCCTTAGCCAAGGTTTGCGAGGCCTTACCTAGGCCATAGCTAGGCTTTGCAAGACCTTTTCTTCGCCTTAGCCTCTTATTGCTAAGTCTATGCAAGACCTTACACAAGCTTTAGACATGCCTTAGCCTGACCTTCGCCAGGGCTTAGGCAGACCATAGACAGCCATTAACCAGACCGTAGCCAGACTTTGCTAGGCCATACATAGCACTTAGCCAGGTTTTGCTAAGATTTACCTAAGTCATACATGGGCCTTAGCCAGGCATTACCAAGCTTGAGCTAGGTCTTCGTCAGGATTTGCTACGCTTTAACTAGACCTTAGCCAGCCCTTAGACAGGCCTTAACCAGGACTTAGAAGGGTTCGCTAAGATTGGCCTAGCCATTACCTAGGCATTAGCCAGGCGTTGTTATGTCTTAAGTAGGACTTAGTCCGGTTTTGCTAAGCCGTAACAAGGCCGAACCATACTTTGCCAAACTGTACTTAGGCCTTAACTAGGCCTTAGCAAGGGCTGTATAGGCCTTACATAGGCCCTAGCCAGGCTTTACAAAACCTTACCTGGGGCTTAGCCTGTTATTGCTAGGTCCATGCAATACCTTCTTAGGCTTTAGAAGACCTTAGCAAGGCATTAGGCAGGCCTTTGTCAGGCATTAACCGGGCCTTAGGTAGACTTTGCTAGGCCACACATAGGCCTTAGCCAGGTTTTGCTAAGATTTACTTATGCCTTGCCTGGGTCTTAGCCATGCTTTGCTAAGCCTTAACTAGGCCTTAGTCAGTATTTCCTAGGCCTTACTTGGCCTTAGCCAGGCTTTGTTAGGACTTATCCATGCTTTTCTAGGCCTTACATATGCCTTAACGACGCTTTTCTAGGCCTTAAATAGGCCTTACCTGTCTTAACCAGGCATTACCAAGGCTTTACTAAGTCTTGCCTAAGCCCGAGCCAAGCTTTGCTAAACATGGCCTAAGTATTAGCCAGGCTTGCCTATACCAAACTTAGACCTTACTTAGGCCTTACCCAAGTTTTGTTACGCCTTACCTAGGCCTTAGGTACATTTTGCCAACCCTTACCTAGTCCTTGGTCAAAGTTTGCAACACCTTACCTAAGCCTTAGCCAGGCTTTGGTAGACCTTATCTAGACATTGCCTAAGTGTTAGCCAGGATTTAGTAAGCTTCACATTGGTCTTAGCTAGGCCTTAGTCAGACTTTGCTAGGCCGTAACTAGGCCTTAGCGAGGCTTTGGTAGACTACCTAAGCTTTAGCCATGCTTTGCTGGAGATTTCCGAGGGCTTGGCCAGACTTTGTTAGATTTTACCTAGGACTTACCTTGGCCTTAGTCAGGATTTGTTAGGCCTCACCTAGTCGTAGGCCAAGCTTTGTAAGACACTAGCTAGGCCATACTCAGGCTTTGTTAAACCTTACAAAGGCCTTTCCTAGACCGCAGAAGGCTTTGCTGATTCCTAATTAGACGTTACCTATGTCGTAACATGGCTTTGCTAGGCTGTTGCCATGCCTTAGCTCGCTTTTTCTAGGTCTTAGACAGGTCATAGCCAGGCCTTATTCAGGCTTTAGTCAGGTTTTGATAGACTTTACCTAGCCCTTAGCCATGGTTTGCTCGACATTGTCTAGGCCGTAACTAGCCTTTGTTGTGCCTTATCTAGGCGTTAGCCAGGTTTCCTAAGTATGACCTAGGCCCTAAGCAAGCTTGATAGGCATTACCTGTGCCTTAGCCAAGCTTTGCAAGACATTACTTAGGCCCTGGCCAGCCTTTGGTAAGCTTTAACTATGCCTTACGCAAGCATTGACCACACTTTCCCAGACCGTAACTAGGCATAAGCCAGGCTTTGATAGACTTTACCTAGGTCTTAGCTAGGCGTTGCCAGACTTAATCCACGCATTAGCTAGGCTTTGCTAGGCCTTATCCAGACCTTATCTAGGCCTAGGTAATGGCTTGACAAGCCTTAACTAGGCCTAAGCCACGGTTTGCTAGGTCTTGCATGTGCTTTAGCCAATCTTTCCAGGACAGTACCTAGGCCATAGTCAGGCTTTGCTAAGCCTTACCTAGGCATTTATGGACTTAGCCAGCCTTTGCTAAGCCTTACATATAACTTACCTAGGTCGTAACCTGGCTTTTCTAGGCCGTTGCCATGCCTTAGCTAGGCTTTGCTAGGCTTTATATTATCCTTAGCCATGCCTTATTCAAGCCATAGTCAGGCTTTGGTAGACTTTAACTAGGCCTTAGCCATGCTTTGCAAGACATTACCTAGGCCTTAGCCAGACTTTGGCAAGCCTTAACCATGCCTTACGCAGGCATTGGCCATACTTTGTTAGACCTTACCTCGGCATAAGACAGGCTTTGATAGACTTTATCTACGCCTTAAGTAGGCTTTGCTAAACCTAAGCTACGCCTTAGCTAGGCTTTACTAGGCATTACTCAGGCCGTACCTAGGCCATAGCCATGCTTTGTTACGCCTTAGCCAGGCTTTTCCAAGCCTTACCTAGGCCTTAGCTAGGCATTAGCCAGGCTTCGTTAGGCCTTATCTAGGCCTTTGCCTGGCTTTGCCAATCCTTATCTAGGCCGTAGCCAAGGTTCGCTAGGCTTTACCTAGGCTTTAGTCAAGCTTTGCAAGATATTACCTAGGCCGTAGCCAGGCTTTGCTAAGCCTCACAAAGGCCTTGCCTAGGCAATAGCCAGTCTATGCTAACCCCTACTTAGAAGTTACCTAGGTCGTAACATGGCTTTGCTAGGCCGTTGCTATGCCTTAGGTAGGCTTTGCTAGGCCTTACCTAGCCCTTAGCCAGGCCTTATTCAGGCCTTAGTCAGTCAGGCTTTGATAGACTTTACCTAGGCTTTAGCCATGGTTTGCTAGACATTGCCTAGGCCGTAACCAGGCTTTGTTAGGCCGTACATTGGCCTTAGCTAAGCTTTGTTATGCCTTACCCGTGCTTTATCCAAGTTTTGCAAGACATTACCTAGGCCGTAGCTAGCCTTTGCTACGCTTTAAAAGGCCTTGTCTAGGTCTTAGCTAGTCTTTACTAAGCCTTAGCTAGAAATTACCTAGGTCGTAACATGCTTTGCTAGGCCTTATTCAGGTCTTATTCAGGCTTTGATAGATTATACCTAGGCCATAGTTATGGTTTGCTAAAACTTACCTGGGCAATAGCTAAGCTTTGCTAGGCCTTACATGTGCCTTAGCCAGGCTTTGCAAGACAATACATAGGCTTTAGTCAGGCTTTGGTAAGCCTTAACTATGCCTTACGCAGGCATTGGACAGACATTCTCAGACCTTACCTAGGCATAAGCCAGGATTTGATAGATTTTACCTAGGCCCTAGCTAGGCTTTGTTAGACTTAAGCCACGCCTTAGTTAGGCTTTGTTAGGCCTTAGTCAGGCCGTACCTAGGTCTTAGCCAGGCTTTATTAGGCCTTGCCTGGGCGTTAGCCAAGCTTTGCAAGACATTACCTAGGCCGTAGCCAGGCTTTGCTAATCCTTACCTAGAGCTTACCGAGCCCGTAACATGGATTTGCTAGGCCGTTGCCATGACTTAGCTAGGCTTTACTAGGCCATACATAGGCCTTATCTTGGCTTTGCCAATCTTTATCTAGGCCTTAGCCACGCTTTGCTAGGCCTTACCTGGGCATTAATCAAGCTTTGTAAAACATTGCCTAGCTCTTAGCCAGGCTTTTCTAAGCCTTTCCTAGGCATTGGCTGGACTTTGTAATACATTACATAGGCCTGCCTATGCCAGGCTTTGATGGACTTAGCTAGGCTTTGCTATGACTTAGTCCGGTCTTATCTATGCCTTAGCCAGGATGTGTTAGACCTTAGCCAGGATGTACCAAGCCGTACATAGGCGTTAGCCATGCTTTGCTAGGCATTACCTAGGTCTTAGCCAGACTTTCTTAGGCTTTAGTCAGACCTTAGACATGGCTGTTATTCCGTGTTATTCCATATAAAATGGTTTTTATTACATGTTATTCCATTTACTATGGCCGTTATTCCGAGTCATTCCATATAAAATGGTTGGTATTCATTGTTATTCCATATAATATGGCTGTTATTCCATGTTATTCCTTATAAAATGGCTGCTATTCCATGTTATTCCTTATAAAATGGCTGTTATTCCCTTTACTATGGCCGTTATTCAGAGTTATTCCATTTAAAATGGCTGTTATTCCGTGTTATTTCATATAAAATGGCTGTTATTCCATGTTATTCCATTTACTATGGCAGTTATTTCACGTTATTCCATAAAAAATGGCTGTTATTCCGTGTTATTCCATTTAAAATGGCTGCTATTCCGTGTTATCCCTTATAAAATGGCTGTTATTCCATTTACTATGGCCGTTATTCCGAGTTATTCCATATAAAATGGCTGTTATTCCGTGTTATTCCATTTAAAATGGCTGCTATTCCGTGTTATTCCATATAAAATGGCTGTTATTCCATGTTATTCCTTATAAAAATGGCTGCTATTCCATGTTATTCCTTATAAAATGGCTGTTATTCCCTTTACTATGTCCGTTATTCCGAGTTATTCCATTTAAAATGGCTGTTATTCCGTGTTATTTCATATAAAATGGCTGTTATTCCATGTTATTCCATTTAATATGGCAGTTATTTCGCGTTATTCCATATAAAATGGCTGTTATTCCATGTTATTCCATTTAATATGGCAGTTATTTCGCGTTATTCCATATAAAATGGCTGTTATTCCGTGTTATTCCATTTAAATGGCTGCTATTCCGTGTTATTCCATATAAAATGGCTGTTATTCCATGCTATTCCATTTACTATGGTTGTTATTCTGTGTTATTCCATATAAAATGGCTGTTATTCCATGTTATTCCATTTTCTATGGCCGTTATTCTGTTATTCCATATAAAATGGCTGTTATTCCGTGTTATTCCTTATAAAATGGCTGTTATTCCATGTTATCCCATTTACTATGGTTGTTATTGCGTGTTATTCCATATAAAATGTCTGTTATTCTGTGTTATTCCTTAAAAAATGGCTATTATTCCGTGTTATTCCATATAAACTGGCTGTTATTCCGTGTTATTCCTTATAAAATGGCTGTTATTCCATGTTATCCCATTTACTATGGTTGTTATTGCGTGTTATTCCATATAAAATGTCTGTTATTCTGTGTTATTCCTTATAAAATGGCTGTTATTCTGTGTTATTCGTTATTCATAATTCATTATTCATTATTCTTTTTTCGTTATTCATTATTCGTTATTCTTTATTCGTTGTTCATTATTCGTCATTAGTTATTCGTTATTCCATTTACTATGGCTGTTATTCCGTGTTATTCCATATAAAATGGCTGTTATTATATGTTATTCCATTTAATATGGCCGTTATTCTGTGTTATTCTATATAAAATGGCTGTTATTCCATGTTATTCCTTATAAAATGGCTGTTATTCCATGTTATTCCATTTACTATGGTTGTTATTCCGTGTTATTCCATATAAAATGGCTGTCATAATATGTTATTCCATATAATATGTCTGTTATTCCGAGTTATTCCATATAAAATGGCTGTTATTCTGTGTTATTCATTATTCGTTATTCATTATTCGTTACTCGTTATTCTTTATTCATTATTCGTTATCCTTTATTCATTATTCGTTATTCGTTATTCTTTATTCTTTATTAGTTATTCGTTATTCGTTATTCGTTATTCTTTTTTCGTTATTCATTAGTCATTATTCTTTATTCGTTATTCATTATTCTTTATTCATTATTCGTTATTCGTTATTCTGTATTCGTTATTCGTTATTCGTTATTCGTTATTCGTTATTCTTTTTTCGTTATTCGTTATTCGTTATTCTTTATTCGTTATTCGTTATTCGTTAATCATTATTCAATATTCATTACTCTTTATTCGTTATTCGTTAGTCCATGTTATTCCATTTAATATGGCCGTTATTCCATGCTATTCCATTAAAAATGGCTGTTATGCCGTGTTATTCCATATAAAATGGCTGTTATTCCATGTTATTCCATTTAATATGGCCGTTATTCTGTGTTATTCCATATAAAATGGCTGTTATTCCGTGTTATTCCTTATAAAATGGCCGTTATTCCATGTTATTCCATTTACTATGGTTGTTATTCCGTGTTATTCCATATAATATGTCTGTTATTCCGAGTTATTCCATATAAAATGGCCGTTATTCTGTGTTATTCGTTATTCGTTATTCGTTATTAGTTATTCGTTATTCTTTGTTTGTTGTTCATTATTCGTTATTAGTTATTCGTTATTCCATTTACTATGGCTGTTATTCCGTGTTATTCCATATAAAATGGCTGTTATTCCATGTTATTCCATTTAATATGGCCGTTATTCTGTGTTATTCTATATAAAATGGCTGTCATTCCATGTTATTCCTTATAAAATGGCTGTTATTCCATGTTATTCCATTTACTATGGTTGTTATTCCGTGTTATTCCAAACAAAATGGCTGTCATAATATGTTATTCCATATAATATGTCTGTTATTCCGAGTTATTCCATATAAAATGCCTGTTATTCTGTGTTATTCGTTATTCGTTATTCATTATTCGTTACTCGTTATTCTTTATTCATTATTCTTTATTCTTTATTCGTTAGTCGTTAGTCGTTATTCTTTATTCTTTATTCTTTATTCTTTATTCGTTATTCGTTATTCTTTATTCGTTATTCATTATTCAGTATTCTTTATTCGTTATTCATTATTATTTATTCTTTATTCATTATTCGTTATTCGTTATTCTGTATTCGTTATTCGTTGGGTTTTTTCGTTATTCGTTATTCATTATTCGTTATTCGTTATTCGTTAATCATTATTCATTATTCGTTATTCTTTTTTCGTTATTCATTATTCGTTAGTCCATGTTATTCCATTTAATATGGCCGTTATTCAATGCTATTCCATTTAAAATGGCTGTTATTCCATGGTATTCCTTATACAATGCCTGTTATTCCATGTTATTCCTTATAAAATGGCTGTTATTCCCTTTACTATGGCTATTATTCCGTGTTATTCCATATAAAATGGCTGTTATTCCATGTTATTCCATTTAATATGGCCGTTATTCTGTGTTATTCCATATAAAATGGCTGTTATTCCGTGTTATTCCTTATAAAATGGCCGTTATTCCATGTTATTCCATTTACTATGGTTGTTATTCCGTGTTATATCATATAAAATGGCTGTTATTATGTGTTATTCTTTATAAAATGGCTGTTATTCCATGTTATTCCTTATAAAATTGCTGTTATTCCATGTTATTCCATTTACTATGGTTGTTATTCCGTGTTATTCCAAACAAAATGGCTGTTATTCTGTGTTATTCCTTATAAAATGGTTGTTATTCCATGTTATTCCATTTACTATGGCTGTTATTCCGTGTTATTCCATGTAAAATGGCTGTCATAATATGTTATTCCATATAATATGTCTGTTATTCCGAGTTATTCCATATAAAATGCCTGTTATTCTGTGTTATTCGTTATTCGTTATTCATTATTCGTTACTCGTTATTCTTTATTCATTATTCGTTATTCTTTATTCGTTAGTCGTTATTCTTTATTCTTTATTCTTTATTCGTTATTCGTTATTCTTTATTCGTTATTCATTATTCATTATTCTTTATTCGTTATTCATTATTATTTATTATTTATTCTTTGTTCATTATTCGTTATTCGTTATTCTGTATTCGTTATTCGTTGTTTTTTTTCGTTATTCGTTATTCGTTATTCATTATTCGTTATTCGTTATTCGTTAATCATTATTCATTATTCATTATTCGTTATTCTTTTTTCGTTATTCATTATTCGTTAGTCCATGTTATTCCATTTAATATGGCCGTTATTCAATGCTATTCCATTTAAAATGGCTGTTATTCCATGGTATTCCTTATACAATGCCTGTTATTCCATGTTATTCCTTATAAAATGGCTGTTATTCCCTTTACTATGGCTGTTATTCCGTGTTATTCCATATAAAATGGCTGTTATTCCATGTTATTCCATTTAATATGGCCGTTATTCTGTGTTATTCCATATAAAATGGCTGTTATTCCGTGTTATTCCTTATAAAATGGCCGTTATTCCATGTTATTCCATTTACTATGGTTGTTATTCCGTGTTATATCATATAAAATGGCTGTTATTATGTGTTATTCTTTATAAAATGGCTGTTATTCCATGTTATTCCATTTACTATGGCTGTTATTCCGTGTCATAATACGTTATTCCATATAATATGTCTGTTATTCCGAGTTATTCCATATAAAATGGCCGTTATTCTGTGTTATTCGTTATTCGTTATTCGTTATTCATTGTTCGTTATTCGTTATTCTTTATTCGTTATTCGTTATTCGTTATTCTTTATTCGTTATTCGTTATTCGTTATTAGTTATTCGTTATTCTTTGTTCGTTAAATCGTTATTCGTTATTCTTTATTCGTTATTCTTTATTCGTTATTTTTTATTCGTTGTTCGTTATTCGTTATTCTTTATTCTTTATTCGTTATTCATTATTCGTTATTCATTGTTCTTTATTTGTTATTCATTATTCTTTATTCGTTATTCTTTATTCTTTATTCATTTTTCTTTATTCGTTATTCGTTATTCTTTATTCGTTATTCGTTAATCGTTATTCCATTTAATATGGCCGTTATGCCATGTTAATCCATTTAAAACGGCTGTTATTCCATGTTATTCCTTATAAAATGGCTGTTATTCCATGTTATTCCTTATAAAATGGCTGTTATTCCCTTTACTATGGCTGTTATTCCGTGTTATTCCATATAAAATGGCTGTCATAATACGTTATTCCATATAAAATGGATGTTATTCCATGTTATTCCATTTACTATGGTTGTTATTCCGTGTTATTCCATATAAAATGGCTGTTATTATGTGCTATTCCTTATAAAATGGCGGTTATTCCTTGTTATTCCATTTACTATGGCTGTTATTCCGTGTTATTCCATATAAAATGGCTGTCATAATATGTTATTCCATATAATATGTCTGTTATTCCGAGTTATTCCATATAAAATGGCCGTTATTCTGTGTTATTCGTTATTCGTTATTCATTATTCTTTATTCATTATTCGTTATTCGTTATTCTTTATTCGTTATTCTTTATTCCTTTTAGTGGAACCCGACTGCTGTTGGAAACTGACTGATTTTGCTGGTGCTGGTCAGGGTCGTGGAGATCTCATCACGCACGTTCCGTGTCAGCCATGCAGGCGTCTTCCCTTTACGACGGAAGACTGACATAACGTCCCACCCACTGAATGTATTGAAGAATGACACCCCTTGGCACATTGCAGCAACTATAGCGTGCACTGAGACCCATCGAGCATTGACTTCTTTTCCAAGGGCAGTTCAGATGTCTTCGAGACAAAGCACCTTCAGCGATGTCAACACAGCTATGGCGATCACAACTACAATTATATGTAAATAATGAGATTTTGATGTGAACTTGGCAACCATCTTAAAAAACGTGCGGCTTTTTAATTTTCAAATGTCCAATCGGGTAGATCTGAATAGCGGCATGTATTGACTACGCATACCAAATTTCATGATTGCATCACTATCTGCTCACTATTGTTGTTATCTGTCCCACTAATTCAAAATGTAAAGGCCTATATATACATGCCGCTATTCAGATCTACCCGATTGGACATTTTGAAGGGCATCATAGCATCACTGAAATATTTAGTGTCTTAACTTAAATATTTTAAAATATCTTAGTGGCGTAACTCTGAACTCTGCTATAATTCTCGTACAGTATTAAAATATAATCAGGGGCGCCCCCTCTCACACACCCTCCCCGACCACCCACCTCACCCCACCCCTACCCACCTACTCCAACCCAATGTTATATATATAACATTGGGTTGGAGTAGGTGGGTAGGGGTGGGGTGAGGTGGGTGGTCGGGGAGGGTGTGTGAGAGGGGGCGCCCCTGATTATATTTTAATACTGTACGAGAATTATAGTATATTCACGTATCGCCTCTAATCACATGCATATGTATTTTTTAAATTTATCCCTTGTAGGCAGGCCCTATACACGATTATAAGTTAAAGACATCACATTAAATACGCTGCTCATCTTTGTCGCAAAATATAAGTTTTCGCATATCAGAGAACGCCTATAATACGAGTCTCCATGCTTCAGTACGCCGGTACAAACTGGAGTAGGGTTGACCTATTCGTCAACGTTCAGTCTCTTTAGTAATACCATCGACCTGTCAATCTTCAGTGAAATGTCCTCGATAAAACGCGTTTAAATATTTAAAAACATATTCGATGGACAAATAGTCTAAAAGTATAGAGCGTGACGTACGTAGAGATTTGCTTACATTTTCGTTGGTAGAATATCCTAAGTTGATATGGCACGTATTACATACATAGGGCTGCTGAATGAATTTGTCCCGCAATGACTTAAAACGCGTGCCAGCAACGGATGCGTTTTAACTCTTTAACCCTCATTTATTCAAGAAAGTTTCTCATAGAAAATGTCCATTTGCACACCAAGAGAAGACTTTTTTTTGAAAATTTACCACTTGAATGACTGGCTCGTTTATCGAGCGAGTCATTCCAGTGGTAAATTTGCAAAACTAGTCTTCTCTTATGCTACAAATGGGCATTTCTCAAGATCACTGCAGAAGTCGTTTTGGCTGATATGAGTGTTAACGTGTTAAATAAATGTATTCTAAGTTCATGGAGATCAAGGTCCTATAGATTATAATTCCGCAAACTCATGCCACCTCAAACACACAATAGACATGGATATGATCTCGCTTCGCATGCAATTAACCCGCGTGATGCTTCAAGTCGAAACTTCAACTTAACAAGACATTTAGAAAGACGCCTGCTATACATTCCGGCAGCATTTATGCTAATTAATATTTAATATCTTAATATGCTCAAATTTAAAAGCATTGCTCTTTTTGGCAATCCCATGTGCATGCAGAACATATATCCTGCAGTTTTTGGGGGTTCGATTTGCAAATAGTCTAGACTACTATACTTTCCTATGTATCCTACCAGGCGAGCCTACCCCGGGTGACATAAGAATAAGAAGTTATTAGCTAGTCGCGTTTCAGTTGGGTAGCTCACACTAAGCGCATCGCTAGAACGGCAATATTACTGTGAACGAAATTGAGATTTAAAACCCGACTTTACAGTAAGTAATATTAAATATTATATATGTATCATTTCTTTAAAAATAACAAATGCATTTGCACCGTTTCTATGCACGCGTTGACATACAACCCGAACACGTAAATAAGTAAATACGACTATAGTCTTTTTCTGATCCATATGCCTCACTCCAAGCGTTGTATGACTTAAATCTTAATTTCCAGAAAACTATGAAAGTAAGTTGTTGAATATTTTCAAAACTACAACATCGCCCTGTCGAATTAGTTTCGAAATATTCAACAGCTTGTTTATTAAAAAGTAAAGACACACAATTCGTACAATTCGACGGACTAGATGTTTATGACGGACTTATATGTTAATTCATAACATGATTGATTATCACGTCAGCCTACATGTGACGTTGTCAATTAAGATGGCATGTGATTGATCGATAAACTGGATTCATCCATTGCTATCTATAGCAACATAGGTCAGCAAAATCCTTTCCACCATGTGCATCTGTTATGGATGAATGTGATATGCGACTCAAGTATCTGACGTCATAATCAATAGACTTTTGGCTATGGCCGGCTCATCTAGCTACGCTCAGTCCATGCGTTGCACGTGTTGGGGTCGATTTATATAATTTGAATCCTGAATTCCCAGAATCCCAAATGCATGGTAACCATACAGCTAACCTGGTGAATATTTTGAAACTAATTTGACTGGGGACAGTAACAGCGCCAAGTCAAATTAGTTTCAAAGCATTCAACAGAATGTGTATTAATGTATAGACATACAATTCGTACAACTGACGGGCTATTCCCGGTTCATGACCGAGTTTTTTTTGTCAATTATGATTGTGATGACAGCCTACATGTGATGCAATTGATTATGACGTCATATACTTGACTGCCAAATCGGATTCATCCATTACGTCACGTGTTAGCTGATGTCCCAAATTCATAAGAAAGCAGCTCCGTCACGAAAGTTGAAAAGTGACAAAAGTCCGTTACGAATGTGTACGAATTGCATGTCTTTGGCCATTTGATGAATTTACAATTTAATAAACATTCTTTAGAATATTTTGAAACGAATGTGACTGGGAGCTGTTGCTGGCATTGAAACAAACATTGAAACGAGTTTTTCTGATAGGCTTATGACTGATATAAACCGATATATTATGATAAATAGCGTCTTTTAATAGGTACTTAGTGGGAAATATTATGTTACTGTAGGCCATAAAATAGGTTGTATTGCTGCTGTAGGCCATATTTTACAGTTAATAATGTTGATATGGCGAAAATTTATACGTATATTTGCTGTATCCATTAGTACATTTCAAGGTTGATAGGCCTACATTTAACGCAGCATGTGGTAATTAATCTGTGATCTATCGCAGATTATTGTCTTTTTCTCAGGATCTTTCTTCTTCTTCTTCTTCTTCTTCTTCTTCTTCTTCTTCTTCTTCTTCTTATTATTATTATTATTATTATTTTCAAGGATTTTCGCAACCTATCTCCTCCTACAGTTTTGATCTGATCAACTTCAAAATTGGTCAACTTTTGCTACCCCTTGAGATCTAGATTGTTATTACTTTTCTTCTCGATCGGGTGTATGGTTTCTGAGATATCCGCATTTCCGCGGGCAAAAAGCCCCATAGGAAATGTATGGGAGCAATATTCGGACAGTGACTACTCCTAGAGTTTTTCCTCAATCATCTTAAAACTTCACAGACTTCTAGCATGTGTTGATCCGCATCTCCACCCAAAATATATTTTGGATACGTTGACCAAATTTGGAGAAAATCCGACATAAGCCGAATTTTTTGGAATCAAGATACTTCATATTTCTAGAGCCTTCAGATGGTTGAAATTTTGCATCTACGTAGCTGTATTACACTACTATTGATTAATAAAATAAAATCGTTAGCGAACAGTTTAACCATTCAGTACTCTGCATTTCCGTGCCCACAATGCCCCAATAGGAAATGTATGAGAGCAATATTCGGATACTGACTGCTCATAGAGTTTTTCCCCAATCATCTTGAAACTTCAGAAACTTCTAGCATGTGTTGATCCGCATCTCCACCAGAAATAATTTGTGGGTCCGGTAACCCGTTTTTTTAGAAAATCAGGCATAAGCCCAATTTTTTGGAATCAAGATAATTCATTTACCTAGGTTGGTCAGATGCTTGATATTTGGCATATACGTGGATACATTATACAACTATTGATTAATAAAATAAAATCATTGGCGAACATGTTAACCTTTCAGATAGCTGCATTTCCGTTCCCAACATGTTCCATAGGGAATGTATGGGAGCAATATTCGGTCAGCGACTGCTCCTAGGATTTTTACCAGATCATCTTGAAACCTAACATATTTCTAGGATCTGTTGACCCGCTAGATGATCAGCTCCCAACTTGGTCAACTTCAAGGACCCATGCCACAATCGATGGCTATTGTTTTTATTTTGGATCCATCCAACAGTTTTCGAGCTACCCACCTTTAAGTGGACAAAATGTCCCATAGGAAATGTATGGGGAATTTCAAAATTGATCTTTGAAGTGATACTACAGCTAGTTTTCAACGGATCACCGCCGTACTTGCTGAGGATGTTACCACTGGCCATTTGCTTTTTGAATTTTTTTTTCAAAATGGCCGCCAGACTTTTGCCCCAACAATGCATGGAAAAACTCCCATAGGAAATGTATGGGGATTTCAATTGAATGTTTGAAGTGCTACTACAACTAGTTTTGATCGGATCACTCCCACACTTGGGTAGGATGTTGGCACTGATGATTATTTTTTTCAAAATGGCCGCCCTGAAAAATTTTTGGGCAAAATTACCAGTTTTCTTTTTTTGCAGAAATAAACTCAGAATGAAAAATTTAAAAAACCTAAAAGAACCTCTAGCTCTCATAGTAACTTGATTTGATATCAAATTTAAAGTTGATCCGGCAAACAGTTTTCGAGAAAATCAGCTTTTGGGTGCCACATATCCCCATAGTAAACCTATGGGAACACTATTGGAACAGTGTTATCGCCTATAGTTTTCTTCCGATTCTCTTCAAACCTGGCCAGATTCTAGAACATTGAGAGATCTAAAAAGTTTCCAATACAAATTTTAATATCGCCGTTAGGGTCAAGGTCATTCATGAGTAAAGCTTTCCAGTTTTCATGTTTGGCGTAAGTTACCTGCACTTCATCATCTTCAACAGGTAAAGGGAGGTAATTCATGACAAAAAAAATTATGAGTTTTTTGCATGAATTGCCTCCAATTACTTTTAATTCATTAATTTGTTCTTTATTTGACATTTAATGGCATTTTCCTCGATTTTGGTAAAAAAATTTATGACAGCAAATCAGGACACAATATTTTATACTTTAGGGTCAAGGCTATCGATTTTCAGGAAATCAGCTTTTCCATACCCTGTGTAAAAGGATGGGAATTTCAACTATGGATCTTTGAACTGTGACGACACTTAGACTTTTTTATCAGATCAGCATCAGACATGTTCAATGATCATATGAGAAGAGGGCTTATAATACTCCTTAATGCCCAGTCATCGCAGATTTACAGTTACTTCAGTAAATGTGTTCTAGTTATATATTATCATTTATTAGTCTTGAAACGTACCCTCTCGAACCCTGAAACCACCGAAAATGTCCACTTTCAGACGATGAGTAAAGTATTATTTTTAATTTATCGCTGGAATGACTGGCTCCGCTATCATAATGTTTCCTCATAGCACCCACAGGTTTTGGCCCCACCCATAGTTTAGCCCGCACCCACCCCCTTCTCCAACCCCAGTCAAAGTATGTTGCTACACCACTGATAAGTTCTAAAAAATAGTCCTCCTTTTCTCCGCAAACGGACATTTCTGGAGACCTCTGCAAAAGCCGTTTTGGCCAGCTTAACTGGGGCGGATTTAGGTAGGACTCAGCAGGCTCAATCAAATTTTAATTTTTATTGGGGCCACAATCAAATTTTCTGAAATCTGCTGAATGGACGTTTAAATGCATTTAAACTGAACCACGACAAATTATAAAAGTCCAATGAATAGTACCAGTTGATTGATCAGTAAGAATTTTTGTGATCAGATGATTGTTAAATCTCTGTCCCAATTTTATTGAAATTAGTGGAAACAGTCGATGTAAAATAAGGATGATATATATTATTATTACTCATGAATGCATGATGATGATGATGGTGGTGGTGGTACAGATACTAAATAACTTATCACGTTTCCAAAACAAAACCAGAAACGCGTTAGTTAATTAATACAATTTTGAACACGATGCACGAAATGTGCTGTTGAATATTTTGGACTTAATTTGATTGGAAGCCATTGCTGCCTTTGGCAGCAATGGCTTCCAATTAAATTAAATCCAAAATATTCAATAGGACGTTTTATTTTTGTTTTAGAAACAATTTAATTTATTTCCACGCTGTAGCCTACTGTAGATATGCAGACTAAATAACTATTTTCAGCGATCACATACATATCTTGACACGTGTTTACATGCAGATTGTGTTTGTTTAAGCGGTCACCACGTCACTGGTTAAATTGGATTAAATGGACGAAATTAAAATGCTTTCAATAATGCAAATAAACTTAACTGTTTGTCAAATAATTGTGATATTTACCCTCGATACACTAATGTATGTTTGCATGTCAATCACAGACGATTCGAAGAGAGAATCGCAGGCGCTCATACTCGTGAGCAAATTGTCTAGGGGTGGGGAGAACCACGTGGACATTCATTCTAGCCCCACCCCACCCCCACCAGCCACACACACACAAACACACATAAACACGCACGCACGCACGCACGCACGCACGCACGCACGCACGCACGCACGCACGCACGCACGCACGCACGCACGCACGCACGCACGCACGCACGCACGCACGCACGCACGCACGCACGCACGCACGCACGCACGCACGCACGCACGCACGCACGCACGCACGCACGCACGCACGCACGCACGCACGCACGCACGCACGCACGCACGCACGCACGCACGCACGCACGCACGCACGCACGCACGCACGCACGCACGCACGCACGCACGCACGCACGCACGCACGCACGCACGCACGCACGCACGCACGCACGCACGCACGCACGCACGCACGCACGCACGCACGCACGCACGCACGCACGCACGCACGCACGCCCATTATGTAATTTAAAAAAATCGAAAAATCCTGAAAAATCTTAGCATAAGTCAATATTTTGAACTCTCTGACACCATAATCATAACGACGCGGAATTCGCCGCCATGAAGCAGTACGAATGTATTGGCTTTAATGGAATTACAATTTAATAAACATTCCGTTGAATATTGTGTAACTAATTTGACGGGCCAGCAACAGCTCCCAGGCAAATTAGTTTCAAAATATTCAATAGATTACCAGTATAATTACCTAGAAATTGAGATGCTCTGAATTCAGGGTTAAAAGGTGGCCTAGGCTGTATAAATCGATTCAATCAATAAAATGGGCGGAGCTTAGCTAGAAATAGGCGGCGCATAGCTGGAAATTAGTTTCTCCATTACGAAAACAAATGAGTATTATGGATACCATTTTACTGAAAATTACAGGTCGGCCACGACATTCAGTCAAACTGTTTTCAAAAAGCAATCAGTATGATTTTGGCTTCAAGTTGGCTAACACATTATAACAGCGCTATGTGAATAAATAAGGCGATACAAATAAAGTAGCACGAGAGCTTAGGCCGTGTTCTCACTAGAGACTTAATCAGGAATAACGCCATATATTATAGGTTCTTATGTAATTTAGTGAAATTTTTTTGGTAAAAGTGAACTTTCATTTGATTTTGTGTCTCAAGATTGTGAACGTTGAAAAAAAATATGATGGAAATCTTTTGCACCCGTGGATGACCTTTTTACCATGGCAATCCGCCCGTTTTTCATCCATCTGTATGCGTCGCTGTACATAATATTGTCTAGTTCCTACATTTGTGGATGGATTGCAAGCACCTTTGGCAGATATCTTCCCACTTTCAATATACATAACACTAGCAAAAATGAAGATGATACCTCTTCACAAACCAGAGTTATCGCCCATCATAAATTTTAAATGTATTAAAATCTATGGGCAAATACACTTTTGCCAACGCATTTTGCTATTAGACACCAGATTAATTTAAAAATTTGGGAAAGTGTTGGCATTCACAGGATAGGCCAACATCGTGGGGATCGATTGGATATAATATTACAGCATTAAAGAGGCCATTGAGTTGATAGCTCAATCAGCATCATCCACATCTTTCACTATAGATGAGTGCAATTGTTCACCCGTATTAGATGTGTTGCTGCAGCTATAACTCAGACAGCTAATACTTCTGTGCATGAAATATTATTATTCCAATAGCTACATATTCCTGTGCATCCTCGTTTGCATCCACACATTACACAATTCTTTGTCTCAAACTGGTTCATGTAGTTGAGAATGAAGTGCTGGATCATATTTGCCTTACCTGCAAATTGTTCAAGTTTATTGACACTATATCTAGGTTTGAATATAGTGATCGTGTCTGTAACAACATTGCCGAGATACCGAACGTCGCCTGTAGTATTGCTGGCATCTCTCTGATATGCCTCTGCCAGGTGAATAGATGATTCATTCAGGAATATCCGTTCTTCAGGTTGGTTCTCTTGCCAAGAAATGCTGAAAGTAAAGCCTGCATAGAACAATTAAAGTAACAGTGTGTGCTTTTAATGCTCGATACATGTGTTTCCCATTGAGAATGTGCGTTACAGTTGTAAGCGAATAGAGTCCAGCCTCTACCCACGCTTGATCAATTCCGCTCCCCTCCAAATATTTTCCCAATGTAGCCAGTGCCCAAAACATACCATGAAGTTCACGTGGGCAAAAAAGAAACTGCTTCATTATATCTTTTCTATCAACCTACAACTTCATTGCCATATCGTACAACTGAGGATCAAGAGTCACTGTACAGTGACGGTGTCCCCTCCCATTACACGAATCGTAATATAACGTGCTCTCATGAGGCCTGTCTAAAGTGTGCCATAGTCTGTATGACGGGATCTGATCAAAGGTGCTAGTAGGTCAACATTGGTCAAACTGTTATTAGAGGAGAGCAAAGAATTAAATGCGACCCATGTTCCCACAACGTTGGTTTTATCTTTTATTGTTATGCCATTTTCGGAGCTCAAGCAGCCAATTACCCATGCCATATCTGTCTTCATGTTCAAGTCTGTCACAGGGTGAAGTGCACTCAGTTTACATACAGCCTTTCTCTTCTTGGGCTCTGGAACTTTACATTTTAACATCTCACAGCCATGACATCATCGAACGCTTGGATAATTAATCATTTCAATTGGTAACAACATAGGTGCTCTGTCAAGAGATACAGACTGGTATATGGCTATTGCCGTGCCATGGAGAGTGTTCATACCACAGGGAGTTGCTTCTAGAATATCTTTGCTGTATAATGCAAACCAAGCAAACATATCTTGAACTAAGAATGGAGGTAGATATATTCCACCCAAGGAGTCCATTTGATTTCGAACAACAATTGCCATGTCAGTGTCTATTTCTATAACCTTTTTATAAGGAATGGCAATGCCTAATTTACTGAGTTTTCCACAAATGATTTGGATCGTGTATTTTTGTGCACATCTACAGCTAAGTCGACGCTGATGGGAGTTTCAAAGTGCTGTCTCAAAGCAGTATCCTCATTCTTTGTTTTATATCACACTTGCCGAACAGATTCATATGCCACCACAAAGTGTTGTGCCAGCAAGGAAGCACTTTGATTTTCAGACTCTTCCATCCATGTAGTTATAACTCGACCACTGCCTTGAATTGCATGCTTACAAAACGTGTTGATCAATGCTGGTGTCTCGTACTCTGCACATGTTCCATGAACACTTCCATGGGGAAGGAGTAGCGATAACTCTCCTAAGGGTTGTAGTTGCTTTCGACAGAACTTGCAAATATTCTTTCAAGTCTCCGGTCATCAGGGCACTTGTTATCAGGGTGTTTTTACGCTTTGTCGAACAAATCTGTTCAGGTTTTGTTTTATCTGGAAGTTTACTGTAGTGAATGTCGTGAATGTTATCTAAAATCAGTTGTTTTAGATTTTTCTTCTACTGAGGATTCTCATGTAGAGGAGCCCCATATCCTTCTAGTAAATGTATATAATATACAATATGCATAGTAGGATTATTTAGTTCAGTCTCAACAACGTCAATTATTTCAAGATCAGATAGGAGCTGACCAAACTTAACCTGCCATTCTTGCGGTTGCTTCACGTTGTCAACATTTCGCATAACCTGAACTAAACATACTAAATGATATGTCATGCCCTCCACTACTGCTTTTAATGGATCACACGAGCACAAAACGCTGCTTAGCCTTATTGTGAGGCTTTCATGATTAGTTTCCCTTCCAATTTCTAAGAGCTGGCAGTTCACCCCTCATGAAGCTTATCTTTTGTGTATTTCTGGTAGGTAATGCACGTGTGTTTTTCAAAATGCTGTTCTATGGCAGTCATGTTAGTACTGGTTGCATCGTAGGACGATGGCCGTCCCCACTTCTTCTGTACCATGCCAGCTCACCTGCTGACAGACAGTGTAGACGATTGCTAAGTGATGCAAACTCTATTTCGCCGTGTGTAACTCGTATTCTCGTAATCGTAATTACTTTTTCAACCGAAGCAATAGACAACTTCGATACATAGTTTGTGTAGTCAGTTGCTCCAGTGTTCATCTGACAAATAAAACCAATTTGAAAATTGACAGATTTCGACTTCTTGATGGACGATAGATCTTCCATCTTACAGTTAATGTATCACAATTAAAGTATATATTGTTGAGAATAAGCAGTAAATCTACGAATTATTACTTAGACAATTTATCAAGTTTATGTATACAGTGGCTGTCCTGGCATAGACAGCAATAATAAGGCGATATTAGTGTTGTAAATATGACATTGTGAGCAGCTAATTACGATTCGTATATTCCAGTGGGCACTTAAATACTCAGAGCACCAGGTGGCATCATTTTGCGCATTGTCTGTTGCTAGTGAAATTATTTGAAAATTTTATCCCATAGGGCTACGGCCAACGAGTTGTCCTGGATCATAGAATGCATGGGAATCTGTGCAATGACTCAGCCTATGGGTGTTGACGCCACATATGCTCGTCGGGTCAGAGCCATATTAACATGTGGGCGGAAGGAGCAAGAGCACATGGCTCCACGTGTCAATGGGGCCCCGGTTGCTTGATCTGCAACTGAGTGCTTTATTTTTAATGATATCATGCCATCAGCATGGCCTCTGCAGTGGTTTGAGAAATGTCCATTTGCAGACCAAGAAAAGATTATTTTTGAAAATTTACCACTGGATCGACTGGCTTGATAAACGAGCCAGGCATTCCAGTGGTAAATTTTCAAAAAATAATCTCTTGTTCTTCAAATGGACATAATCTATGAAAGTATTTTCCTGAACAAATTTGAGGTTTAAAGGCCCAACCCTATTAATGAGTACCAGAGTGTCGGCTCAACCAACTGTCGTATTTAAAGTCAGCGACACAGTGCCGTTAACTTTAAATAAAACTATTGTTTGAATAAATCGATGATGTATTTATCTATTAAAAAATGTGCGTAATGACAGTTGATAGAGTTGTCATAAAATGGTCGAATTCTCTCCATGACATTTGAAATGGCGACACCATACACACCCTGGTCCCACAATTTTTGGGAGAAATAAGCAAAAGTAGATCATTTTCCGGCCAAGCAAAGGTCTATATTTACCTACATAAACACATGAGAAGCCATCTGAGAGCATCCAGATCTCAAAACTTCCCCCGAACCACCACCCCACCCGCCCCGACTACCCAGGGACCCATGACCCTTATTACGGCCCTGCGTCAGGTAATGATTAAATTGCGCGCGTACCCGCCGCTTCTATAGCCAACGCTAGCTAGCGTTTACGAAGGACAAAATCTCTTTAAAATTCCTAGGAACGGCTGAGTTTATAAGGACTGTTTTTTCAAGAGTTTCTAATGCTGAATTTCATAACTTTACCGACTTCGGAAAAATTGCCATCATAATGTTTTAAGATGGTTGTATGCCCCTAATACTGAATCAAGTGAAATTTTGCTTTTAACAAACATTTCGCACGAAAGCCTATTTTAATGACACAAGGACCTACACTAATACTGAAGTATGGCGTTATTCCTGATTAATTTTCTAGTGAGAACACGGCCTAAGACTTTAGTATTTGATTTGCTTTTCTGCCAAAGTATCTAATTTCGTGAAGAGGATATTTTAATATATCCAGCCAACGCGTTTGTTTATACATAGACACATTTCATATCCAATGAAAGTTGTCTATTTTAACCATATAGTTAGTTGTCAGGCCACTGGTAAGCGCGGACATACTCCTTCATTCACGAATCTTCACATATGCTACCATTAAATTATGATAATTGTCGTCGTCGTCGTCGTCGTCGTCGTCGTCGTCGTCGTCGTCGTCGCCGCCGCCGCCGCCGCCATCGTTGTTGCTGTTATTACTCTTTTCTTTTTTCAGCCACACTCGGTAACAGGAATATGGAGATGACTACCCAGGGTATGAGTATGTCCCACGGCTCTGGCGGCGGAATGGTAAGCAGACGCACGCACTAATCAATAAACTACAAAATCCTACATACATGCATTGTAGTTACCACAAGCATATATAAATTGAAGATTCCAGTTTATCCATCAATCATATGACGTCACAATCAATTACGTGACGTGTAGGATGACTTAATAATCAATTACGTCATAAATAACGTAGCGTAACGGTTGTTGTATGAATTGTATGTCTTTACTATTTAATAAACATGCTGTTGAATATTTTGAAATTAATTTGACCGGGCGCTGTTGCTACTATATGCTGCATCAGCACCAAGTTAAATTAGTTTCAAAATATTCAACAGCTTACCTGTATGGTTTTGTGGAAACTGAGGTTCGATCAATCCCAACACAGGCAAACTTGAAAGCGTGGGTAGAGCTTGGCTACAGATGGGCGTGGCATAGCTAAAACTGGATTCCTCCATTCTGAGTGTATAGCATATACTCGCGAGTAGACCATATCTTGATGCACTGACCAGTGGTCATTGCTATAAATAACAGAACTAACTTTCCCGAGTACATGTAGATGCCCCACAAAATGCCGGTGCCCCTCAGAATACCGGTGAACAAACAAAGTTGGTCTAGAGTAAACGAAAAACCGGTCTGGCATATTCCATTGTACCACTCGGATAGACTATGTGCAAAGGTAAGCTACAAATGCAAAATTACCAATTTTAGAATGGAAGTTTTACCTTCGGGATTGTACAATAGAAACATTTGTATCTCTTCATCACATCAGTGAAAACGGACAAGAAGAGGGTTGGGGTGGGGTGTAATGGACCTTTCCATTTTAGCCATGCCCCGCCCATCACTAGCTAAGCTCCACCTCGGCGTGTTGGGATTGATCGATCCCCAAATTCCCTAGCTATCAATTTCCTGAAAACTATACAGGGAAGCTTTTGAATATTTTGTAACTAATTTGACTGGGTGCTGTTGCTGCAACAGCGCCCAGTCAAATTAGTTTCAAAATAGTCACCAGAATATTTATTAAATAGTAAAAGCAAACAATTTGTACAACAACGCATAGACCGTCTTTAAATATGCGTTCGTGACGTACTTATCGACATCATTCATGACGTCATTCATTATGATGTCATTCTACACATCACGCAGTTCATTATGACGTCATATGATGGGTGGGTACTCTGGAAAGGTGAATTTAGATTGGAAATTTATATAGATATTGGATGGTAGCTAAAAAGAATTGCAGTTTGTATGTTTGAACAAGGGGTAGTTGCTTGTTTGGAGTGCAGTATTAACCTCTGCAATTCACCATTCCAGAGTATCCATCGATGATGTGACGTCATATGACGTCATAATCATTACGCCATAAATGATTCTATTAGGCCTGTCTTTAACTCTTAATAGTCCGACACGTAAGAATTGTATGTCTCTACTATTTAATAAATATGCTGTTGAATATTTTGAAACTAATTTGACTGGGCGCTGTTGCTGCCATAGGCAGCAACAACACCCAGTCAAATTAGTTTCAAAATATTCAACAGCTTACCTGTATAGTTTTCTGGAAATTGATAGTCATGGAGTTTAGAGATCGATCGATCCCAACACGAGCGAGGTGTGGGTGGAGCTTAGCTAGAGATGGGCGGGGCATAGCTAAAAATGGAACGGTTCATTGTTCTCCATGGAATATTGCGTTCTGCTGCTTATCTGCTGTATTCTTTCATCTATATGTTGCTAAAGCATTCGGTAATTGGCACGTGAGCGATGGCAGCGCACGCTCGGCATAATTATGATGCTAAATGTTAACTTGGTTTTGAATTTACCTGAAAATAATACAAAGGCTTCCTTTAAGACATACCGGTAGAAGAAGAATTAATTAACCATTTTATTGTTTGCTGGTTCATTTCACTATTTTTACTCTCTTTTTGCAACACACCTTTGCATACATTGGCTGCCAATAAGCCATGGAATGAGGCAACGGACATGATTTTTGTAAAGAGATTTGTATTGTCTTGAAATGTTATTGTGAAAAACCAGCATTCTAAGAAGCATCACACCTGTATTTTGAAAAGATTAAGGAAAATAGATACAAAACAGAATCAATTTTATTCTCACTTGACGAGACTTTCAAAATAACGAGCCGTGCCCAATTTGGGGTTTGGTTTATTATGTTTCCTCAAACAAAATGTCGAGCTTAGACAAAATGGGGACCAACATTTTGAGGGGCGAGAGTGGATTTTCACGTGTCACATTTAACCTTTAATGGAAATAACAAATAAAACATTATTTTCATATTAACCCAGTTATGCTATCTCAGTTTAAGGCATTATGCAAGCACACTTTTAGTAGCCATTTATACCATATAGTTGAATATAATACAAAAATCCACCTCCACATAAGAAATACGCAAGAAAAACAAATATAAAAACGCGCAAAACGGAATTCTGATTTCAACCTTTCAATTCTAGCAATCAATATGCCAACTATATCTACGTCGCTCCAGTTCTGGCTAGCATAGCCTTGTATAGGAATCAAAACTAAACCAGGCAGATATCGCCGAAGTTATCTTTCGTACACGAAAGTATCTGGTACAGTTTTTCCTGCTGAATACGCTCCTGTACATGTTTATTTATTTATTTTATTAAACAGACTGATTTCCTCTAAATTGGTTATCAAAGAGGTGGTGAAAAATCGTGCAAATTTTGCTCATTTTCATTGAAATTATGGTGGAAGGGAGATAAATGAGCAAATAAATTAGCGTGATTACGTCCCATACACATGATACATTTTGATTTGGGAATCGATCAGCGTGTTGGTAGCAGGCTGTCAGATATTGAATAAAAGTTCTTTTTTGTTATTAACTGAGAACGTTTCACCCGAATTGGTGTGTATATTATGAAATATCTACACACGTGTGATCTATTTATGCAAAGTTATACCGGTCATGCCACGAACAGTTTAATCAACAACCTTCAACATCGTACATAATATCTTTGGACCTATCCTGTTTTTGCTAAACCCCGTCCACCTCTATCTAAGTCCCCCCCCCCCCACACCTCGCTCGTGTAAGTCGTGTTGGGATCGATCGATCCCTGAACTCGCTGACTATCAATTTCCAGGAAACTATAGAGATAAGCTGTTAAATATTCGGAACCTAATTTGACCGGGTGCTCAAATTCATATTCAAAAATATTTATTAAAATGACATACAATTCGTACAACAACGAATAGTTCGTTTTCAACTATGCGTTCGTGACGTACTTATCTACGTCATTCATGACGTCATAATGACGTCATTGATTATGATGTCATTCTACCCTTCACGTGGTTAATTATGACGATTCAGATTAAGATTCAGATTATTAATTCTTTTACGTGGAGATCTAGCCAAACATGAAGGCTATACATACATAATACAGATTGCAAGACCCACAGTACGAATAGTGAATAATTATGATATTTAAAAAATGCTAATATATTAAATAATTCAATAATTATAGGTAGTCTGCGGTTTGATTGACAGACTAATGTATTATGCTAAGACATTTGTTACTGGTGGACAGATGCTTAGCGTATTTGTTAAGAGATTTTGCCTTTTAATGGTGCATTTTGAAACATAGTTCAATACACTTTGCAAACCTGTGCCCCCCACCCCCCCACCCCCACCCCCTCTTATTATACGGCATTAAGAATAAAAGATTTTCATCTAAGGTCAAGTTCGACTCACTAACTATAGTCAGTTTGCTGGTTTACCGAACATGTGCAGTCGCTATGGCGAGCCGAACGCTGAATCGTTAACTATAGTTCGTTGATTCCCGACTCCCTATTAAATTACTATTGGGCAAAAGTTGGAGTCGGGTACCAGTCTCCATTAACTCTTTCTGTCGTCTGTTTTGTTGCCCTACGAAAATGTTTTTTTTGTCTGCTAACACGTCAAAAAGCGTCCATATGACATGAAGTGGAAAGGAATGTGGTTTTGGAAATATTGACATACAATGGGAACGCATAATTTCATCAAACCTAAGTTACTTAGTGAAATATTTACACTTTTATTATGCATTTATTCGTGGCAAGCGATCGGTGTCCGCCATTTTGAAATTTACACAAATATCGCACTAACCATCTGAACCGAGGTCGGGTGCTCGGTTGACTATAGTTGACTAGCTAGTTAACTATTTGAAGTTCGACTGGTAGTTTAGTTAGCTAAAGCTAACTATGATTAGAAGTCGGACTTGACCTAAGCTAAAATCAGAGATATCTACAAATGAGTTGAGGGAATTAAACAGAGTCATTCTTTCGATTTCATAGAATGGGCAGTGAGCAGTGCAATGTTTGGCAAAATCCTTATGCCTAGAATAGTCTCCATTAACTAGTAGATATTTTTCGATATTGAAGTTATTTTTGAAAGTCCTGTAAGTTCGAAGTTTAGATCTCCGTTGAAATTTTCCAACAGGGCATATAACATCCCTGTTTATATGGAGAAGTCAAGTCGATCTGTACCTCGTTTCTAGGGCACCTTTGAGTAGTTTGGAAGATTCATTTGTATTTAGAGTGGTTTGATTGGTCCAAATGTCCTGAAGGTTAACATTTTTCCATAGATTTTTTTTACATGTGTTGACCAATTTGCTTCAACTAACATGCAAGAGTGCATATACATGTAGGCATGATGAATTATTGTCTCAGAGCCAATGTCACATAAACTCATCCAGAACTTCGCTGTTTGGGAAAAGAGAAGTATTATTAGGGCAGACTGCTCAAGTCCACCCCTCACAGCGGCATTAGTAGTTTTCCTGTTAACATCTCGTAAACTTCTGCACAATATGACACTATTGGTAGAATAAGAGAGTGAAATAGTTTAAACGCCATTAAGACGTTGTTTCTTACATTGGCAGATTTAAGTTTGAACAAAACTTTCTTAGCCTGTTCAGCCAATCTTTCACAGGCATCCCTGAACTTACCAGAGGGAGTAAATAAAATACCAAGATAGTAATAGGCGTTTACAACCTCAATTAGTGAACCTTTGTAGGTAAAGAAATGCACGTATTTCTTTATACGATGGCCACTTTTATTAAAGACGATTATCTTAGTCTTGTTTAGATTGACAGTTAGATTCCATCTGTCGCAGTAGAAGCTCAATTTGTCTAAGGCATTTTGTAGGTAATCCTGAGTTTTTGACAATATTGCTGGATCATCAGAAAACATTAGGCAATTTAGAGAGGCTTTAGTTAGATGGATAGGATCACAGGTACTGTAAAGAATATCAAGTAAGTCGTGAATAAAAAGGTTGAATAGAAGTGGGCTGAGTACACAACCTTGCTTAGCACCAACAGAAGAGGAGAAGCCATTACTATATCCATCGCCAACTTTGACTGCATATTGCACATTAGAGTATGACATCATATAATGGATCGATAAAGAGGAAAGGGAAAGGTTTATTGCTAACATCTATCTGGTGAGGTCCATGTTATTAAAAAGCAGTATTCTGAAGGGCACATATCTGTAATTAAATCCATTGTTTATGACAATGGATACTGGTCAGTGCATCAAGAAAATGGTGCACATCGACAATCTGTGGGGAAGAGACGCTGCCAATTCGGGACAATACCGGGCCGTATGTCTACCTGTCACATCACGGAGCGACACGGCCGTCTATCCCTACCATTGACGGTGACGTAATGGGTTCAATATGCGGGGGTGGGGTGGAATGGGGTGGTGGAGTTGGGACGAAGATGATCATAGACTGGATGCCGGGTGGGGTGGGGCGCTGTTCTTTTACTAGACATGGGTCCAGTGGTCCTCCGTCAGAAAACTTTGAAATCTGGATGCTGCCAGATGGCTTCTCCTGCATTTCTGAAGAAGAATATGAATCATCAGTTGACTGTTAAAGTGCTATATCTTTACACATTTTACTGTTTCTTTGTTTTCACAAAATTTCTTTAATTTATTCACTTTTTCTTGCGACAGTAGTGCACGTAGCTCTCAACCTATATATATATATATATATATATATATATATATATATATATATATATATATATATATATATATATATATATATATATATATATATATATATATATATATATATATATATATATATATATATATATATGGGGTGCTGCTGCACACACACACACACGCACGCACGCACGCACGCACGCACGCACGCACGCACGCACGCACGCACGCACGCACGCACGAACGCACGAACGCACGCACGCACGCACACACAGAAAACTCAGGTGTTGGGCTAGGGCGAATCTGCAGGGTGGTCCGGGAGGGGTTGCCCGTCTCCCTCTGAGTAGGGAGCCAGGAGGAGTTCCACAGAAAATATTTTAAAATTAGACTCTCTGAGAGGCCATTTCCTGTATTTAGAAACTAAACAAGAATTCCGCGGAATTAAACGTCTCATCTGTCTCCTGTTTGCCACAGTTACCTTGATCTTTAACCTTCTGCCCTCAATGTTATTATGCTGCTTCCTAACATTATAGGTAACCAGGTATTCAAGTTTAATTGCAATAGGCTTAACCAATCCTGAAATATAAGCTGAAAAGAGAACTACACTGTGCATACCAGACAATATGATTTCCCGTAAAATGCGATGATATAAAGCGCATAGTCTCCTGTATGAAGAAGAGTTAATAGAAAATTATCCCTCTTAATTCATCATAAAATTCAAATCGGTCGCACACAAAATGAGGACAAGAATTTGCTAACATTGCGTAAATACTTATATCCCATGAACCACTGGACGGATCTAATTGATCTTAATGTATGTGTCAAGAGTCATACAGGGGTTAACATGATACCAAAATCAACACGATCCGCAACACTGGTGCGCTTACAGTCCACTACGATCCCAGACCTGTCTGATCTCCGAAATGTAGGCTGGGTAACCGTCGAATCGTTGTGAAGACATTAGAGGCGTATTCTCCGTATGCACCCACGTCTCTATTTTAGATCGACCTATATCTATACAGCACGGACCTAAGGGAAATGTCGATCCACCTCGTGGCGGCAAACCATGGAGGAAGCTAGCCAAATCCTGGGCTCGCTGCTTTGAGGTACTTCCGGTATTGCTGCACGTTGCGTCATGAGAAACACAGCTTTCCAGTCCTTCCGGAAGCTGTGGATTCATAGATAAATGATCCCTTGATAAAAAAAAGACTACGTTTGTAAAACACAACCTCCGTATGCTTGATGCTCTACGACCGTAAAAAAATGAGCAGCTCCAAAGGCGGCTCTAGACAAGCTTGAAGACAACCACCATTACACGTCGGAATCATCACTAGACAACAATGGCCGGACAGCATAATTTCCAACTGTGAACTGTACAAGATGTGTAAAAATCACTCAGCAAAAATGGAGGAATCCAGTTATAGCTATGCCGCTCTTATTTCTAGCTAAGCTCCACCCACCAGTTGCCATTGTTGGGATTGATCGAACCTTGTACTCTCTGAATCTCAATTTCCAGAAAACTATGGGGGTAATAACGGGTATCTCTAAAATATTTTGAATGGGTGCTGTTGATGCATGTTTACTAAAGAGTAAAGACATACACTTCATACAACAACGCTTAGGCCCCAATTAAGCGTTCGTGACGAACTTAGCTGATTCATGACGTAATTGATTATGACGTCAGCCTACACGCCACGTAGTTGATTATATGTCATATTGGATTCATTAATTGTCCATGTAATTGTTAGGCCAGGCGTACTCCCAGGTAAAAGATTTGGTTATATTTAAATGCTCTCTGAGAGTCTATCGTGCATTTATGGAGGTAAATATGTACGTTCGGCTGACTGTCACACAATCTGAGTTGTATTTATCCATTTTCTCTTGGGATATAGTATTTTTTAAATTATACACCCCCACACCCATGATGACAGCAACAGCGCTAGTCAAATTAGTTTCAAAATATTCAACAGCATGCTTATTAAATAGTAAAATCATACAATTCGTACAACGGCGTTTATTGCCCGCGCGTGCTTTCTTAAAATTAGCCCAGAGAACAATGTACGCGAATTACCGCTCGAACCAATTTGAAACGCGTTCGCGTTCTCACTTGGTGCGAACGGGTTCATTGAAAGCGCATTGAGTGAACCAGCGCGAACATCGCGTTCGCAGTCGCAGTGTCGCGGTCGCGGCCGCGGTCACGGGCGCGCTTGGTGTGAAGCGACATTCACCGCTATTCCCACCTGAATCTGAGTTCGGTAGATGACCGTGTTCGTGGAATGGGCTGCCATTCTCTATGGGAAATCTAGACAAGATTGAAAAGTGGAAAATAATTACCTGCTTTCTAAATGCAATATTCCCTAATATTCTTTCAAAGCAAGAGGATGTGTTATGTACACCCGTTAACCATTGATCATAATTTGCGCGATTAGTTGAAATACTATGTAACACTATGTCCAGTCTGCCCAGTTGGTATGAATAAATTAAAAGTGAAAAATTGAAACTACCTATAACGTCAAATGCTATTGTATTCTCTCACGTTACGGGGTCAGGCGTGAACTAGTTGTTCTCGCGGAAATTTGCATGGAGAAAAGCTACCGATTCGCGTTCACTGGTGCGTTTATTTTAATGAAATCGATTTTGCTCGTCAGTTTCCTCGATTATGAAATCCTAGCTTAAATAGATCTAATGTTTACAATATGACAATATGGCTGTTAAAATGTGTAATACTTATAACTGTGTCTGTTTTGTTCTCTGTTGATAGATGATGTATTTCCACGCCAATTCCATGGCGCACGTTCTCTTCGAGCCATTCCAGGTGACAACGGATGGAGGTACGGGAATATATAGTCACAGTCTGCTTGACTGAGCCTGAACCCTCGTTTTGACAGATATTTGGATAGAGTGACGGGCATGGTCAGCCTATCAGTCTATTCAAATAGCTGTCACAGTACCGGGTAAGGATCGCAACAGACTCGAACTGGTGAATATGCAGTGTTCAATCTTTAAAAAGCTACTGACTAGGCCAGGGGGAAGTAATAACTCCCTCGAATGGCAAGAGCCACTCGAAAAGGACGTTTGGATGGTCAGTGCGTCAGCATTCTCTCTCTCCCTCTCGCCCCCACCCCACCCCACCCCTATACACCTCTCTCTCTCTCTCTCTCTCTCTCTCTCTCTCTCTCTCTCTCTCTCTCTCTCTCCGTTTCCTCACTCGCTTTTCTTCACATTAGAAAGGTGTCATTTGTGGTATTTAAGAAGCACGCTATCATCAGACTCACCAAGATCACAGATGATGTTTAGTATCAGATTTAAACCATTAGCACATTCGTTTACCTAAAAACATTCTACCTCATTGATCATGTTAACCCAAGCCCCCCCCCCCACCCACCCGGCTTCAATTGTGAAATTGTAAATATTAATTTTGGGAATGGGCACAGTGTGTTAGAGAACTGCGAAAATATAACGTTTTCCAAGTCCAAAATAAAATATCTTTGAAATCACACCAGAATTCTTGAAGGTAAAAAATTTGAAATTGTATGTGCCTACTTTTAGAGTAATAAATTATGTACCTCAATCTAATGAAGCGAAGTAATTCTTAAGACGTGTATTGATTGCATTTAATACAAATTAGTACGGCCTATACTTTTCTTAACCGTCAAGTTGAATTAGTGTATCGTATTCGCAAATCAACTTCACATCTAAGAGTATTGTATTAATTTATACAGAATTCGATCACTGTAATCAATATTTATTTGTGTTCATTGCGTTGAGTTTTAGTTTCAAGCATTCTGGTGTGAATTTGGGCCGTTCAGAACGAAAATATGCAGGGCATTATACAATTACTAACCTACGCTGCCTGATGCATGGTCAAGCTCAGGCGTAGAAATATGTTTGCTTTTCATCGCTCTTCCGTTGCAGGAATGGTTGGCGCGTGTATCGGCGTGTTTATCCTGGCAGTGTTATACGAAGGTCTGAAAGCCTTCAGGGAATGGCTCTTCAACAAGTTATCGAAAAATAAGGTAGCTGACCTAGGCAGTAAAGAAGCACTAGCCGATGGATCCAATGTTGGGTAAGTCGATTGCCGTAGATGAATGTATGTATTGCAAAACGGGATAATGCATTTTAATTATAGATTCAATAATAATCAAAATAACTAAAAGACACGGAGCCATATGAGAAAATGCATTCTGACAAACACAAGCATGCGCTATCCTTTCATGGACATTTGGACGATGTCTGACCCCTGCAAGCCACCAGACAATAATTTCACTAGGCAACAACTCTGGATCTGCTGAATATTTTGAAAACAATTTGACTGAAAGTTGTTGGTGGCCAAGTCCAAAGATATAACCCCTGTAATATGTTGTCCGCAAAAACTCAGGTAAGATAAGTGTATAACATCCTCAAAATGTGTCACAAATGCCGGGTTTACGTTCCTACACAGGTAGATACACGAATGCGAACACCGGTCGTTTTGGCGCTACTTTAGTAACTCGATCGTGTATACCTACATGGGTAGCATCCTGAGCTCGCCCTTATTTGATACCGGATTACCGTGCATATACGAGAGATATTTATTTCCACAATAGGCCATCGGCCTTTGAGTGCACATTGAACACAATTATATACATGACGGATACCGTATATAAAATTCAATTAATACATAAGTTTAAGTATACTATGGCTGTATATGTTAACATTTAACTCTGATCTTGCAATAATTTATACACACATCCACTCAACCACACAGAAACGCACTCACGCGCACAGACACGCACGTGCCAGACTCTCGAACGCACACCACCAATGCATACACACACGCACACGCGTCCGTGCACACTCGTATACACACACGAACTCACACCCAATCATATGCATGCTCGCAGACGCAATCCCACGTACAGGCACTCCCGCGCGTGCGCACACACACACGCACGCATGCACCCACGCACGCACACACGTACGTACGCACGCACGCACACTTTCACACGCACACACGCACACACGCATGCAAAAGCGCACGCACAAAACGCACATTCCCACGTACGGAGACGTAGGGCGGTGTGCAATATCGATACGAAAATATGCAATAAGATTAGTAAACTACAAGTTGTTAATACACTAATACAGTACGAATATATTTAGGCTATTGCATTTAGTTGCAACAATATTTGACCTTACAAAATATAGAAATGGTATGCAGTGCAAATCAACCATACCACGAGATATTCCAGGTCACCCGTAAATACACTAGAGCAAAGTGATCTCCAAATGACGACACCAAGTAACTATGCGTAGAAAGCTGTTGCGTATTTTGGAACCAATCGGACCAGCGAGGTGCTTCTACCTATGGCACCAATACCCACCAAACAACCAGCCCCAAAATACCCAACATAATTTATAATATTAGAACATCGAACATAGAAATTAACACAATAATGTTGCACAATACAAATATACATAAATTAACAAGAGTATAAGATTCTATTAAATCCCGCTATTGCGCCTATATCAGGGGTTAGGGTTAGGGTTATTAGGGGCTGTTAGGGCAGTATTGTTGTCCCAGGCAAATAAATTGTGGGTCGACCCGATGGTTCCCCAACCCCACCCCTCCCGTAACAAGGGGAGGGGTGTCCGGGGTGCTCCCCTGTGGAAATTTTGAGGTCTGGGTGCTCACAGAGAGCATCTCCTACTTTTCTGGAGGTAAATACATACATTGGCTAGGAGGTGAAATTATTTTATTTCTGCCCATTATTCTCGTTCAAAGTCTGCATATTTATCTCCAATATGTCGCAATTGTTTATTGTCTCCTTTATATGATGGGCATGGAGTGGTTGGCGAATAAAATAAAATATTATATTCGCCAACACAATTGTACCATGGCAATCAACTCTTATCACTGTATAGTCGGCTAAAATGTACGTGATATGGGGACCGCAAACCTGCGCGTGCATGCACGCGTCCACGCGTGTGTGTGCGCGCGTGCGTGTATGTTTGGGAGGGGCAGGGTTCGTGTGTGTCAGTATACATGCGCATTTCGGCTATACTTACTAATAATTGATTGACTTGAATAAGAATGATTATAAGCTGTAAACAGTTTGAAGGAAGTATCTTGTTGGCGTAACTCTGAACTCTGCTATAATTCTCGTACAGTATTAAAGCAATAATCGCTAATCAGGGGCGCCCCCTCACACACACCCTCCCCGACCACCCACCTCAACCCACCCCTACCCACCTACTCCAACCCAATGTTATATATATATATCTCATAGTCCTTTCATAATGGAGGGATCCGAACTGTCACTCAGTTATATGAGTTCATACTCAATTACGTCACATATAGGCTGACGTCACAATATACATATCTAGTCCGTCATGAACATTGAAAAGTTCGCCAAGTGTACGAATTGTATGTCTGATGGATTTATTGTTTAGTAAACATTTTGTTGAATATTTTGAAACTAATTTGACTGGACACTGACAGGAACAGCACAGAAGTAATGGGTGGGGCTGAGCGTTATTGTTCTTCCCAGCAGGGAGTCTTCGAGAACAATGGGGTTTTCACGAGAACAAAAGAAAAGCTTGCGGAATGGAATGTTGAGAACAATGGCGCTCAGGGGCACACGCATTCTAGAGAACAATGACGTACAGAACGCCACGTTTTTCTCGATAACAATGACTTACATCCGCACACGTTTTTTTTTATTTGCAACACTCTGGAATGTTCTATTATTTTGAATTAGTTAACCCTTAAAAGTTTAAAAGTAGTGTATTTTACGTTTGAACGTAGTGGCGGCGCGCCCCCCTCCGTGGTTATCTACCGTTGTAAAAATAATAAGAGAGTAATGTAAAATAATAGAGTTTAAGAGGTGGTCTGATAATGGAGGTTGTAGGAGTATGAGGTTGAGGGAGTATGAGGAATTATGGTATTGATGTTTGAAAATAATTTGACTGTTTCGTTGCTAACGTCATTAGTAAACTGTAGAATATTTAGAGACTGCCTGTAAGCTGTTACTGTCTTAGCAACAGCTACCAGACAGATTGGTAACAAAATAGATTTTAAGAGGTGGTCTGATAGTAAACTGTAGAATATTTAGAGACTGCCTGTAAGCTGTTACTATCTTAGCAACAGCTACCAGATAGATTAGTAACAAAATAGATTTTAAGAGGTGGTCTGATAACGGAGGTCGTAGGAGGAGGAGGAGGTTGAGGATGTATGAGGAATTACGGTATTTCTGTTTGAAAATAATTTGACTGTTTCGTCGCTAACGTCATTAGTAAACTGTAGAATATTTAGAGACTGTCTGTAAGCTGTTACTGTCTTAGCAACAGCTACCAGACAGATTAGCAACAAAATATTAAAAATAATCTTGTATTAATGGTATGTTCGGTTGGAATGGTAACCAAGACTTGGTGGTGATGGATTGTATCCTGGGTTAAAAAGAAGTTAACCCTAATACCGATGAATATATATATATCTCATTTTCATCGATACCATACAGGAAAACTGTTGAATATTTTGAAATTGATTTGACGTCGCTAACGTTATTAGTAAAACTATTTTTTTGTTGAATATTTTGATTGACTTTTAACCGTCATTACGTACAAATTGTTTTTAAATACTTAATACTTCATTTGCAATAATGTTTCAGAGGTGGTCTGGTAAGTGAGGACATAGGATGAGGATGAGGGAGTATGTGGTTGAGGAGGGGTGAGGAATTAGGGCAATGCTCGATATTGATGTATATTTTGAAAATAATTTGACTGTTTCATCGCTTACGTTATTAGTAAACTATTTTGCTGAATATTTTGAAAACGTTTTGACTTCTAACCGTCATTACGCACAAATTGTTTTTAAATGCTTAATATTGCAATAATGTCAGTCGTTTTAGATGTTGCACGATGGTTAAAATGTAGTCATTATGTCTCTGAGCGCTCCATGCGTTTATAGAATGGTATGTCGAGCCTGCGAGTGATAAATAGATTATTTGTTGTTGTATGATTTTACCATTACTGTCGCAATAGCCGTGGGATCGGTCCTTAATCGAGTTACAAACACGGCACGTGTTAATAACGAAAGAATGTTAAAACACCACCCGTCTCGTTCTAAGCACGGGATATTACAATGTCCTCGACGAGAGTTTTAAAAGAAATCGATAATAACGCTTGCACCCACTCACCGGCTATTGTTGTTTACCGACGCTTAAAGATACGACAATTAAGAGCAACATTTTGAACGTAGTAGCATAATCATAGATGGCCGTTTACTACAAATATAAATATATCCTTGTGGCTACAGAGCAGTGATACGTTATAACCATGTTTTTTACTATATAATTCAGTCCTGCTCTAAGCGACCACCTCGTGTTGCGCCATTACATGGACGATATTAACCCTTTTAACCCTAGAATTTCTTCAAGAAAATGTATATTTTCATATTCATATTTGCGGTACAAGAGAAGACTATTTTTGAAAATTAATCATTGGAATGACTGGCACTGCAGGCTATCCATTTGTCTAGTCATTGCGCCGGCAAACACCCCCCACCAACCACCATCATTATCACCAACACCCACCACCACGACCACTATGACCTACACCCAACACCATGCATTAACCCCACCACCCACGCACCCGCCAACCCATAGCGAATTTCTTCATAATCATACTTGCATCCTTAGAGAAGGATATTTTTGAAAATTTATCATCGGAATGACTGACTCTGACAGCTATCCATTTGTCTAAACATTGTGGTCGGAATGTGTGAGAGCGCTGTGTTTGAAAAAATGGCATATAGGTTGGAGAGGGTATGTCAATCAGGATTTAATAAAGGTCTCGCTCATATGCACATGTGCTAATACGCGATACTGCTAGTTATACGTTGTACCCTTGTGCATGCGTGCATGCACCGGTGTGCGCCCTTGTGCGCATGCATGCGCCAGAAGACTATTTTTGAAAAGTTATCATCGGAATAACTGACTCTGCTGGCTATCCATTTGTCTAGACATTGCGACAGCAAACACCACCCACCACCCACCTATATCCTCCACCCCCATCATCATCACCAACACCCACCACCATCACGACGAGCATCAACAACACTGCCTTCAGCACCACTGCCACTAGCACCACCAATGCCAGTACCGACATCCACCACCAACCACTAGGCACCACCACCACCACCATATGTTGTTGATTGTGACCTCTTGTTGTGGATTGCGGTTGCATGATGCGGATTTGCGGGCATGTGTTGCGGATTGCGGGGGAATTTGCGGATTTGCGGGGGTATGTTGCGGATTGCGGGCACATGATGTGGATTGTGGGCGCATGTTGTGGATTTGCGGGCGCATATTGCGGATTTGCGGTCGCAGTACATATAATCCTATAAATGGTACAAATTAAATCCCTTTTCTCATTCCAGTTTAAACATCGCAAAGTGGTTGGACGTGTAACTGCAGAGTAGTTAGGCAGTCAGATTTCTTTGAAGAACCTTGTAACTTGAATACTTGCTAGATTTATCCTATAATCAATATGCCGAGACATAAATGTTTTGAATGTGCTTCAACTTTTAATAGGTCAACTGACCTGAAGCGGCATAAGATCCGATTCCATAATGATGAAGATAGCAAAAATCTAGAGAGTGAAGATGAAGAAATGACAGAGATGAATAGTGATGATGACGAGCCAGTGGAGTTGGAGAGTGAAGCCGGTAAAGACTCAGCAGAGACTGAGAGTGAAGATGAAGGTGAAGATGAAAAAGATGCCATAGGCAATGAGGAACTATTTACCATATTCCAAAATATTAAGCAGGTCTTAGACGCTGAACAATCAGGTTTAGAAGATGACGATGGTGAAGTGGACACAGACCCAAATGGTGTAGGCAATGTGCCTATTTCCGTATATGCTGATGCTTTAGTTACAAAGTGTATAGACATAATGCTCCAGTCGAGAAGATTACAGAACTCTACGCTCATTAAAATAATTCGTCAGGAAATTAAAGATTTTATCGACGAGGGGTACGCATACGATGAAGCAGTCTTCTCAGCTTTTCGAAAAAGAGAGTTTCTGATCAAGAAGTACATAAGGAACCATCTAGATGCTGAGGATAATGATGATGATTCTGACGGTGATGGATCTGATCCATAAGGAATCAGTCATCGATAAAATGGATCTCCAGAACATTGACTATTTGTTTATGCTACAGCAATTATACGTTTTGTCATATGTAATATTTACTTCAATGTAAAAATATGGATACAAATAAAACATTGGTTCTTTATGCGCGTGTTTGATGATTGTAGCTGCCCAGCCAGGTCCCCCCACATCTCTCAATATACAAATCGGAGTGCTGTTGTACTTAGTGGTGGTGGTGGTGGGGTTGGCGGTTGATGAAAATAGGTGTTGTGGTGGATAATGGGGTGGGGTTAATGCTTGGTGGTGGGTGTTGGTGCTTAGTGGATGGTGGTGCTGGTGGTGATAGAGGGATGGTGATGGTGATGGTGGTGGTGATGGTGATGATGGTCGGTATTGGTGATGATGGTCGGTATTGGTAGTAGGTGGTTGCGGCCGCAATGTCCAGACAATGGTTAGCCAACTATATTATTTTTGTTGTCGGGGTCTCATTGACTAGGTACTCATAATGCATTCATACTGTGTGTACCCGGACATGATAATTTGTCCTAGTTTTATTACCTTTAACTGGCAGACTGGCGAGGTGTTTCAGACATTCCAGGGATCTACTTCCTAGCAAAATATTTTGGAAACGATTTGAGCAAAAGTTGATGCAGACAGTCAAATTATTTTCAAAATATTCACTAAATATCATGGAAATGATTTGATAGTAAGTTGTTGCTAACACCGCAGTCAAGTTATTTTCAAAATATTCATACAACGCACATTGCAGGCCTTGTAAACAAGTATGCTAGTATACCTCATCCCTTGTGCCAGGCAGCACCGCGCTAGCATACCTCATCCCTCCCCCTCATTCGTTCGACCTCAGTTATGCGACCACCCCTACACTCATTCCAGGGCTGTTATTTACTGATTTTTTCAAACCAAAATCATGGCGCATTGGTAGTTTAAGTGAATAGTTTTGATACTAATTTGACAAAGGAAGCTACAATTCGCACTAGTGCCTACATGCGCACAAACTCTTAAAAAAGTGCTGTTCAATGCGACAATTTAACATAGTAAGCCACAATTCCGCTTAGTTTCAAAATACTTTTTTACTACAACTATGAGGTACCGCATCGACCACCTAATACATTAAACGATACATGGGTGCTCGTCATTATTCATCAGCGATGACGACGGTGGACATTGTTCCCACCATTTTTATAACAATTTTTAAAATTTAATAATTAAATGACTGACGCTTTAAAGACCACTCCTTAAATACGAGATGCATGATTATTATCTATATAATATTATGCATACAACATCGCTTGGCTTAGCTATATATTACCTGCATAGAGATGTACTTTGCTCTCTTTAAAAAAAATTAAATGACTGGTAGCCGCTTAGTTTCATGTTTGAGGGTTTTAGATGAAGGTTAACGCGTTTGCATACAAATTGAAGGATTAAAAGCGAATCATAGATGCTTTATGCACAATAACGAGGTGGTCATAGAAAACATATTTCCCTGGATACTTTTTTAACGTGCACAGATTTTTATGCGCATAAACCATTTAACAAACTGATCCATCGCGTCTAGCCCGTGAACATTATATGGAGGTTAGTACGCGACAGTTTTTGATAGGACGCGAGTCATGTCACACGATATTCCTTATGTATTTTTTGTAGTAGAGCGATGTAGTATAAATGTAAATGTTAATGTACATTTGGCTAAAATGTGTTGCGGATTTGTGGGCGCGTGTTGCTGATGGCAACAAGTATATGCACATGCCTGAACACACATACACACCAAAATGCATGCGTACATATGCGGCCGCATGCGGTCTGCGTGTTGTGGATTTGCGGGCATGTGTTGTGGAATGCAGGCGCATGTTGCAGATTGCGGGCACATGATGCGGACTTGTGGGCGTGTGTTGTATATGTACATGCCTGAACATGCATACACGTGGTCCGCATGTTGTGGATTTGCGGGCGCAGTACATATATTCCTATAAACGGTACAAATTCAATCCATTTTCTCATTCCAGTTTAAACATCGCAAAGTCGTTGGATGTGTAACTGCAGAGTAGTTGGGTAGCACTAGGCAGCTAGATTTCATCTCACGTGATATTCCTTATATTTATTTTTTTTGTAGAAACTTTAACGGATCAGACACTGGATATGTGCGATGTCGTTGGTGTTCCATCGACATCCACGACACCATATGCAGACGGTCGAAACACGAGAGGGTCTGTAGGCGTATGATCAAGAAAACAGAACCTAAAGAGATGGTGTACACCTGCAAGGAGTGCTATTGTCTATTACCAATCAAACAGTATCCGCATGGGTGTTCTGTAATCGGTGATACTCCGACTGATATACAAAAAGCAAACATGACGCAGTTTGTTGCCAAACTGACAACCATGCCTGTGCGGATCTGCGAAGACTGAGACCTATCTCAAAACACGGACCTTTTCAGGGCCCACAAATCATTCGAAAGAGAACTCTTTATCTGTTAAAAAAATAAAATAATGTAATACAGTTTTTACACACAACAACCCGCTTCACACATGCATATGCAAGCACACATTCTGATCCGTCAAAAGTGGTCGATGGATGCTACTGTTCTAAATGGTCATCTGTATGCTATTGTTCGTGGACGATTAATGCATTGCCATTGACTAGGAACGCATTTTGTTCATATTTTTGAAAAATTTATAATTAAATGACTGCCATTTTAAAGACATAAATATAATAGCATAGGAAAACTTACTGTGTACGTGTCTGATTTAAAAAAAATTAAATGACTGGGGAACACATTTTGCTCATATTTTTGAAATTTTAATAATTAATTGACTTCCGTGTGACATCGGATACTCGTGACATAAGAGAAATGCTATGTCCATTTAAGAATGTTCCGTAAATTAGGAGAAATGCTACCATTGCAACGTCAGATACTCGTAATGCAGGAGAAATGCTATGTCCATTTAAGAATTGTGACATAAAATTATGAGAAATGCTATGATTGCGACGTCAAATAATCGTAGGTGAAATGCTGTGTACATATAAGAATTGTTATGTAAAATTAGGAGAAATACTATGATTGCGACCTCGGATACTCGAGACATAGGAGGAATACTATGGCCATTTAAAAATTGCATCATAAAATTAGGAGAAATGCTATGATTGTGACGTCAGATACTGGTGACGTAGTAGAAATGCTATGTATGTTTAAGAATTGTGTCGTCATATACACGCTATGGAGCAGAAATGCTATGAACATTTAAGTGTATGATTATGACATCAGATACTTGTGCGACGAATCCATAACATCTTTAAATAGTTACAAAAATAAACACAATATTCAGTGAATATTTTGTCATGAAATTGAACAAAAACCATCTAACGGTGTTTTATTTAAGTATGCGCTATTCAGCTCACTCTATCATTCATTCACCTGGCCCATTCTTCTCTAAAGAACAGCTATGGCACGTGCCGCCAAGTGCCTCTGTCAAGTGAAAAGCGGGCATACCAACGCATGCGAAGGAGGCGAGGGAGTGAATAGTGAGTCGCTAGCGACAGATAAAGAGATAGAGAGTTAGGTGCTAGTACTGCACAAGCGAAATCCGATTTTAAAACTTTTTTATTAATACAAACATCAATAATACATATCGTTACAAAGATACGAAAAAACACACCAAATACAACATATTTTACAAAGCAACGATTGACAAAATAAAACAATTAATTATGTTATTTAAAAAAATAAAATACGTATTTGATTTTATTAAAAATTATCCGTGTGTTTTAATGCCTAAAAACGAAGTAAATTAATATTAATTATAGTTATGGCAACAACATCTGTTTTTCATATATTACATCCACAATGTACCTATACCATTCCGTCATACACATACGGTACAGATCAGTACAATGTTCGCATATATAGTAATGGCAGGTTCGTCGAGCGCAATATTCATCTTCGTCCATTTCTAATAATGCTACCTCATTATACAGTTCAAAATTGCCAATTAGATTAAGGTCAACATCAATCACTAAACATGAATGTTTACGTTGACTTGGATGATTTACTAGACATCCGTAACAATCTCGCACAACCAACGAATGTATCGTTTCACACAGCATGGATGCAAATAATTTCTGACTAATCAATTGCACATGATCCGTAGGGCAATAATGGTATATAGCGTCCATAGTAAGCGTATCGTGATTAGACATCTCTGCGGAATCACTAGTGGTTGGAATGTTATTCATGTTCTCGCTTTTTCACACCGTAAAAGCACTGAGGTATCATGCTAAACAACTCGTCACCGCTCATGTTGGGTGGCGCGTAAAAGTTAGGTAATGCTGTCAGCAAATTACTCGAGTTCTGTTTCAATAATTCCCACTCGTTGTCTTGCAGGTATAATCCGCTACATGTGGCACGTGGTTCTGCATCAGAGCAGAAAAAATAGCGTATGTCCATACACGGAAATTCGTCACAGATAGAAATACGAACAGAATTGTCCAAAGAATATGTAAATAGTACGCCTTCTTTTTTGTGCGCACGTTTTACCGCGTCTTCAAGATCGGGTATGATCTGTAACAGTTGTTTAAACGCTGCTACGCTGAGATATAAACCACGTTTAGTGATTAGTCAGGATGAAACTGCCATAGATCGATACACCACTTTTCGCCAAAACATATTGTTCGCGCTTTACATGAATTACCAAGATCACACCGAAATGCCAAGCGATTTAAATATTTAAAGCAAGGATCAGACAACATCGTGGAGAACGAATAATCATAGCGTGAAACTGATGCATTTATAGACGCGCTTAATTTGAATTTATGGAGCGCATTTGTTCGATCAATAACGTACATATTCATGCTGTACAAGACACCATCTTCTACCGTCGCACACTTTATGAGCAATAACATGCACGACCAACTTTTAACCATTACACGGCTGAGAGACTCGATACACCAAAGTCGACACGTATTATCGCTGGATGCACAAAATATTTTGAAAACTATCTGACTGTAAGTTCATGGCGTCTGATAACAACTTTCAGTCATAATATTTTTGCGGTAATATAAGGCTTGTAATGCGTGCGATAACTAGGCATAAGTTATGAATGAGAAAGACATCGATTAATGTAGCTTCACAGCAATAATACGTGAACCCAATGCACTATGTCTATCCCATATTCGGTTAATAAACCCTTGCTAATTTCAGACATGAGTATAATTCTTCCAGCATTAATTTTGTCATCTCTTAAAGCGAACCGCATGCTCCTCATAATCAATGTACGCATCTTATCCGTATCATCATTACACAGACTAGCAATATTTGTTATCATAGCGTGAGCAGCTAGTGTGGCTTCGGCGGACATGGATGACACCGACATTGTTTACGTACTGACTGTAAAAAAGTGCACTGTTGCTATTTATATTACGCTAGTGTAACCGTATGGTACTGATGATAAATCCCCCAGTTTCAAAATACGTTATTTAAAGACGGGTCTGAAAATCTTACTGCTATTTACTGAAAGAATTCTAAAATGAACGGTGTGCGTGATCTTTGATGGATAGCTTAATAGTACACTATTACTATCCATAATTCCAGCATCGTTTATAATTTGATCAATGGATTTTTTCATTGTATCAAAATTAACTTGTTTTGATTGTTTGGTACCCAGCGTTAAACCTTTAACCTTCGTCACCTGTTTAATGATCGATGGATCGCATCGACGCTTCGTTTCATAACTATAGATTTTTGGACCGAGTGCGCAAAAACTTGTTAATTCGTAACCAGAGGGGATTTCACTCGTCCAAGAACCTAGATACCCACTTCGATCTTGAATGGTCGTCTCACCTTCATGTGTACTAAATACCACCGAATCCGTATCATGATAGGCTACGCGGCGTCCGAGTAAGGACAAGACTTCGTACAGTTTTATTCGGCCATAGGCTGTCACGAAAGATGCAAGAATACAGTTGGTATTTAATGGTGACTGAACGTACTCGTCATTGACCGAATTGGAGGCCATTAGAAGACTATCGTTCAGGAATGAAATGGAGCCTACAGTTTTACTTTTATCATTCAGAAGGGAGAGTAGACCTTTACGTGTTGATATCATGCTATTCTTTTTATGATCATGAAGAGAAAATCGTCCCCACAAAATATTCAAACAGGATTTAGCGACAAAGCGCAAACCCAGGTTATACAATAATTTGGCAGGGTCGAGCTGTATTCCTTCATGTTCATAATAGTCAGCCACATAATTCGCCTTTTCACTCTCACTACTGACACAATCAGGATAACCGCTACTTTCCTGTTTAATTTTCAGAAAACGGTTAATGTATTCTGAAAATAACCCATCGTCGCCATGCGGCTCATATTGCGATGACGCGTGATAATGCCATACTTCATACATATTTTTAATTACATAACCGTTGCATATAGCTAGCTGTAACTCTGGAGTGGTCCATGTTCCGCATAAACTGTGCTGTTCATCTGTATGTTCGCATACAGAAGATTGTTCATTTTTTGCGCATTCGTCGCATAGTACAAACATGAGGTGCGAATTTATTCAAGCAGGTAGCACGGGAAAGTATAAATCACGAGGTGGAAGGACTTTGCATTTAATAAGACCAAAGAAGTCATGCACCGTCTTATCACTCAAGTCATCGCCTCTTAGAACTGTATATGACCCTTCTGGAAAACTACATTGTTTCATCACTGAAGGATACATGGAAATGCAGTCTAAATATTCGAGTGTGTTATGCTCATCTGCTTCCATAAATAAACGAATCGCAGATGTACGGCCACCGAATAGCGCATCATGCGGTGATATTGGGTGTGCTAAGTCCAATTCGATGATAAAATCATTTAGCTCGGAGGAAACAGCGACTTGTTTCTCAAAGTCGCATTCCAACATAATTCTCACCGTATATCCATGTGATTCAAATAAAGAAATGTGACATTGAAGCACGGAATATGCTTCTTCATATGTCTGATCACCATATGGTGTATATGTCGTATCACGCTTATCACCGCAACAAGCAGACTCATGTCCGTTGAATTTACAACCTAAGAACTCGTAAAGAATATTTTCAGATACATCAATTCCATCCACATAATGTCCGCATATTTTCTGTTCACTGCCATTTAGCGCATGCACGATTTGGCGACCCTCGCATTGACTGACCCATTCCATCCATTCTACACCCAAAACACTATAAGCACGTTTTGCTCTTAGTGAGAAATCAGGTATAGTCTGTACGCTCTCAGCTCGAAGCCATAAAGTGCGATAGGCCACATTACACGCTCCCGCTAGCGTTATCCCTGTCACAAATGGGTTTTGGCCATCTGTCGATTCAGAAAATAGTCTTAAATCTAGACATGGCTAAACGTAAGACGATTACGTCATCATTACAATATTCGATGAGATTTTTATCGACATCGTAGTGCTCGTGTCTAGATATCTGGTAGTTGTACCATCGATCAAATTCGATTAATTCATTCGCATTCATATTTTGTGGACAGAATAGCTCCCTCTCGGGAAATGGTATTACCTTACCCCAACATTGAGGCATGTTGAGCTGATGGGGAACTGTCCCCTTTCGAACAGAAAGATTAAAAGCATCGCCCACCTTACGTAATGAAAGGGGAAAAAAGTTAATTGAATCGATAAACCGAATAGTACCTACGTCAAATGAGAGAACTGAACGACCACGCATGATAATATTTGTAGGTTTAAGATGCGGATTCGTGGTTTTGCAAATGCATTGAAGGAGTAAAAGGGAATCATAGGCACAAGCATTGTGAGCGAGCACCAAGTAGTCAGAGAAAACATATTTTCTAGCGATTTTTTTACTGACACTCGCAGCCTTAACACGTGTCAGCCATCTAACGAACTGATCCACCGTGTCTAACCCGTGAAAGCGAACATATCCATAATTCGTACCTCGATGACATGTAGAGCAATCGTTTTCGAGCGGTTGCTCGAGGCACGCATCACAACATATGTTGGCAACCACGAGATTGACTTTATGCTCGGCTAGAATATTAGTATTGCTACTGTCGATAGGCGATAAATATGTTTCTGTGTCGTAAATGATGAATTTTTGAAAACATTCGTAACTACAAATGTCGGCATTCGTATGCATAGAGCGTGTGTGGGATAATGACATAATAGGTTCTTCAATTACTTTATGATAACACGTATGATTTCCAGTAATAACATACTTTTCTTTACACGCGTGACATTTTATCATACCGCATACATGTTCATCGTCATCTTTACGTATGTTACTGAAACAGTGGGGGCACGCCTTAACCATTCTGCAGGTCCCATTAGAGAGGTGGTTAGACATACATTGACGGTTATAAAACTTACGATGACAATCAGTACACATTATCTTATGCGTAGCGTCTGTAGAAGTGCATGATCCGTTATCAGAATAAGGTGTCTGACAACTACGACAGCGCGCAGAGCATGAGTGATCATTAGAGTATGACGCATTACACCGCGTACAGTAATTACGTACCATAAGAAATGCAGCCATAGACGTGATTAAGGATATATGATTATCACATTCTGAATGCATAAGATTTATGCGTGGTAAACTCTGGGAATCGCTACCGAATAGGCATTCATGCGTTGACTCTGAGTAGACTTGAATAGAAAATTTATTGCGAAAATGTTCCTGAAATTTGTTCCAATCAGTACTATTAATTTCGTGTACAGGAATACTACAAGCTGTATGATATTCACGTGCCATATGCGTCAAATATGTTTTATTACGTCTAAAATTATCCCATTCTTTTGTAGAGATTAATTTGTTCATTTTCTCAATAAATTCTATTCCTAAAAATATTCCTGCCGCGAAACAGAATGGATATTCGACGCATACGGGTATAATACATTTTTTTATACGCATGTACACATCTAAATCGGATGAATGTAAATTTAATAAATTTAAATGTCTAGAATCGCTCGCGCCTAGAGAGTATCATTTCGCCCACCCGAGTTGTAGTCCTCTACACGAAAAACGTGAAATTCAAAACCCTCTGATAACCTACAATCAGTATTTGACTGAATGACTTTTTCCACTGATTCTAAAATTATGTCAGGTGTAATTTCATTCCATAGCCTAAAATCCATCGCTATCCACATTTCCAAAGAAGAGTGAATCAACTCGATTCTCACGTGATCATTCGACTGAACATTACTATATTCGCTATACATATCGAGCAAAGATTGAAAGACGCCTGACACGAACTCAGAATGAGAAAGTGGTATATCAGCTATAGGATAACTTTTAAAAGATACATTATATTCAGTACCTTCGAGATGAAACTTTTTACTGCGGTATTTGCGAACAGTCCCCACAGATATATAGTCGGTATAATCAACTACCGACCCTCCGATTTGAGCGTGCTCATAGTGTTGCAAATAACGATTAAGTAGATCATCTGTAAGCACTATATTCTCTGATATACATTGACTGATTTCATCAGCGATGAGACTAATTTCATCTGTCGAATGATTTGCACACGTGTCAATAAGAGTTTGATGAGTAGGATCATCGATGCGATAAGCGGAATCGTTAGGAAGGTATGCTATATCCAGAGATAAGTCATTAGCCATAGGCTCGATACAGACCGATACATCATAGCATAAATTTAGGTCGGAATCGTTAGGAAGGCATGATAAATCCAGCGATATGTCATTAGCAGAAGGCACAATACAGTCTGGAATTGGCACGGCATCAAATAAATTTAGGTCGGAATCATTAAGAAGTCATGATAAATCCAGTGATATGTCATTAGTAGAAGGCTCAATACATGCAGAAACTGGCGCGTTATCAAATAAATTTAGGTCGTAATCATTAGGAAGGCATGCTAAATCCTGTGATATGCCATTGGCAGTAGGCTCAATACGTACAGGAACTGGCACGTTATCAAATAAATTTAAGTCGGAATCATTAGGAAGGCATGCTAAATCCTGAGATAGGTCATTAGATGAAGGCAAAAGAAAGTCAAGAAGGGATGCATCATAGAATAAATTTACATCGTAATCATTAAGAAGGCATACTAAATCCTGAGATAGGTCATTAGCGAAAGGCACAACGTCAATTAAATTTAGATCATGTCCATCACGTTCATCGGTCGAATAATTAGAAACAATTACGTCACATACGTTATGAGGATAATTAACAAATGATGATGGTACGGTACTCAGATCAGGAATATATTGTTCAGTTATAGTATGTATGGTTTGATCATCGATAGAAGCAGGTTGCCCAGGTATGATTACATCATAATCATATAAATCGTCCAAATGATTGACAAAATCAGCATCGGTATCAGACAGTTCAGGAATGATCATCAGATATGTGCGGAATTGAAAAGTTGGGTTCATACAACATAGAACCCAGATTTAAAAGGTGATCCACATCTTCATCAGGTGAATTGGATAGATCCACGTTTAATCTTGCCGCATCTGCGTCACACATCTGCTGCAAAATCACATTAACAGCATCTTCACATTCTTTAATATCAGCGCCTAAATTATCTGCCATTTTGTTATGTCTTTAACGTAATTTACTCCTCGTTGATATAAAATGTTTTTTAAAATTATTCTCTTAAAATCTCTATACGTTTCTTTATAAAAGCACAAATAGCGACATCGAACTAAACAGGCGCGCTTAAATACATGCAGAGAACAGCGCCGGGCAGAGACCGGCCGGCATTGCATTCATCCTCAAACTCCTCCTCCTCTTCCTCCTCCTCATCCTCCTACGACCTCCATTATCAGACCACCTCTTAAACTCTATTATTTTACATTACTCTCTACTATTATCACTCATCAAACTCTATTATTTTTACAACGATAGATAACCACGGAGGGGGGGGGGGCGCCGCCACTACGTTCAAACGTAAATTACACTACTTTTAAACTTTTAAGGGTTAACTAATTCAAAATAATAGAACATTCCAGAGTGTTGAAAATCCAAAAAAACGTGTGCGGCTGTACGTCATTGTTATCGAGAAAAACGTGGCGTTCTGTACGTCATTGTTCTCTAGAATGCGTGTGCCCCTGAGCGCCATTGTTCTCAACATTCCCTTACGCAAGCTTTTCTTTTGTTCCCGTGAAAAACCCATTGTTCTCGAAGACTCCCTGCTGGGAAGAACAATAACGGTCAGCCCCACCCATTACTACTCAGCACCTACGTAAATTAGTTTCAAAATATTCAACAGTTTACCTATATAGTTACCTTGAAAATGGGATCGATTTATATACTTGGGACTCTTGACTTTCTAAAATCCTATTTTCAAGGTATAGCTATACAGACAAGCTGTTGAATGTTTCGAAACCTTCTTAACTGGGTGCAGTTGCTGCCTATGACAACACGCGCAAAACCTAGGCGGAACAGCTGGAGCTTAGCTAGAAATAGTCGGGCATAGCTAGAAATGTCATTATGTCATAAACTATATGATCTGTGTTAACCGCCTGATTGCTGAGTTTTTGCAGACAACATATTCCAAGGGTTATATCTCTGGACCTTCTAATTATTTTGAAAACAATTTGACTAAATATTGTTGGTGGCTAAGCCACCAACAACTTTCAGTCAAATTGTTTTCAAAATATTCAGCACGTCAAGAGGTTTTACTCGCTGAAATTATTGTCTGCTGGCGGGAAACAGCAGCGAGACAGTTAATAGAAAATTCTAAATTATATGCTGCATCTTTTGCAGAGCGATGATACTGAGTGTGGGTCACGTGGTCCAAACGTTGATGCACGTGGTTCAGGTGTTGATCAGCTTCTTCCTAATGCTTATCTTCATGACGTACAATGCCTGGCTCTGCATCGCAGTCGTACTCGGGGCTGGTGTTGGATATTTCATTTTCGGATGGTACAGAGCGGGGAACACGAAAATGACGTCGAATGACAGACAGGATCACTGCAATTAGCAAGCATTTACCATAAACAACATAAGTATCCGACCTGTCACTCAAGTATCTCATAACATAATCAAACACATCACGTGTTAGCTGACGTCACAATCAGAATGATATATTATGTCATGATGAATTTACAATTTAATAAACATTCTCTGTTAAATATTTTAAAACTAAGCTGACTGGGGCTGTTTTTGCGATATACACAGTCAAATTAGTTTCAAAATATTAAACAGCTTGCCATACAATTTAGATTCTGGGAATTCAGATTTTCAATCTTCAAATCGATTCCAACACCCGTACTGCGTTGGCGTAGCTTAGCTAGAGATCGTCACCACATATCTAGAAATGGCCGCCTCTATTACAAAATAATTATTCAGATAAACTGTTGAATACTTTGAAACTAACATGACTGTAACATCTTTCCACTACTTATTTTCAAAATATTTTCCAGAATATTCTTCCCATCAAAAGGCCTCTGATTTTAAGGGGTATGTCGTACGGGATTGGCCCAGCAAGCTGCGTTATCTAGGGAATTTGTTGTTTATGGTATGTACGAAATAACCCTTAAAATTTCAGTGTCTCAATTTCACGAGAAAAAGCGTTTGAATAAATTGAAACAAATTTGACTGAAACATGTGGCTGCCATAGTCAGCAACTCACAGTCCAACTAGTTTCAAAATATTAAACCGAAAATTGCTTACAGCATAATGAATTTGTTGTTTATGGTATGCGAATGTTAAAGCTTTAAGGTGTTAATTAAGGTGTTTGTTATTGGTGTTTATTTGCTGTATGATACATATTGGATAATAGAGATCTCATATGTTACAGGTTTTATAACTTTCACTTATATTTAAGAATTTGAGCTTGAGATTATTTATTTTGTATAATAATCAAATTCAAGAATCTCATATATTTTCTAGATTAACTTGTAAGCAAATGTATCTGTGTTATGTATAACGCTTCATCCATCTGATTACGTCTCTACATTGAGTGGCAGAACGCAGTGAATGCGTGCCCCATTCACTGTCTTTTGTTACTCAAGGTAGAGGCGATTGAGAGAAATATGAGAGGGATGGAGGGAGGGTGTGAATGGGGAGATGGAGGCGAGGCCGAGGTGTGGGCGGGGGGGGGGGGGGTTGTTAGTGAGGGATAATGAGGGAGAGAGGGTTGGAGGGAAGGGATGGATGGGGACGACAACGCCTTATGAGTATTAGTCAGTTCGGCAGGCGGTACCGGCCTTAGTTTTTCATGGTCAATGAACTGTGTAAACATTTATAGTAGTAATATGTTACATGGTCTAAATAACTGATAGTTATGTGCATGGATTGCAGCTGCTGTCTGTAGAAGTACTCCCAAGATACAGCCTAGCATTATAGGTGACACATTAATTTATATGTCTTCTAAATACATATTTATTTTATAAATAAAAGTATATATTTTATAGCAATGAAATCTTAGAAGTTGTATTTTATACTTAAGTACCGTATATACATTAATACACCATAGAGTAAGGTACCGAGTTCTTAGGCTGGTACCCGACTCCTCATTCCCTCGTTGGCGATTCTCTGGTTCAGAATATGAGCTATTGTGAGTATGAGCAATTGGAGTCAGGTACCAGCTTACCGAGTTCTCCGACTCTACCCTATGCCGATTGTGATATAACGGACGAGCCATATCAGAATCGGCATAGGGGAGAGTCAAACAACTCATACTATAAAGAACCAAGCCTATGTCGTGTTAGTGGCGGGTGTTATTATGGCAATGGCCTGCACAAGTCACCATAATTCACCTTTCCAGAGTATCTATCCATCATCTGACCTCGTATGACGTAATAATCAGCTCAGCACGTCACAACAATTGCGTCGCAAAGGGTTCCATATGGACCGTCATCAAATCGCAAACGGTCCGACACGTTGTATGAATGTCTTTGTAACTCTGCTATTTAACAAACATGCTGTTGAATATTTTGAAACTAATTTGACTGGGCGCTGTTGCTGCCTTAGGCAGCAACAGCATCCAGTCAAAATAGTTTCAAAATATTCAACAGATTGCCTGTTTATATTTTTGGAAATTGATAGTCATGGTGTTCAGCGATCGATCCATCGCAACACGAGCTAGGTGTGGGTGGAGCTTAGCTAGAGATGGGCGGGGCATAGCTAAAAATGGAAAGGCCTATTCCGCAAGACGGATGATAGATGATTTTGCGTGGACTATCGCCGCCTCAACGAAATTTGTCGCAAATATTCCTACACGCTATTGAATATCGAGTCATAGTTTTCTACCATGGACCACATTGGCAAATATCAATGCCCAATGGCCATATAAGAAAATGGCATTCTTCTGCACTGAACTCGTTTTTCAATGGGGGTAAGAATACCGTCTGTGTACTGCAACTTTAGCAGCAACTTCCAACGTCCCTCGAATGCTACTTTCCAAAAAACATGTAGGTAAATATGTATGTAGACCTACATGTTGGTTAACGACATCATGCTGTTTCCCGGAAGTATGAAAGAGCATACTTAACACCATTCTCGCAAAACCATCGTACCGTACTAATTACATCTGTCTGGAATTACGACGTCACGGAGGATTAACACTCTGCCGGCGAGAGAATAAATTACGGTTCAAAAACATCTCCACATTTCCACACTACATTAGTGACGTCAGAGGTAGTTTAGGAGCTACCAACTACTAGAGCTCTTGAGCCAATGGACCGTACCAAGTTTATCCATCCCTCATATGACGTCATAATCAACTACTAGATGTGAAAGATGACGTCATAATCATGATGTCATGAAGGCCGCGATATAGTCCAGCTTTAACGCGTAATAGTCCGACACGTTGTACGACGAATTGTATGTCTTTACCATTTAATACATATTCTGTTGAATATTTTGAAACTATTTTTTGAAACTATTTTGACTAGACGCTGTTGCTGCTATAGGCATCTACAGCGCCCAGTCAAATTAGTTTCAAAATATGTAACAGCTTACCCGTATAGTTTTCTAGAAATTGATAGTCATGGAGTTGAGAGATCAATCAATCCCAACACGGGCGAGGTGTGGGTGGAACTTAAATAGATATGGGCGGGGAAAAGCTAAAACTGGAAAGGTCCATTGCTACCACAGATAGTGAATACAAACGATTCAAGTGACGGGATAGATGAACAGTTTGTACTTAGCAAGTTTGATATCTGGTTGAGCAGAGAAATGTTATTTTAACCCAATCTTAAGAAGTCATATCAGTTGTATATCAATGCTTCAAGCTATGTGATATGCACATTAGTGCAAGAAGACAGCGACAGTATTGAATGTGTTTTAATATGTCAATGCGTAAACTGCATTGTGAAGGGCAGACAGCTGAATTGCTTTGTCATTGGTGCATAGCCTGTCGCGTATGTAGTGAGGAGGATCCCATCTTATTTGTTTGGTTCACAGTAAACAGTCTTCAAGGAATACAAGCATCTTAAAGGAAGGTCCGAGAATGGCCAGTATTCATTACGGAATATAGATGCATGATCAAGTACTAAAAATTCCCAAAGAATATCCATGCAACCGAGATTGCGCCAACCGCAGGAGGCAGCCATATTCGATACGAGAGATTAGTATTGTAGGCTGGTTGGGTGCTGGATCTAGTTCATCAGAGGCGAAGTCCATATAGTGACTAACATTGATCAAGGCTCTGTCCGGGCAGAGGAGTACCCTATACCATTGAAGATCGTACAGAATGTCGAAGACTGGTTATTCACCAAGTCAATTGATCGCCATGGTGTACCAAAAATCTTTATCAAGGATCAATGAAAAGAAATCACTGCAAATTCGCTAGAGCATCATTATCGTCCACATCAGCACATCCCTGTACATTCCAGAGACAAATGAATATAGAGAGTTTCATCAAGATGTTGAAGGAATTGATTGCGGAAGGAGTCAACAATTAATCCAGAGCTAGGCTCTACATAAGCCGCATGTCACAATAACCCAACATGCTACGACAGGCCAGATATATTTCTTGGCATATGGTCTTCCTGGACGCCCGTAGGAATCCTGATTGATGATGTACATGATTTAGACAATAGGCTCACAAATCAATACTGTGACAGCAGTGCCGAGAGCATGTCACAGCTAGATGACTGATAAGCGATTAAATGATGCAGGGTATAAGGCCAGCTTTCCATGTAAGCTTTTCTGCGCGCTTGTCGTCTACTGCATTTAGATAGAACCATTTCCATGGGAGCGTCTCCGTGCAGCGGGTACACGCGCATGTTGTGCGTGTTGATCTTGTGCGCATGCGTGTTTCCTTAGAAGCAGGTTATTTTGCAATATCGACTTTGAACGCAATGCAAATATAATAATGATGCCATGCAACAGCCATTTTCTGTTGTATTATTTGCGCAATAGATAAAGAACTGCCAATCTTATGATGCAGTTAATGCAGTTGACAAACCAAAAAAGAGAGCACAGATTTTGGGTGCAGATATTGTTCTACCAGATCAATTATCTGCTCCTTTTTTTTAAAGCTCAGCTTCAGGACGTGGCCTTTTCACTTTTGCGACATGACACATGTAGTGTATAGGAAAGCAAAAATTGGTCAAGGATATGCAGAACTAGAGCCTGAAATTCGCTTGCCTACGCTAGGAAAGCCGCCGGATTCGCTGGTAAACTCGCCAGCATGGAAATAGACAAACCCGCGAGTGGAAAAGCGTGCGAGAACACGCGAGCAGAAAAGCTCGCATGGAAAGCGGGCTTTAGGTGTGTGCTTAGGCAAAGCCAAAGAAAGGTCATCGTCCTATCGCACGGTCTCGCCCTTCCACTAACGCTCCCGTGTCGAGTCCCGTGCTTGCAGGCTTTTGTTGTCTGGGCTAAGTCCGCGAAACTTCATAAATGAGGTCAGTCAACTACTGCCTAATAAAATTGCTCGGTTATTATCATCCTACTAATATACTGTCAATCACATAGATTGACATTCGTGTCTCGCAAGCTCTCCATCGATGTTGGCACGAAGCTACGCCTCTATTTTAAGATTTATAGCGAGATTGAAGTAGGCAGAAATCTGATTGGCCACCTGAAAACCGGCAGTGAACATAGCGAGAAATCGCTGGTTTGCAAGTATGGCCTTGAACAGCGAAGCAATGAGTAGGCGTATGTTAGTACGATGAAGAAATGTTGAAACTAACCTGTTCTAGTAATATGGAGTATGACATATTAAATAATCTGTCCAGCAACTAAGGAATGGGCAGGTTCAAATTTTTTTTCCAATTTCAAATTTGTGTATCATAGATCCGAAAATATGCTTTCTGTTGGAAAAGCCTCGTGTTTTGCTTGTGATTCCGGGACAGCCACCGATTAGCATGAAGGTACCTGGTGTGACTCTTGCACCAGGTATAATTCATGTACCCAAAATAGTCGCTATCCCTGTAGATAACGCACCACCCAACACACCCATGGACGATGGAGCATCAAGGAATGGCACGTCCATGGATGTTTAAGCTGCCATCAATGGAACATTCGGTCACAATTTTAGCAACTTATAGTATTTTTCAAGGGAAAAAATATGATAAAGATGAATTTTTTGCATACAGCTTCTCTACAGCATTAGCAACAACATATTAAAAGTCCACGAGTTTCCTCCTTGAGCTGAATCTAGAAATCAATTAAACATGTTAATTAAATTATTTATTTTTAGAAATTCAACACAAAATCTCAAACAACTCAATGTGTCAGAAATGGGTCAAGTATGGTACCTATCGAAAGGAAATAACGTAGAGCTATAAAAGAAATAACAACTTGAATGAAAATTGCGTCATGGCTTATTAATTAGCTAATTAATTAATATTATTCATGGCCTAAAACGACATAAGATAGGGTTCCTCTCAAATGTATGTTGAGTACGGTATCTACCGATAGGAAATTATAGACCGATCAAGTAAATCGCATTATAAATATCATATCCCCAATAGCTAATTATCTAATTGGATAATTAGCTAATTAATATTTCCAAATAATACCAAATGTTCAACACAGCTCACAATATCTAGTTAACAAACTGCAAACTTGGGGACGTTTATTATGTCGTTACTAACGTGTTAATGAAGCTATATATACATATCCAGTTTTAATATATTTCTTTCCTTAGTTTGTACACATATGTTGCAATTGAAGGAAAGGTTTCCAAAAGAATCCTACGATAACTATACTAAAAGAGGTTACTGAACCATTCGTAGAAGTCACACATTCTGGAGTCGTATATTTTCTGATCAAACTATTGAGCAGTACTTGATGCGACTCATGAACATTTCAGGAGGTATGACCTGGTTCGCAACACACCCTCCATTCCTTGCACGGGAAGGAGGTATGTTTGGTGTCTATTACGACCGGCAAATTTGCTCTTAATTGTGACCACGCATCAGGAATCGGAAGACAGTTGGTAAAAAAACGTGGTTGGACAAAATTTTGCTGATCTGAAGTTGGATCGCAATAATCGTGTAAAGACATTGGCAACGGCAAAGAAATCGGTGAAAGTTCGTAGTGAAGTGGTAGACGTTAATCCTGACGTTCTTATGAGGTGTCCTTGATGGGAGCACCGAATTGGACAAATTCCTCGCTTTGAACTGTCAAATTCCCACCGTTTCTTCACTGACTGATTAATGAGAAGATCCACTAAGGGTTTTGAGCGCTCTGTTGAAATCACAAGCTGGCATAATCACTGCTATGCCAACCAGAAGTCGCTTCGTTTATGGATGGGGGGGGGGGGGGCAACTTCTTCACACACCCACATGGCCAGTTAGGATTGATAAAAACTCTCATTTTTTACATACAAAGGTATCTGTGCAACATATTCAGGCTTATATGACAAAATAGTACAACTATGCAATAACTGTTTTCGATGGATATGGTGCATTGTTAGCTAAAGCAAGCGAGCAAAATAGGCGCTCATCAAACGTGACTTCTGCGGACATTGAAGTTGCACCGAACAATGACGTCACCGTTTTACAAAAGGACTTTTCGGGAAATGGGAAGAATAAAGGCAGCTTAATCAGCAGGTTGGCATACGAGCTCGAACAATATGACATATAGAAGTGAAGAAGGTGGTGGCAGATGCTGATTGACGGATTGCATCAACTGCACTTGACGCATGTGATCGAGATCAAACACCACCACTTGTACTCATTGCAAATGATACTGACATACTGGTGATGTTGGTATCTCTGGCCAAATAGGCAGAGAATATTTACATGCTGACCTCTCGCAATCCTGTGGCACTTTATGATATAAAACACATCCAAGTAGTTTGGGAGATTTGACACCTTGCATTTTTTGTGCTACATACCATTACTTAGTTGTGACACGACATCAGCCATCCACATCCAAACAATATCAAAAGCCTGGAAACTGATGCACTCAGATAATGAACGAGCTCTTATAATGGACGTATTCTTGAATGATAGAAGTACTAGTGCAGAGGTGGCCGATGCAGGTGAACTGTTTTTAATAAAACTGTATGGCGCGATTCCAAATGTGGACACTGAACAAATATCGTTTCATTTCGTACAAACGCGGAGTGGCAAAAATATCAATGACGCTGGAATTTAACTTATCAACTTTACCACCAATAAATGCGGCAGCTCGTCAGGATGCATATTGAGTATTTCACCGGGTTCGGGCTTGGCTTGGGAATGATTTGGCTCTCACTGAATGGGGCTGGACAGTAACAAATGAGTTACTAACCCCAATACCATATGACCAACATGGATCCCCAGTGCGGTTGATGAACGCAATCAGCTGTAGGTGTAAAACATGTTGTGTTAAGAACTGTAGTTGCCGACATGTCAACTCGTTCTGCAGTGTCCTGTGCAAATATTGTATGGGATCAGACTGTTCAAACACTGAGATTATTGTTGATACTGATGATGGACAGTGAAGAACTTCACGATATCTTAACTTGATACAGGGATTTAATATATTTTAAAAGCATTAATTAGCTACTTAGACAGCTAGTTACTTAGCTATTGGATCTAATCTATCCATATTGCAATTCACCAGTTCAGTTGATGATTTCCTATCAATAGCTACCATACATAACATACTTCTGAACAGAATTTATTTTCATGCCGTTTATCATGCCAAAATTAATATAATTAATTAGTTAATTAATTAGCTATGAGGTAATTTTGATTTTATTAATTATTATTTGGCTCTATACAGTATTTCATTTAAATAGATACCATAGTCGACCAATTTATGCAGAATCTGGAATTTTAATGATTTTTGCCAACTATTGTCGAAATAATTACGCTAATTATCATATTTAATTGATTTCTGGACTTAGCTCAAGGAGCAATCTCGGGGACATTTAGTATGCTGTTACTAATGATATAGAGAAGCTGTATGCAAAAATCCAGCTTTATCATATTTTTCCTTAGATTCCTCAGGGATCTATAATTCTTCTACTATTTAGAAATACGCCAACAGCCAGATTGGGTGCAACAGCAGGGTGCAACGTGCCAACAATATCTAGTAGACGTAAACCAGCTAGAATGAATACCATGTCTAAGGCACTATGAATTTGTGAGATAGACTCTGTTATTGATTAGCGAGTCCAATTCATGAATCCATTTCCTCAGTCAATCATATGATGTCATAATCAACTAAGTCACGTGTAGGTGACGTCATAATCATTACGCCATGAATGAATCGATTTAGTCCATCTCAAACGTGTAATAGTCTGTCAGGTTGTATGAATTGTATGTCTATAATAATTAATAAACATGCTGTTGAATACTTTGAAACTGATTTGACTGGGTGGTTGCTGCCATAGGTAGCAACAGCACCCAGTAAAATTAGTTTCAAAATATTCAACAGCTTACCTGTATATCTTTCTGGAAATCGATAGTCAGGGAGTTCAGAGATCGATCGATTCCAACATCAGTGAGGTGTGGGTGGAGCTTAGCTAGAGAAGGGCGGGGCATGGCTAAAACTTGAAAGGTCCAATAGTGTATTGTTTTGCCATTGATGTCTTAGATGACCGCCTACCTGTGACCCGGTGGGACACCATGTGTGACGTCAGTTTTATTGTTGAGCCTCGAAGTGCAACCCTAGAGGAGCCGAAAATCACACGTTGCCACTTTCAGAAAGTGCTCATTATGGCCACAATCTTGAAGTCAAAATGGCCACCATTAAATTTTTTTGCCTATAATCAACAAGAATTTCGCTTAAACAAGAGACGCAGGGGGCCTCTATTGCTCACATGGAACATAGGCATTTCAACTAGAAAGGCCATCAGCTATAAGTAAAACCCTAAGGAGTTGATCAGAATTGTAACAGAAACAGTGGCAAGGTTCTTCTTTATATATCAACTGCACTTGATTAAATTTTAATGGCCCTTAGTTGCTACGCTAATATCGCACATTTCAGCCTGATCCATTCAGCGGTTCTGGAGACATCGTTTTCGCGAGAACTAAGTCACACAAGATGGTCACCAAACGATTTGGTCAATCCAGTTTCCTTGAACACACTTGGTGACACTCTTGCCCTAGATGATATATCATGAGTTTTGAATACATTCCCTCAAGTGGTTTCGAAGAACATTTTTAATGTATCAGAAAATTGACCAAAATCTAAGATGGCCACCGGTCAAATTGGGCAAGTCGTTTAAAGGAAAAGTTGATGGACGACGGACACATGACAGACAGTCGTCACAGCATAAGTTGACTTGACCTTTCAGGCCATGTGAGCTAATAATTATACCAATTGAGCAACAACACCACTACCCAGCCAATGATATAGACCTATCAGGATCCTTCCTGTATTATTATTGATTGCATATAAGAAAAACAAATTATTAGTCTACAGACACGCGGTTAGCTCTATGCTCTTGTGTCTACGGGTGCTTGTATGCTGTATATTGAAGATCATTCGGTTATCTGACCCTATAGAGCCTCTTTGAGTAGCAAACGACTTGTATACAAGTTCTGAAGCCTACCTGTCTAGGGTCATTCCAGGTAAACTGGCTGTCGATGATCCCGCTTCTGGTGGCCATCTTGGATTTTCGAGAAATCCTTTAAAATGCGACCTTTCCTTAATCAATGACCCGATTTTAACAAAACTTTGTGGATGACCTACTCCTTAATAGATATTATGGATAATTTTCATAATTTAGCATAAGTATGAAAATCCAAGACGGCCGGCAAACATTTCCTGTATTCAACTTGGATTATAAAATCTGTTATGCTTTGTTGACCATAGATGCGCGATCTTTACACACTTGTGCATTTCCAGCGTTGCGAAGCCTGAGGAGAGTCCATCCGAGATGGAGATCACTCGCAGAATCAAGCACCGGTGACTACTCCTGCGTCGACTTGCGACCCTAAACAGCGCCAGTCTCCGCAACAGCACCACTCACCGGCACCACGACGATGGCAGCGCCGGTCTCCGATACCACCTTTAACAATGGCGAGGAAGAGCTGGGCGCAAGTTAATGGATGCTGGATGGACAGATGGACAAGTGACGGATGGTCGCTTGGCATAAGCTCACTTGACCAAATTGACTGATCGGCTTCGTTTGAACAAACTTGGATCTCTATGTGCTAAGGATGCTTCCTGTCAAATATAATTGAAATCGGCCCAGTGGTTCCTGAGAAGTTTCTTAAAGAAAAAGTCGACAGGCAGATAGACAGACAGACAGGCAGATGATGGATGATGAACGGTTGCCACGGCATAAGCTCACTTGGCCATTCTGGCCAGCTAAGCTAAAAATAGGGAGACAGACAGACAAAGCAGACAAAGTGCGTAAATACACACACACACACACACACGCACGCGCACACACACACAGAGTGCATGCGCCCCTACCCACACACCAGCACACATGGATATACCTGTATTCACACACACGAACTCACGCGTGTGTGTGTGTGTGTGTGTATATATGCAGACGCACACGCACGCACGCACACACACACGTATGCATACAGACCCACACACCTATTTCATTGAGTATGGCCATTCACATATATGCTGAGTTATAGAACACCATTGAATCTGTTTTCAACTTTTACTTCTGCAACAAATCTGTTTACAGACAATCAATGAACAGATAGGGCTGAGTGCTGGAATAAAGCCTCCTATTTCGCATAATTACTTTTTTCATTTTTAAGTACTGTTAGAAACAAATAATTACATAATTAAATATACACTATATAGGCTAATTATATATCCCATATATATTATTAATATTCAATCAACGATTAATCAAAGCACCATTGAAGCTTAAATCTCAAACTTTGTACAGCTCATATAAATATCTCTCTTATACAGTTAGACACATACTTTACAATATAGAACAAAGCAGATATTAAATAACTGTTCTCAAAATTAAATAAGATAAAATTAATAAGACAAGTTAGAAGTATTAATCTATACGGCATGACGAAAATCATTAAATATTACGATGTAATTACACAGCAATTCTTAAATTAATGTGACTTCACTAATTAACCCATATCATTCTAGGAGCCATAATGGACCTTTCCAGTTTTAGCTATGCCCCGCCCATCTCTATCTAAGCTCCACCCACACCTCGCTCGTGTTGGGATCGATCAATCTCTGAACTCCCCGACTATCAATTTCCAGAAAACTATAAAGGTAAGCTGTTGAATATTTTGAAACTAATTTGACTGGTTGCTGTCAAATAAGTTTCAAAATATTCAACAGCATGTTTATTAAATAGTAGAGACATACAATTTGTACAACGTGTCAGACTATTAAGAGGTAAAGACGGGCCATATAGAATCATTTATGACGTAATGATTATGACGCCATCCTACACGCCACATAGCTGAATATGACATCGAATGATGTCAGATCATCGATGGATACTCTGGAAAGGTAAATTATATAGCAATTCTTAAATTAATGTGACTTCTATATTTAACACATATCATTCTAGGAGCCATAAATGAGACATATTTAAGCACTTACTTATTATTTTGAAAGTAATCTGACTGAGTATCATTGCTGCCTCATCCATCAGGCACCAACAGAATCGCTCAAGTAGCAACAGCTTTCAACCAAATTGTTTTCAAAATACCCATAATATTTCATCTCATTAGAGCCATGATTCTGGGACTTCAGAATGAATCTGATTAATTTGGGTAAATTAAATAATTGGCCCAAGGGTTATTGGTTCTGACCTGGAAGATAAGCCTACAGGTACCAAACTAGGAACCTTTAACCCTTTAATGGCCAAACTTTGACAAGAAAGTCTAAATAGTTGCTTATTGAATAACTGCAGGTAAAGAAGAGAATTTTTGAAAATTTACCGCAAAAATGACTGGCTCAATTATCGAGCCAGCCATTCACAAGACTATTGCAGAGGACAATTTGGCTGACTTGACCATTAAATGGCTAAGCAGGGGCACCGTAAGCACAGCGGCAGCTTCCCCTGTTGCCCATTGAGTAGGGGTGGGGGGAGCAGCTGTGCCCTTCAGCTTAGGACTTGAAAAATCATTCTTAGAATATTCAGACCAGACTGATCAGTTGTGTTAAAATTAAAGTAATATGGGAGTGGCTGTGCTTCTAGGCCAGATATATATATATATATATATATTATGTCACAGTCACTTACAGACTATCGCCTTAGCGATGAATCAAATCATCAATGTAAACTATTGACTAATTTAATATTGATGTGTTTTGTATCTTATCACTCTTGTGATACATGTCATCTCCAAATCTGAAAAACATTTCACGCATTAATAGCAAGTAACGGTAAGATACAAATTTTAAGTGGTAGTGGCCCACTATCCAGTAATGCTTCAGTCGGTAGAATAGAATATATGTGCAATGATGGCAGGCTGGGCACAGCCATGTGCAGTGATATTCCCGGTGACGCTCATGGGATACTAGAATTGATCTCTCAAAATCAAATTTTTAATTGACATGTGAAGCGTATGCAAAGGTAGAATAATTTGTATACATGGCCATAAAGCAGGCTTGATGTCAGTGGGGGCAGTTGAGGAATGGGTGTAAGATCTGCTACCCTCCCACATACAGAATTGGAGCAGGGTGTGTGTGTGGGGGGGCTTCCTTGGAAGAATGTTAAAATTAGACACATTTAAAAGGCATCTCCTGCATTCTGAGTAATAAATCTCATTCTCTTAGACTTTTGAATACAGTATTCTTTATATGAGCACGAGCTCACCGCCATCACACCCACCCACCCACCCCCCTCCCTTTGAGTCCAAGCCATTAAAGGTGATGTCACCGCCCCCACGAAAACAAAATCACACCAAATGTCTCTCCGACACACCCACATCAACAATATGGATATGTAAGAAGCTGCGAAATCATAATTTAAATCACTCATTCCAACTCGCTAGCAGTTGAATAGTAGCACTAATTTGACTTGATGGTGTTGCTGCCTCTCATTAATATTAGTCTTAAAAAGTTCCCCAGAATATTTAACATACCCTAAAGAATTTATTATATTTCGTCTCGGCAGTTGAAAGATTCAGTACTAGTCAACTTATTTTATGTCAGCCATCCATCATCTGTCTATTCATTTTCAAGAACAACTGGGCAGGAAAGATCCCGAGGGTTGGATCCAGGGTTAGCCCTGGGAAACTGCTTGGTGGATTTTGCACTATTCAAAAAATTACATTTAAAAATGTTCTGTGAAACTGCTTGGACCATTGACATGAAACTTAAGAAACTTCATCTGACTCATTGGCCTGTTCCTTTACATATATTTTTTGAAAAAGTAGTCTTTTAAACGTGCATATTCACACCAAAATGCTTGAAAATAAGTGTTAAAATTGTATACTTTTAGAGGCTTAAATTGATGCAATGAAATGAATTAAATCTCAACATATGGCAATTTCATTCCCTATAAATTAATTAAAAAAATTTTTAGTTGCGAGTTTAATTAGTGTGTTGCAACAACCTGCTACTCTATTGAAAAGCTTTGATGTCATATCTTTAAAGATTTTCCAAATTTTTCTCGAGTAATTAGTAGGCATAAGAAATAGATTTAACACACCCATGAACAGAACTATGGCAAAAAAAGGATATGTTCGCAGTAAGGCTCGCAAAGGATCACACCCAGTTACACGCTCAGTCAGTTCCATAGTTTCTTTACTTGGTATATATGGACTGATGTACAGGTGCAAGGTGCTACAGCTTCTTTGCGACAAGACATGGAAAGTTATAATAAAAGCAGAGCAAAATTATTCCAAATTTTATTTTATTCTTTTGATTTTTGAATTTTAAATCAAATTTTAGTCACTCGCAACATCAATCTTGAACCAGATACATGAAATAAGAACATTTTAGGGGGAAAGATAATCATTTCTGGATGAGGCATGGAAATCTAAGTTCCAAATGAGAAAAGTATCAAATGACAGAAAATATAAATATCTAGGACAGGTGGGTCCAAAAAAAACCAACTGATGATGGCCATTGATAGGAGCTCCCAAACAAATGGAAAAGTGTAAAATTCCCTTTAGCCATTTGTTATCAGCCACCAAAGCCGATACATGTATATTACAATTTTCACTGTCAAAATACATACGCTAACAAAGGCTCAATTTTCATTGGCCGATGAGACTTTTCTTGCATCAAGGTTCCGTGTACAAACTTGAATGGCCCTAATATTTGTCAAACCTTTGTCTGACCACGTCCGCTTCGGGAAGTCATTTTTGTGAAACTGGGTCATCCAAATGCCCTCTAGGCAAATCATGCAATTAGCTGGGTCTCTTGAACATACTTGGTTCAGCTTCTGCCCCGGATGAACTGCTTGAGTTTCACATCATTTAGTTGAGTAGTTTCAATGATACTTAAAGATGTTCTAAAAATAGTGAAAAATCCAAGATGATCACCGGATAAATTGACCTTTCCACTCTTAGCTATGCCCTAACCATCTTTAGCCAAGCTCCACCCACACTTTAGCATGTTGGGATCGATCGATCCTTGAACTGCCTGACCACCAATTTCCAGAAAACTATACAGGTAAGCTGTTGAATATTTTCAAATTAATTTGACTGGATGTATAGGCAGCAACAGCGCCCACTAGTTTTAAAATATTCAACAGCATCTTTATAAAATAGTATAATTACATACAATTCGCTCAATGCTTACTCCGTCATCAATTAAGCTTTTGTGACGAACTTATCTACATCATTCATGATGTCACTGATTATGACATCATTCTACACATCAATTAGTTGATTATGATGTCATATGATTGATGGATAAACTGGAAAAGGTACATTGACAAATCAGCTATCTTTGAAGAACCTTGGATCTCTAAGACACAAGAAAACATCCTGACAATTGACCCAGTGTTCCTGAAATCAAATGTTGATGTCAGACGCGCACAAGTACATGGGTACCATGACAAAAAATGCACAGATATTTGTAGAAGAATTTCTAACAAGTGCGGTGAATAGATTCAACAGGCACGACATTGGACATATTCAACTACAGATTTTCCTAACAATGCTAATTAGCTAAGATACAAATAGACAAAAATATAAATTTTTTCATGTAAAATATGAATGTAGTATTGGAACACTACAATAACAAATGCTACGATGTAATGCTATTCAGGCTTACATTGAAGGTACTCATCGAGTTTTGACAAGAATAATGTTTATGGGTAGAAAAATTGGTCGTAGTTACAAAATATTGCACATCAATTAAATGATCATGATACTTACAATAGAAACGATGGTATCATGGACTGATACAGAATACTGGTATCAATACACATAGTCTAAATACATGGAATATGTACAATAAAATAAGCTGGGACTTCCTTAATGCTTATACCTACAGGTGCTGTGTATGTCTTTAACCCAATAATTGCTAAATTTGATCAAGAAAATAAAAAAAATTTCAGAGAAAATGTCTATTTACAGACCATTAGAGGTCTATTCTTTGACATTTTACAACTGGAAACGAGCGAGTCATTCCACTTCCACTGATAAGTTTTCAAAGAGTAGTCTTCAATTTGTCTGCAAATGGGGAATCCTCAAGCACATCAAAACGACTGAAGAGGCCGGCTTTAGCATTTAGATTAGAAATGAAGGAATTGGTGAGTTTATCAAGCCAATCATTCTCAAACATATCTTTCCTCTTTGCCTGTAAATGGACATTTCAAACTACCACAGCAGATGAATTTTTGTCAGCTGAGTATTAATCGTTACCACTAAAACTGACCAAAAATGGTTTTTGTAGTGGTCTTGATAAATCTCCATTTGCAAACCGAGCCAGCCATTCATTTCATTGATAAATTTTTCAAAAATAATATTTTCTTGGTCTGCAAATTGGAATTTTCTCTGAGACAATTGAAATTTTCTTGAACAAATTTCAGGGTTAAAGGATTAAAGTGAACACCTAGCACACAATGACAATACAAACAAGTAGCGATATTCTGATATGTAATCATTATTGATAATAATTATCATGATAATATATAACAAACAAGACAAAATTAACTATAATAATATTCACATGATACATTGAAATATTGTTAACCAATTTAATCCTTGAATTTCTTCAGGAAAATTTCGATTTTCTCATAGAAAATGTCCATTGCAAAACAAGAATATTTTTGAAAATTTACCACTAGAATGACTGGCTCGGTTATCGAGCCAGTCATTCAGTTGTAAATGTTAAAAAATAGTCTTCTCTTGGTCTGCAAATGGACATTTCTCAAGACCACTGCAGAAGCCATTTTTGGCTAATATGAGTGGTAAAGGGTTAACCTGAAATCATATAGAAAATGTCCATTTGCAGATGAGTAGGTGACTATTTACATTAATCTACAACTAAAATGATTCCAGTGGTAAATTTAAAAAAAATAATCTTGCCTATGACAGAAACAGGTTCTCATCAAATTAGTTTGAAACTATTCAATAGTTTCCCTGTAGAGTTGAAATTGAGACACTGGGATGTGATCATAGTCACCATGTCATTCCCATCCTATCCCTGTATTTTACACAGGTTACTATTGAGTATTAGCTTAAAGGGAAACAACAGACCCTCTATACTACTTTGTATAAAATGAATCTACAGACCGTAACGTTTTCAAAAATAAAATTGTAAGCTCTGTGCTCAAATTAGAAATATATATCTTCGTTATTTAAATATGTGATACATTAGTTAAATTTATATTCCAAGATGTGGCTTATGACGTCATAAGTTGAACGTTTTTCTCGCTGTCATCCAACACTATCGCCATAAAATTTCGAATTGCGTTTTATAAGGGGTTTCTCTTCAGCGGTGTTAGGAATATATAAACCATATTTGCGGAAATGTCGAAGAATATATAATAACAACATTTTGTCTGATTTCTCTGATGGTGCCGATTTTGACATCAAGTTTTGATCTTTAGATAAATGAATTACGCGATAGTATAGGCATATTAATATAATTGCCACTTTTGAATTAACACTCTCACTGATAATGTTATTAACGTTTCATCTATTAATATGAGAGTTTAAATAGTTCTTACACACATCCAGTCCATCTTTAGGTAATTATGTTCTCATACTAGACTCAAAACTTCACGAGATATTGTAATATTCATGTAATTCGCAGGTACCTTCATAGAAAATGGCTATCTTAAGGTTCGGCGTCTAATATATGAAAATAACAAATATATTCCATAAAGTTGCGATCGTGTGATAAACGTCTTAATCTCTTCAATCTGTTCATATATAAATGATGTCGATAGCATTATCACCGATAGAGAAATCACCATCAATTTGCATACACTCCTGTCTTCAGAGTGCCGTTATCATGGTTCTTGTCGGATGGGATTCAACCTATGACGTCATAAGTTTAATTAACTCGTGGAAAATTATAGCAACATCGCGTTTTTTAACACCATTTTAATCGGAGTTATATATAAATGTCGCTGGAAATTTTTGCACAGTAGCTTAAATATGGGCTCTACGATAGAACTGCGTGTTTTATGCAAACGATGGCGAGCCTTCTTGTGATCCCCTTTAAATGATGTCCTAACATGACTGAAAAAATGGAGACATTACAAAATTCTGACAGACCAGATTCATTTTGCCATTCACAGAAACAGTGAAACCTATTTGGTAGAATTTCTATATTTTGGAGCAAAAATATGGTGGTTCTTTAAAGGCACACATTCACACCAAAATGCTTGAAAGTAAAATTGCTATAATGGACCTTTGCATTGTTAGCTATGCCCCGCCCATCTCTAGCTAAGCTCCACCCACACCTCGCTCATGTTAGTGGTAGGATCGCTCGATCTCTGAACTCCCTGACTATGGATCTCAAGAAACCTGTCCAGGTAAGCTGTTGAATATTTTGAAACTAATTTGACTGGGTGTTGTTGCTGCCTAAGGCAGCAACAGCGTCCAGTCCAATTAGTTTCAAAATATTCAACAGCATGTTTTTTAAATAGCAAACAATTACAACGACATACAATTCATACAATGTGTCGGAGTATTTGAGATTTGGTGACAGTCTATATGGAAGCCTTTGTGACGTAATGATTATGACGTCATCATACAGAGCAGATTATGACATCATACGAGGTCAGCTGATTGATGGATACGCTGGAAAGGTGAATTGTATACATTTCGAGACTTAACTTGTGTACATTACCCGTAATGTAATAAAACGCAATAAATCTTACCATATGATTTCATTCTGTATAAATTAATATAATTATTTCAGTTGTGAAGTTGAATTAGTGATACATGTAGCTGTCCCTGTAATTCAAGTTCACAGCTTAAACAGTACCTAGAGGTACATAAATTAAGTCTCTAAAAGTATACAATTTAAAAATGTTTATTTTCAAACATACACAATGTACTGATGTGAATGTGGGTCTTTAACCCTTAAAGGGATTAAATTTGGTCATACAAATTTTAATATTTGTTTATTGAATGTCCATTTGCAGGCCAAGAAGACTATTTTTGAGAATTTACCATTGGAATGACTGGCTCGGTTATCGTGGTAAATTGCCAAAAATTGTCTTCTTTTGGCCTGCAAATGGACATACGTCAAGACTACTGCATAGGCTGGTTTTGGCCGGCTTCTGGGCTTGCGCGATTACGTGATTAAATCGAACATCAACATGTTTTAAATCGTGAATTTATATGATTAAAAATTAAGTAATCGAATAATCATGAACATTTTCTATTGCATAAAATATTCCAAAGCCTAAACTTCAATTACTTTTTAATGCGATCGGTCATGCTAAATGACATTTTGCTTAGTGTATGTATGCCCATTTGCAGGGCAAGAGAAGACTATTTTTGAAAATGTATTACTGGAATGCCTGGCTCGAGAATCGAGCCAGGCATTCCAGTGACACATTTAGAAAAATAGTCTTCTCTTGCTCTGCAAATTGACTTTTCTAAACACCATTGCAATTTTCGTCATTGATATTCTTTTGTTGTTATGGCTTGGTAATTTGTATCCAAGCCAATTAATCGAGTAATCACTATTATCTTTTAAAAATCGATCACGATCACTCAGCGCAATAATCGCACAAGCCTACCGGCTTCCTTATGAAAGGCTTAAGACGGGTGATCGAAGGATCACATGTCTTAAAAGATACCATTCTTTGGCGCCAAAAGCTATAGATCATACTCATTTGTATTAACCCGTTACTGGTTACGCCGGTCAAAATCTGACTCTACAGTGGTCCTGAGGAATGTCCATTTGCAGAAAACTATTTTTTGAAATTTTACCACTGGAATGACTGGCTCGAGTCATTCCAGTGATAAATTTTCAAAAATAATCATGTACATTACTTGCTACATATATATGATCTATAACTTAAAACTGTCGTGATGTCACAAAAATAACAACTACTGCGCAAAAATTATATACGGTACATAGAGATATATAATTTTGAAAAAATAGGACCTGAATCTTATTAGTTTTTTAATAAATATTTGTCAGGTATAGGGATTGGATGTGTGCATAAACATATCTTTATCATTCTTACGCCTTCAGTGATGGAATCAATGTATGTTTCGTGAAATGAATTACCGATAAAGTTTACAGTCAGCATGCTTTTAGCGTATGGTCAACGCTTGACTGCTGCCGTTTCAAGATTTGGGGGACATCTTTTATAGTACATTAGCCGACAGCAGGTGTGCTGGAAATGGCCACAGTAGATGAAATGCAAACAATATGGCGGTACATGTGGCTCACCTGATTAAATTTAAAGGTACACATCAATATTTTTTTTTTTTACACAGTAGTTGTATTCTTGTGACATCATGACAGTTTTAAGGTATGTAGCATAAAAAAAGTATGTCAGTGTGATCAAGTTTTGATGCTTCAACTGCAGCTACCGAGATTCTTTATATATGGAAAAACCTACACGAGATTCATACTCCTGTTCTTCGACACATGTGATATCATTCAATACATCACAGATTAACTGTCTGGCTGCTGGGTTTTTGCAGATGACATTCCAGGGGTTGTATCTCGGGACCTGCTAAATATTGTGAAAATAATTTGACTGAAGGTTGTTGGTGCACAACACCTTCAGTTAAATTGTTTTCAAAATATTCAGCAGGTCCAGAGTTATTGCACATTGAAAATATATTCTCGTGTCTTGCAGCGGCGAGAGAGTTACTAAATATAGAATAATTCAAAAGTTAATTACAAATATGAAAATAAACACTTCAAAGTTAACTTATGGTCCGATTTCAAATAAGGTTGATTATAAGCTAAGTCGTTGATAGGTCCTGCATACCCTCTGATATTGTCTCCTCATTGCTCTCTGTTTTAAGCCGCAGAAAACATGCGTCCTGCATCTCTTGTGACAATAAACATTTCCCTTCCCAGTGTGCTTTGTGGAATGCATGCGACTGAAACACATAATTTGAACGCTATAATGACCAAGATTGGTTAAAAAAATTAAGAGTTTTGCTTAATGAATTAGAGAACTATTTTTGAAGATTTCACCAATGGAATGCGTGGCGCGGTGATCGAGCCAGTCATTCCTGTGGTACGTATTAAAAAATTGTTGTCTCTTGACCAGCAAATGGAGTCAGAAATTCCTCAAGAACATCGTAGAAGCCAGTTTTGGTCCGCTTGACCATTTATACTTAACCCTCACAGACGAACAACACATTCTTTATGATGAAATGGAGAGGGTCACAGAAACAGCGCCCAGTCAAATTAGTTTCAAAATATTCAACAACTTACATGTACCTGCATAGTTACCATGATATTGGTATTCTGGGAATTCAGGGTTTGACCGATCTCAACACGGACAAAGCGTGGGTGGAGCTTAGGTGGTTATGGACGGGGTATAGCTAAAAGTGCATTCATCCACTGTCTTGAAACTACGGCATTTGCATTTTGAGGGTTAAACAATTAAAATGTTAAGATGCATATGGTTTAATACATGTACTATGTGAGCAAAATGTCAATCCATCTAGTAACTAAGCCAGAAGGTATTTTCTATGGCACTTAAATTAGTTACAAAACATTGCAATTTCAATTTTATAAATTTAGTTACAAACCCAGAGTGTGACATATGGACAACATAAATGTACAATATTTACAAATGCATGACTTAGTATAAACATATTTAACACAACATAGTTATTAGTGTTTCACCATTTAAAACTCAAGCCAGCCCAAAACGGCTACAGTACTCTTGAGAAATGCAGACCAAGAGAAGCATATTTTTGACACCTTACCACTGGAATGCCAGGCGTGATAACCGAGCCAGTTATTCCGGTGGTAAATTTTCAAAAGTAGTCTTCTTTTGGACTACAAATTGACATTTTTTTGGAGAAAATTATAATTTTCTTTAACAAATTTGAGGGTTAAAGGTACATATTCACACCAGAATGATTGAAAACTAAATTGTTAAAATTGTATGCTTTTAGAGGGTTAAAATGCGTGCCTAGATTTAATGAAGTGAAATTAAACTTAACATATGATGATTTTATTCCATATAAATTATTATGATTTTTTAATCTGTGAAATTGAAATATAAACACGATTCCCCAATTCAAATTCACAACTTAGAAATTATATTAATTTATAAGCAATGAAATCATCACACGTTAAAGGATAACTAATCCCATCTCTTGATAGCTATTCAGGCGATCTAACACGCCGGTCATAAACTATCCGGGTAATTTTAAGCCTTTTATCACGCCACTAAGGAAAGATATTCAGGATTTAGTAGTTAAATGTTGGTACATTTCTACACCCTATGATGGCTGTCATGATTTACTTTTCAACCAATCAGAAAAACCCAAGTGTGTCTATCCTCGGTATATACGCTCAGTCATAGAGGCACCAGCTATAGTTTGGCAACATGGTATAAAAGCAATCCTACAGGTAAGCTGTTGAGTATTTTGAAACCAATTTGATTGGAAGTTGTTGCTGCCTATGGCAGCAACAACTCCCAGTCAAATTAGTTTCAAAATATTCAATGTGATGAGCATTACATAATAAAGGATGTGATGCATTGGAGCTTATATGACATCACCCAGAATAGCTTGAGGAGACAAAATGGTGTCGATCACTGTTCAACATTTACTCGATATTACAAAACAGATAATTGTGATACAGATTATGGAACGTGACAGGATATGAATGATATGGAATCTATAAAACATATTCGATCGGTGCAATACAACATTTGAGATGAGATTAGCATCGCTTTAAACTTTATTTTATTTCATTACATCTAGGACCCCCGTTTAAGACTTAAAAGCATACAATTTAATCCTTTTTTATTTTCAGTCACTTTGCTGTGTATATTTACTTTTAAAGGGCTAAGCATGTGCTCTATCTGTGCCAACATATCATTACATACCACCTACGACGACAAAACATTGGTGTCATCCACAAGCCACTCATGCCAGCATTTATGTGATCTTCACAAGCAAATAGAGGGATCCTGATCTCTCACTCAACCACCCAATGTCAAAATCAAATATGTCACATGTTACAAATAGCTGATCATGACGTCACAATCAGCATGCATAAGGGGGTGGAGCCCCGCTAGACACAAGAGCGGCATGGATAGAAATGGATCCCTCCAATAACTTGATATAATTCTGACCAGTAAAATTGTAAAAAAAATAATGAATTTTTTTTACAGGATTAAGATATAAAATGTAAAGATTGGTCGCTAATACTCACTGTTCTAATATTTCTCTTCCACGTCGCCCCGCACTGTCCCTGACAAACAGGACAGGGTCTTGTAAGGCCATAACCATCACACTCAGGACAGTTTTCTGTACTCTGATCGTCAAACCAACATTGATTACACCTGAAATGACACAACATGTACATGTGTACATATACATCAAATCAATGAAAGGAGAATTCAATTCCGTCACTCAAGCATTTGGCTTCATATTATAAATTATGTTAACTGGGCCCTGATCAGGAAGGCGAATCTTCGGCGAGTGTTCGTCTATTTACATGACTGTTCGTCGTTCATGGCAAACTATTTTCGCCTTACTGAATGGATTGTCACATGTACATATAGCTTCGAGGCACTGTCTTTTATAATGTCACGTGATACATGTATTTATGACGGCTAACTTTTTGTCAGATGCGGTTATTATGATATCATATTTATTATGTCATAATGAATATCAGGGTCTCAGAAGCAATCCACGAGCATACACGATCGCTAAGAACGCATTGGTACCTGTATGCATTATTAATGGTTAAATTGACAATCAATGTGTCTCAATTCATGATGATGTACATGTATACTTTGCCGCCATATTGGTTTTCATAGCGACTCACCTACATGTATCAAAGCCACTGTTTGCCTAGCCATAAAATGTTCACTGCGAAGAGCCCGTTCAGGAGGGCGAACGTGACCTAACTAATGTTCGACAAACGGAAAATATCCATCTTCCTGAATGCAGCCCCAATGTCACATCATAATTAAGTATAGCTCCGTCACTAAAATCTTAATGTCTGTCACTAGTCATGCTACTGATGCTAGTATACATGTACAAACTCTGTTTTTGATGAATTTACAATTTAATAAACTTTTTGTTCAATATTTTGAAACTAATCCGACTGGGAGCCGTTTTTGCTGTTGTGTTATTATCTCGGTATATGTGAACTTACAAGTGGCATGTAGAAATGCGTTTTTGATATGGTTCACACTTCATCAAGTCATCCATTTCATGCTTGCTGAATCCGCTACCCTGTTGCTCAGAACAAGCTGGACAGAAAAATGTTGTCGCGGACGTCTCTTCCAGTGCTTCATCTGGTGGTTTAAACAGATCAACAATGAAACAAGATCTAATGTACATGTACAGTATATACATGTACATGTAAGCAGCATAGACAAAAATGTAACAAGAAACCCAATAGGCCTGTATCACTCACCTGGAATTATTGGCCACTGGCACAACCGAATTAAACGAGATGGTCACTGGAAACATTTACCAATCTAGTTTCTGTGAAGGTTTAGTGAAGGTTTATTCATATTGGCCCAGTGGTAGTCTTTTATATGATTTTCTCAGAAATTTTCAGAAAATCCTATAGTAGATGGCTGCCAAACACACTAAATATTGATTGATCCATGGAGGCCCTGCTTTTGCTACGGTATCAACCTTCCATGGACAAACTTTAATGGTCCTTCTTAGACCCTAACCATGTCTCCCAAATTTCAGCTCAAGATTTCTTTAGTGGTACTGGAGAAGCCATTTTCGTGAAAACTAAGTCATCTGAGATGGCCACCGAAACATTTGGCCAATTAAGTTCCCTTGAACAAACTTGCTTCAGCTCTTCCCCTAAACGATAAGTCAAGAGTTTTGAATCAATCCCCCCAAGTGGTTTCGGAGATCACCGGCCAACATTACCGATTGGCTTCCTTTGGCTTCCTTTGAACAACCTCGGATGACTATATCCTACGGATGCTTCCTGCGAAATATACTTGAAATTGGCCAACAGGTTCTCGAAGAGACATTTTAAATTTCCTATTGCTTTATTATGGAAGTTTTGCGGGAAAATGATCCAAGATGGCCACCAAACTATTTATCCGACAGTTTCAAACAGGAAAGTATATATATGTAGAAAACCAATTTCATCTTCAAAATCAATCAAATAAAAAAATCCATTATGAACACCAAACAAGCTACATTTTACTTGGACCATGGTGGCCATGTTTGGTTACATGTACGTATTAAGTTCCCTTGAACAAACATTAATGTCCATTGTGCCCAATCATATTTGCCAAATTTGAGCATGATCCATTCAGTGGTTCTGGAGAGGTTGTTTTCGCAACAAGTCGGTGATTCAAGATGGTAGCGAAAAGTATTTGGCCAGGCATGTTCCCTGAACAAACTTGGTTCAGCAGTTGCCCTGGACAATGTTTCATGCGTTTTTAATCGATCCCCTAAGCAGTTATGGAAGATATTTAAAAACATATCTAAAAATTGGCCAAAATCCAAGATGACTGACAGCCAAATTGGCCTCTCGGCTTCGTTTAATTGAATTAGTGTTGTTCCAATTAATCGATTTGATCGATGATTGATTGGTTTTCATGTTCAACCAACCGATCGATCATGATTTCAGAAATCGATTTTGGTTGTTTATAAATAGACTTTAATATATTTTAACTGGTCAAGCTAGACAATTCATATTTTTTGGAAAAGAATTTAAATTTAATTGTTACAACTACAAAAAACTATATAGTATTACTCCTTAGTCTAAGACATTAATTCTTTCAGCACTGAAATAGTATGTTAATTAACAATACAACCATACCAATAGCATGTTGAATATTTTGAAAGGCAGCAACAGTTTCCAGTCAAATACGTTTCAAAATATTCTACAGATTAATTCTTAAGTTATTAAGAATCTGTCATTCCTGCGACTTGGTTTGAAAGGGATTATTATCCTTGAACCTGCTATAATTACTGCATTCAAAATGGGTAAAAAATGAGAACCTGTTACGTATGATTAATCATTAATTGATCCTCGGTTAGTATATAAAACCAATCATCAATCACAAAAAGAGTACCAATTCCCAACCCTACCTTGAATCTCTATGCCCTAAGGATACTTCCTGCCACATATAATTGAAACTGGCCTAGTGGTTCTTGAGAAGTCTGTTAAAGGAAAAGTTGATGGATGACACACTGGTGGTTACCATGGCATAAGCTCACTTGGCATTTCATGATTTTTTAAATTTACTACTGGAATGATGAAATTGAGTGACTGACTGAGTTCTGCAGCTGAAGAAGTGAACGCTTCTTTCAGCCATGTTAGCTACAATCAGCTTTTTTCTAAAAAATGTCTCCACTGTGAGTGTCCTGAACTCCTTTAAGTACATGTACTTTCTTGTCTTTAGTCATCCTACAAATACCCGAGCCAGTCATTCAAATGTTAAATTTTCAAAAATCATGTCCTGATCTGCAAATGGACATTTTCCATGTTTTCTATGAGAAAATTGAGATTTTCTTGAACAAATTTGAGGGTTAAGAGTTATTAACCATCTGACTGATGACTTTTTGCGGGCGACATATTCCTAGGGATGTATCTCTGTACTTGTTCAATATTTTGAAACAAATTTGGCTGGAAGTCTAAGCCACTAACAACATTCAGCCAAATTCTTTTCAAAATATTTAGCAAGTCAAGTGATTGCTCATTGAAATTATATTAATTATATTAATTATTGTCTGGTGGGTTGCAGCAGCGAAACAGTTAAAGGCTTAATCACCTTCTCCTTCAACTGTAGTCGTGGCTTCCATGGCATTATCTTCTGGCTGCTCTCCTTCAGCGTAACCTTCATCATCAGGATCAGACCAATGATCATCGTCCATCAAGATATGTAGAAATTATTCCCCTGTAATTAAGATTTAAAAAAAATTCAAAACTCAAGTGTGAATATATCATATGTATACATGAGATAATGTAAAAATTTATATAAATTGAAATACAATGTACAATACCATACAGTAATATGCTAAAATTGCATTGCCCCTAAATCGTGATTAAATCACAAGTAAAATCTAGTCTTACACGTACATGTAGGATGCCAGAAGTAAGCATTACTGGCTTGTGACTGAAGAAATCGTAATCGGAACTATAACATTTCACTCTCATTTATGGAAAACAGTCAGGATTATGGGAAATACACTCGCACATACATGTATCAAAAAATAATCGCATACTGTATGAAAAATGTATAGTGGGGATTTGTGAATTGGTGAAGTCGCGAGCGTGCTTGTACTACTACTACTACTGCTGAAGCATGCTTTGTCTATGTGTTGTCTATGCAGCTGCTTAATTAATATTCATGCAAAGTGAAAGGAATCATGGGAAATGCATTACTGTACATGTACACATCAGCATAAATTATTTTTCGTCAATGTCTCACACACTTTGCAACTTTGAACAATCTTTACCGCAGATTTTTTCCCCATTTAAGTCGATTTCACACAGGCAGGAGTCGTCTAATTTCTGTGTTTTTATAGTGAAAATCTAAGATCTGTGTGATCTAATTTTATCCAACGCGATTGTAAAAATATATGGAATTTATTTAAATCATTGTCGACTTCCTAATTTTTACAAATTTGATGACCGAATTAGCATAAATGGTGAAATGTGATATATACACCTGTGCAAAAGTTAAGCACCAGCAAAAACAATAGAACGTAGAAACATGATGGTACAACTAGGCTGCCATACTTTTTGTCCCCGCGTTAGCTGACATAATTCCAAGTACGAAATGCACATGCATGCATGACTTCACGCCGCTTGATGTCCGTGCGTGGCGGGAAACAGCACACGTGTTCAGTTATGTAAAAGTCCAGTTTGAGGTGTAGAACATTACATACAGATTTCGGCGACAAGATTAGGAATTTTGTGTTCATGACCGTGGTTTATTTGTACAGAGAGAATTAGCTCTTGATTGTGAACCGCTATGGCAAGACGAAGGTTAAGTGATCGTGTGAAATGGCAAATCATAGGCATGCATACCACTGGTATGTCATGCAGAGAGATTGGCAGACAGCTGAACATTAACCATACTGTAATCAGTCGTTTGATTGCAAAACATGGGCAAACTAACGAGGTGAAGGACAGGCCTAGATCTGGAAGACTGAAGAAGACTACTGCCCGTGATGATCGAGCCCTAGTACGCCTTGTTAGGAGATCTCCATTCACCAACAGCAGAGTGCTCAGCCAGCAATGAGAAACGCGCAATAGAGTGTCAATGTCTACCGTCAAAAGGAGACTGTATGCTGCTGGCATGAAAGCTAGGAGACCTGTCAGACGTCCTCTCCTCACTGCACACCACAAAGAGGAGCGTCTGAGGTGGTGCAACGAAAGAAGACACTGGAACATGAGATCCTGGAGACGGGTACACTGGTCCGATGAAAGTCGGTTCCTGATTCATGCCACAGATGGTCGAACTCGTGTATGGAGGTCCAGACGCACGGCGTACGACCAACGTAACATCATGGAAGAAGTTCCATTTGGTGGAGGTTCCGTTATGATATGGGGTGCATCTCATTTGATTGTAAGCTGGATCTGTTGACTGTACCTGGAACACTAAATGGACAAAGATATCAAGATTCCATACTGGATAGAGTTGTGGTCCCTCATTTTGTAAATCATGCACCTGGAACCCACCCTATATTCATGGATGACAATGCCCGACCACATCGTGCTAGAGCTGTGCATGAATACCTCCGCCAGAATGCCATCGAAACCCTACCATGGCCAGCAAGGAGCCCTGACATGAACCCTATTGAGCAGATCTGGGACATTCTGGGAAACATGGTGAGAATGCAGGAAATGTCAATTTCCCTTTCTCCGAGATCTAACAATACTCACCATTCTGTTACTTCTGATATACAGCTGGCCTTGACAGCGGCTCTAGGATTATAGACTTAGAAAGCTTTACCGACTCCTGGGAACCGGGTACTCGGCTCCCAACTGCCGAGTACCCGTTTACCATAGAGCTCATATTGTTTGCATAGCCACCAAACAAGAGAAAACTATGGCTTGCCTCCGTGGGGCTGGGAGGCTGGGTCCGTAACAGAATGGTGAGTATTGTTAGATCTCGGAGAAAGGGAAATTGACATTTCCTGCATTCTCCTTCGATCAATACTCACCATTCTGTTACTTCTGATATACACCAGATTTGATCAGTAACCTGGTGGGAAGGGGCAAGCCATACATGCTAATTTTGCCCCTTGGAGAAAGATTTTAGACTTCAAACTTGACTAACGGAGACCTAAAAGGACCGTCAAGTTCACGGAACCGAATCACATTCGCGTCACAGCCCCCCCCTTATTCCTCCTAAGAAAAGGGAGAGAACTAACGAACATGTATCTCGCCTGAAAACACCAATATGCCAAGAGGGTTAACTACTCCCTGCATATTGCCTGTATTAGCCTGGGAATGAGCATGAATATATAAGATGAATGAACATGATACATATACATAATACAAAAAACTCTCACTTATTGAATTACCTTATGATAACAGGACTTCAGACGTACCGCCTCCAACCATTCACCGGTTCGGCCATCAGTGACACAATCTGGTTGACATCCTCTCGCTTGACCATGCCTGCTTTAGGTTCTTTTCTTACCAAAGTGAAAAAAGGGGAAAAGCAGTGTGGTCACTAACTATCGTTTCAAAACAGCTAAAGCGAGTGGATTGGCTGAGTCTGACACATCCCTCATATAGTAATCCGTAAATGAGGACTCACAGTGCCATTGTGCAACGGCCATGATGTCCTCTAACGGAACACCATTGTAAAGGGCGGTCGAGGCGGCTATTCCTCTAACATCGTGTGCCCTTACGCCCTGCACCTGGTGCCCAGTCGCCATCTCGTGAGTAGTCTGAATGCATTCGACCACCCAACGAGAGATAGTATCCATGGATGCGGCGCCATAAGGCTTTTTATGGCAGATCCACAGATGTCTATCGTTCGACCGTAACGAGTCAGTCCGTTTCTTGTACTTAGTCAAAGCACGGACCGGGCACCAGACACTGGCATCACGATCAAACCTAGTTAACTTCGGTATAATGATCGGTTTGCCGGGATATCTCAAAGATTGGTTCTTTGACATAAACTCTGCTCTTGGCAGAAGACGCAGACCTTCTCCAGAAACAATAAATCGGTTCCTCTCTGCCGAAAGCGCATGGATCTCACTGCGCCTTCTAGCTGAGGAAGCTGCCAATAGAAAGACCGCCTTTAGAGTCAAATGCTTTAGACTAGCCGAACGCAACGGTTCGAAAGGGTGCTTGGCCAGTACATTAAGCACTAAAGATAGACTCCAGGCTGGAATGACTACCGGTTGTCTCGGGCGGAGATTGCTCATTCCCTTCAACATCACATTTAACTGGGCCACCTCTGGACTATCCCTGTTGGCTAGACAAGGGATAACTGATGCCAAAGCTGACTTGTATCCAGCAACTGTGACGGGAGCTAGTCCTGCAAAGAACAGCTCACAGAGAAAGTCTGCTATTTGCTGAATAGTGGATTGAAAGGTATCAATACCCTTTTCTTCACACCAGTCTGCAAATCTGTTAACCTTGTTGTTATATGACTTGAAGGTTGACCTCCTTCTCGCAGCCGCGATGAAATCAGCAGCCTGTCGAGAAAAGCCTTCCGACGTGGAACGTTGTTTGACAACATCCACGCAGTCAATTTGAACATTTCGGGACGCTCGTGTAGGAAGCGTCCCTTGGCCTGGGAGATTATGTTCGGAATCTCGGGCAACTGCACAGGATTTTCCACCAGCAGATCTAGAAGATCCGTGAACCACGCCCTGCTCGGCCAATACGGCGCTATTAGCAGGACCAGACACGGCTCCTCCCTGACCTTCACCAATACCTTCGGTAGAAGAATGGTGGGTGGGTACGCGTAAGCGTGCATCCCTCTCCAGCTTATCGCCAGAGCGTCTGTATCGACGGCATTTGGATCTGGAATCGGCGAGACATATGTCATGATTTGAGCATTTTCCTTTGTGGCGAACAAGTCCACGTTGGGTTTGCCCCAATGCTCGAAGATCCGTCGCAGAACCGGAGGGTTGAGGGACCATTCTGTTGGCAAGATTCTCTGTCTGCGAGACAAAGCATCCGCCAGAATGTTCAATCGGCCAGGAATATGAGCTGCTTTCAAAACAACCGAGTAATTCCTGCACCATTGAATCAAGTGCCACACCCTGATGCACAGAGTGGGCGACCTGGTCCCGCCTTGGCGATTTATATATGATACTACTGTCGAATTGTCCGACCGTATCAATATCACCTTGCCCCTGATCATCGGAAGGAACTCTTCCAACGCCAGTTCCACTGCCATCATTTCCAACAGATTGATATGCAGCTGACTCTCCGGGAGAGTCCATGTGCCCGAGACCTGGTGTTCTCCCAGGCAGGCACCCCACCCCTCCAGCGATGCATCCGTGTAGACGGACAGCTGGGGGTGGGGTAGGTGCAGCGAAACCCCTAATAGGAGATTCTGACGCTGTTTCCACCATAGAAGATGCGATATTATCGGCTCCAAAACTGGCACCAGTTTTGACAGGGGTTCTGTTCTCTGTTTCCACAGAGACATCAGATACAACTGGATAGGCCTTCGCATTAGAGCAGCGTACGGGATAACCTGCTCCATGGAGACCATCATGCCCAGCATCTGAAGGAACCGCCTCGCCTGAATGTGGTTTCCCACTCGAAAACTCCTGAGGATGGCTAACAGAGACACCACTCTGGGCTCTGACGGGTAAACCCTGCCCTCCTCGAGGTCGAATCGCATCCCCAAATAAACGAAATGTTGAGTGGGCGTCAACTCGGATTTCTCCTCGTTGACTATCCAGCCTAGATCTGAAAGTAACTTCAGAGTCAGAGCAGTATCCACGTTCAACCTGGCTGCCGAGTCTGCCTTGAGCAGCCAGTCGTCTATGTAGGTGTGTAGCGCCACGTTCTCTTTTCTGAGAAACGCTGTCACCGCAAGGACCACTCTTGTGAAAACCCTCGGAGCTGTCGACAGGCCAAACGGGAGAACTGTAAACTCCCATACTTGATTCTGAAACGCAAATCTCAGAAACCTGTGCCAACTCCGATTCATCGGAATGTGGAAATATGCATCTTTCAGATCGATCGATACACACCACATTCCTTTCCTCAATCCCGCCATTACCGACCTCGGCGTTTCCATCTGGAACCGAGGCGTATGGATAAACCAATTTAATGGCCTGAGATTGAGTATGGGTCTCCATCCCCCTGTGCTCTTGGGGACAAGGAACATGTTTGAATAGAAGCCTGGAGTGTTCCGGTTTGCTGGTTTTATTGCTCCCTTCAGAAGCAAACCCGACACTTCCTTTTGAACGGCTTCTAACTTGTCTGGCTCCCTTGGTACGGGTGTCCAGACAGGTGCCAAAGACAGATTTTGTGGTGGAAAGTCCCACCACTCCGGCATGTAACCCTGGGATAACCATCCCAGGACCAGACTGTCTGACGTCACACCTCGCCAGGCCTCGACGAAACGCATGAGCCTTCCACCCACCATAGACGCCTCGACGTCTAACGGGGTTGTCCGGCTCGCAGTCCGCCCCCCCCCCCTCTTTCTTAACGAGAGAGAGTGAGAACCATTTCGTTCTAGGCACGACGGGTATAACTGGCACCGCTGTTCCTGTCGCACAGGCGCGGTCCAGGCGGATATGAAGGGAGCTTGCGTACCCTCAGGTACGCTTCGGCCCCTTCTGTCCGCCCTTTGAGGCCTTACCCTTACCCTTCCCCTTGCCCTTCCCGCCCCTAGGGCGGTCAGGAGCAACATTGGGGAGGGTAGGCGCCTCTACAACCTTCCTGGGCTTCTTCGCCGGCGGCGGCTCCGAGAACCCAGCTGAAGCAGAAGTCGCAACAGGCCTGGCTTTCGCCTTGCTCTTATGCTTCTTCTGCTTCTTTGAAGGCTGTCCCGTTAGCGGTTTCCCCACAGCCCCTAGTGCGTGCGCTTGCCGCACTAGCTCTAGCTGTAGGTTTACCGCTAACCGATTCTGCGCGATACTGGCGGTATCCTCTAAGATGGCCCGCGCTTGGCCACCGAAGATGCTAGGCCCTGTCAGGGGCGTCCCAAGAAGACGCTCCCTGACTGCCGTAGCCGGACGCATATGGTCAATGACCATTTGCCTCCTGGACTTCGTCACTCGCGCTTGCACCCTTGCCAATGCGTCCATTGACAGCACCAAGCCGTCATTAACACATGAAAGCGCCACAGGTGGCACAGGGTGGCCTGCCCCCGCTTCAGCCCACACCGACTGAAGGAGACGATAAGAATGATTGACAGCGCTCATCGCTGCCCTCACACCCTCATCGCATAGGGACAGGACTTCTTCCTGGTGTACTTGGGACTTATCCACTAGTGCCGGACCGGGGCCACCCGACCCGGCACTCTGGACTCCCAGTACCCATCGGTCATCCTCCGTGACCGACGGGACTACACCATACCTGTCGTATTCCCCCCGCGGAATACGACATCTTGCCCGCACCTCCCTGGAGGCCGCAGGGAGCTGACCCTTGGTCATTAGTTGTTTGCTATAAATAGCATCCAACAAATCTATGAACCGTGGATCCAGTCCCACTGACTGGATCCGGGCCGCGGGCAAAATCCCCGTCCTAATCGACGCAACCGACGGACGGGGCGCATCTTCATCGGCCGTGGCCGAAACCACAGACGGGTCAACCCTGGCTAGCCACGCCAGAGCATCTGACCAATCTACCTCCGACGAAGACACCCCCGCAAACACGTCACCCGTTGACGTGCTCACGGGTCTGCCAGCCACGGCCTCCCGGCAAGGAGCCACGGCTGACACGCCAGGCACTCCGCTACCACACGGTTCCGCCGCCACCCCATGAAACACTCCGGTCCATGGGGTAGGTCCGCACGGAAAACCGTACGGACCCGTAACAGTCGCGGAACCATAGCCGGACACGGGCGCCAACGGCACCCCACGTCCGGCTGCCGGACCAGGCGAGATAGGTGAGTACCACGCCTGGCCCGGCACACCCGTTCCCGTGACGGCTGGTGACAAACCAAGCCGCCCGGAACCGGTGCAAGGTAACGGATTGGCCTCAGCCGCAGGCGGAGCCGCTGACCTGGCTTGCGCCAAACCAGACAAATGGAGGCCGGTTCCGTCCAGGACGGAATCAACCTCCATATTCTCCACCTGCGGCTTCACGGGCCGCAGCAACCTCTCCTCCTCGGCCTCCTCGTCTTCAGACTCCGAAGAGCCGTCACTAGACGAGTCAACCGTGGAGCCGTCCTGGCGGACGGCTCCCACACCTGACGGACCGGCCACCGCTACTGGACCACCCGGAGGTGGCCGCAGAGAGACAGAACCCGTCTGGCCGAAGCCAGACGTGCCTGCCAGGGGGCCGTACGAGACGGCCCCCTCGGTAACCAGTCCAGAATCCTGTCCGAGGACAGGATCCGTACCAGGCATGGGGAGAAACTGCCCCCCAACCTTTGGTAGCAGGGACGACACCAGCGTGGGCAGAACGCTATGCAGAAAACCCTGCATAGCCGGACCAAACCACGCCGGCGGTGCCATCTCCGCCACCTCCAGCTGGGGACGTGGAGCACCCCCACCGGCCGAACCGGGCGCTCCACGATTTCCTCTCGGACCGCCTGACCCCGCGTCAGACCCAGCCAAGTCCTTCTGGGCAAGGAACTTAACCATCATTTCGACGGACCACACTGCACAAACATTACACCTATGATCTATATTACACAGGGAACACCTAAAACAGACATGGTCCTTGAACATTACACGGACAAACTTATGGCAGTCGTCACATGATGGCGGGGCTGGCTTGGCCTATAAAATAAGCACAAACCTACAATAAACAAGCGGAACGAGACCCGGATGGAAGGCAGACAATTAATTTTCAAATAATTTTGACTCATAAATTAACCGTAACCTCCCCGCACCCCACCCCGCCACGTTACAACAACGATCGCATTGATTATGACGACAAGAACGCGGCGGGCACAAACACACCCATAATAGATCCTCCAGGATGTGTAACGGCTCCAGGAATCATATCGCATAGCATTCGGGGTATATTTACTAATCAATATAAATTATACTCCTAACGAAAGCAGCACGATATGTGAAGAAAACAACAAAATGTATAACAAACTGCTGTATCACACGGTAAAACCGCAGACCACGCATCTACTCAAGAATTTTGAAACCACCGATCATTGCAAACCGATCGTGATCGCACGTAAACTTGATCATTCTAAAGTTTCCGGTACCATTTTTAGTACGCAGCACCCAGAATAAGATGCGCGAATTAATGAAAAATTTTTCTTCACATAAACATCCGAGCGACCGGGTGTGACGTCACCCGCTCGGATTCTACGGAGAACGACGTCAGCCGATATTCGTGTTAGAAATACCGTAGCAAACACCTATTTTCATATCTGCCGATCGCCTGTTGGGGGTTAAAGAAGGCGATCGTCTGGCATATATCGTTGTTAGCACACGTCCCAGATTCTATGGGGTCAGAAATTGGAACATGCGACACAACGAAATTTAGAGACCTAAGTCTTTTAACTATGGATAATAAAGAACAATACAACCTGGTTATCTTGGGCGGTATTCTCCATAGTCCTTAGTTAATCCTTTCACGAACACACAAACTATCACCGATTAAAGACTTAGATTTTATTTAAAAACCACTAAAATCCTTAATGCAGAAAGCATGTATTGCTCTTGTTGCTATGCAAACAAGAATGAGCTCTATGGTAAACGGGTACTCGGCAGTTGGGAGCCGAGTACCCGGTTCCCAGGAGTCGGTAAAGCTTTCTAAGTCTATAATCCTAGAGCCGCTGTCAAGGCCAGCTGTATATCAGAAGTAACAGAATGGTGAGTATTGATCGAAGGAGAAGGAGGGATCCTCCTGTGCAGAACCTACAGGAATTAACAGACGCACTCCATCTTGAATGGCAACGAATACCACAATGGCGTATCAGTCGGTTGGTGACCAGCATGAGACGTCGTGTCCAGGCCGTCATCCAGGCACAAGGTGGATATACCCGGTATTAATAATGACAGTCTCAAACTCGTGCACAGATGTTAAACTTCGTTTTCAGACACCATTAATGACAATCTAGCCACGTGTGTCAACTGTAGGCCAATAGTTGTCAGTTGTGTCAACGTAACCATATTCAGGCCTCGTTTTCAAGTTCAAACAAAAACATACAGTGTTTCCCCACCATCATAATCAGCATTCCTCTAGTTGCATTATTACCTCTTGCACTAAGATGGATGGGTACATAAATGTTTATGCTATTGCTTTCTTCATAGCACATGAATATACCCTCGCATGTGCGTAAAAATAGGCTGGTGCTTAACTTTTGCACAGGTGTATACATGTACGTCATCAAATCTGATATAGATAGCTGTGACTATTCTGATTTCCTCGGTCAGAAACTCAGACATGCCAGGACACGTTCAGATATGCATGTAACATGTATAATACTGCAATTTGTCATTTGATTTAAATTCTGAGAATCCCGTCCAGAAGATTACAAAATTATGCACATTTCATACACAACCATGTCAGTGGAGACTTGCTGTATACATCCGCTAGTCAATAATGTTTAGAGAAACTCTGAAAATTCCAATTTCAGCTGTCAATGCATTGGATTGGTACAAAGTATCAATAATATATTCCAACCACAGTCCATTCTGATGACTTCATCCAGTAATGTGGTCAGTGAAAATGCCTCACGGACAACTATCATGACTATGATTGGCAAAGACATTCTGGGAAAAGCCATCAATCATGTATGTAGCAAACCTGATTGGTTGAGCTAATGTTATGACACTTTGACAGATCTGTACTATTAGATGACGGCTGCATGGGTGTGTGTTGAAGTCTGTTATGCATTTCCATGTACCCTGTTTTCTTATACATTGTTCAATGACTATGGTTTGACAATGAAGAACCATCATTGACCATGCAGGTTAAATGGCACCACAGTCAGACCACTGTCACCCATGATCAACACATTTCTCATGAACATGATAAAACCATGTTTGACGATCGGCAACAGACCATGGCTTGACCATGATCAAACAGAACATGGTCAGATCATGGTTTGAATGCGGACATTTGACCATGGCCAACCATGGTCTGCCCGTGCTGCCATTTAACCTGCGTGGTCAGACCATGGTCTGAAAATTGGTGCTCCACCATGGTCTGACCGTTGTGTCATTTAACCTGCATAGTTGACCATTGGTCAGCAATCCCGTGAGCCACTTTTGTAACAAAGTGTACATGTGCCAGACTGTAGAGCCTACAACATTGTACTACTTTGGTCTTAGCTAAAAGGGTGAGACACGATTACAACATTGTAAGCATTGTCGTGAGCTACTGTACATGTATGGTAATAGTTATCAAGATATAAAATATGTTGTTGGTTTTGTTTTCTTGGCTGCTTACACCTAGATGTATTTGAGCCATGACTCTATCTTGGTGGTGCTTCCCCGAAGGGCTGCAAAATGAAAGTAAAACAAAAGAAATAAAAAATTAAGATGTTGCTACATGTAGGAGTGTATGGATTGCCTGTTACTGCCCAATGAGCTGTTGTGGGTGGGTGTCAATGTTGTATGCCATGTACAGGAGGGATGGGAGGGGGAATTACTTTATTTCTCTCGGAGGTGGGCTGGGGGGGGGGGGTGTGTGTGTGTGGAGGTCAGTCTGTGAAACTAAATCTAACAACAAACATCAGGAAGTCTATCAAAGATTTATGCACATGCGTGAAACTCTGTAATTTCTCATAATAAAGCAATGTACCTCTTCTCAGTTGAATACCTTGAAGGACTGCGAAAAAGTGAGGAAAACTAATATTTTTCGTATTTCATAAGACAAAGGGGGCATAATTCTATGAAAATTGAAGAAAATGTCTGAAATTCGGCCTTGCTCAGTAACTCCTTATATTAAAGCAATGTACTGATTTTCTCTTAAATATCTTGAAGGAGCATAACGCCATAAAAAATTGACACATAAACGTGAAACTCGAACTCGGGCTGTAACTTCTCATAATAAAGCAATTCTCAGTTGATTACCTTGAAGGACTCTGAAAAAAAGTGCGGAAAACTAATATTTTTTGTATTTCATAAGACGAAAGGGGTATAACTCCATGAAAAATTGACGAAAATGTCTGAAACTCGAACTTGCTCTGTAACTCCTGATATTAAAGCGATGTACCGATTTTCCCTTAAATATTTTGAAGTGCAAAAACAGAGCAGAAAACTTCTCATAATAAAGCAATGCACCAATTCTCAGTTGAATACATGTACCTTGAGGGGCTGCGAAAAAAAGTGCAGAAAACTAACGGCGACAGACAGACAGACAGAGAGTGTAAACCTATACTTCCCCCCAACCCTCCTCTCTCAGTGGCATGAAATTGGAGATATCTTTATTGTATTTTCCTGTCACAATTTTCTATAGTTCAATCATGTCTCCTCTTGATCCTCTTGATCGCCGATATGCTAGTGATGGTAAGTCTAGTCTGCGTAGCCGATCTTCATTGCTGGAATTAATTTGGTTGCACGTCATTGAACATTTTCAATTGCTTCTATGTGTTTTCTGTAATGTGGGCACCAGATCTGGTTAGTGTATTCAAGATGGAGGTCTCACCAAAGCCGTGTATAGTAATTTAAACATTTTACAGTCCAGAAATTCCATGCTCCGCTTTATAAGCCCTATCATTTGATTGGCTTTGTTTACTTTCTCCGAAATATATTCATCAACTTTCAGCTTGCTATCAATTGATAACGCAATGTATTTTTTTCACCTTGACCTGACCCATTCTATAGGAGGCATTCCTTCCCTTAGTCTGTTGTTAATGTCTGATGTTCCAATTCTCATGATTTTACACTTACATGTATGTGTGTGAAAGCTTAATTGCCAATCTTGAGAACATTGATACATGTTGAACAGATCACTCTGAAGGATTTTACAATCAGTTTCATGAAATGAATACTTTAGTGTCATCAACAAAAAGGTACAAATCTGATCCTTCATTTATTATTTCAGGCAGATCATTTATGTAACAATGTACATGTAGAACTACCTGTAGGTAGAACAAGCCTCCACTAATGGTCAAACCTAGATGCAAGCCCTGACACACGGTTCATGGGTTGACAGTGCTGGTAGAGGGGCTCTTCTTTGGTTCGTAAATAGCCTCTATACACTAGACCACACAACAGCATTCAGGCAGAGACAGGATGTGTCTGTCTGTGAGCTGATTTGGGTGGGTGGTGTGTAGTTTCTGGGCATGAGGTCGGGTGTGCCCATCCGTCCCTCAGCATCGCTGATCACAGTGCTTTTCTGTACTATTTTCAAATTTTTCAGTTGTTTATTTTGCGGCATAATACTACATGTATATATGTACAGAGTGAGAATGGGTAGTCTATCAAAGGCTAAGCCTATTATCGGATGGACCCCCTACATGTACATTACATAGACAGTCACAAGATTTAACATTGACAGACATATGCACAAAGCACATACAATGTAAGACAGTATATTATTAGGAGTAGCATCTATTACTTATATATAATCACTTTTATATGATTGATATATATACATGTACAGTCACCAGGTGGCAATATATACATTGTCAATGGCAGTACATGTATCTACAGTATGGAGTATGATTGGTTAATTGTAGACAAATGTCATCATATTGGTGACACATAATTTATGTTTGACGATGGGAAAAGTGATGTGTGTCATAGTGGTTGACATAGTGACATTATTGCCTGATATGCTGGGACAGCCACACATTACAAAACATGGAGAACACACCTACATGAAACCATATGGGGATGGACGGGGTTGGGTGGGGTGTGGGGGGGGGGGGTCATCATGGGATATCAATATGGTGAGGGCGTATTTCTATGCTATAGCAAGGGCATAGTGATTTCCTGAGATCTTGAAGAAAACTTGATCTCAGGGACCGGACAATCGATATTCTCAAAACGCACTGAAGATTTCTGAATTTGGATGAAGATACATGCCCCTTACTTGAGAGAGAAGATCTGGGGACACTGGAAGAAGATGAGGAAAGTCTACCAGAAGATCGAGAAGGTCTACGGACCAGATTCTCTTCAGCCAAAAAGGGGCTACCACAAGAATTTTGCAGATCTGGTCCCAGACATTCTTCAGAACCAACAGAATCAAAATTGTTAGTGGGGATGCGAAGGCACATTCCGGTCCAGGATTGAGACAGGGTGTCCACCACCAGAGCCTGACTGTCTGGAAAAGGAGACATGAAAGAGGAGATCTTGGCATTCAGACATGTCGCAAAGAGATCTACGTAGGGATGACCCTGATGCTGAAAAATCGCTTAGATAACCGACTTCTTTAACTGCCACATGGAGTGGACAAACTTTCTGGGTCTTACCAACTGGTCCGCAAGAATGTTCAGTCTGCCTGTGACATGACTGGCCACTAGAAAAAACATTGGTTCTTGCGGCACCACAACACAAGATTCCAAATTTCCATACAAAGAAGTGAAGACATCATTCCTCCCTGTCTGTTGATGTAGGAAACTACCGTGGAATTAGCTGAACGAATCGAGATCTTGAGGCCTCTCACTCGATCTGACCACGAGAGGAGAGCCTTCTTGACAGCACACAACTCCACGATATTGATGAAAAGCAGTCGACTCCTCCGGGGACCAAAGACTGGATATCGACTGGGAGTTCCAGGCTGCTCCCCACCCCTCATGGGGAGCGTCTGTGAAAATAAACACCTGAGGAGAGGTCTTGACTAATGGAACACCTATCGGAAGCAGAGAACGATCCTTCCAAAGGCCTAAATGAGGGATCAATTGTTCTCTGATGGTAAATAGAATGAACTGACTGCTTCCAGAGGGACATCAGGAACATTTGAAAGGGTCTTCTCATCAGCGGCGCCCAGAGAATGACATTCTCGACACTGACCATCAAGCCTAGAACCCTGAGAAAAAATCTTGGCCTGGCTGAGAAAGAGGATGTCAGAATGTCCATAGCCAACAAGATTGCCTCCACCCTTGCCTCTGAAGGAAAGACTAAGCCCTGAAACAGGTCGAAAGGGACGCCTAGATGGGTGAAAACTTGAGAAACGACTACTGTAGGCATGACTTTTTGAGAATTTTAATAATCCAACCTAGCAAGCATGACAAACTGTCTACCTCTGGAATAATTCTTGAGAGTTGAATGTAGAAACTATACTTGAGGAAATAGATGACCACGGGTACATTGTCTGAATTGATAGATGATGAAGAATTCCTGATGCAGCTGAAAACTATGCAGCGGGATTAAATCCTGGATTTATATTTCCTTGTAAAAAATTTGTCTACAGACAGCTACATGACTCTAGATATGAACTCTTCCTTTAACAAGAAAGAAAATGGAAATGAAATTCTGAAATCTTTCAACATAATAAGAGATACCCAGAAATAGATGTCAGAACAAGGTAAAAAAAAATATAAAAGCCATAGAACAAGAACTCCCACTCTATCAACAGAAGAAAGAATAAAATGAAATCGACATAACATGAAATGTTTCATGCTAAACTAGGGCTTAATTTCTAGAAAATCGTGGCGAGTTAAAAAAAAAAAAATAAATAAAATAAAAAAAATATCTCTCCACGATCAGAGTTAGGCGAGTGATCGCTCCTCTAGCAGAATGAAAATTTGCAAATATATTTGTATGATATTAAATCTGCGCTTACATGTAAGAAGTAAAATATCTAAACCCAGATCAAAGATTTGAGATTAAAGGCGAGCTATTAATTGCTCTCCTTGGATGAATGTTAGGCAAGCTGCGAGAGCGAGAGTAATAGCTCACCTCAAAAATGATGTCCTGCTAAGCAACCTAAAAAAGGGAATTGCCCCAATAATACTAAAGTAATAAAGATCAAAGACTAAATTACAATTGTGCCAAAATATTGTATTCAGATACAGCCTTGCATGATGCAGAATGTAAATCAAACGTCAAAATGTGAGTAATCAAATGAAATTTAATATCAGCAACAGCCCCGCCAACCTCTTGAAGGGGAGAACTAAAAGGAAAGGAAAGAAGACTTAGAGTGTTAAAGTTGCCAACATTATCACACCAGAGACATAGGGAAGATATGATTGAAGTATATAAACTACTTAATAATATATATGATACTGAAGTAGCACCTGAAATAAAGCTATCAACCGGAAAAAACCCACCCTATTAAGAGGACATAAACATAAATTAAGCAAACAAAGATCTAAAAAAAATATAAGACTTAAAGCATTTCCATCTAGAATAGTAAATATTTGGAATAATCTGCCAACCAATGTAGATAATGCACCCAGTTTAAATGCTTTTAAAAATAGATTGGATAAGGCCTGGAGAAACCAGGATGTATTATATAATTATAAAATGCCCCTGATTACCGGAAGTCACACAGTTAACCAGGGGCCAGATGAAGAAGATGTGGTTATAGAGGACTAGAGACTGTGACCACTCAGCACCTAGTAAGACCTAGCAAAGAACCTCTATGAGAACAACTAAAAAGAGGAAGGAAAATATAAAAATAATTCAAGGAACCTACTAATCAGACAAGAAAAAATAAGACCCTATTAAGAAGATATTAAACTTAGATGACAGAAAACCTGATCTCATACATCCGCCCCACAAGACAGAAAACAAGGTTCAGAAAAAACAACTGAAAACCATCTACTAAGAATGACAAGAAGGAACTGAATAATACAGAAAAGTCTATAGAAAAAATAAAGCTATGAAACAAACATGCATAAAGACAACTTATCAGCACAACAAACTCTGATCTAAGAGAAAACCCCCAGAAAATGGCAAAAAGATAGCAAGATATCATGAAAGTAATTGAAGGGGAAAAAGGAAGAATCAAACTGACAGATAAGACGACGATCTACAGCTACCGGAAGTAGAAGGAAAAGAACAAAAAATGTAAATTTACTAGCCGAGAAAAAATGCCGCCGAGATGTAAGGAAAAAACAAGCTTAAGTAAAAGGTTAAAACCAGAGGCAGACCAAAATTTGAAAAATAATAACGAAGAGGGAAGAAAAACGCTGAACTAACAAGGATGCGACATGAAACCAGGGCGAAATGACCCGCCGTAACCATGAAGACAGAGAAGAAAACTGACAGTCACTGAAAAGGAATAGAATCAAGAGGGAACCCCGAGAAGAGAATGAATCTAAGAATAATGTCCACAAAAATAAAAAGACACTAAGAAAGGAGAAATAACCCATAAAAGGAAAAGAAGAAATAAAAGGAGTTGTCGGAACATTGGGTCTAAATGTCGGAATACTGGGCTATCGGAATAATGGGCTGTCGGAATAATGGATTAGATAGTCGGAATAACGAGTTGTCGGAACATTGGACTGTCGGAATAATGACGCAAGATGATAACTGTACAGTGGACACAGCAGTTCCAGATCATCGGCAGTTTCGGATCACTACATGTATCTTAATCATCAATCAAATTCTTTGGAAATTGGAAAGAAGGCTTTGATTTAATATTTTGTTGGGTTTTTCAATCACTTCACTTTATTATTACCAATAATCATAAAAATCTGTTTCCCAATCATCCGATTTTCAGCGTTTAATTAATAATAGATCCTGTCGCAATAACCATCCATTAAGGCCAACATGAAAACAAGCTCATCTCTCACAGGGGTGTATGCTGAAAATGCTTCTATAGACAGTATCGGGATGTTTCATACCCAGGATGTTTCGTTTCTATATCACCAGGCAGTTCGTCCTGTTATTATGCATATAACAATTTCAATTTTCTCATAGTAAATGTCAATTTGCAGACCAAGAGAAGACTATTTTTTAAATTTTACCACTGAAATGACTGGCTCGGTTATGGAGCCAGTCATTCCAGTGGTAAATTTTCAAAAAATAATTTCAAATATTAGATTGATTTATAATTCCACTTTCAGTAGCACTTTGCTAAGTTACATTACGAATGTCCGAGTACTACGAATAAATTGTAGCACGGATCGTGTGGGGCCGGTCCAGAACTAAATAGGACAGCCACGCTGTACTGTATGTACGGAAATGGCAGTCATATCAACTTAGATATTGCATGCCCGTTGGTCAACGGCGCAGGGGCCAATATTGAATTTGATAACGGCGCAGGGAACCAATATCAATTGCTATATTCGCGCCAATATGAAACAGTATGATTTTACACAGATTTCTGTTTGACTGCATTTACCAAGCCTTATTAATGGTCAGGTTCACTTTTTATTTGCTCAGGCCTTACAAAGGCAAAATATAGAGGCTTACTCATGTGTTACATGTACATACATGTACGGTTTTAACAGCTCCGTACATGTAGGTGTGAGAACATCAAAGAGAAGTGAAATGAATGGAAATTATTGACCAGATATTGACGGACACAATAAATAAAACACGATAATTCATAAGCTTTACTTCTGCAATTAAAAAAAACAACCTTGAGTAAACCGTCACAATATATTGCTACAGAATAGATTAGACTGGCGCAATAATAATGCAATATAGAACACATAATCAAACCGCATATAATGCCTTCAGGAGTCAATACCAATGCACCCAGGGTTAGCAGCAATTTCCCGGTGATGGAAATACCCGGCAGAAAATACCGGTAAATACCGCCCCGGGAAATACTCCAAAAAGGCGGGAAATACTGGGAAATACTCCAAAAAGGCGGGAAATACTGGGAAATACTCCAATACTCATCAGAAATGGTAAATTTTAAACTAAATATCTTAGCTATATTAATCAGAGGGGATAATGTAAAGGCCTATGTCTAATACAGGTTGACATATGAGATAAAATAAGCAATATAGGTACATCATAGCATATCTATAACCTTTTCAAGTCTACATAACAGATACAACATGTACTATTTATTGCACAATGTTGGTGGGATTTTTAGAAAGCATTTTCAGTAGAGGCTGCAACAACAACTTCCAGTAAAATAGTTTCATAATATTAAGAAACTTGTATGTCTTGAATGGTTTACGTGAACTGATATACAATGCATTAGCACGTTGTACATATTGTGACATACAATTCTAATCATTATACTGCCTTGAATTCTCAGCCTATCAGAATCTTGATTTAAAATAGGGATCTAAGCTTAGATTACCAAACTGCTGGTACAAGTACATATATCTACAAGTATTGTTTATTTACTTAGCCTTGGATTTCTACATAAATCAATGCTCTGGGCTAGGCTGTCTGACACACTCAGCTCATATACGCGTGTGACATTGTCCCACAATGGAAAGCCAGCAAGGGTCTAATTGGGGATTAACTGATTGAAATGACAACACATTTGATTCTGTTATATATGATTATATATTAATATTATGTACTTTTTAGTATTTATACTATTACATGCTACAATATGATGGATTAAAAACAGACTTTCAAATTATTTTCAACATACAATGTATTCTATAGATTTCAGATTTAATTAGCAATTACAATTTTAGCATTTCTGCAACCTCAACACTCAAATTTGGTGTAGCAAATTTCAATTATCTCAAAAAATATCTACTTTCAGATCAAGAGGCTATTTTTGAAAATTTACTACTGGAATGCCAGTCATTCCATTGGTACATGTAAATTTTCAAAAATAGTCTTCTCTTGGGCATTTATCAAAGATTACTGCAGAGCTATTTTTCACCGACCTGAGTGCTAAATGGTTAAGCAAGTACACAGCAATAGGTAGACCTCAGAAGTAAGTTTATATTGTATGTTCTGACAGAAGTCAAAGCCTTTTGTTCTTGGCTAGGTAATTGTATAGATCTACTGAACTCCATGCAGATCTATAGACAGTGATTTACTGTCAAATATCCAGTGATACCTCATAAAATTATAATGGTATTTCATCAGATGTTCAGTTTTGTCTGATGTAGTGTCGCTTTAGCAGTTAGAAGACTGTTCCTTATGCATAGGTTTGCAACTTATGCATATTATGTCACTAGATATTTTCTAATGCTTGTCAGTGTTTTCCTGAGGATGATAAACATCCATGAGGTGAAATATATAAACTTGAGACCTGATATCTGAGTGTTTCCCAATATTTCCCACTACCCTGGGAAATACTAGTATTTCCCGGGAAATTGCCATCCCTGAATGCACCATTGGACCTTTCAATTTTTTTAGCTATGCCGTGGCCACCTCTCTAAATAAGCTCCGCCAACACCTCGATCGTGTTGGGATCGATCTATCTCTGAATTCGCTGACTATCAATTTCCAGAAAACTATACAGGTAAGCTGTTGAATATTTTCAAACTAATTTGACTGGGTGCTGTTGCTGCCTATGGCAGCAAAAGCGCCCAGTCAATTTGGTTTCAAAATAATCAACAGCATGTTTATTAAATAGTAGAGACATACAATTTGTACAACGTGTCGGAGTACATGTATTAAGAGTTAAAGATGGGCGGTATAGAATCATTTACGACGTAATGATTATGATGTCATCCTACACGCCGCTTAGTTGATTATGACGTCATATGACATCATTACTCTGGAACGGTCCATTAGCGGGTAATCAGAAATTTATCTAGCATGATATAATCATATTGTTTCAAATTGGCAGAAGTATATATACACATGATATTGGTTCCCTGCTCCGCTGAACAATGGGCTGGACGATATCGAATTTAATATTGGCCCTCCATGCCATTGGTCAACAGGCGCGGCAATATCAAATTCGGTATTGGACCTGTGCCTTTGACCAGTGGGCACGTCGATATCAAATTCGATATTGGTCACTCTGCCAAATTGGTCAACGGCGCAAATTCGATATTGGTCACTGTGCCAAATTGGTCGATGGCGCAAATTCGATATTGGCGCGTTACACCAACATATGCACGAATTTAATATATTATTTTACAAAATATAAATCTGTCTTCTTAGCGCATATATATAAACTGCATATAATCTATGAGTAAGTTATCATTGAGTGGAGAGCAGTCATAAAATGAAGGCGTGGCATAAACGAAGAGCATTGCATCCTGCTTTCTGATAATTTGCTGTAAACCTATTCTATGTTGCGTCCATCAGACCGGCAATAAGCGTGCCACAATGACCATTGGACGGGCTCAATCAAACGCAATTATTTAGGTGTGAATCTTTGATAGAGTTACAACATAACAAACATTCTGTTGAATATTTTGAAACTAATTTGACTGGGAGCTCTTGCTGCCTAGGAATCAGTCAAATTACATGCAGAGTCAAAATATCTAATAGATTAATTGTGTAATTACCTTGAAACTGGGAATTTATAAATATTAAAACAAGGAAGATTTGTCCAACACTCGCGTGGTTGATATATTTTTCAATCAGGCAGCGTGAAGTCAAAGGTTTCTATTTGTGAAGGAACGTTGCTCAAAGCTGTTATGCTTTATCTTTTGACCCAATTGTATCTAGTGACGCTGAACACTGCTAAAAATATTAAGCATGGGTCCATGAGTGTGTGGTTACATTTGTGTGGGTGTAAAAATCCACAGACTAAGTGGAGCACAGACACAGACGGATGGCCGAATGGATAATTTTCTTCTTTTCTTTTGTGAAAAAAGATACCTTATAGTACAATGTATGTGAAACTAATAGTAAATTCTGGAAAAATATTTATTGTGACTTTGCGTATCCTATTACTATATTATTACAATCATGAAATTCAAGATGACTGCGACGATCTTGTCTGAGCTATTCAAGAGCCCTAGGCCTATAGAAATGCTTAGACCAACAGCGTGGCCTGCTATAAACGAAATCACAGATTTCTTTTTTCACGAGAGTTGATACTTACCACCCTGATACTCTATGATATTTACCAAATATCGACCTAGCTTCAGTAAGCCTCAAAATTAAAATGAAACCGCCCCCACTGTATTGATACAAAATTTGCGTCTTGATTCGGATGGTATATCCGGAATTCGGGCTAACTTGTGGATACGTCTATGTTAGGGTAGCTATTTTTGTGGGAGGCCTATATATTAGCTAATGCATGTTGTGCTTTGTATTTTCAGACACATTTAGCTGATTTCTGACATGTATCCTTCATTTGAACAATAATTTATACTTGGTTTTCTGGGTCCATATAATTTATTATGAGTTTGCAGAACTAGATTTTTTTATATTTGCATAAAGTACTAATGTGCGTCATCAAAATCTAACATGTTTGATTTTAAATATTCTATAAATAAATTCGCAGAAAATATTTTTTAGCGAATCCGAAACTGACAGACATATTTACAGAAACCTCATTTGATATACATATAGGTAAGATCATCTCCAAGGCTAACAGCACAATAGGACTAATTAAGACAACCGTTACCAACATTGACCCATCTACTTTCATGCTCCTGTACAAGTCTCTCATGAGACCTATTCTCGAATACTGCAACTCGGCATGATCGGCAAAATTGAAAAGGCAATCACGGCTATTAGAAAGAGCTCAACGACAAGCAACACAACTCATCCCGCAAATCAGAGAGTATAGCTACACAGAAAGACTTGAAGCCCTAAATTTAATGTCACTGAAATATAGACGGTTTCGAGATCTAATTGAAACATTCAAGCTCATCAGGGATCTATAGAACATTGATAAGGCCTACTTCTTCGAACCATCCCGTATTACACAGACCAGAGGTCATAGGTTCAAGTTCAACATAACATGCAGCAATAAAGATATTCGCAAGCACTTTTTCACCAATAGAGTGGTACCACAGTGGAATTCAATGCCAGCTATAATACCCGAAGCAACAACAGTCGAATCATTCAAGAACAAACTAGATATCTACTTCAAAGAAAAACCATTCGAATTTGACTGAACAGGCCATACATATACCAGCCCATCACAGTCATACTGAAATTCCGCAAATAAAGTTGACTGAGCTAAGAGTAGCCTGTGTATAGACATGAACATGCTCGGTAGCGATTCCAATTGCTAGTAGATACATCTCTGCTTCCACATCCGCACTTTGTGGTTGCATGCAGACGCAAAGCATAGATGAGGAGACTCGGATAACGATGAACGCAGAAAATGAAAACAACAGCAATAAGACAAACCACTGCCTCCACAAGTCAGCATGAAAACAAATGCTAGACGCAGCAGGGTGTAACCATGAGTGTAGGCGGCACACCGCAGCTAACGCAGGGAACGCCCATCTGCACCACAGCTTTCCACAAATCAGTGTTAACCCTTGCCAATCTGGGTTCAGAATTTGACATTTCAAATTAAATTAAAAGATGATCTGTGTTCCTTTTCCAGCAAATTTGCTGGCGGATGTTGCTGTCATAGAATGTGCAAAATGTACACCAGTTTCTTTGTTATTGACACAGCAAAAGATGGAATATTGACAGCAGAGTGGTAATGGTCAGTCTTAAACCAAATGGAAATGGTTTTGAGGAGACTTAATTAAGTGTGGTGCTGGCGGTATCCCGCAATCCCGGAGTTCGCGTTTCGCGGCTGCTGGGCTAGCTGATTCCCGCCGTTTCTACGGATGCCCGGCAGTCGTACCTTGGAACTAGAAACGCGAGCACCTGCCGCTGGTTCCATGGGCCGATTCGAGACCTCTGTTGGGTGAGTAACCTTTTATACGTAGCGAAGTTACTACAAATGGTGTCCGGAGTACTTTGGGCCATAAATTAAATTTAAAAACTTTTTCAAAATTATTTGTCATGATTTTGCTGCTTAATTCTCGAGAAGGACGTGGGCTACTACAGTATTACTCGAATGGCGCAAATTATCCTCCATTTTGAACTTTTGACAACTGCGAAAATTAGATCACAATTTTATCATTTCCTGGTAGGTAAGACTATATTTTAAAGATTTTAAATCAAATTAAGTTGATTTTAACTTCATTTTTAATTTCTGATCTATTTTCGTGGTATTTGCTTTGACATTTTCCAATTATTTGGCACTCGTCAGTCCTACAAGTTGTATATCTATTTTCGTGGTATATTTATATGCCATTGCAGGCTTAGAGGCTATGTCTTGATTCTAACCCCTCCCATAGGTTTACTATGGGATTTCGGATTGCCATGAAATCTGGTTAAAACACTGAAATTTTAAACTATCTATGTTTTCAATGTCTACAACATTTTAATAAGTAAGGCTTATAATGGGGTGGTTTTTTTGGCCATATGAAGAAAGCGGTAATATTAAATAAAAGAAATAAATGCGAGTTACCACTTTTCATGAAGGGTGAGAATAGGGATATAGCCCCATTGCAATCTGTTACTGTAACAATTCCGATCAGTCTCAAGAAATCCAGCAATTTTTCTGATGTCAGTTGAATGCTTTCAGGGTTCCCTATGTAGTGAGCGAATCTACACGTGTCTAATTTCATCAATTTCATGTGCTGAACATTCAAGAATTATTGTCACGGTTATTTATTTATTATATTTATTAAAACTACTGTGAACATGTACCACCGTGATATTACTTATTATTCTTGACCTTATTCTAAGACAATACTCCGCTCTCTTCATTTAAAAAATGGTGGCGGTGGTGTCGGTGGTGGTGGATAGTGATGATCATTGCATTAACCTTTGCCGATGACCAAGTATTCCATTCTAGTATGGTACGGTATACCAGGATTGGTAGGGCTGCTCTCATCTCATTCAGAACAGATGTCGACATTTACATGTATTCACAAATATCACCATTATAATGTCAGTAATTGTCCGCATGGTGTTTAATTCACATCAGAATGAATTCCTGTATAAGTGCTTAAGTGTTTTACCAGTCAGACCCGTTGCATGACCAAGTATTTAAAGGTCTTGTGAGGACTTGCGGTCGATAACGAGTTTCAATTAATTTTATGGCCTACTACACTATTTAAACAAAATAGCGTCACTTTGGAGTGAGAAAAATATGTTAGGCAGCCCAAATAACAAGATTAAATGACGCCTCAATCTGGATCACATCACCACTCGCTGTGACGTCACACCGGGAACGGCGCTGTGAGCTGGGTCAATATTTCTCTGTCTGTAGTACAAAGGTACCATATTTTAAAACGTGCGTTTAACAGGATAGACTTCACCTACCATAACATAAATTATGTCAGGTTGAAGCTAAGTCTTCAAGAAATAAAAAATCATGATTTTTTAAAATTTATTATGATATTTACTCAGTTTTAATGGTTTCATGGATAGGTAAATTCGCATAATAATAGGCCTATAACTACGGTAAACCATGGGCAACGCTGAAAATCGGCAATATTTCAATGCATGTGACAAATACTCTGTAGTCTAGTAGGCCTAATTCTTGAAAGGACTGGGTGTAATATCTGGGATGGATGGATGTGAGTGTGATGATCGAGGTGGGTGGTAGAGGTTGACGATGGCTATAATTGTACTATTATTCATTTCTAAATGTATAGCCTACAGAGTGCCGTTACAACTTTTTCTGAAGATTACGAATGTACAATAAGTGTGTCAGTGTGTCCTATGTGAAATTTCCTGTGATTACTGACTAGAATGTAATTTTTTACCTATAAGCTTTTGGCAATGTGTTTGTATAATAATAATGTAGAGGCATGTACGGGTCAACATGTACCTTGGTGTGTGTGTGTGGGGGGGGGGGGGGGGGGGGGGTGCACGTCACGCCGGTGACAACCATATGAACTATATCGTTTTCAAACCAACTTCTTTCATGTATGGAAGTAGTTATGAAAAAGCAAAACTGTAGCAGATGAACAAATTTTAAATAGGTAGGTGAACTGACAGATGTTCAGAGGTCGCTAGCGTATCATCTTTACTTACAGAGCAGCTAATAAATAAGTTTAAATGCTTCCAAAGCAAAAACACAAATATGTTACTTAGAACCATATGAACATGATACAAGAAACGTTATGTTGAATATTTTGAACACAATTTGGTTTGAAATCCAACCCAATTATGTTCAAAATATTCAACAGTATATGTTATTTAAGTTGTACTATAAGCGTGCGGACGGCAGTGAAAGCCTAGCTAAGTTGTAAACAAACCATGTACTGTCAATAATATGTCACTGTAGACTATACGCAAATAGATTAGTTTAGATTAGATTTATATTTACCCAACATTTTAGTTAATTTTAAACGCATAACTGGAGTAACTGCTATATTGCAATCATAAATTTATTCTTACGCCTACACAATGGTAAATTGCGATCGTACGTGCACTGAGCGGTGTAGGCCTACTTAACTATCATTTAAAAAGTTGTACATTTGTGTACATGCATGCCTATCATCTATGCAAAATCTCTGCAGTCAATCCAGAAAGATAAGATATATATGCATTTGTAGAATTGTATTCCAAGAAGTGTGTGGGTGGGTTTCATTAAATATAGCCTAATTCACGTACATGAAATCCGATGTTACTGTCACCTCTAACAGGCCTATACATTAGAATTGTAATGTCAGGCACAGTGACCATGAGGTCTGTCCTTTAAGTTTAATCGATGAAAATATTATCAACTTCGATATTATTGAACCTTTGTGCATCTCGAACAATATAGTGTCCCTGTGTGAACAATGAATTGTCAAAGAATAGGTGCATAGGTGCCTAATACGTGCAGCAGTATAGAGCCTAGCTATGCTCCCCGATATAATAATCTAGACTAATAGGAATTGGTGTCATCCCGGTGTGACGTCACTACTCTATCGCGATAGCTAAAAACGTTTGGTTGTCAAGGTGGTTGCTATATGTTTATCTCAGCTTTGGCTGTGCCGATTACAAAAATTAAAAAAGGATTTTGTTCTTCTAGTAAAGGAGAATCTGTATTATGATTGCCAAGTTAATCAGAGCGATCGGGTATCTAGTCCTCACAACATCTTTAAGAAACCTTTTATGTTTACTTTGTCTTGGCACAATAGATCTTGGGCATGTATATGTTGGGAAGAAATTGGGATAATCGTGGTTATGCTCATTAGGTGATGCCCAAATAGCAATTCCTGACCAGATGATGTTGTTAATTCACGGATCCATTTCTAGCTATATGCCTTGCCAATTCGTAGCTAAATTCTGCCCACTTTGTATGCACACTGGAATTGATTTTAACACCGTAAAACATAATTTCCCAGACTAAATTTCAAGGTCCGAGGGGAATGCATTACACATCTCCTTGGTGCATGAACATCATCATGACTTGGCATGTCAGAGGAGATGACCAACTACAAAATCACACAAATCGGCGTCAATATCCAGTTATAATCCATCAGATTTTGCACGTTCTACTTATCTTCCTGCAAATATTATCGTCATGTTCAGTATTATGAGATTGATGTAATTAAAACGATAATCTGAAATTAGTGCTTCAAATTTTAAGATTCTGCATGACACTGAAGACATTCAACTTGTCTAGAAACCGCTATCAATCGTTAACATTATTTTCCGTTAATAATAATCATAGTTGTAGTTTCGGCTGTTTAATAGTAATTTTGAACAGTTATTAAACAATCTGCAACAGCAAAATCGTGATGTTCTATTCTTCGTAAGTTTTTGGGAAACTAAATCAGTTGGACACATAAGCACATAGTGGCTTTTTCCAGCAATAATACTCCTTGAGATACTAAAAACCAACAGGGGTCCATTGCTGTATGACTCACAGAATGCGTTATTATAATTACGCGTTTTTCAAATGACGCGTGAATAATTGCGTGTAGTAATGCGTGATTATATTTACGCATTCTTGATCACGCATTACAAATATGCGTTGTCAGGCGATGTGTCAATTGTTACGCATTAATCATACACATTGTATTGTTAACTGTATTTATTGTCCGCCATGACGTGTAGTCATAATAATGCTCTCTGTTTATGTGTATATGGATTAAATCCATGTACACGCTTTTTATAAGTATATGCATCATATGTTATGATGCAAACTCATCTATGTATAGTGAAATTCAGTTTCTACATTTGTCAGCTCAGATATTTTATAGGGTAGCTCAAATACATATATAGTTTTATTAGGCCAGCTCAGATATTTTATAGGATAGGCCAGATATATTAATTCTACATAGGTCAGTTCAGATATTTTATGTTAGGCCAACATATTATATACTGCCATACCTAGGTATTTCATTTATTAAACGTGTAACAATTACATGTTAAAATTATGCAATGATGCATTATTACTCTATAATGCATAACTCATGCATATTTATAATGTGCAGTACTCTATAATGCAGAAGTCCTGCATATGACAGCATATTTATAAATATGCATTTAGCAAAGACTGCATAAATCGTGCAGATGTATTTCTTGCACTTACCATTTCATAATGCACGAAGTAATTGATGCGTTAGTCATAGCGCAAATTCATATGTTTCTTTCTTCTGCTGTATTATCCGTTCCGTTTTATCTTCATTCAGATATCTTTATTGTGATAGGGATAGTGGTTTACCGGATTTCCTACATTTTTAAATTCTGATCGTTCCGTTATATAAGAGATATATGTCTTATATCATATATGTTAAGGTTAGAGATGATCACCAAATTAAAACTTTATGCGCATTCAGAAGTTTTCCTTGAATCTCACATTATATTTTTATCTCAGATAACACGTCATTAAATTCATGTGGGATTATTGTTATTACTGTCCATAATTTTAGTTAGGGATGCTATGCTATTTTAAAATCTGTAACGATGGCCCTCGTCCGGCAGCTGTTGATCTATCCATGTGTCTTATGCCGTTATGTCTGGACAGATGGACATCTATCAAGGTCAAAACTTTGGCGTTTTCTTTGCATTATTTTTGGATTGAACAAGCCATACTATAACAAAAACACTGAGGCAACAATAACAAGCCAATGGCTTATGCCTCGTAAAATGATGATGATGATGATTTTGACATAATCATATTGTACGAAAACTGGTGTCAATAAATTAAAAATTTAATAGAAGACTGTTGAAGGGATAACAATGTCATCAGCCTTATATAAATATTTATGAGATCTGCTTACGAGTTAGTGTTACTCCGTGTCAAATTAACGTGAATGCGTATTGTTTTTGCCTTTTTTATGACAAAAAAGTGTAAACATAAAATGAGGAAAACTTAAAGCTGAAAGTACATTTCTTTACTTGGCAGGCTAGACAAACAGTTGACAACGCTATTATCCATTCGTATCTCGCGAGATCTTCTTCGATGCGAGATCGAGAAAAGTGTCTTGTATGTATTGAGTAGCCATTGGCGTAGTGATTTCCACCAGAATATGGTGGTAGAGAGAATTGAAACTTAAAAGGACACGAGCGCTACTCTCTTCATACCAGACAATATTAATTCACGTAAAACGAGATGATATAAAGCCTATAGTAGTCTGTATGACAAAGTATGTATGAAATGGCTGAGTTATCCTGAAAAAACTCGTCTTGATTATCTTCAAAATACTGCCGTGACGTCATAACCACGTGGACGTAAAGCTTCTAGAATGTTCTAGAATGTTCGACGACACTATTATTAACGATGCGCTGATTGGCTGTTGCTCGAATGATGATTGGATGAAGCCTGTGCCTGTGACGTCACGGAGAGTATAGAAGGAGAAGTGATCCAGTGATCGAGAGCATCCTCGGCCAGGGGCCGAACACGTTGGATCTGTACCAGCTACTACAAGCGCGACAGGCATTACGGGTCTTCCTTCGCTATGCGTCTGGTTCTCCAACCCACCACACTAAAACAATTTTGTAACTCCCCATCTGCGGGAGTAATTTGGATCTTTTGATAATCGTTCACGAATACCACATCCACATTCGGAGCACAAACTTGCGGTGAGGCCTTTGTGGCCTGAGTATGTGAATCTACAGACGTAGAGGCAGGATGTTCTTTGATGGATGACTCGCTGGATCTGCCGGCCACGCCTAAAAGTGGTATTTCAAATGATGACGCACCAATCGTGTAGGTTCTTTCGACCGCAGCAAGTAAACTCTGCCCGGTGCGTCTTCAGAGCTGGTTGACTTACCCAGCACCGTGAAGCCTTGTTTTGTATCTTCATTTGCCTCTTACAACCCCCGTTAGTGATCGGGTTGTTTACACCTTTCATCCATGCCATCGGTGTACGGGAACATTCTTCACCACGTAGTACTATAGTATCTTTTGCTGACTGCTCGTTAGACATTCTATTAGGCTTAGAGCACTAAGTGATGTTCTTCCCCCGCCATGAACGTTCTTACGGAACTCTTGTTTGCGGAAAACAGCTTACGGGAACCAACCTGCAGGAACCAGCCTGCGGGAACTTTCCAGCTTCCGGAGAGCGCATCATCTCATGTCGACTATGGATTGACGTGTCAATTTCAGTGACACGGTAGCCTAACTTGGGAATGACTACCAAGTATTCAAGTAACTATACTTCACCGTTTGATTATTTCTCTATATAGGTTTTGTTAATTATATCGTATCCATATTAATGGTTCCGATGACTAAAAGGAACCGTAACGGTCTTAGGACCTATAGCTATAATTTCTGTATTTGTAGATAATTATTATCATTTTCCTCAATGTGTTGCTAACCGCACTATAGTAGGTTCGTTAACGTGTATTACTATATATATCTTAATCGTTGACACCTTATTGTTTGTTCAGGTTAGATTATGTATGTATATGGCCAGTGGCCAACCGTTGACTTGTTTTGCTTAAGTTATAGAAAATATAGGACTGCAGTGCACGTAGATAACACTATACAGCAACATTTATATATGCAGCATTTTCCTCCGCCACCAACAATTTTTCACTGAGGTCGCTGTCCGTGCTATAACTCTGTTTAGCCTGGCATGCTACCGACTAAACCTTTTCTAATCAGCTCGGTAGGATAGGTTCAAAATGATTAGAGACAATTTCTTCATTACATGCTGTGTAATATACTCCTCTCTTCCGGCAGTGCGATAATCTAGCCCCGCACTCCGGTAAGACTCATAACTCCAAGATTTTGTCTCTCTTCATATTCCTCTTAGCCTTGTGGCTTCTTAATTGTTTGGATGTCCCTATCCGCATCCTGGGCTGATCTGACTCTGGGAAACTATTGGGGTTTCCGAGCGGTGATGGCTAGGGTGCGGTATCACATACACCTCCCCGCGTATCTTCAGATACTTAGTAATTAGCACTTTAAGCCAATCTAGGAAAGCACTGCGAAAACACATGTATTAATTATTATTTTATTTACTGACAATCCTCCCGCACCGCAGTGCAAAACTGGCAACTTGTATATAAACCTAACGACAGGTTAAACGGTTAGTTCCATAGGACCCGGTGACGGGCGAGATACGTATTCTCACCGAATTATGTTAAAATGTCTGGGCACAATATTTAGATCTGCCACGCCCTTACGGGAAGGACATTTATGGTGTGCATTCGTCTCTCTTACCCCCACCATAACGATAGGAGATATGGGCTAATAATGCTTTCGTGAAATGTAAACCATGTCTTGTAATGTTTCATGTGGTTACGAAGCGGAATGTCCGGATTCTCACCCAGTTCAGAGATCCCACTAAGTAACATGTATGAGCGCTGTCAACAGTATTGATGTCCTCGGGCATCTGTTCTCCGTGACAGCCGTGTCTAATAAACTAGTTAGATATCAGCCAGTTGTGGCCTAAACTGATTCTTGTTCTGAAAACAGCTAAAAGGAATTAAGCAAAGCAGAAGGCCCGCAGGTCTTTTCTTTCTACAGCATTTTTGTTTGAAATATTAGAGTGGGCCCATTTTTGCCTGCTATTCTTCTCCCGCTTTAAGCCGTGGCGACACCTTCCCGAGATGGAGGCCAGCGCGAGGCACTTGCCTCTCACAAGGATTCAGCAACGACGGTCCATGCCAGGATAATACTCCTCACCCAAACTAGCACTAGGAGTAGTGCCCGCGTGAGGCACATCACTGTTTCGTCTGAGGTAGCCTTCTTCCTTTCAGCTTAGGAGTATAATAACTTATATTAAGTTAAATAGCTATGTCTCGTGTATGGGAGTCTCTCTTGCGGGGATACCTCTGCGGACCTATGAGTCTGTGTGGTACCTCCGGGAGCCCCATGTTTAAAAGTTCATCTACCTGCCTCTATGTCTTGTATTTTCGTATGCTCTTACTGTAGTTTTATCTAGCATATTTTCAATTAGTTAGGTAAACGCATTGTATAGACTTATATTTTAATTTCACCAAATCAAATCTTGTAAGTCCATAGATCACGAAATTGCTATGGACAGGCATACTGGTGACACAAATTCTTGGGATGAGACCGTTGTGTTTAATGTTCGCGACAATGGTTGTATGGCCCCACCAGAACGATTGAGTTCCACCGGCCTTAGGAGCCGGGTTTTGTTTCCTGCAGGGCAGTCTCGTTCAGAGTCCGTCATCCAGAGACCGGATGCTAACCAGCGTCACCACTCGTCATGCACTTATGGCGTGGCGAGTCGACATGAGACATCGAAACGGCATGACATTACCCGGCGAGCTACAAGTGGTGCCCGATGTGGGGCTCGAAGAACAAAAGTAATAACGTGCAGCGAACTCACGCCCACACCATATAGTGAGCTCAGTTCAATTCCATCTCCGTTCAGCGAGGACTCCCTCGATCAAGAGGTAGCCTCATATGACGGATATTCAGCACACATGCTCACCGACTATGCCAGAAATTCTGCGGAATCAACAACTCAGCACTGGTGGAATGAGATCAACACCAATAGAAAAAATGGAGCAGACAGCAGGCATCCCCCCACTTAGTAAAGGAAGGGAATGCAAAGTGCTGATCCAAGCTGCAAAGTTCAAATCGTTCAACAACCACCCGATGAAGATCAGGCAAGCACAGCTGTCATCAGGAAGACTTAAAAGATCAAGTTTTGTGAAAGAGACAAAAGCACTTCAAAGGAAACACCAAGAAATGTTGCCAGCACAAATAGAAGACCCAAACCACACACTTGATCCTCCACCCTGGGAAAACAAACTAGAGAGCATAGCTATTCGCACCACATTACCTCATCTCACAACCAAAGATGAACACAGTGATGTGAGCAAGAAGGCCCTGACCCTAGCCATGCTGGAAGAAATGTACCCTCAGGAGACATGGATAAGGATCTACACAGATGGATCAGTCAAAGATGCAATTAGGAGCGGAGGTGCCGGACTGTACATACAGTATCCAAACGGACAACATGAGTCAGCTGCAATACCGACAGGCAAACACTGCACAAACTACAGAGCTGAAGTTGAAGCACTGGTTCATGCAGCTAATACCATCAGCAGAACAGCAGACCCTATTGCACAGATTGTCTTTTTATCTGATGCCCGCTCCGTCCTTGAGGCTATCACCAAAGGTAAGCTGCCACAACTTGAAGAAGCACTACAAACCATGAAATGCTTTCGGATAGCATTGCAGTGGATCCCCTCACACTGTGGAGTCCAAGGAAATGAGGAAGCAGACAAGATGGCAAAGGTGAGTGCAGAAGAGAATCATGCAGAAAACATGGTTACACATACAGACTATCATCAAGTCACTCTATAGAACACCTCAATCAGAAGATGCCTACCATCATCTCTCGAGGCCAGAGCAAGTGACCATTTTTCGTCTCAGAACTGGACATAACAGACTAAACCAACACATGTACAGGCGGTTCCACCTTACGACATCGCCCGCTTGTCCTTGTGGAGAAGCAGAACAGACCACAGAGAACATACTTCAATGTTGCAGTACGTATCAGCTGCTGAGAGAAGAGATCTGGCCTTTGTCAACCTCTTTTCTGTATGGGCCTGTGGAAGAACTGCAGAAAACCACAGATTTCATCTTGAGAACAGCTCTCCAAGTGTGATACCAGCGATCGAAAAGAAGAAGAAGAACAACTCAGCACTATAACCTGTTTTCGCCTGTTAGCGATGGCACCTTTCGAGATGCCTCACCGGCGGGAACAGAATTTAGAACCATCTCGGACGTCCGCGACAGGCCAACTCCATCAGGGCCGAATCAGGGATGACTCCGACAAAGACACGAGTACGGGCATATCTACAGCCCTTCAGACTACTATCGTTCACCCATATCATCTACAGAGACAGTATGGCCAGGTGATAATCCACCACATAGACAACCTCCCGCACCACCCCTTCTAGCGAAATGCTATATTCAAGGCGTACACCGCGGAGTCATCGAGAGGAATCGGCACCACCATTTTGCTGGTATATCAGTCATGCCACATATCATAACCGTCAGCCACTTGCACCATCGGCATATGAGGAACGACAATCCTCACCGCGGGAGGAATGACCGCGCACTCTCCACCGCAATCTGCCTCCCGTTCATAGACCCATACCGGTCTATGGCTCAACAAACGGGGCGGACTCAGTAAATTGGAGTATGCATGTCCTAGCTCCTCGGCATTGGCATCGACGGGAGACACCAACAACACCACCACGACCAACTACAGTTCGATCCTCAACTTCTCAGATACCCGCAGCACCCAGATTTCAACCACTTCACTCTTCCCACGGTTTTGGCCGGGTCATCCTCCCTCCCGAATTTAGTGGGGAGAATGACTGGACCAACTATAAAATCCAGTTCGAATTAATAAGTCCGACTAACTGCTGAGACGATAGACAAATGGGTGAGTATTTTGCAGCAAAACCTTCGGGAAAAGCCCTGCAAGTTCTTGCGGATCTGGGTAGGCTTGCACGATATTGTCCTAGGCGGTATCGCGATATATCGTGGTGAATAAATCGCGATATTTAGATATATCATACAGCCTATTTTAAAGGTATATGAATTCACAGGGTGAATTGGTCTTGGGTTGAGTTGGACTGCATGGTGTGGGTTGTGTAGCCGTATCGGTTTTGCTCCGAGTTTTCATATCAGATTTAGCCGGATGACTTCTAATTGGTAAATTTAAAAAAACCGTGAAATCCAGTCGCCAAGAGGCTTAAACTAAGACCGATCGTTAATAACACGAAAATAGGACACAATTAATAATTTCTTGCCGCCTTACCCATTGGCTTAATGTAATCCATCATTCCGGGAGTGAAATTATTATAATGGACAACCTAAATATTGTGTACTCTGTTAAAATCATCGTTTATTACATGAAAATGAATCCTAAAATTTGGCATTTCATCTCGTCTTTGTAAAAATATACAAATCACGTGACATTAGGAATGTACTTTAGATCCATAGACATCTAATGTTTAGATCTGCTCCTAATTTACCGAGTACCCGGTTAATAATAATAGTTAGCATTCAGAAACATCTCGGATAGTTCACCTTGCTCGCTAAAGCGTGTATATCATCTCATTTAGCTATCACATTTGTGAACGCACCACCCTCGCATCCAAAACCAGGAGAGCGAGCAGTATCACGTGATTTATATATTTTACTAATACTAGTTAGCCTTCAGAAACGTCTAGGATAGTTCGCCATGCTTGCTAAAGCGTGTATACCATCTCATTTAGCTATCACATTTGTGAACGCACCACCTCTCGCCTCCAAAAACAGGAGAGCAAGCAATATCACGTGATTTAGTTATTCCAGCGACGTCATTTAATGTCAAATTTTGGACTAATTTTGATTTTATAAACCATGCTTATTAGAAAACAGGCAATATTTATAGCTTCCCACGTAATAATTTCACTCCCGCGATCATGGTTTTGAGGTATACAGTAAGGCAGCAAGAAATTATACCGGTAAATTGCGTTGAATTTTCGTATTAATCTCGTCTTTTAAAGTAATTTTAGAGAATGAACTTCAACTTTTGTTACCTATTCCTAGTAAAATCCCACCTCTTTCTCAGAGATGTTGGTTTGGAAATAAATTGAACAGCTTGCCGTAATAGACACCTATGCTACAAATAGACAGAATACATGACAGTAAAATTTTGAAATTTCGAAAATATCGGATAATCGTGCAAGCCTAGATCTGGGAACGGATTGTACTCCCACCTACACCCAGTTGGAACGAGCACTCACGGAGCGATTTGGCGACACAGCTCTCGGAGAAACTAGTCGTCTGCAACTTAAAAATCTTCGACGACATGCGGGAGAAACTCTTCCTGAGTTATCTAGCCGAATTCGGAGGCTAGTCACCCACGCATATCCGAGCACCAATACGGAGGGTGTACTTCACTTGCATCTCGATACTTTCATCGATGCATTAAGCAGTGAACCCGCTCTAAAAGAAAAGCTATTTCTTGGCAACCATGGAAGTTTGGCCCAAATAACGGCAACCGCGGTTCGTATCGAGAACTTTCTAGAGCAGGAGAAAAATAACCGCCGCCAACTCCATCCTATCGATGAGATAGAGGGTGCAGCTATCGCCCCGCCCACTAGTGTTCCCCCCAGATCAGCAACACCAACCTCACAGACACCACCACCATCAGATATGCAGAAGACCAGTCAGAATCAAGATCCTGGAGGTAGGGGCCGTGCCCGCAGAGCATGGTACAGCAGAGCCCCAGGGCGTGGAAACCAGCGCAACAACAACAACAATGGCAACATAAGAGAGCGGATAGACGAGATAAATAAGCAGATCTCCGCACACACCAATTTGGTAACCACACTCAGCACCAACCTCGCCACCACACAGTTTAGGTCAGCAAATACTACCAGCACCGCACCCCCACTGGACACCTGTTTCGGATGCGGTCAGTCAGGACATTGGAGGGAGTGGTGCCCTAACCGACCTCCCTCGACGACACCTGCTCCAGACCGCAGCACACCGCAACCAGAGAAACAGTCAAACTCCTAAGGGTACCGAATTACAAGGAGCCACTTCGGTGCCCGTATCCTTCTCTGGCTCAACTGCGGCTTTCACGCAACAACGTTCAGTGACTAACCATCATCCACAGAAATCAGCTTTCACACCCACACCAAAATGCACAGCTTCCAATATGTCCGTGCCTACGTTGCCTCCCCCATCCGCAGCAAGGACATCCCCTTCTTTTTCCATACATGACAAACCTTCTTTCCTATGTAAAACGGCAGTAGTTGGTTGTAGTACCTCCGCTGAAACCACGTTTTTGAAAGCACCACGTCCCGCCACCAAGTCACTAGATTCTCGGTGCCCTCTGGTGGTATGCAGAACACCACCCAATCAGCGGCATCTTCCGCATCCACAGACAGTAGCGATTCGGGAGAGACAATTCATTCCGCCTCATGGATTCGCAAGCACCGACATAGATGGAAGAACGCACGTCCATGGAGACCACGCTGTTTCTTCTGTGCTTCACCAAAACATCCTATGAAGCATTGCCGGAAATGGCTTGCACAGGTGGAACTTATCCGTCATCCCGTACGCGCCACCATCTATACCAATACTGATCACACAGAAACGACAGCAACACCACCACCATTGCTACTCCCAGCTCCGTCTTCACCGCAGCCTACACCCCAGCGGAAACGACGAACTGGCACTTTCCTCACTCAGCCACCTGCAGCATTATGAGAAGCAATACGGAGACAGTTGGAATATATACAGAGTAATGCTGCTCCAACACCATTATTGCACACAACATCATTGGAAACTCTTCCTCAGGTTCATCGTAAAGTAATCCACAAATATGCCTGTCTGTTTAGTGGCGTTTCCACAAGCGCCACCATCGACACCGGAGCTTCTATTACGGTTTTAACCAGCGCTTATATGAGAGCATCCCACCTCATTAACCCCCCCCCCTTAAGCCTACAAATATTTACCTACAGATGGCTACGGGAGCAGATGTACCCGTGGCCAGTGTGGTTAATTTAGTCATTCAAATAGAGGAAATGCAATTCATTCAGAGAGTTGTCATCGCCTCCATTCATAACGACGCCCAACTTGGCTCTGATTTTCTCAGTGCCAGTGAAGCCATCATACACTGCAGACAACAGGAACTCGACATACACGGCCGATGAATACCTCTCAGACCAGCATCGTCATTATGCGATACGTGTGCTTCAATACTATCAAGTACCGCCACGGTTGAGCCGGGACTGGAACGGATCCTATGGGCCACCGCACCACAGTTAGGAAGCAACACACACATCGCCATTTGGCACGGGATCATAACAGATTCAAATCACCAACATGACAGAAACACAGACACTCAGGTTGACTGTATTCACAATCTCTGAACGACGGCATTGTAATCGTAAAAATTGTGGCACACATGTTTGCGAGTTGTACTGTCATTTAGCCATTACTAAAATGGTACAAATGTGTTTGGTCTAAGCCGGGACGGAGCTAGTTCTACCCATCGAGGAGAATGCTTGGCCAGCCCTCCCGCTCAGAAAACACAGCTATCTTGACAGGATCAGTAACGTTGATCTACCGCATGAATAGAACTGTTTAAATCACACATCAAAATTACTTACAACTTTACTGTTTAATTTTTGATTAAGAGCACAACTGCTCTACCATGCTACAAATCATTAGCGCACGGGCTGGTAAAGCGGCATAACAAATCCTGCAGTAAAATCACCAAGAGAATTTCAAAAATTCTCTCCCGTGCGTTCCAGTCTATAATCAACACGGGCTGAGAACTACCTATTACAGACACCTACCAAGACGCATGTTAAAGAACTCGCACAAATACGGGACATTATAGAAATCTTGATGTAACATATATATTTTTATCTCTCGCCAATGCAACAGACTACACCTCAGCAACAGCATGTTTGACTGTCGCCATAGACAGCATACACGGTTCCGATCAACCACGTGCTGTTTAGAGCCACGTGACAATTACTACTATTTCCAGTGAGATGGATCAAATGCTTTAAACAAAAGAGCCGCCCAAAGACGCAACTACCACAGCGTGATGAAGGAGTGGCGAGGGTAAGTCCAGGAGATTACCGCTGACGTCACCTGGCTCCGACGCACCCCATCAGGCGCTCCAGCCTAAAAATTCGAATAGGCAAGTTTATAAGCATCCAACCTGGAAAACCGCATCACGCTAATTAAAAGGTGAGGCGCCGCAAGGACAAAGTAGTACCGCATTTCTATGTTGATCGGAGGCTGTTAAATGTGCGAAATAAAGACAGGTTTAACAAGCCATTCTTCCTATAGTTATAACTACTCCCCTTATATGGGAGGAATTATTCCTATGACGTCCAGGCGTAAAGCAAGGAAATATTCATATAAGAACGACCGAATCACCTGTAAAACTTGTTAGGTGTGGTCATCTGCCGCCTGTGACGTCATCAAATAGTATAAAAGGAGGAAGCGCGCTCTGAAACTTTGTCTTCCCGTCAAAACTCGACACCAGGGAAGACCATAGCATTAGGCTTCTTTCGTGTCGCAAACTAAATTCTGCTGTTTTTCTTATCATTATTTTGTTATTATATTTGGGCTGGAAAGTTATAAACAATGAAGAGATAGGGCATTAGGTTTTGAATAAAGTTCCTGCAACTAACTACCATGCGGGAACGAGATGTCACTTCTTGAAGATCTCGTGTTGTCGGATTCCTCTGAAGACGAATCGGTGCCAGTTCAGAAGCAGTTCTCATTGTTGACTAGCGGAGAGCCATGTACCAGCACTTTCACTAGGAAATCCGACCGCACCCTTCATATTAATAAGGATCATCTTTTCCAGTCAGCCTTTTGTGTGACGTGCCCGTACCTCTACACCGCTACTCACTACGGGATCAATCACGCGCTCCATCATCATCATCATGTGTTGGAAGTGACGTTAGTTCCTGGGGAAGAGAACGAGGATCATGCCATTCTTGCCACGAATCCCGGCTCCCGGTCAAGGTTCTCCCGACCGAGAAAATGGTCCGCACGAAAAACACCACACGTAGATATCCCGTTGGACATCGTCTTCCCGCGAGTAACGTACCGACAGCCAGATGTGCAATTCTGCCCACAGTCGCATCTGGAAATGTTACGTCAGTACCTATCACTTCATCCACACCGGTCCTGAAGCAAAGTAGGAAGCAGAAATCTCCCATAAAATCCAGTATGGCAGCTCCCGCGTCAGTTACTAGCCAGTCAGCTACGGTTACCACACCCGCCACCATAGAATCACAGACAGTAGCAGCCAGTCAGCCAATCTCAGATCTGACTGAAATATGTCAAAATTGATTTACAAATATCCAACAATATATTTATAAGATTGTCTATAAACATTCGGGTTCATTATGAATGCATCTCCAAAATGATCACGCTTATGATATTTATCTGTAATCATTCTTACTTTATAGGAGGCGGGCCACCGCCCCATGAACCATCAGACATTTAAAAAAAGATATGTATCCTGTTATGGGAAGATGATCCCATAATGCATGATATTGACGGAGGCCTTGACAGTTTATTGGATGGCAGTAGTCTGTCAATTGTGTAGCTCACGGGGTAGTGTCGGGCCGTTCCGGTGTATGATGTCGACTTGCCGTGCCGCAAGTGCATGACGAATGATGATGCTGGTTAGCTTCCGGTCTCGGGGTGTACGAGAATGCCGTATGGGTAACAAAGACCAGTTCCTAAGGCCGGTGGAACTCAATCATTCCGGTGGGGCCGTGCGACCATTGTCGCGAACATTAAAAACAACAGTCTTATCCCAAGAGGTTGTGTCACCAGTATGCCTGTCCATAGCAATTTCGTGATCTATGGACTTACAAGATTGGATTTGGTGACCTAAGTAAAATAAGTCTATACACAAATTTTACCTAAAGAGACTGTCGAGTATGCTAGATAAAAATGAAGAGCATACGAAAATACAAGACATAGAGACAGCCGGATGAACTTTTAAATGTGGGGCTCTCGGAGGTACCACACAGACTCGTAGGTCCACAGAGGTATCCCCGCAAGGGAAACTCCCATACACGAGACTTAACTATTTAACTTAGTATAAGCTATTAGATCTCTAAGCTGAAAGGAAAGAAAATTATCTCTATAGTGAGGAAAAATCATGTGCCTCACGCGGGCAATACTCCTAGTGCTAGTTTGGGTGAGAAGTATTATCCTCGCGTGGACCGTCGTCGCTGAATCCTTGCGAGAGGCAAGTGCCTCGCATGGGCCTCCATCACGGGAAAGTGTCGCCACTGCTTAAAGCGGGAGAAAAGTAGTAAGCAAAAATGGGCCCACTCTAATATTTAACCAAAATGCTGAAAAGAAAAGACCATACCTAGTGAGATTATGACTATAGGGTTGCGTGCTGTTTTACGTGAAGACGGGACGAACGATTCCTGAAGGATTCCCACATCACCGTCTTATGTAATTCTTGGTATGCTGGTTTAGTAGTTGTCGCTTTATTTATGTGGGACTTCTTCTTATGCTTATCTCACCTTTAGTTTTTAGTGACACAAATTATTTTAGGCTGCAAATGGCGGGTGGCTAGCTAGCTGTTAGATACGGTTGTCATTGAGAATAGATGCCCTAAGACATCAATACTGGAGACAGCGGTCATACACATTACTTAGTAAGATCTCCGAACTGGATAAGAATCCGGACACCTCGCTGCGTAACCACACATAAGACGTCACAAGACACTAGTTACTTTTCACAAAAGCAGTTTAGGCAACTAATCTATTGTTATGATGGGGGTAAGAGAGACGAATACCCACCGTAAATGTCCTTCCCGTGAGGGCATGGCAGATCTAAATATCGTGCCCAGGCATTCCTGCAGAATTCGGTGGGAATGCACATCTCGGCCGTCACCGGGTCCTATGGAACTAACCGTTTAACCTGTCAGTAGGTTTAAATATAAGTTGCCCAGTTTTGCACTGCGGTGCGGGACGATTGTTCAGCAAATAAAAGAGAAATAATAATTAAGATATGTTTGCGCAGTGCTTTCCTACATTGGCAGAAGTGCTACCTACTAAGTATCCGAAGATACGGAGGGAATGTATGTGATACCACACCTTGGCCATGACCGCTCGGAGACCCCAACAGTTTCCCAGGGTCGGATCGGCCCATGGTGCGGATAGGGACATCCAAACAATTATGAAGAGACAAGGCTTAGTGGAACATGAAGAGAGACAATGTCTTAGAGATATGAATCTTACCGGAGTGCTCGGCTAAATTATCGCAACTACCGGAAGAGAGGAGTATACTACAGATTTCTTAACGAAGAAATTGTCTCTAATCATATTAAACCTATCCTATCGAGCTGAATAGAAAAGGTTTTAGTCAGTAGCATGCCTGGCTAAACAAAGTTATAGCACGGACAGCGACCTCAGTGAAAAATTGTTGGTGGCGGGAGAATGTGCTGCATATATAAGTGTTGCTGTATAGTGTTTCTTACGTGCACTGCAGTCCTATATTTTCTACAAATAAACAAAACATACGAACTGATGGCCACTGGCCATATATATAAACTAACCAGAACAATCAATGCAGTGTAGAATGATCAGAATTATATAGCTTTAGTACAGGTTAACGAACCTACTATGGTGCGGTTAGTGAAAACACCTTACAGAAAATGAGAATAACTATAAACATATACAGAAATTATAACTAGTGGTCCTAAGACCTCTACAGTACCTTTTAGTCATCGGGACCATTTATACGGGTACGATATAATTAGAAGAATACATTTAACGGAAAAATTAAAATGTTAAGTATGGTTACTTGAATAATCGGTAGCCATTCTTAAGTTTGGCTATCGTATTACTGAAATTGATACGTCATTCTTAGTGTGACGTGAGTTGATGCATTCTCAGGAAGCTGGAAAGTTCCCGCAAGGTTGGTTCCCGCAAACAGGATTCCCGCAAGCTGCTTATGACAGGAGCGGATCGAACTCAGGACTGTAGTCACAATATAGAATGTCTAATGAGTAGTCAGTAAGAGATACAATAGCACTGCTGCTGTGAAGAAAGTTCCCGTACACCGATGGTATGGATGGAAGTTGACAACATCCCGATCACAAGCGGGGGTTGTTAGATGCAGATGAAGATACAAAACAAAGCTTTAACGGTGCGGGGTACGTCGGCCAGCTCTGAAGATGTACCGGGCAAAGTTTTACTTGCTGCGGTCAAAAGTTAGAAGAACCTGCATGACATCAGTGCGGGGACGGTTAAATAACCACTTTTTGGCGTGGCCCGCAGATCCGGTGAGTCATCCACCAAAGAACATCGCTGCCTCTACATCTATAGAATCACATTTTCAGGCCGTAAAGGCCTCACCGCAAGTTCGTGTTCCGAAGTAGCTCTTGATATATTCGTGAACAATAACTAGAAGGTTCCAAAATGCTCCCACAAGGACGGGAGTTACAAAATTGCTTTTAGTGCGGTGGGCTGGAGTACTGTTGGCTACGGGAGAGAAACCAACAGAAGGCGAAGAGATCTGCGTAATGTCATGCTGATCGTAGCTAGAACAGGTCCAACCTATTCGGCCCCTGGCCGAGGATGCTCTCGATCTCTGGATCGCGTCTCCTTTTATACTACTCGTGACGTCATAGGCGCAAGCTCCGACCAATCATCGGCTGAGCAACAGCCAATCAGCGTGTAGCTAATAATAGCGCAGTAGAATGTTCTAGAACCTTCTAGAAGTTCTGCATCCACGTGGTTATGACGTCATGGCAATATTTTGAAGATAATCAAAAGGGGGTTTCCGTGGATAACTCAGCCATTTCTTAACCAATTTTGAAATGGTTTACAGATTTAAAAAGCCCGTCGAATTCTGTTCTTGATTAATGCCAGATTCGGCGGGAACAGGTAATTAAAAAGGATTACAAGGTACCATCTCGCTACATTAAAAGCATCATCCCATCTTGGTCGTAAACTACGTGCTCTGTTAAAATAGCATCTAAGCGTGCGCCTGCGCATTATGCGCTTTAACGGACTTAGTCGTTTTTTTACAACGCGATCTTTCTCATAGGCTCATATATGCTTATGGCTCTACCCAGGGGGGGGGGGGGCGTGTTCAGGGAACGAGTCCGGGACAGGCGGCGCGTACCCAGCTTGGCTGGTACGGCCGGTACCCGCCCGGTCGATCCGACCTACAATTGCAAGTACAATGTAGATGTACAGTGTATAACCATTATAAGCATCAAGGCATTTTAATATTGATTACTAATTAAATTATTAGCAATGAGGCTTTACAAAACTAAACATTGCAGCGTTTGCGATTTTATATAATTTGTCTGATTTTGATAAATATGTAATTTTTCTGCATCTGTATCTCTACCCATTTGGAAACCCTACTTTGTGTCAACATCTAATCTTGTATTATAGATTTGTGCTAATCGGCATGAACAATTCTGAGAAATTGCTTTATCCAGAATTTGATCTGATGTCGATGGTGTTCAAGAATATTAATTTTGTTTGTGAGGGTTGATGAAACCCTCAGCTTTATTTAAGCAAGTATCCATCCATATGATGTCAAATTACGAGGATCCGTTAAACTATGATCACATTCACAGAAATACATGTTCGTCCGGCAAATTGTATTGTGTTCGCGTGTTAATGAGGCCACTGAAGCATGCAACTAAGAACAGCCATGCTATTGTTTGTTGGGTTTCCGTAACCCTTACCATTTTGACGTCAACATTCTTAACTTTACATGAGTCAGTTGCAACCATTATGGTAGTCATCTTTATAATAATATTCGTGGAAGACGTTGCTGTCTTAGATAGTAACGTCTCCCACCAAAATCATTTTAGAAATGCACACCGGTTTAACTTTAAATTTGATTTTAAAATTTACAAATTTGACATCAGAGTGCTAAATCTTCTCAACAGTTCATTGATTCCCAATGTGTCATCCACCTCTCTGTATCCGACTGCATTGAGCACATCACCAACTGTCAACGTGACACTGCCCGATCCATGTCCATCGCTAGATGAGATTGCCTCATCAACAGCTAGGCCTAATAAGAGGAAAGCCGAAGATTCTGAAAAAACAACAAGTGAGTTACATCGCAAATTAATATTCCTAGAGAAACAGAGGTGTTTAATGGCGATTGAGAAGATCGAAAATCAGGAGAGAATATATAGGAATATGTAGCAATCTGCGTTTAACAGTTGCGCATTATTACACCCATCATTTTATATGCTGTGACTTTTTAAAAAATTTCTGGTGAATTATTTTTACAATGGCCATCTAGTATAACAAGGTCTTATACAATTCCAATTTCAGAGACATGTTCTACAATACCATGGTGTAGTACATGGCCATTGTAAACATTCTTGACCAATGTATCCTAACATTGTATGAAAATAATCTAAGTTTAATCCTGATAAAATACGAGGAAAATGTCAAATGCTTCTTTTCTGCATATAAGGAGGAGTTAATTGTGTTATGGAACGAATGTGTGACATGTATCTTAAATGTGTCTAGCTATTAATATCTTTGTGCGAATAAGCATTTTGTATTTTGCTAAAATCACTACTCATAACTTCCTATTATAATTTTTATGCACCACCGACTGCATATACTAGTTTAAATATGTCCATCAATTAAATGAAATTATCAATCTTTTGATTAAAATGTACACTTACAATTATCGGAAATGGGCGTTGGCTATAATTGATTCCTGGCAGAGTTCAGAATGTAAGTTCTACCGGAACGTAAGCAATAGCATAGCTTACTGGAGATGTTCTCAATTTCGCACTGAAGGTTCGGGTCATCTGAGCTAATACCCATGTCAATTAGAGCAGAGCAGTCCATGATTAGTTGGGTTAGGATTGCTGAATCTGAGCAAATACCAGCCCATGTTGCGTATGTGAGTCTTTGGATAATGAGACATTTCAGCTCATGGAAGTGTTTCTGTCTATATTCCAGCAGGGCATTGCATTTCAGCAGCATATGCGAGTAATCTTCGTTATGTCTTTGGCACAACGGACATGGTAGTTTTGTCTGACTCTGGTTAAATCGTGCAAGTTTAGTTTGAACCAGGTAGGTTCCAGTTAAGAATCTAGCTGGTCTTGATACTACATAGATCTACGTACATCTTTAACATTATTTCATATAGTAGAGATCACTTGATGAGTTTTGCCGATAGACAGGCGTGGAAAATTACAATGCTCCAATGTACTTTTGGTACTACACTGTTGAAGGAGACATTCTGACCAAAATGTGTCTACTGCAGACTTGACGAGCCGTTTCCAGCATTGCTTATTGAGAGCTAAGACTTTTACATTGGATAAATTCGGGCGATCGTATTGATGAAGTACGGACTGGATCTACATGAACCAACTCTGGGATTTGGGTGAAGTTGATATCATGGATGTCTGTCATTCCATTAGGCTATTTATAATACGATTTCCACTTCTAATGATAGAGGCCAATATAGAATATGCAGTTCGGTGGTCACAGGCCTAGCTCCAATAATTAATAACACTATCCATTTGGCAGTGTGAACTGGTAAAGAAAGAATCTTTTGTAACATGCTTATGTAGAACTGCTCTATATTGTCAATATTGTAAATTTCGGGACCGTTTAAGATTGTTGGTCGGTCAGTCTGTCAGCCTATTTACACTTAATCGATTCTTGCCAAAAGCTAATCTACTTTGGCACCAATTTACTACACTATTGATTTCCCGCCAAAATGGAATCTATCGATGACGGTAATTTGATCGGTCGCTACTAGAGGTAAACTAGTTGTGTAGCTGCGACTACGCTTGCCTTTAATGGCTGATGAAAATGATAATCGACTGGCCTCCTTCGAGCGGTAAACACTGAAGAATATTTCTATTGACTATCTTGGCCTGTCTAACCTATCTGACTCATTCCAAGTTCGGGAGTGTGTAGTTCTCCTTTGACGACAACTAAGAAACAACAACTAACGCTTAATTCGATTAAACCTATATACAATTTATTACTGCGCTGCAGATAATAATTTCAAGGCAAAATCGCCATCAAATAAACTTTATACAATATCTACAGATAATTTCTATGTTCTCCTATTCAAATAATCATACCAGCAAATCTACCAAATCCTACTCAAAACTAACACGAGCTACCACACGTCTGTACTCATGGATGAAAGTTGGTTGAATCATGTCTATCTGGTCCAGCAGTCGTTTAAATAGCTATCCCTACTTATATAGGATGCTATTTTTATCCTGCTCTGTCAGTTTCGTACGAAACCATTTCTCATTGGTCCAAATTACAGTCAACCAACCAGTGATTTTAAGCCATCTGATCACTAAGGTAATCTATTCCAGCTCTATTGGTACGGTACGAGATGGTGTAACAACGCGAGGGAAGATTTTTTCTAACAACACACAAGTCAAATTTATTCAAACCATAAGATGCGAGATGTGTTCTGAAATATACACCTGTGCAAAAGTTAAGCACCAGCAAAAACAATAGAACGTAGAAACATGATGGTACAACTAGGCTGCCATACTTTTTGTCCCCGCGTTAGCTGACATAATTCCAAGTACGAAATGCACATGCATGCATGACTTCACGCCGCTTGATGTCCGTGCGTGGCGGGAAACAGCACACGTGTTCAGTTATGTAAAAGTCCAGTTTGAGGTGTAGAACATTACATACAGATTTAGGCGACAAGATTAGGAATTTTGTGTTCATGACCGTGGTTTATTTGTACAGAGAGAATTAGCTCTTGATTGTGAACCGCTATGGCAAGACGAAGGTTAAGTGATCGTGTGAAATGGCAAATCATAGGCATGCATACCACTGGTATGTCATGCAGAGAGATTGGCAGACAGCTGAACATTAACCATACTGTAATCAGTCGTTTGATTGCAAAACATGGGCAAACTAACGAGGTGAAGGACAGGCCTAGATCTGGAAGACCGAAGAAGACTACTGCCCGTGATGATCGAGCCCTAGTACACCTTGTTAGGAGATCTCCATTCACCAACAGCAGAGTGCTCAGCCAGCAATGGGAAACGCACAATAGAGTGTCAATGTCTACCGTCAAAAGGAGACTGTATGCTGCTGGCATGAAAGCTAGGAGACCTGTCAGACGTCCTCTCCTCACTGCACACCACAAAGAGGAGCGTCTGGGGTGGTGCAACGAAAGAAGACACTGGAACATGAGATCCTGGAGACGGGTACACTGGTCCGATGAGAGTCGGTTCCTGCTTCATGCCACAGATGGTCGAACTCGTGTATGGAGGTCCAGACGCACGGCGTACGACCAACGTAACATCTCATTTGATTGTAAGCTGGATCTGTTGACTGTACCTGGAACACTAAATGGACAAAGATATCAAGATTCCATACTGGATAGAGTTGTGGTCCCTCATTTTGTAAATCATGCACCTGGAACCCACCCTATATTCATGGATGACAACGCCCGACCACATCGTGCTAGAGCTGTGCATGAATACCTCCACCATAATGCCATCGAAACCCTACCATGGCCAGCAAGGAGCCCTGACATGAACCCTATTGAGCATATCTGGGACATTCTGGGAAACATGGTGAGAAGGAGGGATCCTCCTGTGCAGAACCTACAAGAATTAACAGACGCACTCCATCTTGAATGGCAACGAATACCACAATGGCGTATCAGTCGGTTGGTGACCAGCATGAGACGTCGTGTCCAGGCCGTCATCCAGGCACAAGGTGGATATACCCGGTATTAATAATGACAGTCTCAAACTCGTGCACAGATGTTAAACTTCGTTTTCAGACACCATTAATGACAATCTAGCCACGTGTGTCAACTGTAGGGCAATAGTTGTCAGTTGTGTCAACGTAACCATATTCAGGCCTCGTTTTCAAGTTCAAACAAAAACATACAGTGTTTCCCCACCATCATAATCAGCATTCCTCTAGTTGCATTATTACCTCTTGCACTAAGATGGATGGGTACATAAATGTTTATGCTATTGCTTTCTTTATAGCACATGAATATACCCTCGCATGTGCGTAAAAATAGGGTGGTGCTTAACTTTTGCACAGGTGTATATAATCAGAAATTATCTCATATAATACAATGATAATAATAACGATATCAATAACAAAGTGATACAGTAATAAACAATGCAGAAAATGAACAATGCAGTAAATATGTGTTACAATAACCGTACCCATGTAGTAGAACTAGTGGAACGGTATTCATTGCTGTAAAACAATAAGCCACTGGTGCTCATGTAATAATTCAGAGCACTTGTATATCATTACGATGATGTCAAAATAATAACACGAATATGCAATTGATGAATGATTGGTTTCTCTCTGAAGATGCTATCTCTGTAAACTGTTGTACTGTTAGACAGTAACAGCCTACAGCAATACCACTTCAGACAAACACCAGTCTTATTGGTGTGCCATTGTGCACCACTACAATTACACCTCGGATGACAAGCAGAGAAATGACCCCTGGTCCTATTATCTCAATGGAACTATGCAAACTAAATGTATATAATAACCAAATTAAGAATGCTAGGCTCACGTGAAATACCTGTTATCTATAAAATAGTTCAGCTATAAGACAACATCGAAAGATCATATTTGTATCAACCTGATCATTAAAATGGTTAACGAAGCTATTGAATTTACTCAGTATGCAATACTTGTCTATAAATGCCGAGGTTGGTGGCCCAAATTTGACATCTAGAAACAGATTTTAAACACTAAATTTCCCCCGAGTTCTCTTCAACAAAGCATCAATTCTTGAGTCTGACAACGTAATCTTGAAAATCAAATCGCATTCTAAATGAACCTATTAAATTGGCGGTCTTTTATAATCAAGGAACATGGGTTGATCACACAATGTGGGTGTAGGTATTTACGGCAATAGTTCCTGTTTACAGATAGAACAACAGATAATTTTGATGTCAGATCCGTTATTTCGTAATGCGGTTCCATCAACATGCCTACGTCATAATGTAAGCGTCCAATCAAGTCAGTGATGTCGGGAAATACGTCATGAGTATATCAGTTTTCTTCCGTGTAGGTGTGATCAAAACAACGCATACATCCATAAACAAATTAATTAAGAAATTCAGTTCATCAAAATATATCCGCCATTTATGGACATGAGTGTTCAAAACAACCCTCCAGGATCCCACAATGTGATCAACTCGCATGTCTCACATCAGTGATGATGGCACAACACTTGCTATCAACCCCCGCATTAACCACAGCTTTGTGGGGTTTCGTTAAAATTTTTTAGTCTTTTTTAGTGGAAAGGTGCTTTCATAAAGACATGTGCATATAGTATGGAATTTGTTGTAGGCATCTTCACATGATTGACAGTTAATAATGTCATTCTAATTTGTATTAGCCATAATGGTTTTGAATTTAACAATATTTTTTTTTCCAAAGTCTCGACAAATTATGTTCTCTTTTAAGAATGGGTTTTGCTTGGCATCTTCTTTTTCCAAATAGTATGTGGGTAAATGATCGGATATGTCCGTAATGAAGATACCTATCTTCGGGTTTTTGTTTTTTTATCAACAGTGCTATTCGTGAGGAAGTTATAGATGATGGTAGCTGTTGTCTTTGTAAGTCTCGTTGGTTTGGTATTTAATGGATAGAAGCCATAGGCCTCTAATAAATTGAGAAAATTCTGTGTATGAAAGCAATTTTCTTTTAGTAAATCAATGTTGAAGTCTCTTATAATGCAACCTGTTTTATTTTCATTGTGAATTTTTTGTAAAATTTTGTCTAGTGCTTTGACAAATTTCTCCATGTAACAACTCGGAGAACTGTAAATAACTACCATAATTTTATCTTTCGCTTTGCTCATTGGCATCTCAATGACAAATGCTTCTATGTATTCTTCCATCATCGTCAGATCCTCCCTTATAGTATACTATAGCTTGTTCTTGTCTGTGCTTTTCTATGAAATTATAGTGCTCTTTATTTAGTAGGTCACCCGGCTAGTTAGCTTTTATTCACGTCTCAGTAATTCCAATAAGACAAATTCCCGCGAGTTTGTGTCTAGAAAAGTCGTTAGTTTGTCAATGTTCTTCATAATAGAACTCATATTACAGTGAATTAATGAAGAGGTTGTAATTTCCTTAACACTCTTAATAATATTTTCATTGAATTGTAAAGGGAGAATGTAATTACATTCTGGTAAAGGACATTGGATTTCTTCAATGTCGGTGTCGTTATCTGGCAAACAATTATCATAGTGTTTATTAAGTTTTAATTGATTAGCAAGCACATCTTGTAAGATACTGTGATTGTAGTCTTGGTCTATGTCTAGGATTGTAAGCATGTAGTCATTGTCGTCGTCATTGTGATTGAAGGGAAATCAGTCTTTGTATCAGTTGATGCACCACCATGACTCTGTTGAAACTTCTAATTCAGTATATTCGTTGATAGTAAGATTGGAGCAAGTCAGATGTATCCAATCACCACAACAATCACATAATATTGCATATTGATTAGACATAACAGGTTTTCCACAGGAAGAACAATGGAACTTGATGGGCATTGGGATGAGTGAAAGGGAGTGATGAGTGGAGTGATGAGTGGAGTTTTATTATTAAGGACAGCAAATACAATAGTATAAGAGAGACAGACAAGTGGACACACGAACAATTAAATGGCTACTTAAGTTTTCTCAGTTCGGCAATGGGATGATAGTTTAGGAGGGCAAGATTTGTTATGCCTTCGAACAGAAATCAGAGGATATCATTTTAGGTGTTAATGTATGACGGACAAATGACATAGAGAAGCATAACAAGATTAGATGAGGAAAATAGGCTATAGCCATAAAATAAAATTCAGTAAATTCAGTTAGTGAATTGCTGGCTCGAAATAATAGCATAAATAGCACACAGATATATTACGTGGCTGGTACAAGGAAAATGCAATGGCTGAGCCCTATCCCAGTGATTTCTAAAGATGAAGAAATTCAGATATAGGCATCAGATAAGTCAAATTCAGTTAGTGAAAGGCTGGCTCAAAATAGGAGACAGACTGACAGGCTAAGCATAAATAGCACACGTAGCTACGTAGTGGCTGGTAAAGAATAAGCTATGCAGAGTAGACATGATCAAGCAAAATATGCTATAAATAGATATTACGAATACACCAGGGAAATGCACTGGTTAACCCGTATCCAAGTCATTTCTAAACATAAATTGATATAGGCTATTGTAGGATCAGTAGAATATAGCCTGGCGTATATTTTGGAGAGGCTGCCCCTGAAAGCCCAGCTGTTTCTCACAGCATGAGCTTACAGAAGCCCTGTCTACAAAATAGACATCAGTTGGAGTGAAGAAAGGATTGCAGTTAAGAATTAGTGGTGCCAGTAATCCAAGGGATATTGGTTGATGGAAAAATGCATGAGATTCTGTGTGGCACAATGCATAGTTATGCAGAGTGAGCATACACAGAACTAAGTAAGCAAAGCAATTGCATTGGTATAAACGTACATTTCATTTTTATCAAGATATTGATATTAGTACAGGGTCAGTAGCCAATCAGATGGTGTACATTTTGATAACAATGCCGCCGGAGGCTGTTGCTCTCTTAGACAGCAGGAGTCCATAGAGGCCATGCCTTAAAAAAGAACACCACTTGTAATGATGAAATGATGACTGTAACAATATTTCTAAAAGCAGAAGTCGGAGCCTGTCAATTTAGGGGTTAACGGATGATGAACAAAATGACGTAGAGAAGCATAATATGATGAAGAAAATAAGCTATAGGCATCAGATAAGTCAAATTTAGTTAGTGAATGGGTGGCTCAAAATAAGAGACAGCGTACGCATAAATAGCACACATAGCTTCTAAGCTACTAAGTGGATGGTACAGAATAAGTTATGCAGAATAAACATGAACAAGCAAAATATGCGATAAATTTATAAATAAACAAGGAAAATGCAATGGCTAAGCCTTATCTCAGTGATTTATAAGTATGAACTGATATAGGCCATTATATGGTCAGTAAAATATAGGCTGGTGTATATTTTGGAGACGCTGCCCCTGAAAGCCCTGCCGTTTCTTATGGCAGGATCTTACAGAGGCACTGTCTACAAAACATACATCAATTGGAGTGAGGAAAGGAATTAAGCTAAGACATTAATGGTCTCAATAATCCAATGGATTTTGATTGATAGGAAAATGCATGAATTACTTTGTGGCTGGCACAATGCAAGTTATGCAGAGTAAGCAAAAGCAGAACTAAATAATTAAAGCACTTGCATTAGTATAAATCTACATTTTTATCAAAATATAGATTGGTACTGGGTCAGTAGATAGTCAGCGGGTGTATATTTTGGAAACAATGCTGCTGAAGGCTGTTGCTGTCTTAGACAGCAGGAGTCCACAGAGGTCATGCCTTCAAAATGAACACCATTTGCAATGATGAAATGATGACTGGAACAATATTTCTAAAATCAGAAATCAAAGCTTGTCAATTTAGTGTCTAACGCATGGCAGATAAATGATGTAGAGAAGCATAACAAGGTCAGATGAAGAAATAAAGATATAGGCATCAGATATGTCGAATTCAGTTATTGAAAGACTGGCTCAAAATAAGAGACAGACTGACAGAGTAAGCATAAATATCACATATAGCTGTTAAGTGGCTGGTACAGAATAAGCTATGCAGAGTAAACATGATCAAGCAAAATATGCTACATAAATAAATAATATAAATAAACAAGGAAAAATGCACTGGTTAACGTAGAGAAGCATAAAATGATGAAGAAAAACAAGATATAGGCATCAGATCAGTCAAATTCAGTTAGTGAATGGCTGGCTCAAAATAAGAGACAGAATACTCATAAATAGCACACATAGCTACAGCACTAAGTGGCTGGTACAGAATAGGTGTAAGTTATGCAGAGTAAACATGAACAAACAAAATATGCGATAAATCAGTATTATAAATAAACAATCTAACTATGAACTGATATAGGCCATTATAGGGTCAGTAAAATATAGGCTGATGACTGATGTACGTTTTGGAGACACTGCCCCTGAATGCCCCCGCTGTTTCTTACAGCAGGAGCGTACAGAAGCCCTGTCTACAAAACAGACATCAGTTAGAGTGAAGAACGGAATGCATTTTAGAAATTAGTGGACAAACACAGCCACCGAGTGCCTGACATAGACACATTGGGACAGAATAGAACATTGACCCAGAACAGCCTAGCAGTTTTAGCTGGTGGGGTGGACTAATGCATTTCGTGATTGGTAGGACCGACCCACCTTGTCAATTTACTTGGAGGACCGAGACAGTTACGATTTTCAACTTGGTGTATTCTATCATGATTGGTAGGACTGCCCCACCTTGTCGATATACTTGGGAAGTTAGGCACTTATGTTTATCAGTGTGCCTGGAATACCATTCCCTTGAAGGTATTAAATAGTACCAAGTTTCTCTGAATTGCATTCTAGTTGGTACTGACTTCTGAGAACTTGAGGGCGGTCGACTGCCCGTGTTTATCTAGTCGGTGCTTGAAGCAGATAAGGGAGGGTGCCACCACCACATCCTCAGCAAGAGAGTTCCAGTTGTTGATGACTCTGTTGCTGAAGTTGTGTGCGTGCAGTGATTTATTTGAGTGGTGCTTCCTAAACTTGTAGCTGTGTCCACGTGTTGTGGTCGAAGTTTCCAGAACAAATCCATGTAGCTCTATAGTGTATTTATTGTTGAGGAATTTGTAGGTCTCGATCATGTCACCTCGCATTCTTCGGTAGGCAAGAGTTGGATGCTTTAGTTGTTTGAGTCTTTCTTCATATGCCAAATCGAACAGTCCCGGTAGTAGTTTGGTAGCCCTCCTCTGGACTTTTTCTATCTTGGATATGTCAGTCTTGAAGTGCAGGCTCCATATTGTATTAGTATATTCCAGTAGTGGCCTCACCCGAGATTTAAACGGTAGACAGAACATTTCTCCATCTAGATAATAGAATGACTGCCTGATTAGCCCACTTATCTGGTTGGCTTGTTAACCATCATCTCAACATTTTGGTGGAAGGTTAACTTGTCATCGAAATGGATCCAAAGATCCTTTTCGCACGTCGTCACTTCCAGTTGAGTCACTTTGCCTCCAGATTCAGCCATTACATATGTATAATCATGGTGGTCCGTACCAATCTTCATTACCTAGCATTTCTGGGGGATGGAATTTCAGTAGCCATCATTCTGGCCAGAGTTGAAGATTGTCAATATCTTTTTGTAGGATATGGCAGTCCTCTACTGATGCAATTGCCCGGAAGAGTTTAGTGTCATCGGCAAACAATTTTATGCAGCTGTAGACAACATCCAGCAGATCAATGATATAAATCAAAAACAAGATGTGTCCTAGGACACTGCCCTGTGGGACTCCACTAATGACATCAGCCCATTGTGAATACAATCCATCCACGCAGACTCTCTGGTGTCTGGACAATAGGAAGGCTAGAATCCAGGTCGAGACCTGGCCTCCAATTCCATAACTCCATAGCTTGGTGAGGAGTCTTGAATGCGGCACAGTGTCGAAAGCTTTTTGAAAATCAAAATAGATTGCATCTATGCAAAACTGTTTGTCCAGCAGTTCTGTCCACGTTTCTATTACTATCAATAGCCGCATCATGAAGGCGCGCCCTCCCCTAAATCCATGCTGCTGGTCTGCAAACATGTTGTTGAGGATCATATGACCAGCTGATCGCTTGCTACCCTTTTTGAAAATAGGCGTTACATTGCTTTGCCGCCAGATATCAGGTACATCGCCTTCTTCTAGGCTTTTTCTAAAAATGATATTATGCTCTTTTAGACTTGTTGACGTGGGTAACTTAGTTACTGATAGCAACTTTATAGTCTGTCTTACTTATCTGCTATTGCTGATTGCCGTCTAGTTGTTTATTTAGCCCTGTAGCACTGTATTTTGTTCATGCCAACAGAGGAAAAACAATTAAGTAGGCATTTTCTATGACGTCACAGCCTGTGTATAGACAAGAACATGCTCGGTAGCGATTCGAATGTTGCAGCCGAGTGACACAGCACAACTTTTTCGGCGATTGGTCAACTTTAATAATAACCAGGGAAGGAAGCAGTGGCGGAGGTAGCGGGGGAAGAAAATGTGGAAGTGTAGAAGGAAGTAGTGGGGGAAGAGCATATAACTGCAGTGGATGTGAAGAAGGAAATAACAGCAAACATGAAGAAGAAAGTACTGGTGGAAAGGAGGCAGGAAGAAACTGTAATAGTGGATACGAAAATGGGGGTGGAACAAAAGCTAGCACTGATAAGGGAGGTGCCAAGGAGAAAGCCCAGAAGAAGCTACAGAAGGCGGGTACAAGGCACAAGGAACCTGGTGAATCTGTAAGCCAAATGGAACAACTGTTATCCCTAGTCAGCAAGCTTGAACTGAGAGTAAATACTCTAACTGACGAGAACCGGTTACTTCAAACTCAACTTCTCGTCGCACCACATAGTTCTTCAGTCCAGAAATCCCCTCACGAAGCTAATCAATACGAGACTCATGCTCCTATGCAACACCACCAAGACACATTAAGTCACAACATATCACAGGCAGTAGCAACGGCAACGGCATCCCTAATTGTAAACCTGACAGAGAAACTTACTAGCCACACTGTGAGTATGGGTCCAGAGAAATATAATCACCCTGATACAGAATGCCAAACGTGTACATATGAACAAACCAATGGGCATGCGCAGTGACCTAGGCATGACAGATCAAAGCAACTCCACAGCACTCTGCATAGACCTCACCAGTGTAAAAGCTAACCACGCTTCTGCGACCATGTATGTCAGATAAAGGACAGGTGCATGTGCTGCTGCCGACATGTCAATTCACCAAATAGACAGAGCTGCCATCAACATTGTGATCCATTCCATGAGCCGCGTAGACACCAGCTGGACCATGATGATGATACCTGTGATACAGACAGCCAACAGACAGATCAATGATCTAATAGTGGCTCATATAAACAAAATGAACATAGCAGCAGCTGTAAATATGGACGTGCTTGGTACCAACAACACAGACATGAACAGAGCTGTGAGCATGAATGTAACCCCCCGACAGTGAACAAACGAGAACATGGCTATCAACCATGGCATAACTATAGGCCTCATCGCCAGTCTGAGCACAGTTATAATACCCACTCCCAGTATAAGCGTGAGCGCGACTCTGATTCTTACTCACGTTATGGATATACACATGCTCATGGACCTGAAAGTCATTACGAGCACCATGCAGAATGTAGGCGTGAACAGGGGCATGAACCTCAGCCACTATACGTGGCTGGGCGTGGTCATAACTTAGAATCCAGACATGTGCTGAGTCATCAAACTGATTACAATACAGAGATGGAAGCGGTGCTGAACAACAACAGACACATAGATCTGAAAGCTGCCGCGAAAAACATCATTTAAAACCCAAGCATCATGGATCTGAGCTGCAAAGCAGAGCTGGGCATGGTCCCGAATGACGGCAACTGTATAGACATGATGTGGGGCGCATATACTACCCGGGACATAACCGGGATCGCGAAAACCTAGGTCACAGACAGTATACTAACTTTAATTTTAGCTACAAAAGAAATGTCTCTGCGGGAGAGCGTGAGATATACCAACATGATGATGGAAATCAGTTGCGTGCTGAAAACTGCCAGAAGTGGAGGGAGAATCCTCAAATTCTTACTACTGGGGGCAACTGTAAGTAGTGCACGTAGTGTCGAAGGTCTAGTGTATGACTATAACCATGGGTTACAGCTCGACTGTGGTACCAGTATGCAAAATCTACAAAATCTACAAAACCAATTCCCTAACAATCGTCTTGCGCCAACAGAAAAGACTGCACCAGAAGTCCCCTCACAGAAGCCTGATTGTGACGTAGAGGTGAACCTTAGAGTTTGAGAGCGCTGTGGAGGTACCCCCATGTAGCAGAAGGCAAATTGATACTAGGAGTGAAAGGACAGAGGATATATACAATCATTTTTTAGACAAGGGATGTGTTCCACAAAAGGCTCCAGACCACAAAAGCGGCTTGGCACCAATGTACAGACAACAATAAAACAGGGCAAAAATGAGCAGAAGGAAACCAGCTGCAACTTCTGTAACCCTAAGATTGTTACAATAAGCATAGAAAATCTGAGAACAAACCATGCATATCTTAGTGAGCTGTTTTCAGACAAGCAAGCAATTGTATGTGTCCAAGAGCACTGGCTTATCAACTATGAGTTGGACTCCATTTCAAAGACATTTCCAAACCATGCATATGTAGCCAAATGTTCGGATGATGGAGATCCAATGCTCCCCTGCCACAGATCGAAAGGTACAGCAGGTGTGGCTATCTTATGGCCCCAGTCCTTAAGCCACTGTATAGAACCCCTACCTGATGGCAGTAATCGATTAGTTGCAGTACGCATCAATGCAGAGCCTGAACCGCTCTGCTCATAAATACATACTCCCGACAAAACTACTAGCTGCATCAGTGTACTAGATGAAGTTGCCGAACTAACACAGGAGTATACCGGAGCCTACACCTTACTGTGGATGGGCAATATAAATGGTATGTTGGGGAGAGCAAGGGAGAACAAAAATGACAAGCTACTAAAACAGTTCTGTCTGGAAAAGGGCTACAGAGTGTCTCCGTTAATGCAAAAGTTGCCAACATACCACCAGTTCTATGGTGGTATTACATCGCAGCTGGATGTCTTCATTGAGTTAACCGATCAGAACAGTGTTATAAAGGAAATTCATATGCACTCACACAATCCGTTAAATCATAGTGCGCATGATGCAGTTACAGCCACCCTATCTGTGCAGTTGAATGGATCCATACCATCACAGCAACACGCAGGAATGCTAGTTAAGCAGAGAGTGAATTGGGACAATGTGGACATACAAAAGTACAAGCATCTTACCTCATCGGGACTGCAAACCCTGATAGACCTCTCCCATCAGAATCTGTCTTCAGAGTATATAACGCAGCAGTAGACGCCAGTCCGGCCAAAAAGACGCAGCGGGTCAGACCACATTATAAATGGGATGCTATTCTGAAGCCATTTGTAGAATGTTCAAAGGTTGCACACTGGATATGGAAAAAAGAAGGATGCCCAAAGATGGGGAAGCAGTGGATAGGAAGAAACATGCAAAAAAGGATCTTAAGGCAGCCCAAAGACAGCTTATGGCAGAAGAACAAAACAGGCTTCACACAACCATAATGGACTCAGGTCCAAGAGATCACAGCAAATTGTTCAAGGCGATAAGACACTTAAGAGGTAGCAGGCTAGTGCAGAATGTCTGTATTAACTTCGATATTGGGGGGGGGGGGGTGGTTGGGGTCGGGGTGGGGGGTGGGGAGCGGCACCACAGAGCCAGAGCTCTGGACCAGTACTTTGAAAATTTAGCTACACCTGTTGATGATCAGACCTTTGACAGTGAGATGAAGGAGTCACTAGTGCTTAGAGACATGTTGATTGGCCTAATCCCATCTGCAGAGAAACCTTTATCCTTAGTGGATACCCAACAAACTGAAAAGCATGTGCAAAAACTGAAGAATGGCAAAGCAGCAGACATATTCGGTATCACTGCAGAACACCTAAAATATGCCTCACATGAAGTGCTTACCATCCTCAATACCATCACAAATGACGTGCTGACCACTGGCAAGATCCCAGATACCATGAAAACTGGCCTAATCACTCCGGTCCCGAAGAAAGGAAAGTCTGCTAGATGTCCAGATAGCTACAGACGCATTACAGTCAGTTCTGTCCTAGGAAAGGTAGTGGAAAAAGAAATTGTACAGCGAATCAGACCCGCCTTAAACCAGACAAAAATGTAGATTGTAGTTCGGTTTTACCCAAAGTTGCTTGTCCGTGAATGCAGTTTTTGCTCTTACTGAAACCATTGCTGATGGATGCTGTTGATACCAAGAGTTCACAACACATAACATTTATGGATGCCAGCAAGGCCTTTGATATTGTAAATCACCCAAGTATGCTTAATGCCATCTACAGTCAATGAATCAATGGCACCCTGTGGGCTATTGTAGACAGTATGTACACAGATATGGGTGCAGCGGTTAAGTGGAAAGGGGAAGTGTTACAGCCCTTTGTTGAGTATCAGGGGATCCGTCAAGGTGGTGAGTCAACAGCAGGCACAACAAGCTACTACATAGACTGGAAAACCACCCAGCTACGTATAGAATCGGCTCGATCCCAACAGGCACGATTATGTGTGCAGACGACCTAGCATTAGTTGTGCGAGCACCGGAAGCTATGCAACTCTTAAGAAATGAGGCACAGCTGGATGCAGCTAGTGAGCTGTACTTGTTTAGTAGCACAACAACTAAAACCATGGTAGCTAGCGGTACAAAGCCAGCAAATCTCTGGATAAATGGAAAGCTGTTGGAGATCACAAATGAGGAGACCCATCTTGTCATTACTAGAACATCTTCGTGTAACAACCTAAAAACCGTTGAAAGCAGAATTAATTCAGCACGGCGTGCAGCCTACTCACTAATGGGTGCTGACATGTATGGACTTAATGGTCTAAACCCAATGACATCAATACACATATGGGACATATATACTACCCCCAGTCCTACTGCATAGCCTTGAGGGACTGATCCTAAAGCAGTCTGAGATCGAAAAGCTGGAAGATTTCTACAAGGCCAATCTAAAACGTATGCAGCATCTACCTGCCAATTGTACGAATGCTGCAGCCTACTTGCTGCTTGGAGCACTACCAATGGAAGGCCAAATTCACAGAAGGAGTCTGATCTTTCTTGTGAATATGCTACACAGAGAGAATTCCATCGACCATGAGATAATTGAAAGACAATTAGCTGTCAAGGCAGCAGGGTCCTATAGCTGGGTAATGATAGCAAATCAGATGCTACAGAAGTATGGCCTGCCAGATGCATACAGTCTTCTGAAGAACCTGCCAAGTTAGGGAGTATGGGAAACAATGGTGACAAAACAGGTCCATGACCACTGGGAGCGCAAACTGAAAGAAGAAGCTGCCGGGAAGAAGACTCTGTCATATCTTTTTCTTGACTCCTGCAAGATCGGGAAACCATACATTGTATGGACAAGCTGCAAATCTGATAAGACCGCTGTATATAAGGCTACTATCCAAGCTAAGTTACTAGTACAGAGATATAACCTACTTGGAGGAACAACCCGTAACCGTCGAGGTCCAGCCACCTGCCCACTGTGCAAGAGCGAAGACGAGATGCTGGTGCACTTCCTTGTCGTGTGTACACAGCTTCAACCTACACAAAAAGAACTCCTGAGCAAGATCTGTAGCATGTTGAAGACACTAGGACTTCAAGTCACACAGGTGAACTGTATTCAAGCTATCCTAGACCCTAGAAAGTTTGCTGCAGATGATCATGTAAGCTGTAGCTCCCGGATACTACAGAGACTTCAAAAACTACCCAGAGAACTTTGTCACGTCCTGCATCGACAGCGAGCTAAGATGACTCAGTTGCTGACTATAATTTACCAAACAGGCCACTCTTTTAAACAAACAATTTTTGCGCCTTTTGATACTTAACGGATACACGTATTATTATTATTGTTTGTGAAATCTCGCGAATCAAGCTTCTCGTTGGACACGTGGGAAGGAACATGAGATTCTACCTTCAGGAAATATCCAGAACTAAATATCCGTACCAACTGTACTCCTTGTGGAGGTTCGTCTGAAAAACATCACATTGTTCGACAGACGGGATTTACTGCGAAAGAAGGAGCAATAACCAATTTTACGGAATTCCTTATAAATGTAATTTCATTCCAAATACTTAGAATCTGTTGAATACTGGTTGATAAAATCTTACAATATTATCGTGAATATCTAAGCTGCTATTTTGATGCTTCTCTAATAGTAATGTACTAATCAATTAAAATGCCGGAAGAAGCAATTGTCAGAAATAACTTAGTTGTCTCGTGTTTCCGGGAAAACTAGATTCAGTTCAATTCAGCATCTGAAACATATATTACATTGCCGTATACAAACGAATGCATATATATATATATATATATATATATATATATATATATATATATATATATATATATATATGTATATATATATATATATATATATATATATATATATATATATATATATATATATATTAATAATTATTATATATATATATATATATATATATATATATGGTCGAGTTGCTTAAATTCGTGAGGACTGAAATTCGTGAATTGTTTTTATCGCTCTCGTTCTATGATGTAACGTTTCATGAAACGCATCTATACAGTAGCCACGTTTTGATTGACAGTTCTGAAGCTTTTGACAAAGTTTTGAGCAAAATACGGTCAAAACAAGAAACTTTTCATACAATTACTGATAGTAGTGATAAACATTGCAAGCTTCCTTAATGCACTTTCTTAGATTACTTACTTGCGCTTATTTAGCACATAAAATGAGCAATTTTTACAATCCAAAGTTACCACCTGCTTTGGTTACATTTATTCGCCGCGTCGGATTAGCCTGATTGACGTGAGCGCGTCTAAAAGTTATTGGAGAGGCTCTAGAGGAAGGGGTGGGTGCTTATTAATCATTTACCAAAGTGTCAAAATTAACATAAAGTGCACACATGTTTTTTTTAACGATAGAATTTTTTTTTATTCTTTCCTTTATGCCTGCTGAACATGTTTTAAAGACCCTAGCGTTAGCTCATTTCTTCAGCTCATTAATATTTGTGAATTTCATGTGACGTCACTACCTAGCGAAAGCGGCATCCATTTGGGGTTTTTTCTTCTCTTCAAATGTATCAACTGCTTTTATAGTTTATACATTCATTTGTGGGACACATTTTTCGGTTAAAACGGGCAAAATTAGCAGTTGAAACATTCAACAAACTAATACAGTGATATTTAAGGATTTACAAGCATGTATCAGACAGCTGAAGATGCATACTCACCAATTCACGAAATTCGGTACCACTATTTCACACATAACCTGGCGAGGTGGGTCAGTTCAAATGCTTGGGATTTGTTTAAAAATTAAAATTTTGTACTGAAATTTTTTCCTTTGTATTCGGAAGTGTTATTTCACATTGTGTTAAATTCTTGCGCAGATCTGTTTTAAGAGTTTTCTTTTACGAGTGCATTACTTGCTTAGATTCACGAACTTCGGTACCCATAGTATATATATATATATATCACAGGCCTTTTAATTTTCGTCCATCCATCCCTCTACCACATATTCCCCTACTATATATATATAATGTACAGTAATACACAAGGTGTGAAACCTTCATCTGTGGGCACCATTGTCAGAAAGCTGATTGGTTGGTTCTTTGTCAAAATCTGCTGACATCACGGTTCTGACTACAAATCAACCAATCAGCTTTCTGACAATGGTGCCCACAGACGAAGGTTTCATACCATGTGTATATTAGAGCTGGGCGGTCTGACGGGAATTCCAGTCAACTCGTCCTAATTACCAACCCGTACCACTTTAAGTCAACCCATCTTAAAAATTTGGTCAACCCGTCACAATTTCTAAAAGGGTCAAGTCGTCCCGTTTTTATCTAGGACGAGTCGACTTAACAAGTGGGGTTGGCAAATGGGACGGGTTGACTTAAAAAGTGGTACAGATTGGCTGCGTAATAACGTGAGAATGACGATGCAATATGATTGATGTGTGAAAGAGAATTTAGGCAGTCACGGAAAGATAAAGAGCGAATATATTATAATAAAAAATATCCAGAATACTTCGTAATTAATTGCCAATTGTGCGTGATTGATTGATTGAATAATATAATAAGAACCGCAGGCAGTGTGATCCACAAGCCGTATAAGGCAAATGCCTGGTCGTCACAATACAAGAACCACTTAGTCAGGTGGTTCACAAGATGGGTGTATAATACTAATGTTTGGTGGTGACAATACAAGAACCACGTGGCCAGGTGGTTTACAAGATGGGTGTAGGTGGTTCACAAGATGGGTGTATAATACTAATGTCTTGTGGTGACAATACAAGAACCACTTGGCCACGCGGTTCACAAGATGGGTGCATAATACTAATGTCTGGTGGTGACAATACAAGAACCACTTAGCCAGGTGGTTCACAAGATGGGTGTATAATATTAATGTCTGGTGCTCACAATACAAGAACCACTTGGCCAGGTGGTTCACAAGATGGGTGTATAATACTAATGTCTGGTGGTGACAATACAAGAACCACTTGGCCAGGTGTTTCACAAGATTGGTGTATAATACTAATGTCTGGTGGTGACAATACAAGAACCACATGGCCACGTGGTTCACAAGATGGGTGCATAATACTAATGTCTGGTGGTGACAATACAAGAACCACTTAGCCAGGTGGTTCACAAGATGGGTGTATAATATTAATGTCTGGTGCTCACAATATACAAGAACCACTTGGCCAGGTGGGTCACAAGATGGGTGTACCAGAGCTACACATATATGGAGATTCTGAATGGAATTGGTTAATTGCCAAAACAATACCTGTGCGATACTGTTACAACAACAGTTTAACTTACTGTTAAAGAAAGCACGACGCTAAAGCATGTGTCTCAAGTAGATTAAACAGTAGCCTAGTCTATTACTAACCTATTGTTAATCAATATATCATGCTATTCTTTTAACCGTTGGCCTTTAATCCTTAACGTAGAGAAATATTTTGAAAGTAATTTTAGTGGGTGCTTGTGCCCATCAAAACACCAGCATCCTCTAAAATTTTTTGACAAAAGAAAATACCAAGCAGAGATATACTTAGAATAATAACTTAACACAATTACAATGGATTAATCTTTAACACCTGACGTTGATCATACAGGTAAGAGAAAATCGAATATCCATGCATAAGAATTGTTTTGTATAAAAGTATGGCCAATATTTTATGTTATCAAAAGTGTTCCAAAGTTTGTTGCAGTCAAAAGTTCTGAAATTTTTTAAGTCATAACGAATTCAATCAAGATATAGTTATATGTTATACCAATATGGTCCAGTAGTTATACTTAGCTTAGTGAATTAAGTCACTGTCCAGTGGTTATACTTATCGTAGTGAAAGTTACTGTCCAGTGGTTACTTAGCATAGAAAGATTATGATATATTTATGCATAGATTGTGGTAGGCCTGTCACTAATCGGCAACAGGGATTACTGTGTGAGCCGTGCGGAAGATGGCAGCATCGGATTTGTAGAACAGGCATCTACCGTGTCTTCGTATTATCTAAAACGGCAGACTCCTGTGATAAAGGTAAGGTCTCGCCCTAATAATTACTTAAGTAAACCCGTCCTAAAATAATAGCTATATTATTTTTAGGACGAGTTAACTTAAAAAACTATTGGGACGAGTTGACTTAAAAAACTATTGGGACGAGTTGACTTAAAAAACTATTGGGACGAGTTGACTTAAAAAACTATTGGGGACGAGTTGACTTAGGACGGGTTGGAATTAGGACGAGTAAAAAGTAGGACGAGTTGGTATGTAGGACGAGTTGTATTTAGGACGAGTTGACTGGATACCTCTGACGGTAGTACCGTGAGGACCGCAGTATACCGTGAACCGATACCGTGACCGTTGACATTTCCAAATACCGTGAATACCGTCCATAATGTTTGAGCAATATTTGAGAAATATATTCATAAAATCTGACTTGACCAAGGGTAAATAGGTGCTAATAGTGACAAAAATACAGGCATCCCTAACTATTAGCCGAGTTGAGGTGAAAGGGTCATTGTAAAAACAAACATCAAGACGTCAATTACAAAATAATGACCGGCAGAATTGTATGTCAAACATACGTCTTGAAAGTCTTACGGTAAAATTGCTTTATTTAAAACATCTAAACTCATTCTCTGGCCGTCCGCCGGTTGTAATTACACTATAATATATTCCCTATTCCCGTTTCTATTATTTGTAATTTATTAGTCCAAGCATTTTGTCACCGAACAAACATGCTAGAATAACAAAATAACATACAAACTGCGTGGTATTCAAACACAACAGCAATCTCGCAGAGACATATCTGATTGGTTGTTCATGAACTAGACCGTGGGAAAATACATTACTATGCTGAATTTATCAATGAAAATTTACTAAAACGTAGTATTTGCTCGCGCCGTTTTGATCACGTGCTAATTTATTTTCAACGAGCAGCGTTGAAGTCATTAGTTGTTTTTTTTCTAGCTTGTTTTAAGAAATTTTAAGGATTAAATCCAGTTTAAGTAACGACACCTAAAAATTGTAGTGTTTTAGTTTTTGTAATTAATTTTTAAACTGGCTATACGTCGGAAGTTCGCGGAAATAGCTTTTTACACGCATTGTTCACGTGAAGCATGGTGAGTAACAAGTCTGCACATCGGGTACTCGGTAATTATCAGAAGCTTTGGTGTCGGCAATATTCAATGTCGTGTTATATGTATGTGTATAGGCCTGTTTTCGCGAGTAACAGAACATACGACTCCAACAGAAATTAAAGAGTACAACAGTCACCCCGTTTAAATAAATAATAATAATAGGATATTTATAGTGCGCTATAATTCCACGCAAATATTGCGTGCTCTAAGCACTTACAATAATAAAATAAAATGATCATACAGTTGGATATGCCTGACGGAACAAAAACGTTTTAAGATTTGATTTAAATATAGCTAGAGTGGATGAAGATTTAAGACTAGCTGGAAGATCATTCCATTCTGTAGAAGCAACAAAAGCAAATGTTCTGTGACCATAGGTTTTTGATTTAACTTTCGGAATTTTAAGCAGGTTTAGATTTGCAGATCTAAGTGGCCTGCTTGGCGTGTACGTTTCTAGCAGTTCTGAAAGGTAGGTTGGTGCTGTAGATATGATACATTGATAGGTTAGGCAGAGGACTTTGAAGCGTATTCTCTGTTCTATTGGAAGCCAGTGAAGATCTTGGAGAATGGGACTGATATGATCACTCTTACGCTTTAGGGAAACAACTCTAGCGGCTGCATTCTGAATTGCTTGGAGTTTGCGCATAGCATCTTTTGAGGCGCCTATAAACAGACTGTTACAATAGTCTAACCTTGAGATAATTAATGTTAGTACCAGCATAATAGCAGCTTCGCGAGTTATATATTTTCTGATGTTTGATATATTCCGCGGATTTTGTCTGGACTCTGTTTATCAAAGCGCTCGACTGCCAAAATAAAATTTACCGTTTGCTGGTCGCACGCATTAATAGCAAGAACAATCCAGTTTGAAAATAGTGCGCCCCAATGTCTCGAGCAGCGGTTTATAATTAGCGAGTCGACCACACCCTTTGACCGATATTCCCGTGAATGATATTACGTTAATAAAAATAGTGACCTAATAAAATCGTGAAACTAAACAGTCGCAATTGTTTTTCTTCTCTAAATCAGGAAGCCGATTTATTTATTTTACCTATATTTACCGTTGATTGGAGATGGAAGTGAAAAGGAAATGGAAAAAATTGTTATAATTTCGTGGCATGCCTCAAGCTCAGATGATGGTATACCGTGGTACCGCGGTATTTGTTCATGGTACCGATACCGTCATGTAAATATCAATACTGCCCAGCTCTAGTGTATATTATATATGGTGGGGGGGATATGTGGTAGAGGGATGGATGGACGAAAATTCAAAGGCCAGTGCGTGTGTATATATATATATATATATATAGTTGAAGTAGCCAAGGAAATTAGTGTACGTTTATGCATCATCTTTAACAAATCTCTCGAAGGTGTACTACCAAACACAGGCATTTGAAAATTGAAGTTTACCATTCTATTTAATATTATAAGCGTATTTCATATTACTGCTATATATATAATACACAAGGTGGTCAACGGAGATCACGGATTACGGTACGCATGAACAAAAACAAAGCAAAAATCTTAGTTCTAAGCCTCTCCGTTCGGGATGATAGCGGCGTGTCGTGTCCGTTATATCTGTCTAACACATGGACACTGGTTTTGCATCGCTCCTATGAATTTGGTTAACTTTATTACGATTTTTCGAAGCGAACTGTAAATGTTCCAGAAACCATTGGGGAAACATTGGCCCAGTTACGCTCCGCAGGAAATTATTATATTAATAAATATTTTTAAATTTGAAAGATGAATCTTTAAATTAATAACTATATTTACTATTCTTAAATCATTCTATTTTCTTTAAGGAGGCAGCCTTTTAATTTTTTGACTACGCTCAATTGACTCTTTATCAGCCTCCAATATAAACTGGTTCCTGGCAATACTTTTTCTGCTTTACATCGAGTTGTGGGAAATTTCAAATCTCAAGAGAAAATTTCAAATGAAAATATTTCAAGTCAAAATATAAAATTTAAACTGAAGAAAAATAATAATTCATCTGAAATCTGAATGCATATTGTTGGTGTTGGGGTGAAAGGTCCAACGATGCTGGCGTTCCGCAAACATACAGAGCGCCAGGGACCAGTCTAGCAATGGCTAGTTTTCCCCAATGGTTTCTGGAACATTTACAATTCGCTTTAAAAAACTGTAATAAAGTAAACAAAATTTGTAGGAGCGGTGCAAAACCAGTGTCGATGTGTTAGACAGATATAACGGACACGACACGCCACTATCATCCCAAACGGAGAGGCTTAGAACTAAGATTTTTGCCTTGTCTTTGTTCATGCGTACTGTATTTCCGTGATCTCTGTTGACCACCTTGTGTATTATATATATAGTAGTAATATGAAATATGGTAATAATATGAAATAGGACGGTAAACTTCAAATGCCTGTGCTACCAAACATCTGGAAAGTGGCAAATGTGGGCTGCATATACAAGAAAGGTTAAAAAACTGATCCAAATAACTACAGACCAATTAGCCTTACCTGCACCCTGTGCAACGTCCTTGAGTCATTTGTTAAGGACAGTATCATAAAGTATTTGGAAGAAGCCAACCTATTCCCAGCACGGTTTCAGACATAACAGATCATGCAAAACTCAACTGCTAGAGTATCTCAAATACATAACGACTAAGCTTGATGCAAAAGAATCTGTTGATGCTGTATATCTGGATTTCTCCAAGGCTTTCAATACAGTACCACATAAAAGACTCCAATCAAAATTGCAAAGCTACGGTATAGGAAATAAAGTAACCAAGTGGATAGAAAACTATTTAACCAATAGAAAACAAATAGTAAGAATTAATAATACAACATCAGATTGGCATCCAAGATAATATAGACAAGGTATGCGAGTGGTCCCGGACATGGCAACTGTAGGCTTCAATACAAGTAAAACGCATGTCTTACATTTTGGCAGTAACAGTTCCCGAATCCAATACTCTATGACAACTGGTACTTCCCACATACAGCCAATATCTACATCACAGCTAGAAAAGGATTTGGGAGTGCATATCGACACAGACCTTTTGATACACACATAAATAGCATCGTATATAAAGCGAATAGTAGAGTAGGAATAATCAAAAGAACCTTTTCCTGTATAGAGCCATCTACACTTACTTTACTCTACAAATCTTTGGTAAGACCTATTCTTAAATACTGTAACTCGACATGGTCACCAAGATTTAAATGACAATCCCAGCTATTAGAAAGAGTACAACATCCGGCAACAAAGGTATTACCGCAAATTAGAGACTACAGGTTCACAGAAAGACTCGGAACCCTAAATCTAATGTCATTGAAATACAGATTTCGAGGAGACTTAATCGAAATCCTTAATGAGATGTACAACAAAAGCAGCTTCTTCGAACTCTCCACTAATACACACACTAGAGGACATAAGTTCAAGCTCAACATGAAATGCAGCACTAAGGATATTCGCAAATACTTTTTCTCTAACAGAGTGGTACCCTATTGGAATTTATTGCCAGCAACAGTTATTGAGGCAGCAATGGTTGAATCCTTCAAAAGTAAACTAGACAAGAAATGCTTCATGATTTTGACTAAACGTGATTTGCGTAAAGAGACACTAGCGTAGAGAAGGAGACCCGGATATCGATAAACACATTGAACAGGCCATATGCTTATCAGACCATCACAAAGTCATACTGCAATTCTACCAATACAGTGGACTGATTTTGGATTAGCCTGTGTATAGACAAGAACATGCTCGGTAGAGATTCCAATGACCAGTAGATACATCTCTGCTTCCACATCCACACTCTGTGGTTGCATGAAGAGACACTAGCGTAGAGGAGACTCGGATAGTGATGAACACAGAAAATGAAAACAACAGCAATAAGATGAACGACGGCCTCCACAATTCATCATGCAAACAAATTCTAGAGGGCAGGGTGTAACCATGAGTGTACGCAGCACAATGCAGCTGACTCATTGAACACTCATCTGCACCACAGCATTTCCACAAAACAGAGCTAAAGTCTTAACATCTAATGTCGCTGATATACTGAAGGTTTCGCGGAGACCTAATTAAGCGACAACAGTCAAATCATTAAAAAACAAACTGGAAAAATCTACTTCAGAGAAAGATTTTTTGAATTGGACTGAGGAAAACCATACTGTAACAAGTAACACTGATGCAATATCAAGCCAAAGGCTTATGCCTCGTAAAATAATGATGATGATGAATTTCTTTGGTGACCATCTTGGATTTTTCGAAAATTATCCATCATGTCAAAATTCAAATTCAAAGTTACTTTATTTCATCATTTTGTTATACATATAAATAAACTATAACCAGTTTAACTGCAAATGGTTCAAATGTTAATGGTCTAGCTGAGAGTTACAGGGCCTCTTGTTGATAAGGGTATTGATAAGCCGGCCTCTTGTTGATAAAGGTATTGATAAGCCTTCTATATTTATTTTATGTTTGAAGTCAAGCTTCATAGTTCATTGCAAAGTCGTAAAGCTGAACTCCATCCATTTTAGTTTACATTGATTGTAAACCCTTTCACCGATAAATTCCCCATATCTCATTTTCAACTCTACCATACAGGAAAACTTGAATATTTTGAAATTAATTGGATTGAAAGCCGTTGAACGGATTCCAGTCAAATTAATTTCAAAATATTGAACAGAATAAGTTTAAACCAGTTTGTTCAAGGGAACTTGATTGGCCAAATGGTTCAGCAGTCATCTTGGATGACCTAGTTTTCGCGAAAATGACTTCCAGAACCACTGAACAGATTGGGCCGAAATTTGCCAGATTTGATTAGGGACTACGGGCTATTAAAGTTTGTTCAAGGGAAGTTGATACATAAAAAAACATGGCCACCGTGGACCAATCAACATGTAGATTGTTTGGCGGTCATATTGGATATTTTTATTTTGATGCTGAAATTGGTTTTATATGAGCTTTTGGATAGTCTGATTTCAAATCTGCCATTTTCGAAATTGTTTAATAAATGGTGTGGTGGCCGTCTTGTATAATTTTCCCTCCAAAAAACCCCATAACTAAAGCAATGGGAAATTGAAAATGTCTTCTTCACGCGAACCACGGGGCCGATTTCAATTATATTTTGCAGGAAGCATCTTTATGGCATAGAGATTCAAGTTTGCACAAACGAAGCGGATCGACCAATTTGGCTGGTGGCCATCTAGGATATTGGCCAATTTTTTAGAAACATAAATTAACAATCTCAGAGACCGCTTCGAGATGGATGGGTTCAAAACTCATGAAATATCATCTAAGGCAAGAGCTGAACCAAATTTGTTCACGGAAACTTGATACACATGTAGTCATTGGGTTTTGCAATCATTGGACGATCACGAAAGATCTAAAGCTATTTAACCCTTTAATGATCATACCAACCAAAACTGTCCTCTGTAGTGGTCTTAGGGAATGCCCAATTGCAGGACAACAAAAGACGATTTTTGAAAATTTACCACTGGAATGACTAGCTACGTTCATCATGAACTTTTAATAGTCTGTCAGTCTACTATTTACATATACATTACTACATGTAATAAACATTCTGTTGAATATTTTGAAACTATATATAATTTGACATGGTGCTGTTGCTACCATAGGCCAAATGAGTTTCAAAATATTCAACTGCATACATGTAAAGTAGACAGTAGTTTACTTTAATGGTCAAATTGGCTCAAGAAAAAATATCTGCCCATTGAATGTCAATTTACAGGCTACATGTACATGTAAGAGAATATAATTTTTGAAAATTAACCACAGGAATGACTGGCTCAGTTATCGAGCCAGTCATTCCAGTGGTAAATTTTCAAAAATTGTGTTTTCTTGGCCTGTAAATTGACATTCCACAAGACCATAACAGAGGCCGGATTTGGCCGGCATGACCATTAAAGGGTTAACTTAAAATGAGATTCTATAAAGTCGGTGTTTCAAAGTACATACATGTATAAATCGATCCCAACGTGCTCAAGGCATGGGTGGAGCTTAGCAATAGATGGGCGTGTCAAAACTAAAGCTGGGTTCACCCGTTAAGTCAATGGCACCGTGATTACATGTAATTGCACAATACAAGGCTTGAACATGGTTTATCACTTAACCCTTTCACAATGAAGCCGGCCAAAACCGGCCTCTGTAGTGGCCTTGGGGAATGTCCATTTGCAGGCCAAGAGAAGACTATTTTTCTAAATTTACCACTGGAATGACTGGCTCGATAACCGAGCCAGTCATTCCAGTTGTAAATTTTCAAAAATAGTCTTCTAGGCCTGCAAATGGACATTCAAAAAGTAAATATTTTAATTTTTTTAAACAAATTTAGTAATTAAAGGGTTAATGATCGACAAAACGAAAACTGGTCACATTAATGTTGATGATGAATGTCTGTTTACAGGCCAAGAGACTTCTTTAGACAATTTCTTTGGTTCAAGGATTGCAAATGAACGTTAAATTTAACCATTTGAAAATCAATCCGTCTGTGGAAATGTCCATTTGCAGACAAAGAGAATACTATTTTTGAAAATTTACCACTGGAATTACTGGATCGATATTCAATAAAATAGTCTTTTCTTCATCTGCAAATGGACATATTCCTCAAGTTTCATGAATAATTTAATGGTTAAAGTGCTAATTTGACTAGTAAAGGGTTAATGAAATCGCATTGCTTCTGGTGGGGGTGGAGCTTTATAAATTGCAGTAATCTCTGCTTGTCATTTTTACGTGTACTAATTCTTTAGTTGTCAAATTTTGTCAAGAATATACAAATATTTGCTTATTGAATGTCGGTTTGTCGTCCAAGAGAAGACTAAAAAAAATTTATCACTGGAATGTCTGGCTCGGTTCCATGTACGGAGCCAGCAGTCCATTGTTAAATGAAAATACATGTAGTCTTCTCTTGGCCTGCAAATGAACTCTCTTCAGGACAACATCAGAGGGCTCTTTTGTCGGCTTTAGAATTGTTAAATGGCTAACTGCTGTGAGCCACTAGACAATAATTTCAATAAACAAATTCTTGATTTTCTGAATATTTTGCAAACAATTTGACTAAAAGATGTTGGTGGCTAAGCCACCAACAACATTCAGTCAAATTGTTTGCAAAATATTTTGCCTGTCCAGAGATATAACCCTGAAATATGTCATCTGCAAAACCTCAGCAGGCAGACGGTTAAAGATTTAATAGAATCTCTGATTACAGTATGTACCAGTAATAATAGAATCCTCTTCTCTTTCAGCTGATTCATGAAGACGCACCTGACAGATTTAGATTTGAAATTTATTAATAAGTGCAGCGTGCTGTAATTGCGAGTTACAGCTTTGTCCGAAATGCACACAACTTTACAGACAGGCAGACTGATAAACTGACTTACATGTGTGCTACATGTAGCTGTGAGTCGCAACAAAAAAATTATTTGTACTATATATACTACTTGAATTGTCTGGAACGACTATGCAATGAGCATATCTGCTTCAAAATCTGAAAATGGAATCACAAATATAAACTCGAACGAATCATTCGCTGCCCAAGATGACACTGACACCAGTCAGTTATTAAGCAACAGTAACATGCGTAAGTCTGACACCGAAATCAACATCGGAATGGATCCAAAAAAGACGGGATTCCGTTCTATCGAGATATTGGCACGACTGGTCATGCATGTGGTGTCAAATTTTTGGAAACTGTGTACCACTGGTGTCTTAATTCTCCTCCTGGTGCTCTGGTTTTATGGTGGCCTTGTCACATTTGTTCTGTTCTGTGGGGGAATTCTGGGTAAGTTTATTCAGGAGATCCATTTGACATATATTTGACATTTTAATGGTCAAGTTTGATGAAGAAAATTAAAACATTTGTTTATGGAATATCCATTTTCAGGCTAATCGAAAGACTATTTTTGAAAATTTACCAGATACAGATGTATTCCAGTGGTAAATATTAAAAAAATATTCTTGGCCTGCACATGGGCATTCCTCAAGAGTCAAGATGACAGAGGAGGCTGGTTTTGGCAAGCTTGGACATTAAGGTGTCAACCCTTAGCCCTCAAATTTGTTCAAGAAAGTTTTAGTTGCTTCATAAAAAATATCCATTTGCTGACCAAGAGAAGAGTATTTTTGAAGATTTATCGCCGGATTGACTGGCTTGGTTATCGAGCCAGTTATTTCAGTGATAGATATTTAAAAATGGTCTTCTCTTGGTCCACAAATGGACATTTTCCCAGCTCACTGTGGAAGCTGTTTTTGGCCGGCTTGAGTGCTAAAGGATGTAACTATAACTTAGATAGGATGGATAATATTGTTTACAATTGTTAGAAACATTTTATTGGATATTTTGAAAGTAATGTGCTTGAATGCTGTTACATGTACTGAGTAAGCTCTAAGGCTCTTGACATGCATGGCTGCTTTTAAGGTGCAGTATACTGCGATTGAATAGGTTAACAGAAGTATCTGACCACTGACATCATAATCAAATATGTCACATATCAGCTGACATCACAATCAAATATGTCACATGTCAGCTGACATCACAAGCAAATATGTCACATGTTAGTAATATGTCACATGTCAGCTGACATCACAAGCAAATATGTCACATGTTGGCTGACATCACAATCAAAATTGTCACATGTCAGCTGACATCACAATCAAATATGTCACGTCAGCTGACAGCACAATCAAAATGACGTATATGTAGAGCTCTCTGTCACAGAAATTAAAGTCTGTCATGAATGTGTAAGCCTTTTGTGAATTTATAATTTAATAAATATTCTCTTTAATGTTTTGAAACTAACCAGACTTGGTGTTATTGATGCCTATGGCAACAACTTCCCAGTCAAATTAGTTTCAAAATATTCAACAGCTTACTGTACATTTAAAGCTACATGTATATGTACCTTGAATTGGGATTCTGGGAATTAAGGTTTCAGTTTCAAATTGATTCTAACCATGCTACCACATGTAAAAAGTGGGTAGAGCTTAGTTTGAAATGGGCGGGTTACACAGCTAGGAATGGATGCCTTTATTGTAATGTGATAGCCTCGATATTTCATGAAACCTTTAGGTTTCACGGAACCTTTAGGTTCCGGTAGTGTCGGTGCCATATGAGCTAGTTTGTAAATCATGGAGCCCAAAATTTGTTACCCGTTTTCGTAGTTTATTGTACATGTAATTCAGAAGCATGGTTTACTCAGGGTACTGAAATTCAGTTTCTGGTAGTTTCTCAGCAATACAGATCACCAAACCAAAAAATAGCTTCTGATAAATTCTGAAATACATCGAGGCCTTATTTAAATTGAATGTGTATATATATATTTTAGTTATATGTAGGCTTGCGCAATTTTTGCTTTGAAACATCGCGATAGATTTTGTATTAAAAAATCGCGATTTTCGATTAAATTGTAGGTACTACACATTCCCAAAAGTATTTAAACAAGTCATGAAAACTGGGACTCATTGCGGAAGTGAAATTATTAATTGGGACCGCCTAAATCTTGCGTATAGTTTAATAAACATTGTTCATTTCATCAAAATTTGACATAAAATTTCGTCGAGAAAAAATATAAGTCACATTATGTATCGGCTTCCGCTTATAGCCTCCCTTTGTAGGACGAGTTTAGATCATTATCCGAGTAGCGCGAAGACACTAATATGGGAGATACTGCGCAATCCAAATACATACGGTAGCTTTGACTAGCTATGATAGTAACGGCATAAACTCGTCCTATAGTGCGGTTTATAGTTGCTTTCAGAATGTATGATTTACATTTAAGACTAATCAACAGAACGCACAGTTCAAAATACAACAATCTGGAATGATCTTGCGTTATTTTCTTTAATTAAGCGCATGACAACCGAATCAAAAAGGAAAAATTAGTACACTGCCTGAAATTGCTAAAACAATTAATAAGAATTATGTTCAGTGATTATTGCCTAACACTGCAACTACACGTAAGTATATACTTGGTATTTCACGACAGACTCAGGGTCTGCAGCGAAAGAAAGAAAATTATATGGTGATTCGACGGAGTAACTATGGTTTTTTCTCTGACAAAGGTGTTACCTTGCTATTGTTAGCTTGTTTACCATAGAGCTTTGTGCTTTGATTAGGACTTACATGTAGTGAACAGAAAAAGACAATCGATGCGTGACTTGATTATAACTGTATTCTTTTATTGATGAATGGTGAGTTTTAAAATCTTAGTCTGCTCAATTTTTTCACGATTTTTCGATTTTTTTCAATTACATTTTTCAAAATCAAGATTTTCAATGAAATCGCGCAAGCCTAGTTATATGACCTACATTTTGCAAATTGGAGAGTTGTTGATTGACTAGCTTTGCTGTTCATCCATTTCTCCATCCACACCAACCCCCATCATCTCCCAATCAAATTAGTTTTAAAATATTCAGCTGCTTAAACATCGTCAATGTATCTGTACTTGTACATGTATCTAGAGGCCATTTAATCAATAAGTAAATATAACCCATCTCTTGAACCAAAATACCTAAAATATAATAAAATGGGACAGATCCGATCTGTCATGTCTGTCACTCAAGTTTCTGGCCTCAAAATCAATTACGTCACTAGTAATCATAATTATGAATAACTCTATCATGTGTCTGTCCGAAGAATCAAAATGTCTATCATGTATCTACAAATTGTATTTCCGAGATTAATATGTGTACTATATAACCTCAGTCAACTTTAAGTTGGGATCGATTTGAAGCTTTAAAACCTGAATTCCCAGAATCTAAATTAACTAACCATGCTAACAGTACAAGTAAACTTGAATGTTTTGAAACTAATTTGGCTCACAGTCAAAATAGTTTCAAAATAATCAACAGAATGTTTCTTAAATTGTAACTTCATCAAAAACATACAATTCATAGCGTTTGTAACAGACTTGGATTTTTGTGATAGTGAGCTCTACAAGTGCGTCATTTTACTTACATTACATTGATCATGCTCTAGAAATTATGTACATGTAGCTATACATGTAGACATTGATCCGTAATCAAAACTTGAAGTTTATCATTTTGTATTTATTTATTTAATTTCCAGGTTTGTTATATCATTCGCAAGACATGTTCCTGTATTATCCAAATCAGCCGCCAAATTCACGTCTGTTTGTGCCTTCGCCTTCGTCCCTTGGTTTGCCGTACGAAAGTCATTTTGTTCGTACAGGTGATGGTATTCATGTTAATATGGTCTTGATGAAGCAAGCGGCGCCAATGTGCGGCAACTGTCCAACTGTGATCTATTTCCATGGCAATGCTGGCAATATTGGCCACAGGTACATGTAATATACATGTAGTTAACCATTTGGTGGTTAGGTTTTGTCAAGAAGATTTTAATTTCCTCATAGAAACTCTCCATCTGCTGACTAAGGGAAGAATATGTTTGATAATTTATCACTGGAATGACTGACTCAGTTATCGAGCCAGGCATTCCTGTAGTAAACTTTTAAAAATACTCTAATCTCCACCTGCAACTGGTCTAGCCGACTGCAGAGGCCTATTTTGATTACATGTAGCGTGACCATGAAAAGACCACATGTACTGTACACATGTATGTGGTTTGTCATGTTCATGTGCTGTAGATACATGTACATAATGTTTGCGATTAAGGATTCTTTGCTATGGCAGATCTAACTAGATTGTTTGGTTGATGGTGCGTCGTCTTATCTGTATGGCTACTGAACTTCTATAAACTGCATTTTCCATGGGGTTTAACTCTGGATATGCTGAATATTTTGAAAACAATTTGAGTGAAAGTTGTTGGTGGCTTAGCTCCAAAATATTCAGCAGATCCAATGCTAATGCTACATATTCTTATTCCTCTGATGCACACCCACTGAGACCGAGTAATACAGGATTTGATTGATTATGCCTAAAGATACATATATGTACATGTATATCAACTAATTATCTATGAGTGAATGAAATCATAAATTCTCTTGCACTATAATTTTTCATACATGTATTCAGTCTTTCTCATGGCATCTAAATTTTGGAGGTCTCAGGGACCCCACACCTAGAAATCTAGGGGTCCCTACCTGAAATCCTGTCCCCAACTGATATTTGGGATTCCCATGCAGTTTTTCTCATCCATGCTAAAATTAAAGAGTACCATGGGTGCACAGCTATGAATTAAGGGGTCCCATGCTAGATTTGGTGGGTATGTTTGTGCAAAAACCTATAAACTAATTAATATTTAACAATCATGCACAATTTTCAGGGGTCCCATTTGACCCACTACCACAACTCTTGGGGGTCCCCAGTTGAATTTTGGGCATCTATACCCTCAAAAGGACCCTTATGAGAAACCCTGCATGTATTGTAACTAAATTTAATCCCTAGCTCTATATCGCTTCTGTTCACAGACTCCAGGATGCGCATGGTCTATTTACATTATGTGGTTTTAATGTTCTCTTTGTTGAGTATCGTGGCTATGGTAAAAGTGAAGGATCGCCTAGTGAGGGAGGTAAGATCTTTGTTCTTGTACACCATTCCTGTGGATGGTTGAGAACGAAAAATATAGAGGTTTAACTCTTTAAGCCTTGAATTTGTTCACGGCCAGCAAAACAACATGCATTAGCCGAACGAAAAGTGTTATGTTGTAGAAAAATATTGGCCATTAAAGTGTTAATTGAGTATAAACAACATGAATTGAATATTCATGAGTAAGATTTTGAGAGCTTTGAGGTGATGTTGATGCAAGAGGTTAAGCAAACACTTTATGAAACAGAAACAATGGATGGATCGGATGTGTCCCTCAAGTATTATAGACAGTAACACGTCCCAGTCAAATTAGTTTCAAATATTCAAAATTTGTTGCAAAAAATTCAAATTTTTTGCTAAAGTGTTACATTGTCAAAGATAGTTTTCTCTTGGCTTGTGAATGGCCATTCCTGAAGACTACTGCTGAGGCCGGTTTTGACCGACTTGACAATTAAACCTTTTAATATAAATGATTGTATTCTGACCAAATTACCAAATTCAACCATGAAATAAATACATGTATCAATATCTTTGTTGGCTACTCGATCATGTCTATTATTGGTTAATATTCTGCAAAAGACATTTCACAAAATGTCGCAGCCTTTGAAGCCTAATAGTTAAAAGTTTCTAACTGCCACTCAAACTTGCCAAAAATGGCTTTTGCACTGGTCTTGAGAAATGTCTAGTTGCAGAGCAAGAGAAGACTAGTTTTGAAAATTTACCAGTTGAATGATTGGCTTGGTTACGTTAAACTGCAAATGGATATTTTCTATGAGAAAATTTTAATTTCCTTGAATAAATTTGTGGCTTAAAGTTTTAACCGTTTAACCCTCATATCAGCCAAAAACGGCTTCTACAGTGGTGTTGAGAAATCTCAATTTGCAGACCAAGAGAAGACTAGTTTTGAATGTTTAGCACTGGAATGACAGGCTTGACAACCGAGCCAGTCATAGCCAGTCATTCCAGTGATAAACATTCGAAAATAGTCTTCTCTTGGTCAGCAAATTGAAATTTTCTTTGAAAATTTTTTGACTGTAAAATTATGACTTAAATTTACGAAATATAACTTTTCGAAGAAGTCGTTTTGGCAGGCTTGATCATTAAAGAGTCAATGGTCAAGAAAACCAAAATTTGTGCTGAGCATGTGACTATTTGCAAGCCGAGAGAATACTACTTTTTGAAAATTTACCACTGGAATGACTACTGAGCCAATGATTTCACTTCAGTGATATATTTTCAGTCTTCCCTTGGCCGGCAAATGGACATTCCTCAATCTTACTGCAGATTCCTTATTTGGTCAGCTTGACCATCAAAGGGTTAATTTGAGACAAGAGGGGTTAAGATGTGTTTTACATGTGTACCATATATAGTCTTAGTACACGTACTGGTCTCTCATATTTCCTCTCATTCCAGGTTTATATAAAGATGCGGAAGCTGCCATGGATTTTGTTTTACGACGTAAAGATTTGGACCAATCTAAACTTGTTCTCACGGGACGATCACTCGGCGGTGCCATCGCGGTCTACCTTGCCTCACATTCATACTATGCACGGTTTATCTTTACACTCATTCTTGAGAACTCATTCACTAGTTTGCCTGCCATTGCCAAGGAGCTCTTACGCCTAAATTGTATACAGAAGCTGCCTAAGTGGTGTTATAAAAACAAGGTACATATATTGTTTTAGATACATTTTCTACATGGTATTTATTATGACTCTCAACTAGCATCAGGATTTATACACATTTTTGAAAGTCTTGACGAGGCATGACAATTTTAAAAATTCTTTTCACAGACCTTAAAAAGTAATGAAATTAAAACAATTCACCTTTCCAGAGTATCCATCTATCAATCTGAGTGGTCTGGCGTCATATGACATCATAATCAGCTATGGGACGTGTAGGATGATGTCATAATCATTACGTCATGAATGGTTCTATTTGGCCCGTCTTTAACTCTTAATAGTCTGACACGTTGTACGAATTGTATATCTCTACTATTTAATAAACATGCTGTTGAATGTTTTGAAACAAATTTGACTGGACGCTGTTGCTGCCTATCGCCTAGTCAAATTAGTTCCAAAATAGTCAATAGCTTGCCTGTATAGTTTTCTGGAAATTGATAGTCAGAGAGTTCAGAGATCGATCGATCCCAACAGGAGCGAGGTGTGGGTGGAGCTTGGCTAGAGATGGGCGGGGCATAGCTAAACCTGGAAAGGTCCATTAAGGTAACCTGGTTTGGTGAAACTATGGCAAATTTGAAATATTCTCTAAGTATGGTGTTATGTCATGCAGTTGCATAAACCAGGCTTGCACGATTATGTGATTAAATCGAAAATCGTGTTTAATTTTTAAATTGTGAGTTTTTATGATTAAAATTGAAATAATCGAATAATCATGAATAATTCTACTGCATAAATTATTTCAAAATCTACATTTTTATTACTCTTTAATGCAATCATTAATGCAATCATTTGCAGGCCTGGAGAAGACAAATTAAAAAAAATGTATCATTGGAATGCTTGGCGTGATGCTCGAGTCAGGCATTCCAGTGATATATTTTCAAAAATAGTCTTCTCTTGCCCTGCAAATGGATATTTCTAAACACCATTGCAGCTTTCATCATTGGTCTGTTTTTATACCCCGCCAAAAAATTTGGCAGGGTATTATGTAATGCCGTCGTCCGGGTGGGCGGGCGGCAGAGTGGTTTCCTGATGATAACTCCGTTACCATTTGTCGGATCGCATTGAAACTTCATAGAGTGGTTGGACTTGGTCTTGGGAAGAAACCTATCGAAATCGACGATGATCCGAAATCCAAGATGGCCACCAGCCACCGGCGTCCATCTTGAAAATTGGTTTCCGATTTATAACTCTGTTACTGTTTGTCGGATCGCATTGAAATTTAATAGAGTGGTTGGACTAGGTTTGGGGAAGAAACCTATCGAAATCGACGATGATCCGAAATCCAAGATGGCCGCCAGCCACTGGCATCCATCTTGAAAATTGGTTTCCGGATGATAACTCCGTTACCGTTTATCACATCGCTTTGAAACTTCATAGAGTGGTTGGACTAGGTCTGCGGAAGAAGCCTATTGAAATCGACAATGATCCAAAATCCAAGATGGCCACGGGCTGCCATCTTGAAAGTTGGTTTCTGGATGATATCTCCTTTACCATTTATCAGATCACTTCCTAGGGTCATTGGAATATGTTTGGTGAAGAAACCTATCAAAATTTACAATGATCCAAAATCCAATATGGCCACCAGTCAGTGGCAGCCATCTTGAAAATTGGTTTCCGGACGATACCTACTTGACCGTTTAGCGGATCGCTTTGACACTTAATAAAGATTACTGGTCTGAGGAAGAAATAAATATTTTCTGATAGCTGTCATTTATTAGTTTGTCATCATGGTAGGGTATTATGCACCATTTGCGGAGCTCTTGTTTCAGTTATGTCGGTGTAATTTGTAACCAGGCTGATTAATCGAGTCATCATGATTATTCTTTAATAATCGATCGCGATCACTCAAAGTTATAATCGCACAATCTTACTCAACCAGTAGGAGCATCAAAATAGGCTTGCACAATTTTGCAATTTAATTGGAAAATCACGATTTTGAAAATAATTGCGATTTTCTACGATGTAATTGAAAGAAAATTGAAAAATCGTGAAAAAATTGAGCAGACTATAAGATTTTAAAACTCATCATTCAGCAGTAAAAGAATACAGTTATAATCCATTCGTGCATGTATCCATTGTGTTTTTTCTTGATGTGTTCACTAAGTCCTACTCAAAACACAAAGCTGTCCGGTAAACCAGCTAACACTAGCGAGGTAACACCTTTGTCATTGAGGAAACCAGCTAGTTACCCCGTCGAATCGCCATATAATTTTCTTTCTTTCGCTGCAGACCCTGAGTCTGTCATGAAATACCAAGTATATACTTAGTTGCAGTGTGTTAGGAAATAATCACTGAACGTAATTCTTTTTAATTCTTTTAGCAATTTCAGGCTGTGTACTAATTTTTCCTTTTTGATTCGGTTGTCATGCCTAATTAAAGAAAATAACGCAACAGCATTCCAGGTTGTTGTATTTTGAACTGTGCGTTCTGTTGAGTACTGGTAAATGGAAATCATATATTCTGAAAGCAACTATAAACTGCACTATAGGACGAGTTTACACCGTTACTATCGTAGTTACTCAACGCTACCGTTCGCGGTACTAGGGTAATGACCTAAACTCGTCCTACAAAGGGAGGCTGTAAGCGGAAGCGGGATTTAAATTTTTATTCGACGACATTTTGTCAAATTTTGATAAAATAAACGATGTTTGTTAAACTATGCGCAATATTTAGGCGGTCCCAATTAATAATTTCACTCCCGCGATGATGGATATAAGGTATACATTAAGCATAGACGTAGGATGGTAAGAATTTGTCGTATGAAATTGTGTTCTAATTTTGTGCTATTTTTGTATCATTTATTTCAACTTTTTCTAGAAATTCCAAGTCCCAGTTTTGTTGACTTGTCACGTTACCCCGGTTTATACTTTTGGGAATTTGGACCTACGATTTAATCGAAAATCACAAATTTTTTTATAAATTCAATCGCGATCTTTCAAAGCAAAATTCGCACACCCCTACAGCAAAACAACATTCAGACTTTTGAGGTCAAGGTCATTGTGATCAAAATGCCAACATTTTTACCGAAATCCTGTCAGTGTAACACTGATGTTTTGTTCTGATAAAAGAAATGATTATGTTCACAGTACCCTACGCTTGAGCGATTACGGCGAGTGAGCACCCCAGTGCTGTTTATATCTGGTCTACAGGATGAGCTTGTGCCACCCAATATGATGATTGAACTGTATCAGGTAAGAAACCTTCAAAGGGGCTATTATCTGACCGAATGGAGCGTTCTGATCTGTCACAAATCAAATAAGTCACATATTAGTTAAAGTCACAATCAAAGTGACGTATAGCTCTGCCATGAAAATCGAAACGCCTTACGCAAAATGTGCGAATTGTACATCTATGTCCTTGATGAATTTACAATTTTGTAAACATGAAAAAATATATTTTGAAACTAATTTGACTTGGAGCTTTTACTGCCTATGGCAGCAACAGCTCGAAGTCAAATTTGATTCAACAGCTTACGTGTTCCTATTATGCCTATTACTTTGAAATTTATATTCTAGGAAATCATGTTTAAAAGTTTCAAACTGACTACAAAACACATACAACATGGGTGTAGCTTACCATAAAAGGGTGCAGCATAGTTAGATTAAGGATCCATTGATAGGTAGGTAGATGGTCTCTCCGCTAGTAGATTACAGTGTATCTTTATCTATATATGTTTATCTTGTCAGTTTTGTTTTTATTAAGGCATGTAGCAGTTCTAAGAAGCTGCTAGGAAAATTTGAGTCAGGATCTCACAATGACACATGGACTTGTCCAGGGTACTATCATCTTGTTAGTAACTTTATTGCTCAGGTAATTAATAAATAATAATAATAATAATAATAATAATAATGCATTTTAAGCAATCGCAATTCATCTTTCCACAGTATCCATTGATGATGTGATGTCATACTCGGCTAAGCGGCGTATTGGATGACGTCATAATCATTACATCATAAATGATTATATATGGCCCGTCTTTAACTCTTAATAGTCTGACACATAAGAATTGTATGTCTACTATTTCATAAACATGCTAATAGGCAGCAACAGCGCCCAGTCAAATTAGTTTCAACACATTCAACAGCCTACCTGTATAGTTTTGTGGAAATTGATAGTCAGGGAGTTCAGAGATCGATCGATTGATCCCAACACGAATGAGGTGTGGGTGGAGCTTAGCTAGATAGGGGCGGGGCATAGCTAAAAATGGATAGGTCCATTCCTTCATAATTCAAATCTGTCTCTCACAAATTATTGCTTGAAGATGACCAAGTTACTAAATATCAAGGGGGATAACTCGCTAAATATTGTAGACAATTAACAAAGCATAAAACTGACTTCCAGCAGAGGTAAGAAATTACAGTTTTTACAGTTACAATTGGTAATAAGCTGTATTCCGAAGTTGGCTCAAATCTGTTTAGTCTAACAAGTTACACCTCGGAAGCGCCTAATTTAAGTTCGTATTTTCCAATGGTAATGGACATCGCCAAATATTGAAACTTAACCCTGCTTTAGTGGTTTTATGCTATATGTTTATTCCAATTTGGTTTAACTCTATAATGACTAAATTTGATCAAAAAATTAAAATATTTACTTTATTGAGTGTCTATTTGCGGTCCAAGAGAAGACTATTTTTGAGCCAGTCATTCGTGTATTGTGTTTTATTTAGCCCTTTAGTGCTCAAATTTGGTTTAAATATCTAATTTCCCTCAAAGAAAATCTTTTGCAAATTTATCACTCACGAATGACTGGTTCGGTTATTGAACCATTGATTCCCATAGTACATTTTCAAAAATAGTCTTCTCTTGGCCAGCAAATGGACATTTCTCACGAGCACTGCAGAAGCTGTTTTGATAAGCTTGACTATCAACGGGTTAAGCAGTTCAAGCTAATGATATAAGACTTGCTATTAACCCTTTAATACTGATATCAGCCAAAAACAGCTTCTGCAGTGGTCTTGAGAAATCTCCATTTGCAGAGAAAGAGAAGACTATTTTTGAAAATTTTGCAATGGAATGGCTGGCTCAATAATCGAGCCAGTCATTCCAGTGGTAAAATTTTCAAAAATAGTCTTCTCTTCGTCTGCCAATGGACATTTTCTATAAGAAAATTGACATTTTCTTAAATAAATTCAAAGGTTAAAGGGTTAAATACATGTGCCTTGGTAATGCTGGCTATGGACTACTGGCTCAGTAACCTGCGTTAGCAACATATATTTGTAGTGTCTGATTGTTTGTTTGTATGGTACAGGCCTGGAAATAACTTTTGTCAGGCACCAGCTATTTAGTACCAGACATCCAGAATTTGCTGCCTGTCAACACTGTCTACTTCGCAGTGTTCTTTGCTTGAACTTATTAGAAGCATGTCAAAAAGCAACTAAACATGTGTCATAATGATCGTGATACACCTTAGATGAATATATATATGGCTTTGTCAACACTTGTATACATACTCCTTTGTTGTATACTGCAACTCCTGGGACTGTTTAAATCTGTACCTGACAAAATGTCAGGAACCGGCAAGACTGTGCCTGACATTAGATAGTTTGGTGCGTGAGAATGTCCTTGACAGGCACCTTATTTCCAGGCTTGTGGTAATTCTTTATTGCTCTGGTGTTTGCAGGTTTATGCTTTGAAACAATCATCACCACACGATGCCTCTAGCAACTCAGATACATGTAGCAGTGTTGAGACATACAACAGCATGGGAATTAAAACTGTGTAACGATGACTTATTTTAGAATTTCAATATACATGTATATGTGATTAAAATTGTTGGTAACAGTATTGGAGCCCACTTTTGACAAACTTTGTTCACATTTATTTATTATCCTCTTCGTCGGACTCACTCTCTTGTGTCATTTTGTCACAGTTCTATGCTTCACATAATTTCTATTATCAAGCTTATAATTCTGTAAACTATTATACTCAAATATTCTTGCTACATGTACCTTTTAATCGGACTGTATTTACCTGTCCTGATTGTTTTCTTTATAATTAACCTTTCCAGAGTATTCATCTATCAATATTAGGTCATGTGGCGTCATAATCAGCTAAGCGGTGTGTAGGATGACGTCATAATGATTACATCATAAATGATTCTATATGGCCCATCTAACTCTTAATAGTCCGACACGTGCGAATTGTATGTCTCTACTATTTAATAAACATGATGTTGAATATTTTGAAACTAATTTAACTGGATGCTGTTGCTGCCAACAGGTGTGGGTGGAGCTTAGTTAGAGATGGGCGGGGCATGGCTAAACCCGGAAAGGTCCATTATGCTTCTAATATGGTTAGGGAAAGTATCAATCCACTAATTTGCCTCGTTGCTGAAAGTCTGGGCCTGTCTCATACCTCTTACCACCCAGATATGATATCAGAATGAGTAATCACTACAAAATATGTATAGAAGACTGGCTGGTGTGCGTTTAGGAAACAATTTTCCTGAGACTTTGTTGCTTACAGCGACATTGTATCCAATGAAATGGAGTGAATATTAGGAATTTGAAAATTCTGTTGGCTAGAAGTTAACACTGTACCCCTTACCACCGTGATGTCAATATTCTATCTTTTTCTATGTCCATAGGAAAGAAACTGGTGTACATTTTTCAACAATTTTGGTGGACGACCAAATTTGTTGAAAAATGAACACCAGTTCATCTCTTAATTTAACTTGAAAATTTTAAATTTTGATATCAGAATGGTCAAGTTGGATAGAACCAACCAGTGAAATGGTCTTTAGGAATGTCGATTTTCAGGCCATGAGACGACTAGTTTTGAAAGTTCATCATTGGAATGCCTGACTTAATGACCGAGCCAGTCATTCCTCAATTTTCTTGACCAAGTTTGAATATTAAGGGTTTAACACTCATATCGGCCAAAAATAGCTTCTGCAGTGGTCTTGAAAAATGTTCATTGGCGGACCAAGAGAAGACTAATTTTTAAAATTTAACAATGGGATTACATTTGTACCTGCTCAATAAATGAGCCAGTCATTCCAGGGGAAAAAAGGTATCTCTTTGTCAGCAAATAGGCATTTTCCATGAGAAAATATAAATTTTTTAAACCAAATGTAGGAGTAAAGGATTAACACAGATTTCAACTGCATCTCTTTTCATTATTGTATACTAGTCACACCTGTGCAAATCCGTGGTAGCATATGCTATAAACATTTGTGGAATATTTTAAAACAACAGAGGAATCTAATTTGTCAGTCAACTATTTGCTATCATAATTAATTACGTCACATGTAGGCTGGCCTCAAAATTAACTACGTAATGAATGGTAATGAATGACGTAGCTAAGTCCATCAGGAACCTAAAAGTCAGTCAGTTGTACGAACTGTATCGCTTTACTATTTAATAAACATTCTGTTTTAAATATTTTGAAAGTAATTTGACTTGGCGCTGTTAGACAGGAACAGAACCCAGTCAAATTGGTTGCAAGATATTCAACAGCATACCTGTATAGTTTTCTGGAAATTAAGCTTCAGGGAGGTCAGGGTTCAATCGATCTCAACACGGGCAGAGCATGGGCGTAGCTTAACTAGAGATGGGTGTGGACTAGCCAAGAGTGGATTCATCCATTGAGTGGATGCCATTGCTGTGTAAAGCAGCTTTGATTTACTTTCTAAATATTCAACAAATTGAGACGTCGTGATTAAATGGGTTAAATGGGAATATAAATTGATTTACATCAAATTAAAGAACACAGAATGACAGTCTTAAAATAATTTAATTACCAGAAAATATTTTATTTCCATACTTTCGAAATCCTAAATAGTAAATTATGCCTTGGAAATCATTTCCTTCGAATTATATGAGATTCATTGATTGTTGTGGAATAGCGTCATCGCGCTAACACTTTAATGGTCAAGCCGGTCAAATCCGTCCTCTGTTATGGTCTTCTGGAATGTCCATTTACAGGCCAAGAGAATATATTTTTTTGAAAATTTACCACCGGAATGACCGGCTTTAATAACATAGCCAGTCATTCCAGTGATAAATTTTCAAAGATTGTATTCTCTTGGCCCGTAAATGGACATTCAATATGGCAGACAATTTTTCTGACCAAATTAGACCATTAAGGGTTTAATGATGTTTTGTTATTGATGAGTGAAATCTTAACACAGTCATATTAATGAGATGCACGACAAATGATAGTCAGTGTTAAACTTGAACTGGAATCGGAGCTGATGTCCCAATTTGTCACTGTTAGACGCTAATATCGTCTACCGTAATCTAAAAGTATATGTGAGGTGAAATCAGAATCATGTGTTTGGCGATTAATGCGATGACATCATGTCATGCGAGTTATAGGGTATTCAAACTGATGATTATAACCCAAATTGTGCTATTCATAACGTTTGTGAAGTTTTGTAAAATTTGTTGATAAAATAATATTTTTTGCCAGATTATTGAAATCTATTTTTAACCTTTTCATTCCCAAGCCGAGAACTGGCCTATGCAGTGGTCTTCAGGAATGGTCATTTGCTAGACAACAGGACTCTTTAAAAAAAAATTTAGGCCTGGAATGACTGGCTCATAAGCACGCATTCGAGTGATACTCTAAAAGAATAGTATTCCCTAGGCGTGTAAATGAATAGTATTCTATCCACAAAAGAACATGTTTTAGCCGTCTCGACTATCTAAGCTCCACCCACACCATGCTCATGTTTGGATCGATCGATCTCTGAACTCCCTGACTCAATTTCCAGAAAACTATACAGGTAAGGTGTTGAATATTTTGAAACTAATTTGACTGAGTGTTATGGCAGCAACAGCGCTCAGTCAAATTAGTTTCAAAATATTCAAGAGCATGTTTTATTAAATAGCAAAGACATACAGTTCGTACAACGTGTCGGTCTATTAAGAGTTAGATGGGCCAAATAGAATCATTTACGACCTAATGATTATGATGTCGGCCTACGCATCACTTCGTTGATTATGACGTCATATGGTTGTCTGTACAGTGGAAAGGTGAATTATTTACAGATTGTCAACCATTTGATAAGTGAACTGCCGGCACACAAAATCTGATTCCTGTGGTTATTAGCTCACCTGGCCAGAATGGCCAAGTGAGCTTATGCCATGGCGACCATCCGTCATCTGTCCATCCGTCAACTTTTCTTTAAACGGCTTCTCAAGAACCACTGGACCGATTTCAATTATATTGGGCAGGAAGTATCCTTAGGGCATAGGAATCCAAGTTTGTTCAAACAAAGTCGATCGGCCAATTTGGCCGGTGGCCATCTTGGATTTTTGCCGATTTTAGGAAATGTCTTTAAAAATCTTCTCCGAAACCGCTTGGTTAATCGATTCAAAACTCACGAAATATCATATAGGGAAAGAGCTGAACCAAACTTGTTCGAAGGAACTTGATTGGCCAAATGGTTAGGCGGTCATCTTGGATGACCTAGTTTTCGTGAAAACGACTTATTCTGCAGAACCGCTAAACGGATCGGGCTGAAATTTTGGTGATATGATTATGGACTAAGTGCCATTAAAGTTTGTTCATGGGAAGTTGATAGGTAAAAAACATGGCGGCCGTGGACCAATCAAATTTTAGCGTGTTTGGCTGCCATATTAAATTTTTTTATTTGATGGATTTTGAAGCCGAAATTGGTTTTCTTAACTCCGCTTACTTGTCAGTCAGCTGTCGTATAGCGATGACCCCATCCACCTGTATGTCCGTCCATCCATCTGTCTGTCAATCACCAACAGTGGCGGCTCATTTTGTTATTTCTTGATGGATTGACACCAAACTTGGTCACAATGTTAATGTTTAGGATAGGATGTCAAATGCCAGAGTTATCACTCCTTAAATATTTGCAGTCTCACTTTCATAGGGCAAATACAGGTTTGTTCCCACTGTCCATTATTTATCACCATGTTAGATTTTATTGCCAAACTAGATATTAAATTCCAATTAACAGATTAACCTTTCCAATACTGCCGAAATATTTAAGATATGTATTATGTGCTCTGACATCTATGCTCTTAAAAATATTTTGCAATGTATTTGATTGAAAGTTGTTGCTGCCTTAGGCAGCAATGAAAGTTGTTGCTGCCTAAGGCAGCAATGACTCAGTCAAATTATTTTTTAATTCTACTCCAGCTCACCATACCCCTGCTGCTAACTTGGTGATTCAGCCAGATGCGCATGCGTTAAATGGATTGTGTGGCGGTGGGGAATAACCTGCTATAAAGACCACCTACCTGCCTTTAGAGACCATTTTCTTCAATTGTATTTAAACCTCTGGTAACCGTCGGACTGAGTTTTTGCAGACGACATTCCAAAGGTTATATCTCTGAACGTGATAAATATTTTGAAAACAATTGGACTGAAAGCTGTTGGTGGCTAAGCCACCAACAACTTTCAGTCGAATTGTTTTCAAAATATTCAAGAAGGCAAGAACTTTTGAAAATTGAAATTATTTGCTGCACTGGCTTGCAGCAGTGAGACAGTTAAGAAACCATCTGTAGTTATCACTGATATCATCTATTTTCACTTAAACATTGTTCAAAATCACTAATGCAAAAAAAACAGTCCAGAGATTGTTGTCAATATCTCGAAAACTAAACCATTTGACTGAAAGTCATTGGAAGTGACACCGATGGATGTAAAACTTAAGTAAGATTAGTTGAAATTCCAGGTGAGCGATACAGGCCCATTGGGCCTCTTGTTTTGTTAGGAGGGTTTGAAATACATTTATCACTAAAAAAATCTAGCCTAGAAAATATACACATGTACCAGTATTTCTTTTGTACAGTCAAGTTATATTTTATAATGCTATCATATATTTATATTATATAGAATATATATTATTTAATATCTATTTTGATGTTTACTATTTTGATGTTATGTGATTGTACCCGAAGCAATCTTGTTATTGGTTTTCATATAGGGACGTGTGTTTGTAATTAGATGCATATCACATTCACGCACGCACACACACACTTGGCTTAAATGGGATTTGCAGTGTTTTTCTATTTGCCCATCTGTCATATATGAAGAAGTTATTGGTTTAATTGGCGTCTATCGAGTCCCTGATTCCAGGTCCCATTCACGCCATTCTAGGCTGGTTTTATTTCAGTCTATTATTGTAACTTCCCCAGCCTTTACACTGGTACCCATTTATACACCGGGTTGGAGAAAGGCAAGGAGCGAAGGAGATTGCCAATGCTTCCAATGACGGTGAGATAGTGCACAACTCAGGCGTGAACCAGGTTCTCTGGTTAAGTAGTCCTGAGTGTTAGCCACTACACCAAGCTGCGGTATCTGTCATGTATGACTGCTCAATTGCCTTAAGTACAACAATTAGGGAAACACCCACCAAATGTGAATCAGTTGCTTGCTTTATGGGGAGCCTTTCTTAAAGGATAACTAACCTCATCTCACGATAGCAATATAGATGCTCTAATAGGCCACTCATAAACTATGCAAGAAATTTTAAGCTTTTTACCATGCTGTTAAAGAAAGATATTCAGGCTTTAGTAGCTAAATGGTGATACATTTCTACAGCTTATGATGGCTGTCATGATTTACTCTTCAACCAATCAGAAAAAACCTAACATGTATGCCTCGGTATATGCGCTCAGTCATACCGGTGCCATCTATAGCTTGGCAATGTGGTATAAAAGCAACCATAGAGGTAAGTTGTTGAATATTTTGAAACTAATTTAACTGGAAGTTGTTTCTGCCTTAGGCATTTTGGGTATATGTACTCTGTTACTGAGGCTGGGCCTTTCGTGTATAAGTATAATGTTCAAAATTAACATCTTGTCGATTTTATCACTATAAACTGAAGGGTGGGCATAGTGGCCACAGAAATAAATTCAAAGTTAAAATGGTTAGAAATGTACACAAGTTTCTTTGTTATGGACACAGCAAAGGATTGCATATTGACATCAGAGTGGTAAAGGTTAATGGGCACGGTTGATCAATAAAATTTAAATATTTGCTAATTTAAAGTCCATTTGCAGGCCAAGAGAAGCTTAATTTTGACAATTTACAACTTAACTGAGTCAATTCACCTTTCCAGAGTACCCACCCATTATATGACATCATAATGAACGGAATGATGTGTAAAATGACATCATAATGAATGACGTCGATAAGTACGTCACAAATGCATATTTGAAGACAGTCTATGTGTTGTTGTACAAATTGTTTCCCTTTACTATTTAATAAATATTCTGTTGAATATTTTGAAACTAATTTGACTGGGTGCTGTTGCTGCCATAGGCAGCAACAGCACCCAGTCAAAATAGTTACAAAATATTCAACAGCTTCCCTGTATAGTTTTCAGGAAATTGATAGCTAGGGCATTCGGTGATCGATCAATCCCAACATGTCGAGGTGTGGGTGGAGCTTAGCTAGTGATGGGCGGGGCATAGCTAAAAATGGATAGGTCCATTCCTTCATAATTCAAAAAGGTTCATTATCACGTCAGTCATTCAAGTGTTAAATAAAGAAATCGCCATGCCTTAATAACACTGCAGCAGCCGTTTTTGGCTAACTTGATCATTAATGGGTGACGCTGGGCTCACGTTTTCCTATCAAATCTGATGGCTACTATGTGATTATAAGCTTGAAGATGAACATGTAAATTTTTGTGTAGAATGGATGAATCAAGTTTTAGCTATACCTCACCCATCTCTAGCTAAGCTCCATCCACACTTTGCCCATTTTGGGATAAATTAGATCCCTGCAGTCAAATTGGTTTCAAAATATTCAACAGCATGTTATTAAGTAGTAAAGACATACAATTCGTACAACAACTCTTAGTCCATGATCAATTATGCATTTGTGACGAACTTATATACGTCATTTATGACGTAATTGATTGTCGTCCGCTTACACATCACCTAGTTGATTATGATGTCATATGATTGATGGATAAACTGGAATCCTCCATTGCATAAGCCCACTGACTTGTGTGGGAAAGAAGCCTATGATTTTGGACTACTGGTCATCTTGAACATACCGAATGATCACTGTTTAGATTTCTCAGATCATTTACTGTCCTCACAATCCTTTTGTCCGCTGAATTTATGTATGACACCTTTCATAATATTATTCTATCTTCCAAGGGCAGTTCCTATACTTAAGAAATCATTGTAAATGATGGCCATATTTTGAGTTTCTTATTACTGTGAAAATACAGATCGTCTAAAAGGGAATAACTGAGAATAGATTGTGATTTATGCACTATATATCATGATATTTTCAAGGACAAAGTCTAGCTGTTGTATGTCATTGGCAGAGCTCCTGTTCACTTCAAAGAAAGATTCCCACAAATTCATTAGTATCTGATTTTCTGTAGACATGTCTGTCCAATGAAATTAATTTCAAATCCTATCTCGGAAATCGACAGCATTGAAGGAAGGGAAATTACAAATGATTTTTATTGGTAATTTCATACAATATTAAATAAATTACCATCGGTAAAATTGGTGACCAAGCTGGTGCTTCTCACTCCGCCGTGTGTCAACTGTGTGTCCAGGTATACCGCATAGGCCTACCTGAATATAACGAAAGCACACCTATATATAGGTTTGTAAGTGATATGAATAGTATTCTATATAGGCGCGCTGATGTAGAGCGATTAACTCACTACTGCTAACTCACTATTGATCCTTTTGAAAACGTTATATTTAAAAGTCACTTTTTCTAGTGGAAGTAACAAGTTTCAGTAGAAATGATTTCAAAATACACTGCTGGTTTCCAAGGTCACAATATGATGCCCACTGCATATTTTGAAATTCGTGTGACTGAATGTAGGGTTAGGGAACAACGGTTTTCAGTCAAATTGTTTTAAAACTAGACAGTATTTTACCTGTAGGATGTAGTGGCTAATCAGCGTAACACGAATATAACTGAGCTTAAATGACCGGCTATAGCGGGTATTATTTATTCGCTTGGCATACACCAGACCGCATAGGCATAAGTCCAGCTGCGTCAGTGATTGGTTCCAGCCAGAGTGACATAAATTGTATTTAGCGGCTTTTTTCTAATTATTCTGATTTATTGTTGATTATTATATGAAGCTTTCATTCAAGAGTATGTGTTAGTTCTCTGATCCTTTCCTTTAACAATCCCAATCTAAGATGATATTTCCAGATTACTTTTCAAGCATACTGATTGAGGACAGAGTCCTATTTTCAGGTCAGTTAAATGTTACTCTTTCGAGCTAAAAATAACTACAGTGTTTCCCAATTTGCTTTTATTTGTTCATTTATTAGCTCAATTGCTTGAAAGGCCAAATGAGCTTATGCCAGGGCAACTGTCTGTCATTAACCTTCCCTTTAACCATCACATTTTATTTGCAGCCAAGACAAAATAATTTTTCAAAATTTATCACTGGATCAAGGCAGTCATTCCAATTGTAAATGTTTAAACATAATTTACTCTTAGTCTGCAAATGGACATTGCTCAAGATGAGTAGTCGAGTACAGAAGCCGTTTTTGATCGACTTGAGTGTTAAAGGGTTAACCGACTTCCCAAGATCTACTGGGACAGTTTCAAATAAAGTTGTCAGGAAATATCGTCAGGTCAGGCATTTTTAGAAACACCCTTAAAGATCTCCAAAACCACTTGGCCAATTGATGTGAAAAGGATTATCTATGGTAATATCTGAACCAAAATTTCTCAAGAGAATGGACCTTTCCAGTTTTGGCTAAGCTCTTCCCACCTCTAGCTAAGCTCCACCCACACCATGCTCGTGTTGGGATCGAATGATCCTTGAACTTCCTAACTATCAACTTTCAGAAAATTATACAGATATGCTGTTAAATATTTTAAAACTAATTTGACTGGGTGCTTTTGCTGCCTATGGCAGCAACAGCGCCCAGTCAAATTTATTTCAAAATATTCAAAAGAATATTTATTAGATAGTAAAGACATACAATTCATACAACAACGCATAGTCCGTCTTCAATTATGCGTTAGTGACATACTTATCTATGTCATAATGACATCATTGATTATGATGTCATTCTAGACATCATGTAGTTAATTATGATGCCATAAAATGAATAGATAAAGTGGAAAGGTCTATTGGTTAATTTGTCTCATGACAATCCTCCAGAAATTTGCATGGCATGAATATTCCACGTTCCTGCGATCCTGGACAACCATTTACAGTGGGAAAACCAAATTTTAACACACTAACCCACTGGTTGCTCTGGGAGACAACCTAAAAAAAATAATGGTAGTTTTAATTGGCTGCATAAATACTTATGTTGAGAATTCATGTACTCTGTTAATATAATGATTCAGTTGGCATTTATAAATATTCTACATTCGGTAGGCGATAAATCACAACAATACTTTTTTTCATCAGAATTAAATTTACAAGAATGGTCAATTTTGATGTATTGAAGCCTATGGAGAAAATACGTTTGTGGCATGTTTCGTCATTTATCAATTGATTAAAACCAAATTTGGCGAATATGCTCCTTTAGGCAATATTTTTTGGGGCTATACGTATGAAGTGGCCACACCCTTAAACAAGGGCCATAACTCTGGTTCATTAATGCGTTTTAAGTATTTAAGTCTATGGGGGCAAATATACATTTGTGGCATGTTTAATCATTTATTGATGGGTTAAAACAAAATTTGCTAGATATGTTCATTTACACAACATCTATTGGAGCTATGAATATGAAGTGACCACATTCTTAAACAAGGGCCATAACTAGAGTTCATTAAGACATTTTTAAATTATTGAACCCTATGGGGAAAACTATTGATCCTTTTGAACATATTTTCGTCAGTTGTTGAGATTAAAGCCAAATTTAGCAGATATATTCCTTCAGTAAAATATCTATTTGAACTATGAATATAAAGTCTGCACCTTTAAGCAAGGGCCATACCTCTGGTTCATTAAGTCTTGAAAATTGAAAATTCATTTTCATTAAATTTCATAACTTTAGCAGATATGTTTCTTCAGTCAAATATCTATTTGCCCTGAATATGAAGAAGCCACAACTTGAATTAAGGGCCATAACTCTGACTCAAGGCATCTTAAGTATTGACCCATATGGGGAAAATTATCGGTGTGACAGTTCGTAAATTGTTAATGAATTAAAACAAGATTTGTCAGAAACGTTCATTTCATACACTTAAATAATTTGACAATGGTGTTAAGGATGGCTTGATTAATGGTACTGTTCCTGTTGGTCAATCATGTCAATAGACTTGCATTTCCACATCCAAACATTTAACTGTGACCTTGCCATTGCCCCTTTGGTAAAGGTCAGTGTTGTGACACTTGAACTATTGATCAATAATGTCAGTGATGGCTGCCACATTGATCAATGGTACGTTTCCCGTTGGTGAATAATGTCAATGACACCAATATTCTTGCATTTCTTCATCCAAATTATTTACTGTGACTTGTTCCATTGGTAAATGTCATCTGCTGTATCAATAATGTCATGGATGGCTGCCCCATTAGTCAATGGTACTTTTCCCATTGGTCAATAGTGTCAAGGACACAAATATTTTCGCATTACCATCATAAATGGTTCCTTGTGACCATTGCCATATTGGTAAATGGCATCTGTTTGTACATTTGAACTATTTTGATAATAGTGTCAGGGATGGCTGGTCCATTGCTCAATGGCACTTTTCTTGTTGGTCAATAATGTCAAGGATGGCAATATTCTTCTATTTCCTTATCCAGATTCTTTACTGTAACGATTGTTCCATTAGTAAATGACATCTGTTAACACACTTGAACAATTTGAGAGTAATGTCAGAGATGGCTGCCCCATTGACCAGTTGTACTTTTTCCATTAGTTAATAATGTCAAGAATGCCAATATTCTTGCATTTCCTCCAAGTCTGCTTGTGACCATTGCTCCATTCATAAATGGCATTTGTTATGTGTGCCCCATGAGCCAATGCAGCTTTCTCTGGTGGTCACTAGTTTAGTAATTTATGTAAACATGTTTACTGTTCCTTATCAGCTAGGTGAGTACTATGGCCACAATTAATGGATGATTGCTTAGCTCTGTAGCTATCAAGAATTATTTTGGTTCTGCCCTAAATGTTTGTATTTCCTTTCATAATTTTCACATTTGGAAGTTAGATTTCACTGATTTGTATAGAAATGTTTGTATTTTCAGCCAAAATGTTAAGATTTTTCATGTTTTTGTTTCAAATACTGAGGTTGTTAGTGAGCAATGCAGGTCAATAGAGAAATCTGATCTGTCAGTCAAGTATATAATGTGAATCCATTACATGCCATGTAGGCTGATATAATCATTATGACGTATTATAGCTTTGTCATGGAAGCTGTAAAAGGCAGTCAAGTGTACGAATTGTATGTCTTTGACGAATTTATAGTTTAATAAACATTCTGTTGAATATTAATAATATAACTAATATGACTGGGAGCTGTTGCTGCCTCCATAGGCAGCAACAGCCCCCAGTCAAAATATCGAATAGCTTACCTGTATTGTTACCTTGAAATTGGGATGCTGGGAATGCACGGCTTAACCCGTTAATACTTTAAAAAAATTAAATTTTTTCATTCCAAATGTCCATTTGCAGACCAAGAGATTATTTTTGAAAATTTACCAGTGGAATGACTGGCTCGGTTATCGAGCCAGTCATTCCAGTGGTAAATCTTCCAAAATAGTCTTCTCTTGGTCTGCAAATTGACATTTGTCAAGGTCACTGCAGAAGCCATTTTTGTCCGATTTTTGGGTTAAAGTATGTAAATTGATCCCAACACGAGCAAAACCTTGAAGTGGGAATGGGCGGGGCATAGCTAGCTGTGGATCCATCTGTTATATTATCTAAATGAACAATGCACGCACGCACGCACGTACGCACGCATGCACGCACGCACACACGCACACACACATGAGTGGCATAACATGAGTAAAGATGAGTGGCATAACATGAGTAAAGAAAGAATATAAATATACATACATGAAACAATCTTATTAACCTTTTAACACTTGTATCGGCCAAAAACGGCTTGTGCAGTCGTCTTTAGAAATGTCCATTTTCAGACCAAGGGGCTATTTTTTATGTTTTCCCTACTGGAATGACTTGCTCGATAATGAAGCCAGTCATTCCATTGATAAATTTTCAAAAATACTCTTTCTCTTGGTCTGCAAATGGACACTTTCTATGAAAAAACTGAAATTTTCTTGAACAAATTCGAGTGTTTAAAGGTTAAGCATACTTTTAAGATATTTAATGGTATGCTTCATTTCTGTGATTTACTATTAAAATACTGATGATATTTTAATTTTATGAGTTTGTGTTGTATGTAGACCATTCAAGTTTATCCATCAATCATATGACATCATAACCATCTGGATGATGTCATAATCAATGACATGAATGACGTAGATAAGATCGTCACCAATGCTTATTTGATGACGGACTAAGCGTTGTTGTACGAATTGTATGACTTTACTATTTAATAAACATGCCGTTCAATATTTTGAAACTAATTTGACTGGGTGCTGTTGCTGCCATAGGTAGCACCAACAGCACCTACTCAAATTAGTTTCAAAATGTTCAATGACTTACATGTATAGTTTTCTGGATATTGATAGTCAGGGAGTTCAGGGATCGATCGGTCCAAACACAGGCGAAGCGTAGGCGGAGTTTAGCTAGAGATTGGCGGGGCAAAGCTAAAACTGGATTCCTCCATTATATTGAAGGTTTATATGTAATGGACATGTGTCCATCAAATCAGCTATTTCATAATATATGTCAAAAATATCTAAAGCAACATTAGTAACGGTTACAAACTATTCATCATAGGAGTCAAATGTTATTCAACACTGATCCAGTGTTTCTCACGCTAGCTATATTTTGGACACCACATGGGGCCTGATACTCTGAAATTTGGGGCTCCAGAGCTGAAATCTGGGATCCCAAATTCACCTTTCCAGAGTGCCCACCCATCATATGACGTCATAATCAACTATGTGATGTGTAGAATGACATCATAATGAATGACGTCATGAATGAGGTCGATAAGTACGTCACAAATTGGATGTCTGCTATTTAATAAATATTCTGTTGAATATTTTGAAACTAATTTGATTGGGTGCTGTTGCTGCCATAGGCAGCAACAGCACCCAGTCAAATTAGTTACAAAATATTCAACAGCTTCCCTGTATAGTGTTCAGAAAATTGATAGTTATGGCAGGCAGGGATCGATAAATCCCAACACGGCGAGGTGTGGGTGGAGCTTAGCTAGTGGAGCATAGCTTAGCTAAAAATGGAAAGGTACATTACTGAAATCTGGTGTCCCCAAGCAGTATTTCTTATCAATACTAGACCTTAGACTCACCTATGAATTATAATGGTTTAATTTGTACATATTTTTGTGCAAAGGCCTATAAAACCATATTTAATTTTTATAAGATTTTCAGGCGTCTCATAGGACCCACTGACACTACTTCTGGGCTCCCAAGCTGCATTTTTTGGGTATATACCCTCAAAAGGACCCTTAGGAGAATCCATGCACTGATCTAACCGTCAGGGGCAGCATAATTTTCTCTTGTGTAAGTGGTTATGTGTACAGCCGTTAACTGCCCATAAGAGAATTACACCAATTCTGAGATAAGATAATATTCCATTGTTATGTGGATTGGCATGATTCAACCCATTTGGAGAAATAGTCCTGCAGAATGATTATATCCTTGTTTCATGAGTATGCTATAGTGGGATTGCATAGCTCATCTATGACTAGTATCAAAAGGTACTGCTGCCAATTTTGCTTGTAATATGGCCATTGATGTTCGTGGCCCAGCCATTTCTTCCTGGGCAGGTCTCACACGTCGTCCAGATTGCTACACCTGTGATTATTTCCGGCCAATTGAAATGTGTCTTGCTTTGCGGTCATGTATCTGTCAAAGGACTTTGGCAGAAACAAAATTCCGTTTTAAGAAAGTGGCATTGAGGAATCCAGTTTCCCAGTCAATCATATGACTACATAATCATAATCAAATATGTCGTATGTAGGTTGACGTCATAATTAATTACGTCATGAATGACTCGATTTAGTCCATCTTAAACGCTTAATAGTCCTAGTCCGTCACGTACGAATTGTATGTCTTTACATGTTTGGTGTCACATTGGATTTTTTATTTGAGGATTTTGAAGGTGCAATTAGTTTTGTATGGGTTATAGGTTTGCTGATTTCAAATTTTCCAGATTCAAAATTGTTTGATAAATGGTTTGGTGGCCATCAAGGATCCTTTTCCCGCCAAAAACTCCCATACTAAAGCAATAGGAAATTTAGTTTTCTCGAGAACCACTAGGCTGATTTCAATTATACTTGGCAGGAAGCATCCTTAGAGGATAGAGATCCACGTCCAAATGAAGCCAATCAACCAATTTGGCCAGTGGTCTTGAATTTGGCCAATTTTTATAAACGTCTTTAAAAATCTCAGAAAGTGCTTGCAGGATTGATTCAAAACTCATGCAACATCATCTAGACCAAGTTTGTTCAAGGGAACTTGATTGACCAAATGCTTCTGCGGCCATATTAGATGATATAATTTTCATGAAAACAACTCCCGAATCGCTGAATGGATCCGCCTGAAATTTGGAAGTATGATTAGGGACTAGGGCCATTCAGGTTTGTTCAAAGGAAGTTGGTACATTAAAAACATGGCCATCATTGACCAATCAGATTTCAGGGTTTTGGCGGATCATTTGAAAATCAAACTTTGGTTGATTGATGGATTTTGACAGTGAAAGTGCTAAAATATATGTTTGCATGGGCGCGATATACGACTTCGTGCTCTTGAATCTGATTCATGGATCAGGTTGTTCAAATGGAGCTGATTGGTCAATTCGATCGGTTGGCAGTCATCTTGGCTTTTGAGCGATTTTCCAGCTACCATTTGTGTTTTAAAAACATTTTTTTCTGTTCATGCCAAATTCTTTAGGCCTCTATTTGTAGGTCTTTCTTAAGTTCCGGTATCCATCATGGATTTTCTACGGTCTACGGGAAGGAATATAACAGTTTTAAATACAACAATCTCACTAGCCAATGTCACCACGCGCCTCTTGTTCTAATAACAACCTACGTTTTTTTTAACTTGCGAGGTATGAATGTTTGATCATTCTGCTTTAAATGTCTGCCTGAATTTATGCAGACTACATTTTCCCTGGGGTTTAAATACGGATACGCTGAAAATTTTGAAAACAGTTCGACTGCAAGTTGGTGGTGGCTAAGCCACCAACAACTTTCAGTTAAATTGTTTTCTTAATAGTCAATATATCCGGAATTCTTGCACTTTGAAATTATTGGCTAGTGGCTTGCAGCGGTTAGACAGTTAAAGCCCTAACAGACTTCGCTATTCTATCGTCACATCACAATTTTGCACAATACTCTTGATCTCGTCAACTTTCACAATTTACTTGGAGATTTCCAGAGAAACGCTAAGATTGGGTATTGTGATTTGATAATAATCGTCAGGTGACAATGAACTATAGGAAGCAGCAGATACAAGTAAAATTAGTTTCAAAATATTCAACGGAATATTCCTTACCTCAAAAAGAATTAGTGTTAATGTTCCAAATATAGACAGTGATTGTGATACTTGGCTCAACTACTATGTTCCAGACGATGTAGTGGGCATTCTTTGAACAAGGAAATTAGGAATTAATATTTACAAATATAATAGACAAATATTAATAGCATAAATAAACAACCATACATCAAACAACGATACATCAAACAACCATACACCAAACAACCATACATCAAACAACCGTACATCAAACAACCGTACATCAAACAAACATACATCAAACATCCATACATCAAACAACCATACATCAAACAACCATACATCAAACAACCGTACATCAAACAACCATACACCAAACAACCATACATCAAACAACCGTACATCAAACAACCGTACATCAAACAAACATACATCAAACAACCGTACATCAAACAAACATACATCAAACAACCGTACATCAAACAACCGTACATCAAACAAACATACATCAAACATCCATACATCAAACAACCATACATCAAACAACCGTACATCAAACAACCGTACATCAAACAACCATACACCAAACAACCATACATCAAGCAACCGTACATCAAACAACCGTACATCAAACAAACATACATCAAACATCCATACATCAAACAACCATACATCACACAACCATACATCAAACAACCATACATCAAACAACCATACATCAAACAACCATACATAAGACAACCAGACATCAAACAACCGTACATCAAACAACTGTACATCAAACAACCGTACATCAAACAAAATACATCAAACAACCATACATCAAACAACCATACATCAAACAACCGTACATCAAACAACCATACACCAAGCAACCGTACATCAAGCAACCGTACATCAAACAACCGTACATCAAACAAACATACATCAAACAACCATACACCAAACAACCATACACCAAACAACAATACATCAAACAACCGTACATCAAACAACCATACATGAAACAACCATACATCAAACACCCATACATCAAGCAACCATACACCAAACAACAATACATCAAACAACCATACATAAGACAAGCAGACATCAAACAACCGTACACCAAAAAACCATACACCAAACAACCATACACCAAACAACAATACATCAAACAACCATACATGAAACAACCATACATCAAACAACCATACACCAAACAACCATACATGAAACAACCATACATCAAGCAACCATAAATTAAACAACCATACATCAAGCAACCACGCATCAAGCAACTGTACATCAAACAACCATACATCAAACAACCATACATCAAACAGCCATACATGAAACATCATACATAAAACATCCATACATAAAAAACAACCATACATAAGACAACCATACATAAGACAACCGTACATCAAACAACCGTACATCAAACAGCCATACATCAAACAACCATACATCAAACAACCACACAACAAACAACCGTACATCAAACAACCGTACATCAAACAAGCGTACATCAAACATCCATACATCAAACATCCATATATCAAACAATCATACATCAAACATCCATACATCAAACAACCATACATCAAACAACCCTATATCAAACATCCATGCATCAAACAACCATACATCAAGCAACCATACATCAAACAACCGTCCATCAGGCAACCATAAATTAAACAACCATACATCAAGCAACCACGCATCAAGCAACTGTACATCAAACAACCATACATCAAACAACCATACATCAAACAGCCATACATGAAACATCATACATAAAACATCCATACATAAAAAACAACCATACATAAGACAACCATACATAAGACAACCGTACATCAAACAACCGTACATCAAACAGCCATACATCAAACAACCATACATCAAACAACCACACAACAAACAACCGTACATCAAACAACCGTACATCAAACAAGCGTACATCAAACATCCATACATCAAACATCCATATATCAAACAATCATACATCAAACATCCATACATCAAACAACCATACATCAAACAACCACACATCAAACAACCGTACATCCAACAACCGTACATCAAACATCCAATCGTAAAACATCCATACATCAAACAATCATACATCAAACATCCATACATCAAACAACCATACATCAAACAACCCTATATCAAACATCCATGCATCAAACAACCATACATCAAACAACCGTACATCAAACAACCATACATAAGACAACCATAGATAAGACAAAACATAGATAAGATATTCATACCATACAAAGGACAACCATACATTAAACAACAATATATGAGGCAACCATACATAAGACAACCATATATCAAACAACCATACATCAAACATCCGTACATCAAACAAGCATACATACAATGCACATTGGGAAAAAAACTAACTATAACTAGGGCCATATTCTCACTAGCGAGTTAATCAGGAATAACGCCATACTTCAGTATGGTGTTATTCCTGATTAGGTCTCTAGTCAAAAAACAGCCTAAGACAGAATCTTAACATATAGCAAGAATATAGGTACAAGAAGTCAGAAGTAGGTAATGCACTCAATAACCAATGTTGTAAAAGTGAGCGATAAATCCCAATAACATAGCATGTGTTTCCATCGTCAGCCATCCTTGCTGGGACTAGGTAGATTTCCGTCAAATTTAGTTTTTCCATGAAGCCAGTATGTTGTCTGCAGTCCCTTTCCCTGGAAAATATGATATCGGGTGAAAATATATTGTAAGCAGAATTGAAGAGTTTGTATTATGAATGAAATAATCATCATGCTGACGGAGAATGATGATGGTGATGATGATGATGATGGTGATAAGGATAATGATGATGATGTGTTTACCACCATCAGCATATCATCATTCTCATCATCTTCATCATCATCATCATCACCACCATCAACATCCTGTTCATTGCCATCTTCCTCATAGGCGTTGCACCATCATCGTCATGATTATCATCACAGTCATTGATATAACTGTCATCATCACCATCGTCAATATCATCAGAACCTCCACTACCACAACCAATATAATATTAATCATTGATTACTATTATATTGATGGTTGTGATGGAGGTTCTGAATAATCATCAACATTATCATCATCACTATCGTCAACAACACCATCATCACTATCATCAACAACAAAACCACCACCAGACACCAGACACCACCATCATCATCCTCATCATTGTTACCGACCTCCTCCTTTCCCTCCTCCCCCTCCTCCTCCCCCCCCTCCTCCCCCTCCTCTCCCCTCTCCCTCATCCCCCTCCTATCCTCCTCCGCCCCCCTACTCCCCTCCTCCTCCTCTCCTCCCCTCCTCTCCCTCCTCATCATTCTCATCCTCCGGCTCCCCTCCTCCTCCCCTCCCCTCCTCCTACTCCCGCTCCGCCTCCCGCTCCCCTCCTCCTCCCCCTCCCCGTCCTCCTCATCCTCCTCATCCTTCTCCTCCTCCCATCCTCCTGCTCCTCCTCCTCGCCCTCCCCCACTCCTCCTCCCCTCTTCCTCTCACACTCCTCATTTCCCCACTCCTCCGCATCCCCTACTCCTCCCCCACTCCTCCCCTCCCCTCCTCCTCTTCCTCCCCCTCCTCCCCACTCCTCCTCCCCCTCCCCCCCACTCCTCTCCCTCAGTCCTCCTCCTCCTCCCCCTCCTCCTCCCCCTCGTCCCCGCACTCCCCTCCCTCCTCCCCACTCCTCATCTCCCACTCCTCCTCCTCCTCCCCACTCCTCCTCCTCGTACTCCCCTCATCCTCCCCACTCCTCCCCCTCATCCTCCCACCACTCTTCCTCGTCATCCTCCTCCTTCCCCCACTCCCCTCCCTCCTTCTACTCCCCTCCCCCTCCTCCCCACTCCTCCTCCCCTAGTCCTCCCCCCCTCCTCCTCCCCACTCCTCATCCCCGCCTCCTCCTCCCCCTCATCCTCCCACCACTCCACCTCCTCCTCCTCCCCCTCATCGTTCTCCTCCTCCCCCTTCTCCTCCCCTCTCCTACTCCTCATCTCCTCCTCCTCGTTCCCCTCCTCCACCTTCTCCTCCTCCGCCCACTCCTCCCCTCCTCCTCCTCCTCCTCCTCCTCCTCCTCCTCCTCCTCATCATCATCATCATCATCATCCTCACAGTGAGCACCGCCACCCTTTTCTTAGTCCACGTAATTAATAGGATTTTTGTTATCTAACTAAGACTAAGCCAATAGCATGGGTAGTTTGCTACTAGAAATGGCTAATCAGGCAAATACTGAATGATGTGGCCATAGTCTTAAAAATTGTGTACACTGCAGTCTAGTTTAATAGTAATTAATTTAACATTAAAATGTATGTGATGCACCATCTTCCACCAAATTTGTTGAAAAATGTACACCAGTTCAGCTTTTAAGTTAATTTTGAAAATTTCAAATTTTGACATCGGAGTGGTACCATGCAAGAATATCTCTATAGTTAAATCCTGATTGATTATCGTAATAGTACCTTAATATCCATGGTGCCTCTTTTAGAGATATGATAAACGGACGAGGACACGTCATAAAGCGCTCGGCGGGTGGACGAACTGATATGAATACGACTCGCTAGAAGCCAATGAAAATAGAACAAACAAAATAGATGAATCCGGTTTATCGATCAATCATATGACGTCATAAGTAACAGCGTCACATGTAGGCTAACGTCCTACTCAATTGTGTCATGAATGACGTAACTTAGTCCATCAAAAACGTGTAATAGTCCGTCGAGATGTACGAATTGCATGCCCACTATTTAATAAATATGCTGTTGAATATTTTAAAACTAATTTGACTGTGTTGTTGCTGCCACAACTACAGTCAATTTGGTTTCAAAAAATTCAGCAGCTTACCTGTAGAGTTTTATGAAAAGTGGGATTCAGGGAGTGCAGCGATCGATCCCAACACGGGTAAAGAGTGAGTGGAGCTTAGCTAGAGATGGGTGAGGCATAGCTAAAAATGCATTCATCCATTGTGTCAAAATGTCACAGGTGTACTACTTATCAATAGTGGGATATATTTTTAGCCACGCCAAGCCCATTTCTAGCTTAAAGGTGCACATTCACAGCAAAATGACTGAAAATAAAATATATACTTTTTAGAGGTTTAAACTGTGGCCCTAGATGTAAAGAAACGAAATAAATCTCAACATATGATGATTTCGTTACGTATGAATTCAAATAATTTTTTTAAGTTGTGAATATGCTAAGATTTATTTCGTTTCCTTGCATATAGTCACACAATTCAAGCCACTCAAAGTACACAATTGTAACAGTTTTATTGCATTCTGTTGTGAATACGCACCTTTAAATCCCACAAAGGGCGTGTTGAAATCGATGTATATATTTTGAAAGCTGAATTGCCAGTATTCCAATTTCAAGATAATTATACAGGTAAGCTGTTGATTGAAATATCCTTTGGCTCACCACTGTGAACTTTATGATTATTGAATATCGAAATCGATCAAGTATTACACCTCTGGGTGAAATTCTAAGCTATCTGAGGCAATGGAGTGAATGGATACATCAAATAGGTCACTCAATTATCTGATGTAATAATCTATTACGTCACGGTTTAAATGAAATCACAATCAAAATGACTTACAAGTCGTCTTTCCAGAGTATCCATCCATAATCTGACTTCGTATGACGTCATAATCAGCTCAGCGCGTGTACGATGACGTCACAATCATTACGCCACAAAGGGTTCCATATAGACCGTCATCAAATCTCAAATAGTCCGACATGTTGTACGAATTGCATGTCTGTAATTTTTTGCTATTTAATAAACATGCTGTTGAATATTTTGAAACTAATTTGACTGGGCGCTGTTGTTGTTGCCTTAGCTTACCAGTGTATTTTTTTGTTGGAATTTGATAGTTAGGGTGTTCAGAGATCGAGCGATCCCAACACGAGCGAGGTGTGGGTGGAGCTTAGCTAGAGATGGGCGGGGCATAGCTAAAACCGGAAAGGTTTGGAACAGTCCGTCAAGTGTACGAATTGTATGTTTCATGGATTTACAACTTAATACACATTCTGTTGAAAATATTGAATGTAAAACCCAGTCAGATAAGTTTCAAGTTATTCAACAGCTTATTTGTATAGTTACATAGAAATTTAGATTCGGGTAATTCAGGCTTCAAAGCGTATGCATTCCAAGCACGTGCGCACTGTGGGCGGAGCTTAGCTATTAAAGAGCGGACACAGATACACTATCGCCTCTCCAATAGTAGAATAGCTGTGAATTTAGGCAGCAAAAGCTACCAGTCAAATTAATTTCAAAATGTTCAACATACTACATTTTATTACATGCATCTTAAAGAATGTGCTGTATTTGTACCCCCATTTTCAAGGTAACTATACACGGCCCAGTCGAATTAGTTTCAAAATATTCAACAGAATATTTATTAAATAGTAAATCCATCAAAGATATTCAATTCGTACTCATGGCGTAACTTTTAATGTTCACGACGGAGCTAGATACGTCATTCATTATGCATTTTGATTGTGACGTCAGTCTATATGTGACATAATTGATTTTGACGTCATATACTTTAGTGACGGATCGGAGCCACCCATTGTCTTGGACATTTGAGTCATACCCTCTAAGTCTCTCAGCCTTTTTACACCACTGTCTACATATGCATACTATTACGTTTTGCAGTTCAATAATCGATCAATTGAGAGCTCGATAATTCAGGATAATGATTATCAATTTTATATAGATTATTGACTTTATTGATTCGTGGCATTATTTGAATTTTATATTCACTACTCATGAATCATAAATGCGGGATCAAATAAGTTCTCTAGGTGATAAACACGTAGGCCTATATAGTTACAAATACTATTAAAATTTTAAAACCTTATGTTGCCTACACATCCAATACTCAATCTGTTCTAGGCCAATACGACTAGCGGCATACTTTAATTCACCTTTCCAGCGTATCCATTCATCATCAGACCTCGTATGACGTCATAATCAGCTCAGCGTGTGTATGATGACGTCATAATCATTACGTCACAAAGGATTCAATATAGACCGTCACTAAATCTTAAATGGTCCGACACGTTGTATGAAATGTATATCTTTGTAATTCTTTGCTATTTAATAAACATGCTGTTGAATATTTTGAAACTAATTTGACTGGGCGCTGTTGCTGCTTTAGTTTCAAAATATTCAACAGCTTATCTGTGTATTTTTTTGGAAATTGATGGTCAGGGTGTTCAGAAATCGATCGATCCCAATACGAGCAAGGTGTGGGTGGAGCTTAGCTAGAGATGGGCGGGGCATAGCTAAAACCCGAAAGGTCCATTAGTCAAATGAAGCTAATCAAGTGACCCATCCCTCATCCCTACCTTGCCCGTGTGATTCCATGCGGGAAGCTGTATTAACACTGTCTCCAAAAAGGCAATATCGAGGCATAGCTAGGCCAACAACACCTGCATTGCAAAATGGTAAGTACAAGCGGTATATCATATATCACATAAGTAGGTTATATTCCATTGCATAAAAACATTACATATTGTCAAAAAAAATGCGATTAGTCTAGTTTGTCCCTGATAACGCATGTTACTGGGCCAATACAGGACCGTATTGACCCAGTATTGGCCAGATACAGGCCCAGTATCCTGCATTATCAAGGGTGCAGGAGCTTACAGTCGCCGTTGTTTCACGGCGATGCAGTAACAATGCACATGTTGGAACGTTATTACTGTTTAATATTGTAATGTGAAATATCGTAATGAATTTTACTGAAAAGATCCAAAATGTTAACCCTTCTTATGTCAACAGCGCATTAAAACGCTCAAAATACTATTTCAAATTTATTTCAATTAAACATTTAATTGTCAAAACGTTTCAAGATCAATAAGTGGACCGAGTCAAATCAGGCCATACTCACTCATTAGGAAATTTGTCTAGAAACAAACTTACCGTGGTAGATGTGACAATCTGGGCTATGATTCGGAATGGGAACGTTTTACAATGTGCTCTCTCTCTCTCTTTAAAACAGGAAAAAATGTCCATTTTAACACCTTTTTAACCTTCTTGTGTCAACAGCGCATTAAAGCGCTCAAAATACTATTTAGTATTTATTTCAATTACACATTTATTTGTCACGTGTTTTCAAATTTCTTTTAGATTTTTGGAGCCAAAAGACTATTTTGTAAATTTACCAAAAAAATATTTCTGCTATCCTTCATATGGCCATTCATCAAAAGTATAATGGTCAAGAAAATTCAAATTTCTGCTTAAAATGTCTATCTATGATATATACCTATCACCAATTTAGTTATTCACTTTTACATGTTAAAGTATGTTAAGCAAATGTATTTAAAGTTAAAGGGGCGGGGAGGGGGGGGGGGGTTAGGTGGGTGGGGGGGGGGGTTGCCTCACGCTTCAAACCAAAAAATATTTTACGGTTGTTTTTCTATAGGCTAAGTAACGCAATTAAGAAACAGACTCGGTACCATCTACACTACAGTCGTCTTGATTAATGTCCATTTGCAGTCCAAGAGAAGATTTTTGAAAATTTACCACCGTAATGATTGGTTCGGTAACCGAGCCAGTCATTCCAGTCGAAAAATATTCTTCTCTTGGCTTGCAAATGGACATTGGCTATGTAAAGACGTGAATATTATCCCTTTAAATTGGTTTAATACCACTTTGATGGTCATGCCGGTCTAAAATGGGCAACACACATATATACAATGATAAAAAAGACCGGCAAAATATTATCAACTTTTGTTTCAGAAATTCGGAAAATATAAGTGTATGAACAGTTATAATAATAGCAACCAAGCTATTCATACTTAAAAAATAAAGCCTTGTTATCATAGATTCTAAAATTACTATGATAAATATTGTGGCTTCATTATTCTTAGTGTATTGTCTGTATATGTCATCCCTTCCCCTCCCCATTATCTTATTTATGTGGAATGAGAAAGATAGCAATATTTGCTCACGTTTCCGAGCATAATCATCTTAACTGTATAGTTATTTATGCAGAATGACACAAGTGAATGATGATTGTCACACTGCGTTGAGTTAATGTGTCAGGCAACAAGAGATAGGGGCCTACATGTCCTTCAAAATATATGTCTAACTGTGACTGTTGGAAACACTACGAGTACTATGCAGATAATGTCTTATTTTTCTAATAACACTTTATATGCAATGCAACCTGCGCATCCTTGATGATGTATAGCTGTGACAACTGGGCAGCTCCAAAGGCAATTCTAGATACACTTGACGCCTGCCACCGCAAACACATAGGCACCATCACCGGACACCGATGGCCAGACAGCATACTTTCCAACGATGCACTATACAAGATATGTAATACGTCGCCACTGTCTGGAAAAGTCGCCCAGGAAGGATGGTCTATGTTTGGCCATGTGCTAAGGATGCCAGAAGACACACCAGCACAGAGAGCCTTGAAATTCACCCTACTCGGAGCCAGCAAATACAGAGCGATGGGAGGACGTCATTGCATAAATCTGCTTAGCGTGCTATGAGGTGACCTCAAGAAAGCAGGACTCGGTACACTCCAGTCAAAAATGGACCTGCGGAAGCTAATGATTTTGGCTTTTGTACTCACTAAGTGCATGCAATGCTAGTAAACACATTTGACCCTAATTTGAATTCCAGAATATGGAGTGGTATATGTCTAACAGTCCATCCTACACCTAACCTTGCCCATATTTCTTTCACACTAAAGTGCTTCAAAGTATTACAGACGTACAATGTTATTACAAGCACCAGTAATAGGGGACAAAATAGCTATTCACTGAATCCCATTTTGAGATGCGTACATGGCATGCATTATGCTAGGAACATCCGCCTCTTCACAATTAGAGTCCTGCAATTCCATTTGCATCGGGACAACGAATAGGACACTGTCCTTTAATCTAGTTACTGAGCAGCACTTGAAGCATGGTTGTATTCTTAATCGATGGCCAGAAAACATGTCTTTATCCAGTTGTGAGTCAAAACAAATGTTCCAGTTTATCAATGACTGCGGTCACAGTTCTCCTTTCTTGTTCCCTGTCTTTTACAGATCCCTGAATATATATGTATCAAGCACAAAATGAATCTATGGCATTTCTGCAATGTGACAGTATCGTTCACAGAATTGCAGGAATCTCCAAAAGTTGTCAAGTATTTTGTGTTGACCTTTCTGATAAATGGCATAACAGCGAAAGTATAACATGCCCCTATATCATAAGCCCATTGTGTTGGGCTCTGGTAATCATTCTCGTATAGTTTTTTCTGTAACTCCTTTTTTAAGATACTTTTCAGGACTTGGCATTAGGCCATCTCCGTCAAACAGATAACTTGAAAGCAACAGGTGAAACTTCAAAAAGATTTGTGGTATTGTATCCTCTAACTCTGGCCGAATGAGCGTGTCTCTGCTCTATGCCCACCTCTTTCTTGTCCTGTTTCTTTTTCGATGATTTAGTCTTATGCAGACATCTTGCACCAGCAAATGTTCTCAGATTGTTTCTATGAATCATCACAGAGATTGACACAGTTTTCTCTATAAACCTCTCCCTTCAGAACTTTGTGTAATGTGCTAAAGCCCCTTCCTTCACTTTGGGCAATCTCGTTTTGATTTCATCTGGTATTATTGTCTGTGTGAATGTGGGCTAGCATGTCCTGAGTCAGCTTCTCATAAGATGAGGTTTCTGCAGTACTGAATTCATCGCTTAAAATTAACTAAGAACTTGCAATTTTGACTCAACTTATTTCTCTGAAACTATTTGAGACAGCTAACACCTTGTGATATACATGTATTAAGTTCCACTGCCCTACACATTGTTTCAGCCTGGTATTTCCAATAACGACTGCACGAATCTTTGATGACTGATTGGTTGCCTGATTTAAACACATGTCAGGAGCAACTGTATATGGGTTATTGAATGTTTCATCACACATTTTACTGCTACAAACATCTCATGAATATATTGGCAATAACTGGCAAATTGTTCATTTCCTCAAGATATACGGAGAGCCACCTCAAATAGTTGTTTGGGTCAAGCAATGCAAATAGATTCAGAGATTCCTGAACACAATCTATATGGAGTTCCCACAGCCACTCTATGTCAGCTCTAACAAGGTTTCTTACGAGCCCAACACTCTTTTAAAAAATAGGTCGCAATGTGCAAATATCTTAGTCTTGACACATCTAATTGTCCTAAATTCCTCCGTAAGCATAAACTGTGAGGATTATTCAAATATGTTCATAAGATCTCAACTTAAACACTGGTCCTTCTCAGACACACTTTGCTTAAACTGACTGAGTATATCCAGGACCTCTTTATACTTGTGAACGTGATACACTTGGAGGAACTCAACTAACTGTAGTCTTTGCATTGTTCCTTCGAGCAAAGCCAAGCCTGTCAAAGAACACTCATAATCTGAACCACCTATCATTTGTTGCATAACATTTGTCCCAAAGACAAGGTTCTTAATTCAAATGTTGCTACCCCACTTCCAGCAAGTATTTACCAATTATGCCAAGGAGGATCTTGATCAAATGGAAATTTCTCATGAAAAGAACCAAGCCTATGACATGCTGAGCATTAGATGTATCTAGAAGCATTTCACGAGCAACCTTATAAACACCTTATATTAGTAGTTGTGTCTGTTGAAGTTATTGCAAATGTTCTTAAAATTCTTCCCCGCAGGTAACACTGTTGGGCATACTGTGGAAGGGAGTAGTAACACTGTGGGAAAGCCTACTATCCTCACGGTTAGTATCTCTTTGCTGATTAGAGAAATGAATGCACTCCAATAGGGCATTGTTTGACATTCACATTCTGTACTAACGTATCCCTCTTCAGTGACGTTTAGACATAGTCTAGAAATTACACATGTCGTATCCTTGAGCTTTACTTCTTTTTTGATAGACTCTTCTTCATGGTACACGTCATCTGAAACGACACAATCTGGAGGAATATCGACCCTTTTTGAACTCTTGCTATACGCCACCCGCAATTGGCATGGAAGTCAGAGGGACACCTGCCTCCATAACCGTGAAAACAAAAGAAATATGTGTTACGAAATCATAAGATTCGCCACCATACGACTCAGATGTCAAATTCCTAAATTCAATTATATTTTACGTAGGTAATAACTGATGTTCATTTTGGAAACAATGTTACTCAAAGTTGTTCTACAAAATAGCAATAACATTCATCACCTGTTTTCAAACTACATCAAACTTCTCCTCTACTCTGCTGTCAGAATTAACAATGTACATCACGATGGTAGGAATTGTACCATTTTAATATATCAAATTGTATTGCAAGCATGACATTTTTACAATGTTGAACATGAGAGGCTAAAGGTGGATAGCTATTGAACGTGGTGTGGGCAGACAGCGTGTTTCATCATATATAGATTTATCAAAGTGACCTCCTTAGCAGATATTGGAGATTTCTAGCCGTAGATCATTCCTAATGTACCGCTGATAATACTAACAAAATAGAAACATGGGTAATCTTCTGTGAACCAGTTCCTATGACCTGGTTATACAGATTAGTTCCATGTAGCTGGTGCCTATGAACCGTCATGTTATTCATTTTAGTAGGCGCCAATACTGCCAATGCTGAAGAATCGTTATACAGATGTTTATTTCTTGCTAATTGATTCATCGATCAATTAAAAAATTACTTTTATGGCTTGGGTTAATCATTTTTGAATTTGGATGCTCGTATGCGCACTAAGGCTCGTTATCTTTATGAGAGATTATGAAATATTGCGTTTTTTATATTTTTTGGCAAACCGAAAATAATGGGGAGTGGGGTAGCATATTTAGTGAATATTCTGAATCTACTGGGCCTACAATACTTATTTTGAACATTTATGAATCCATGATAACCGGGTTTTATTTTGAGGTATGACTAGCATGGCTACTATTATTATAACTGTTGATAAACCTATAATTTCCGAATTTCTGAAACTAAAGTGAAAACGATTGTTCATCACAAATTCCAGATTCTTGTAAATTTTCATCAGAATACACCTTTACATTATATAAAACGTTCGGAAAATAATACTTCCGTCCACTTTTAACAATTTGGATGCATTCTGAGTCATATATCTTATTAAAAATTGGATTTATGACTCCCAGAGTTAAAATAGCATAATCCCCAATATGGCTGAATATAAAAGCATGGTAGAAAAAGTTGATTAGCTGATTCAGAATGTCTACCCTAGATTTTCTTACCTCTAATACCATACCCTAACAGAAAATAATGTCAAACCGAGGTGACATATGATTGCATATAGAACTCCCTCCAGCCGTCCATACAGACTACTGGTAAATTCACAAAAATTGTGTTCTCTTGGACTTTGAAAAATCTGAATCTATTAATAATTAATAATAGTATGCCAGATATGCATCAGATTGCATTTCACAGCATCTAGATTTCAAAATGGAACATTAAAGGGCTGCATACAATATTATGTAAAATTGTCATTTATTTCACCTGTATTTATTAACATGAAAGCGCAATCATAAAAAATATGATAAATCATGTTTGCCTCATTTTTTTTTGCCCAGCAGTGTACATGAGCACAATCAAGAGGGAACACGAATAGTCAAATAGTACATGAATTCTAGGACACGCAGTGGACAGTTGCGTGCATCCGCGCTCACTAACCTGCGCAGCATGGGCCGGTATGAATGCCTATGCGCAGTTTCAGGTTCCTGTCCGGTTGGAAATGAATCTTGAAGTTCAGCGATAAACTGAGAACATCGATCGCCATGTCGGCAATTTCTACCACGTGTCTCCGATCATTGTGTTTTGACAGACCGCTAACTACCAGATAGGCATCCCGAACTGTCTCTACCTGTAATTATTATATCAGCATATGATTGAATTCAGACGCAGCCGTTTGTTTAAAGTTAAACAGAGTTTAGTAGAAGTAGTCGCGGCAGCAGCAGCAGCAGCAGCAACAGCAACAGCAGCAGTAGCAGCAGCGACGACGAAAACGATAGCGGCAGCATGCATCTGAAGTACGTTTAGAATTATTAGTATAGCAGCAAAGGCACTATTAGCAGCAGCACCGGTTGCGGCGACAGAGGCAGCAACAACAACAGTAGCAGCAGCAGCAGCAGCAGCAGCAGCCCCCAGAGGCGGAGGAGGAGGAGGAGGATAAGGGATAGGGAGCAGTAATGTATTAGTGGTACCCTTAGCCATCGGTTCATTTTTGCTATCCAAATGACGTCAGTGTGCACCAAGAATTAAATAAATGTTAACATTTAATTTATCAAGGGTGTATCGATCCGATCCTAACAAACCGTTAAGGATTTGGTCAATACCATCATCACATTCCGTCACCATCACAAAAAAATGATTTTCAAATTTGTCCCATATATTTTTATGTTTTTGGGACTTGGTTTATTTCTCGGTGCTTGCCTGTCCTTTTAAACCAGGAAATACACGTATGTTCAAGTTATTCACTAGATAATTGATACACCAACGTGTTATCCTATTTTAAAAACACATTATTTACCGAGACTGTCATACATGATGCGCGATGTGCGAAAAAACCCAAATGGGCTCAACACGTGGAACGTCGTCCTCGTTTTCATCATCTCAACAAACCACAAACCGGTGCCATTTTGCATTATACAATAGCGAATGATTACAACGTTTAAATATCAATTCAAGCAATTGAAACATGACAGCATTTCCTAGAAATGTGAAGTTTATGCAGCATATGATAACTCGTATGACCGAGTTTTGGCGGTAAACACATCCCAGGTATGGCATAGTACAGCTTAGAAATAACTAATTAACACGTAGGCCCGACTGTTGAATATTTTAAACAGAATTGGATTGGAAGATGTCTTCCAATACAACGGAGGATTCCGGTTTATCAAGCAATCATATGACGGTATAATCAACTACGTGACGGGTAGGATAACGTCCTAATCAACTACGTCATCAATCACGTACGCATAATTGATGACGGACTAAGTGTTGCTGTACGAATTGTATCTCTTAGCTGTTTAATAAATATGGTTGAATATTTTGAAACTAATTTGACCGGGCGCTGTTACTGCCAGCAACAGCAACCAGTCAAATTAGTTTCAAAATATTCAGCATATTTTTAAACACAGTTCCTACGTCGCGCCGAAAATTGTACTAACTAACACGTTCCCTCCTGTTTTTGTTTTGGAACCATGTAAGATATTTCTGAGCCGTACTGTAAATATACTGGCAATCTATAAATATAACGTTATTTGCAACTTTCACCTAGGCCTATATACAATTTTAAAAATAGAAGCAAAGCGCACGTACGACTCGCAGCGAGAGAGCAATGCTCACGTAAGCATTAATGTCCAAGGCCCACATTGACACCAAATTGTTAGAATATAAAATTGTTAAAATTTTATACTTTTAGAAGCTTAAATTGTGTACCTCAATGTAATGAAATGAAATAAATCTTAACGTATGATGATTTCCGACGGGCAGGCAGGCAGGTTGGCAGGCAGGCAGGCAGACAGGCAGACAGACAGACCGGCAGGCAGGCAGGCAGGCAGACAGACAGACAGACAGGCAGGCAGGCAGGCAGGCAGGCAGGCAGACAGACAGACAGACAGACAGACAGACAGACAGACAGACAGACAGGCAGTCAGGCAGGCAGGCAGGCAGGCAGGCAGGTAGGCAGGCAGACAGACAGACAGACAGACAGACACACAGACTAAGAGACACGATGGTTTATTAGGCTGCTACCCGCAGCTAAAAAGCTTTAAAAGAATAGTTTGTGTCAGCAGCAGCTTAGAGTCAAATGAGTTTCAAGATATTCAACACAATACTTAATAAATTTTAAGTTCTTCAAAGACAAAGGACAATTCGATTATCGTGACGGAGATTTTCGTCCTTATGATTGTGACGTCAGCTAATTAGTGATGTAATTGATCATGAAATCAGATACTTGAGTGACAGATCGGATTCTACCAGCTGTAAAATTTGTTAAGCATCACACCAGCGGACAATGCAAATGTCCTATTTCTCAACAGAGCCGGATTAACCCTTTAACCCTCCAATTTGTTCCAAAAATGTTTAATTTTCCTCATAGAAAATGTTCATTTGTAGACCAAGAGTACATTTTTGATAATTTACCACTGGAATGACTGGCTCGGTTATCGAGTCAGTCATTCCAGTGTTAAATGTTCAAAAATGCTATTCTCATGGTCTACAAATGAACATTTCTCAAGACCACCTTAGAAGCAGTTTTTGCCCGATATGAGTGTTAAAGGGTTAAGTGATGACGGAGGGCCCCAAATCAAAAAGAATTATAGCATTTTACCTGTAATCTCAGTTTCTCACTTTTAGAGTACTGATATCTGTAAGCTGCTGAATGTTATGAAACCAATTTCCCTTGAAGCCGGTGCTGCCCTTTCAGTTAAATTAGTTTCAAAATATTCAACAGCATTTTGACACGTACACAAAGGAATTTATTATATTTGGTAGTAGTAGTAGTAGTGGTAGTAGTAGTAGTAGTAGTAGTAGTAGTAGTAGTAGTAGTAGTAGTAGTAGTAGTAGTAGTAGTAGTAGTAGTAGTAGTAGTAGTAGTAGTAGTAGTCGTAGTAGTAGTAGTAGTAGTAGTAGTAGTAGTAGTAGTAGTAGTAGTAGTAGTAGTAGTAGTAGTAGTAGTAGTAGTAGTAGTAGTAGTAGTAGTAGTAGTAGTAGTTTAATTATTATCAAGATTAGTTCTATGAACCCTGTCTTTAACAACGCACTGGCACTTGGATTTAGCTAATTCATCATCTGGAATGTAATTTTACATTTTTCAATTTCTTTCGATCCAAGTGGGGTTCGAACCTGGCAATTCTATAGCCCCTTTCGTCTAGCGTTTTTGGGAGGCGAGTGCTCTACCGGTAGTAGTAGTAGTAGTAGTAGTAGTAGTAGTAGTAGTAGTAGTAGTAGTAGCAGTAGCAGTAGCAGTAGCAGTAGTAGTGGTAGTAGTAGTGGTAGTAGTAGTGGTAGTGGTAGTAGTAGTAGTAGTAGTAGTAGTAGTAGTAGTAGTAGTAGTAGTAGTAGTAGTAGTAGTAGTAGTGCTTAGTTTTTTTAACGTAATGGAAACGTAATGGTTTCTATTTCTATGCTAACCCCTCCCACGGACTGCACTAGTAAGTTTACTTTGTTGATCATCATCTCCCCGGTCGGGGATCTAAACGCCATACTGCAATTGCGCATAGCATCAGTAACCGAGACACCTTTCCACTGGGCCACCGTGCGGCGGCAGCGGCAGCTGCAGCAGCATCCATTCCCTCCTTGACCCACAGGATAGGGGACCCCCAAACTGATTAGCGTGAGGCCCCTAAATATGCATTTAATCCGGCTCTTGTTCTCAATTTCTAAAAGTGTGAACATATAGGTTGAATTCGGGTTAGTTGTCGCAGTACTCCGATCGGAAGTGTCACGTGGTTGCTTAGCCTATCTACGCATGTGCACACGTCTACTCTCGCTTGAAGCAGGTGTAATCGCGTAGAATTTGTACCACATGATACCGCTGTTCGATTATACTCTCGGTCGTTCGAATATGTGATCGGGGTAAGCAGAGTACCTCGACAACGAACCTGAATTCAACCATAGTGTCCAGTTTGAAGGCTCTTGAGAAATAGAGGTTCTCACAAGAGTTGACATTTCGCGAGATTTAGCGAGTTCCAGATGAGATCTCAGTACAAAGATGGATCTTAGTACACGAGTGTGATAAATTTGACGCAAAATGGTAACAAGTGTGAGATTCAATTAATCTATTTATCACATAAGCTTTTATTTCAAATTTCCAAGGGGATTATTGTCATCTTTCTTCCCATTTTAAAATTAAGATTTTTGCAGGCCAAGAATACAATGTTTGTAAATTTATCTTGAGAATTTAGAGAATACAGATTTATGTTGTCCTGCAAAAAGACATTCATCAATGGTGTAATGGTAAAGAAAATACAAATTCTTAGCCAGTGTTCAAGTGCAGGCTAAAAGAAGTATTTTTGAAAATTTATCGCTGGAATGAGTGACTCGGTAACCGAACCAGTTATTCCAGCAGTACATTTTCCACAAAATTCTCTTAGCCTGCAAAAGGAATTTCTCAAGATCACGGCAGAGATCGTTTTTTACCTATTTGACCATTAAAGGGTTAAGTTCACACAAGACGGGTTAATTGGTGTTATGCAACGAATGGACCTTTCCACTTTATCCATCCATCAAATGACGTCATAATCAGCTAAGCGGCGTGTAGGATGACGTCATAATCGTCATGTCATAAATGATTCTATGTTAATAATCTTTAACTCTTAATAGTCCGTCTCGTTGTACAAATTGTATATTTTTACTAGTTAATAATCATTCTGTCGAATATTTTGAAACTAATTGGACTGGGCGCTGTTGCTGCCATATTTCAAAATATTCAACAGCTTACCTGTATAGTTTTCTAGGAATTAATAGTCAGTGAGTTCAGGGACCGATTGGTCCTAACACGGGCAAAGTGTGGATGGAGCTTAACTAGGGATGTGCAGGGCATAGCTAAAACTGGATCGGTCTATTGGTGTTAGGCCTTATGCAATGAGTTATCAGCTTACTGAGGCATATGTGATACATTGAACGTAACGTACGCAGAAAACACGCGAAACAGGATATCAGTACTGTCGCAATAAGGATAATAGTTTTAAGCCCGAGGTAATTCATGTTAGATTAAAAATATCTATATTTAATTATTGTCTTAATCAGGCAAATCGAGGACACGGTTCTATGAATGTGATGTCGTGCTTCAATTTGATCTAAAAAACAAATTACGTTTAAACCAAAAATATCGTCTCTGTTTTTCATACTATCAATCCTTATACATTCTATTAATAATTAACCTGAGCAATTAAAACGTATTACGAGAGTTGTTTATTAAGGAAATCGTTTTAAAAATATTGTGGTTTTCGTGGTAGTGTGCATGATATTTGTATGTATGTGCGTGCGTATGAGATATAGGGTCGTTGTGATAGTGTGTTTGACGAGGCGCATGCATGTGCACGTGGTGTGTGGTCGAATTTGTAGGTGTGTGTTTACACTTGTGTGCGAGCGTGTGGGTGTGCGTGCATGTGCGTGTATGAGTGCGTGAATGGTAACGGGTGTAGGTGGGGTGGGTGAATGCAGCTGGGTGATTGGTTAACTTTTGTTGTGTTTGAATGGATAATATAAGGCAATGATGGTAGTTTTTCTTTATCAATTAGTTTTCCGATGACTTTTGTTAAAGTGAATAGGGAGACTGACTGGGTGCATTGGGGGAAATCAAATGGATCATTCAGCAAATAATCTCTCTTATTGCATACGCAGGTGGTCGTGAAATCTGGCTTCTAGAGTAATGGTTTTAAAGGTGTGCAGTGGGAGAACATGTCTTGTAGTCCGCCATTAGGTGTGCAATTTTTGGACGCCCATTTGGTCGCTAGTGTGGGGATTTTCCAGGCACCACCTACATGGCTGCGGGTTTTGTCTCTAGTGCTTTTGCACCAGATTCATAAGGTACACACTGATTTCCTCAAAAAGAAAAAAGTATTATACATGATTCGCATGACTTATATTTTCTGAAATTAATGAGAATGACTAGATCCGGTTACACAATACCTGCGCGGTCGTATGATGGGCGGGGATGCTGATCAAAACTAGTATAAAGGCGGGCTCGTGGCATTATGTTTGGAATTGACACAAATTGAACCTAGAAGTCCGTATTGTGAGTATGACATTACACGTGCATTAATAATAATAATAATAATAATAATAATAATAATAATAATAATAATAATAATAATTAATAATAATAATAATAATAATAATAATAATAATTAATAATAATAATAGTAATAATAATAATAATAATAATAATAATAATAATAATAATAATAATAATAATAATAATAATAATTGCCTGGTAGTTTATAATTTCATCCACCTTCCTGGTTAGAGTGGAATTATGCCAACACCCAGTATTATTTATCACTCAGAATACTCGAAATGGCTTCCTAAATAAACAAATTTTCCAATTTTGACGTGGGTGATGGGGAAGCGACATCCACCCACCCCTTCCTAGACATTCCCACTTAAACTACCAACCACAATATTTTGATTAGAAGGGCGCAAATTATTAATATTATATATATATATATATATATATATATATATATATATATATATATATATATATATATATATATATATATATATATATATATATATATATATATATATATATATTATATATATATATAAATAAATAAAATTTGTGAAATTTGAATCAGAAGTTGTAATTTAAAATAAGTTTATAGAACATCTTGCTTGCATGAATAATGTAATCTACAATGTGTGTGACAGTGTGCCAATGTGGCCCATAGTCTTATAATCTAGTTATCTCTCAAAAATTCCGAAAATGGCTTCTCAGAGAATCTAAATTTCAAATCTTCACGGTGGAGAAACCCTGGACCCCACTCCCGTCCATTGCCGTAACTCATAGAAACGTGTACTATTTTTTCTGAGCTGTAATATATTAATCGCTCCATCAATACGGAGAGGCTTATCTATACCTGGAGTTTGTTGCTGTCTATGTCGGCTATCAGATACGTCTAGACCGGCCATATTTGGCAAATTGTTTTCAGTGTGCGGAACAGCTTTCCAAAATGACCATTGAGATTATAATGTTTGAAGCGTTTATTTAAACTAAATTTGTGAAATCTTTTAATTCATCATACTGTGTGGTATGGTCGAGTTGCTTAAATTCGTGAGTACTGAAATTCGTGAATTTGTTTTTATCGCTCTCGTTCTATGATGTAACTTTGCGTGGAACACATTTACCAGTAGCCACGTTTTGATTGAGAGTTCTGAAGCTTTTGACAAAGTTTTGAGCAAAATACGGTCAAAACAAGAAACTTTTCATACAATTACTGATGGTAGTGATAAAAATTGCAAGCTTCCTTGATGCACTTTCTTAGATTACTTACTTGCGCTTATTTAGCACCTAAAATGAGTAATTTTTACAATCCAAAGTTACCACCCGCTTTGGTTACATTTTTTTGCCGCGTCGGATTAGCCTGATTGACGGGAGCACGTCTAAATTTTATTGGAGAGGCTCTAGAGGAAGGGGTGGGTGAGTAGTTATGGGTGCGGCTGGTCGCTATTGTTCTTTTCTTTGGAATGTGGTTTTAGCCAATCAAAACGCTCCATTTCATTTTCTAGCGTTTGGAGAACAATGGCGCACAGAACGCCACGCATTCTAGAGAACAATGACGAACATCGGCACACGTTTTTCTCGATAACAATGACGCACAGCCGCACACGTATTTGAGAATCTGCAACACTGGAATGTTCTATTATTTTGAATGAGTTAACCCTTAAAAGTATAAAAGTTGTGTATTTTACGTTTGAACGTAGTAGCAGCGCTCCCCCCTCCGCGGTTATCTACCGTGGTAGATAATGTAAAAGTAATAAGAGAGTAATGTAAAAATAATAGAGTTTAAGAGGTGGTCCGATAATGGAGGTCGTAGGAGGATGAGGAGGAGGAGGAGTTTGAGGATGAATGCAATGTCGGCCGGTCTCTGCCCGCGCCTTTAGTGCGTATATAAGCGCACCTGTTCTGCTCGCTGGCGCTATTTGTGCTTTTCTAATGTAACGTATAGAGATTTTAAGAGAATAATTCTTAAAAACATTTTATATTAACGAGTAGTAAATTGCGTTAAAGACATAACAAAATGGCAGATAATTTAAGCGCCGATATTAAAGAATGTGAAGATGCTGTTAATGTGATTTTGCAGCAGATGCGTGACGCCGATGCTGCAAGATTAAACGTGGATCTATCCAATTCGCCTGATGAAGATGTGGATCACCTTTTAAGTCTGGGTTCTATGTTGTATGAACCCTACTTTTCAAATCCACACGTATCTGATGAACATAACGACGTTGCATTACGCGAAGTCATTCCTGAACTGTCTGATACCGATGCTGATTTTTTCAATCATATGGACGATTTATACGATTATGACGTAATCATACCTGAGCAACCTGCACCTATCGATGATCCAACCATACATACTATAACTGAACAATCTATTCCTGATCTGAGTACCGTACCATCATCATTTGTTAATTATCCTCATAACGTATGTGACGTAATTGATTCCAATTATTCGACAGATGTACGTGATGGACACGATCTAAATTTAAATGGCGTTGTGCCTTTCGATAATGACCTATCTCAGGATTTAGTATGCCTTCTTAATGATTACGATGTAAATTTATTCTACGATGCATCCCTTCTTGACTTTCTTGTGCCTTCATCTAATGTCCTATCTCAGGATTTAGCATGCCTTCCTAATGATTACGAGCTAAATTTATTTGATAACGCACCAGTTCCTGTACATATTGAGCCTTCTACTAATGACATATCACCGGATTTATCATGCCTTCCTAACGATTCCGACCTAAATTTATTTGATGCTGTGCCAGTTCCAGACTGTATTGTGCCTTCTTCTAATGACATATCAATGGATTTATCATGTCTTCCTATTGAGACCGACCTAAATTTACGTGATGCTGTATCGGTCTGTATCGAGCCTATGGATAATGACTTATCTATGGATATAGCATACCTTCCTAACGATTCCGCTTATCGCATCGATGATCCTACTCATCAACCTCTTATTGACACGCAAGCATATCATTCGACAGATGAAATTAGTCTCATCACTGACGAAATCAGTCGATGTATATCAGAAAATATAGTGCTATCAGATGATCTACTTAATCATTATTTGCAATGCGTTCGCCGTGAGCACGCTCAAATCGGAGGGTCAGTAGTTGATTATACCGACTATATATCTGTGGAGACTGTTCGCAAATACCGCAGTAAAAAGTTTCATCTCGAAGGTACTGAATATAATGTATCTTTTAAAAGTTATCCTATAGCCGATACACCACTTTCACATTCTGAGTTCGTGTCAGGCATCTTTCAATCTTTGCTCGATACATATAGCGAATATAGTAATGTTCAGCCAAATGATCACGTGAGAATCGAGTTGATTCACCCTTCTTTGGAAATGCCGATAGCGATGGATTTTAGGCTATGGAATGAAATTACGCCCGACATATTTTTAGAATCAGTGGAAAAAGTCATTCAGTCAAATACTGATTGTAGGTTATCAGAGGGATTTGAATTTCACGTTTTTCGTGTAGAGGACTACAACTCGGGTGGTCGAAATGATACTCTCCTAGGCGCGAGCGATTCTAGATAATTAAATTTATTAAATTTACATTCATCCGATTTAGATGCGTACATGCGTATAAAAAAATGTATTATTCCCGTATGCGTCGAATATCCATTCTGTTTCGCGGCAGGAATATTTTTAGGAATAAAATATATTGAGAAAATGAACAAATTAATCTCTGCAAAAGAATGGAATAATTTGATACGTAATAAAACATATTTGTTGCATATGGCGCGTGAATATCATACAGCTTGTAGTATTCCTGTACGCGAAATTAATAGTACTGACTGGAACAAATTTCAGGAACATTTTCGCGATCAATTTTCTATTCAGGTCTACTCAGAGTCAACGCATGAACGACTATTCGGTAGCACTTCCACGAGTTTACCGCGCATAAATCTTATGCATTCAGAACGTGATAATCATATATCCTTAATCACGTCTATGGCCGCATTTCTTATGGTACGTAATTACTGTACGCGGTGTAATGCATCATACTCTAATGATCACTCATGCACTGCGTGCTGTCGTAGTTGTCAAACACTGTATTCTGATAAAGGATCTTGCACTTCTACAGACGCTACGCATAAGATAATGTGTACCGATTGTCATCGTAAGTTTTATAACCGTCAATGCATGTCGAACCACCTCTCTAATGGCTCCTGCGGAATGGTTAAGGTGTGCCCCAACGGTTTCAGTCGCATACGTAAAGATGACGATGAACACGTATGCGGTATGACAAAATGTCACGCGTGTAAAGAAAAGTATGTTATTACTGAAAATCATACGTGTTATCATAAAGTAATTGAAGAACCTATTATGTCATTATCCCACGCACGCTCCATGCATACGAATGCCGACAATTGTAGTTACGAATGTTTTCAAAAATACATCATTTACGATACAGAAACATATTTATCACCTATCGACAGTAGCAATACTAATATTCTAGCCGAGCATACAGTCAATCTCGTGGTTGCCAACATATGCTGTGATGCGTGCCTCATGCAACCGCTCGAAGATGATTGCGCTACATGTCATTGAGGCACGAATTATGGATATGTTCGCTTTCACAGGTTAGACGCGGCGGATCAGTTCGTTAGCTGGCTGACACGTGTTAAGGCTGCGCATGTCGGTAAAAAAATCGTTAGAAAATATGTTTTCTCTGACTACTTGGTGATCGCTCACAACGCTCGTGCCTATGATTCCCTTTTACTCCTTCAATGCATTTGCAAAACCGATAATCCGCATCTTAAACCTTCAAATATTATCATGCGTTGTCGTTCAGTTCTCTCATTTGACGTAGGTACTATTCGGTTTATCGATTCCATTAACTTTATTCCCCTTTCATTACGTAAGGTGGGCGATGCTTTTAATCTTCCTGTTCGAAAGGGGACATTTCCCCATCAGCTCAACACGCCTCAATATTGGGGTAAGGTAATACCATTTCCCGAGAGGGAGATATTCTGTCCACAAAATATGAATGCGAATGAATTAATCGAATTTGATCGATGGTACAACTACCAGATATCTAGACACGATCGTTACGATGTCGATAAAAGTCTCATCGAATATTGTAATGATGATGTAACCGTCTTATGTTTAGCCATGTCTAGATTTAAGACTTTATTTTCTGAATCGACGGATGGTCAAAACCCATTTGTAACAGGGATAACACTAGCTGGAGCGTGTAATGCGGCCTATCATGCTTTATGGCTTCGACCTGAGAGTGTACAGACTATACCCGATTTCTCACTAAGAGCAAAACGTGCTTATAATGTTTTGGGTGTAGAATGGATGGAATGGGTCAGTCAATGCGAGGGTCGCCAAATCGTGCATGCGCTAAATGGCGGTGAACAGAAAATATGCGGACATTATGTGGATGGAATTGATGTATCTGAAAATATACTTTACGAGTTCTTAGGTTGTAAATTCCACGGACACGAGTCTGCTTGTTGTGGTGATAAGCGTGATACAACATATACACCATATGGCGATCAGACATATGAAGAAGCATATTCCGCGCTTCAATGTCGCATTTCTTTATTTGAATCGCGTGGATATACGGTGAGAATTATGTGGGAATGCGACTTTAAGAAACAAGTCGCTGATTCCTCCGAGCTAAATGATTTTATCACCGAATTGGACTTAGCACACCCAATATCACCACGTGATGCGGTGGTCGTACATCCGCGATTCATTTATTTATGGAAGCGGATGAGCATACCACACTCGAATATTTAGACTGCGTTTCCATGTATCCTTCAGTGATGAAACAATGTAGTTTTCCAGAAGGATCATATACGGTTCTAAGAGGCGATGACTTGAGTGATAAGACGGTGCATGACTTCTTCGGTCTTATTAAATGCAAAGTCCTTCCACCTCGTGATTTATACTTTCCCGTGCTACCTGCTCGAATAAATTCACGACTCATGTTTGTACTATGCGACGAATGCGCCAAAAATGAACAATCTTCTGTATGCGAACATACGGAAGAACAGCGCAGTTTATGCGGAACATGGACAACTCCAGAGTTACAGCTAGCTATATGCAACGGTTATGTCATTAAAAAAATGTATGAAGTATGGCATTATCACGCGTCATCGCAATATGAGTCGCATGGCAACGATGGGTTATTTTCAGAATACATTAACCGTTTTCTGAAAATTAAACAGGAAAGTAGCGGTTATCCTGATTGTGTCGATAGTGAGAGTGAAAAGGCAAATTACGTGGCAGGCTATTATAGACATGAAGGAATACAACTCGACCCTGCCAAAATATCATATAACCCGGGTTTGCGCTTTGTCGCTAAATCCTGTTTGAATATTTTGTGGGGACGATTTTCTCTTCGCGATCATAAAAAGAATAGCATGATATCGACATGTAATGGTCTACTCTCCCTTCTGAATGATAAAAGTAAAACTGTAGGTTCCATTTCATTCCTGAATGATAGTCTTCTAATGGCCTCCTATTCGGTCAATGACGAGTACGTTCAGTCACCATTAAATACCAACTGTATTCTTGCATCTTTCGTGACAGCATATGGCCGAATAAAACTGTACGAAGTCTTGTCCTTGCTCGGACGTCGCGTAGCCTATCACGATACGGATTCGGTGGTATTTAGTACCAGTGAAGGTCAGCCGTCCATTCAAGATCGAAGTGGGTATCTAGGTTCTTGGACGAGTGAAATCCCCTCCGATTACGAATTAACAAGTTTTTGCGCACTCGGTCCAAAAAACTATAGTTATGAAACGAAGCGTCGCGGCGATCCATCGATCGTTAAACAGGTGACGAAGGTTAAAGGTTTAACACTCGGTACCCAACAATCAAAACAAGTTAATTTTGATACAATGAAAAAATCCATCGATCAAATTATAAACGATGGCGGAATTATGGATAGTAATAGCGTACTATTAAGCTATCCATCAAAGATCACGCACACCGATCAATTTAGAATTCTTTCGGTAAATAGCAGTAAGATTTTCAGACCCGTCTTTAAAAAACGTATTTTGAAACTGGGAGATTTATTATCAGTACCATACGGTTACACTAGCGTAATATAAATATCGACAGTGCACTTTTTTCAGTCAGTACGTAAACAATGTCGGTGTCATCCATGTCGGCTGAAGCCGCGCTAGCTGCTCCCGCTATCATAACAAATATTGCTAGTCTGTGTAACGCTGATAAGGATAAGATGCGTACGTTGATTATGAGGAGCATGCGGTTCGCTTTAAGAGATGACAAAATTAATGCCAGAAGTATTATACTCATGTCTGAAATTAGCAAGGGTTTATTAACCGAATATGGGATAGACATAGTGCATTGGGTTCGCGTATTATTGCTGCGAAGCTTCATTAATCGATGTCTTTCTCATTCATAACTTATGCTTAGTTATCGCACGCATTACTAACCTTATATTACCGCATAAATATTATGACTGAAAGTTGTTGTCATACGCCATGAACTTACAGTTAGATAGTTTTCAAAATATTTTCCGCATCCATCGATAATACGCGTCGACTTTAGTGTATCGTAATGGTTAAAAGCTGGTCGTGCGCATTATTGCTCATAAAGTGCGCGACGGTAGAAGACGGTGTATTGTACCGCGCGAATATGCACGTTATTGATCGAACAAATGCGCTCCATAAATTCAAATTAAGCGCGTCTATGTACGTCATTGTAATGCACGTGCTCCTCTGTACGTCATTGTATGCATGGTATTTACGCCGGATGTCATTCAATCCGTGTGCGGCTGGTCGTTATTGTTACTAATGATATTTTCAATTTTATATTCGTTCTCCACGATGTCGTCTGATCCTTGCTTTAAATATTTAAATCGCTTGGCGTTTTGGTGTGATCTTGGTAATTCGCATAAAGCGCGAACAATACGTTTTGGCGAAAAGTGGTGTATCGATCTACGGCAGTTTCATCCTGATGGTTATCCCACTAAACGTGGTTTGTATCTTAGTCCAATCTTGAAGACGCTGTAAAACGTGCGCGCAAAAAAGAAGGCGTACTATTCTTTGGACAATTCTGTTCGTATTTCTATCTGTGGCGAATTTCCGTGTATTGACATACGCTATTTTTTCTGCTCTGACGCAGAACCACGTGCCACATGTTGCGGATTATACCTGCAAGACGACGAGTGGGAATTATTGAAACAGAACTCGAGTAATTTGCTGACAGCTTTACCTAACTTTTACGCGCCACCCGACGTGAGCTGTGACGAGTTGTTTAGCACGATACCTCAGTGCATTTACGGTGTGAAAAAGCGAGAACATGAATAACATTCCAACCACTAGTGATTCCGCAGAGATGTCTAATCACGATACGCTTACTACGGACGCTATATACCTCGATGAGGTTTTAAGCGATGACGAACTAAATCTCGTCGATGACGATACCGTCAAATTGTGTCACTATTGTAAAACTATGGGGCATCCACACCATTATTGCCCTACGGATCATGTGCAAATGATTAGTCAGAAATTATTCGCATCCATGCTGTGTGAAAAGATACATTCGTTGGTTGTGCGCGATTGTTACGGATGTCTAGTAAATCATCCGAGTCAACGTGAACATTCGTGTTTAGGGATTGATGTTGACCTTAATCTAATTGACAATTTTGAATTGTATAATGAGGCGGCATTATTAGAAATGGACGAAGACGAGCGCTCGACTAGCCTGCCATTACTATATATGTGAACATTGTAATGATCTGTACCATATGTGTATGACTGAATGGTATAGGTACATTGCGGATGTAATATATGAAAAACTGATGTTGGCGCCATAACTAAAATTAATATTAATTTATTTAGTTTTATTTAAAATTAACCGTGTGTTTATAAGCATTAAAACACGAGGATAATTTTTAATAAAATCAAATACGTATTTTATTTATAAAAAATAACATAATTAATTGTTTTATTTTGTCAATCGTAGCTTTGTAAAATATGATGTATTAGGTGTGTTTTTTCGTATCTTTGTAACGATATGTATTATTGATGTCTGTATTAATAAAAATGTTTTAAAATCGGATTTCACTTGTGCCGTACTAGCTCTCTATCTCTCTATATCTTTATCTGTCGCTAGCGACTCGCTATTCACTCCCCCGTCTCCTCCGCACGCGTTGGTATGCCCACTTTTCACTTGACAGAGGCACTTGACAGAACGTGCCATCGCTATTCTTTAGAGAAGAATGGTCCAGGTGAATGAATGATAGAGTGAGCTGAATAGAGCATACTTAAATAAAACACCGTTAGACGGTTTTTGTTCAATTTCATGACAAAATATTCACTGAATATTGTGTTTATTTTTGTAGCTATTTAAAGATGTTATGGATTCGTCGCACAAGTATCTGATGTCATAATCATACACTTAAATGTTCATAGCATTTCTGCTCCATAGTGTGGCTCCATAGTGTGTATATTACGACACAATTCTTAAACGTACATAGCATTTCTACTACGTCACCAGTATCTGACGTCACAATCATAGTATTTCTCCTAATTTTATGATACAATTTTAAATGGACATAGCATTCCTCCTAGTCTCGAGTATCCGAGGTCGCAATCGTAGTATTTCTCCTAATTTTACGTCACAATTCTTAAATGTACACAGTGTTTCACCTACGAGTATCTGACGTCGCAATCATAGCATATATATATATATGCGCATGAGCGTATACCTCTTTAGTCGTACGTGGACACACGTGTGCCAACACAATGGCAGCAATGCTTGACTGCAATACATCGTTACAACTCCCATTTACTATGATTGTCTGTGGTCCAACACAGTGTGGTAAAACTGAGATGATGAAAGCCCTAATAAGAGATCCCTATGCCATTACTCCCCCTCCACAGAGGATTGGGTACTGCTACGGTGTGTGCCAAGATGGGTATAACGATTTGGCGAAAGAAGTTGAATTTAAAGAGGGTGTGAATGTTGAACTAGACAGAAGTTGCAGAACATTGGTGGAACTCGACGATTTGATGAATAAATGCGACGAGAATGTAGCTGACCTATTTACAAAACGTTCTCACCATGAGAATTGTAGCATAATATTTGTCACACAAAATCTGTTTCACAAGTCACGCAATCAACGCGACTTATCAGTTAACTGTCACTACATGGTATTGTTTAAGAATCCACGTGATGCGTCATCTATTCGTTCTTTATCGAATCAGATGTACCCAGGCAATACAAAGTATGTGATTGAATCATATAAGGATGCTACATGCGAACCTCACTCATATCTACTCCTAGATTTGTAACAGACGACACCTGACAATATCAGACTACGTTCATCTGTTCATCCGAAGGAGGGGTGCTACGCTTACATACCTAAGAAAAATGGCATCACGTAAAATGGAACGCCATTTACCTAGGCTGCAATATTTGGTTAAAGTAAAGCCTTCAACCAGAAATTATGTAATCAAACAGTGTTCGAACGAATTGGGGGATGTACTATGTGAATCATGCCTAAACGTATTACGTGGGAATGTTCATCTCACTAAAATACGATACAAGCAGCTGAGTAAATACAAAGCGAAAATGCGTACGCTGACTAGTCGCGGTGTGCCATATGCACGTAAAAGAAAATTGCTACAAACAGGCGGATTTTTAGGTGCCTTATTACCAGCGGTGATCGGTACTCTAGCGCCATTAATTGGTAAACTGTTCGCGTGAAAAGATGGAAGATTCACGTAAAATGGCACTATAGTTCCTCACGAATTGATAGGTAATTTAAATGAACAGAGTATAATATCATTGCTACAGACAGATCCATCGATACGTAAAGCTATTAGTCTCGACAACGAGATATCCAATATATTAACCAGACACGATCTGACTGAAAATGAAAAAGCAAAATCATATTCGCAAGTATTGGATAAGTATAGGCATTACTATCAGCAATCGCAAGGACAACAATAACAACAATATCAACCATTACCTCTACAACCCATAACTAACTACGATGCACTGCCAGCACAAATACTTGAACGTACGATGATGGGAATACCAAAAACGTACAAGACAAAAGCCAGCGGAGTAATTGATATTTTACGTTCGGTTCCTGAACATTTTCACGTTAATGATTTGGGCGAAGTGACAATAGAGGGTACGTTTTTCCCAAAAAGTAATGTACTCGACCTGCTTACAAACGTAGTAGCGCATGGTCGTAAACCTCTTATGGATGGGATGCGTAATCAAGTGGAGGGAAAGTTTCTTAATCTGTTACGCGAGCTAAACATACCCCGCAGATTTGTAGGGCAAGAGAAAACGATGAGACAGATATATAATGGTGCAGAAAAGGATGTTAGCGCCAGTGAGTACACGTCTACGCCCGTGAGCAAAAGAATACGTAGAAAGAGTTCTCTAGCGGACATCAGGAAGAAAAAGCGACATTCAATTCCGGTGTGGGTAAATTTAGATAAGTCATGAATGATGCTAAATTGGCTAAAGTATATTTTGATCCGAAACATTACGCGTCTTTTGGTGGGAAAGAAAAGCTATATAATGCGTTCAAAGGTAAAATACCTCGCAACTACATCGACAAATGATTAAAACACCAAGAAGTATATACCCTACACAGACCGCGGAGAACAAAGTTTGACAGGCGAAAAATAAGAGTTTCAGCCGTTGATGAACTATGGCAGGCAGATCTATGCTCGATGGGCATGCTGGCAAAAGAGAACAATAATGTGTTATATTTGCTATGCGTAGTTGATGCCCTTTCAAAATATGCATGGGTGGAATGCCTGTTTAGTAAAACGTCGTCGGCAGTCAAGAAAGGGTTAGAATCAATATTGGAGCATACTGTGCGTCGCCCACACGCTATTCAAACAGACAAAGGGGGTGAGTTCGTAAACCGTGTAATGAAAAAATATTTGAAAGATAATGGAATACATTTCTACACTTCTCAAAATGAAACAAAAGCTGCAATGGTAGAGCGTTTTCAACGCACGCTGAAGGGACGAATATACAGATACATGACGCATAATAATACACGAAAGTATATCGATGTATTACCCAGTTTAGTCGCGGCGTACAATAACACAACGCATTCCAGTACGCACATGGCTCCTACCGAAGTCGACCGTAGTACGGAGTTAATCACGTGGAGAAATATATATGGAAAGAAGAGGAAGAAATGTTCCAAATCTAAAAACAGCCCTACTCAAGGCGACCAGGTTAGAATATCGCAAGCAAAAATGCCATTTGAAAAAGCATATCGCGGGCAATGGAGTCGCGAATTGTTTAAGGTGCGTGAGGTGCTTACAGACAAATATCCATACTTATATAAATTAGAAGACTATGGAGGTGACCCGATTATTGGTACTTTTTATCGTGATGAGATACAGCAAGTGATAGAAGAAAATGATAAAGAGTATGCAGTGGAAAAAATACTTAAAAGTAGAAAAAATAAAAAGGGACAACGCGAGTATCTGGTAAAGTGGCTCGGTTACCCGGATAAGTTTAACACGTGGGTTAATGAACTAAGCACTATACATCATTGACAATGGATGAATATATGGAGAGAAGATCGGATCAGAGCATGTGGCGAATGCTGGGTTCACGAGTACCGAAAGAAGAAATAGTATACCTAGCTCAAATTATAATAATTTATATCGTAATCATTACGTGTATCGTGAATCTGAGTATACAAAATGGGCAATCAGGCATATGGATATCGCTTTTGAGCGGATGTCTAGGGTATATAATGCCTAGTCCGCGCATAAAGATGGCCATACATCATTCGACTCAGAATGAACGAGGATCAGTTTTACATAATGCTTCCGAGCAATAGTAGTACCCAGTTCTTTCCAGACAATAAGATATCAGAGTTTCGAACACGTCTGCAAACTCCATTAACATTAGATGGTGAATGGGAAGTGGGCCTCTCGAGTGTGTTATATCCGAGGAGTTGGCTTACTATTGCGAAGGAAAGTTTTGTGCAAATATACGCATTTACTAAGAAGAAGATAAAGAAGAAGAAGAAAAAAGATATTAGCAAAGATGTCACCAGTACGTCAGAAATAGAAAAGACATCGGCTTTTCCACTAGTTTTAAAAGATGGTTTCGGCAATCCACGTACTACCGATCGGGGAAAACGGTTACGAAATGCTCGGGGAAAAGATGCGCGAAAGGATAAAACAAATAATAACGGAAAAAAACCGTTTACGTAGAAGCGAAAATTATTATTATATGCAAACAGAAGCTCCATTTATCAATGTACCGAAAGGGTACTATGCCGTGAAAAATATGGTAGACTATCTAAATAGCCATATAGAGAGCATGACAAGATTTAGACACCAAAAAATATTTTTCAATTTTTACTTGCATCGTGCGAATCTAGTTTCTCTCACGGTTAAAGATAATTACGCTATACGTCTAGGTAGAGATGTAGCAAATTTAATCAGATTCGAAGGAGGAAAAATACATATGGGCCCTATAGACTTTAAAGAATCATTTCGTTCAAATCGTGCGGGTGGTCCTACGACCGCGTATATATACTGTGACGTAGTCTCACACAGCATGGTAGGCGATATTTCCGCACCGCTACTCAGAGTGATACCCGTTTCTAGTACAGATGAAGGAAAAGATATATGTCAGTGGACGTTTCCTGATATTCAATACCATACTGTGTCAAAGAACTACATCGATACTATTGGAATACTTATGACGGATAGAACTGGCGATAATATACAATTCAAGGACGGAGCATCGCCGAGTGTACTCTGTTTGCAGACGACGACGACAACGATAATGAGAGGGACGTTAAGAGGGTCGATTAGAGGAAGAATGAACGCACCAGCGCTGGCTCGTTACTACGCGAGTCAAGCGGGTCATGGACGTATTCCAGTTTTTGTAGGCGCACGATACCAATCAGGACATGGACTCGGTAATATCTTAGGTGGACTATTACGTTCAGCAATACCTTTCGCAAAAAATGTGGCTAAATCTATAGGTAAACAAGCTCTTAGTGCTGGAATCGGACTAGCCGAGGACGTAATGGCTGGAAAAAATGTTAAAACGGCATTAAAATCGAGAGCAGGTGGTGTTGACAGGTCTTTGATACCGGAAGCTGTAACAGCGGTGCGAGGTGGTTTAAGACCACCTCAACCTAAACGTATAAAGAGGAATAATACACGTAATGCTCAGTCAATGCGCGCGATACCGAAGAGGAAGGGTCGCAATAGACGTCAGAGAAAACAAGCTGATATCTTTAATTAACAAACAACATGGAACTTAATCAGATCTGCGAGTGCTCGAAGAGCGAATTAGACATTTTTCAGATGCGTCCCATAGTGACGACATTGGAGTCTGCAAAATGGGAACTGTTTCAGCCTGTATCTAGTTTATCAGATAGTGGACCGATCGAGTTTTACGTCAGTGGGTCTGCCGATAGACACTTAGATCTTACGCAATCTTATCTTTCGATTAAAGTTAAGCTAATAAAGCTAGATCGAAATGGTGATGAAAAGACACTCGAGGCGAATGACCTGATAGCTCCTGCGAATAATCTTTTGCATACGACGTTCTCACAAGTGGATGTTTTTTTGAATGGAAAGCGTGTCAGCGACTCGAACGAAAATTATGGTTTCCGCTCGTACATCGAGACGTTACTAAATTATGGCAGCGATGCTGCATCCTCACATCTACAACTTGCTGGATGGAAAATAGATGATGCCGGCGAATTTGATAATATCGCCGATACTAACTTAGGTTTTCAAGCACGTAGAAGAATGATGGAGCAGAGTAAAACGGTGCAATTAATAGGCCGCATACACAGTGATATGTTTCTGCAGGACCGATTCCTGCTCGGTTCCGTCGATTTAAGAGTACGCCTACAGAGGAGTAAAGATGCGTTCGCCATTATGGCCGCGGAAGGAGTGAAGCCTAAATTGAAAATAATGTCGGCTAACTTATTTGTACGCAAAGTTATCCCATCATCAGATCTGCTAGTGGCGCACGCCGTTACTCTGAGACAGACAAGCGCGAAATATCCTATTCGCAGGGTAGTGTGTAAGACTTTTACAGCACCTAGCGGTGTTCTGAGCATCGATAGAGATAATATATTTATTGGGCAGCTACCTACTAGAGTATTATTCGCTTTTGTACATAATGATGCCTATAATGGTGTGGTGCATAAAAATCCGTTCAAGTTTGATAACAATAACACTACCTATGCTACATGTTATATAAATGGAGAAGAGGTTACAACATCGCCAATACGTCCTTCGTTTAGCGACGACATTTACTCAGACGCTTATTTCTCACTATTCAGTGGTGCTGGGGTGTTATTCAAAGACCGTGGCTACCTGATAAATAAGACTCAGTTCAGACATGGAACCACATTGTTCGCATGGGATTTTACGCCAGATCTAGCTGATTCGGAGCATTGTTACCCCACACGCACTGGTTCCCTGAGAGTGGTCTTCCATTTTGCTCAAGCACTTGCCGCTACACCCAATGTAATTTGCTATGCTGAATTTGATAATACGATAGAAATTGGATCAGACATTAACATATTAACAGATTATTAACAAATATGTTGAATACATTTGAAATTGAGGATCTTTTATTCGGCGACAATAAAACGTGTGAACACTTTCTAGGCGTTTTTCCAATTGACAATGTACCCGCACATATTAAATATCTCCCGGCCTCATTAGTAATAAACATGCATCCCAGTAATAAATCCGGACAACATTGGGTGGTGGTTTATTACAGTAGAAATGGAAATGCTGAATACTTTGATCCATATGGAAGACGCCCTTCTGACGGAAGAATGATATCAAATGTACAAAATGGACACCACGCGCGTGTTTATTATTACAACAATGTACGTGTTCAACCATCCGTGACGACAACTTGTGGATATTATTGCGTATATTTCTTATACCATCGTTCGAGAGGTGTACAAATGAAACACATATTATGGGCCCTAAGAAACAACGACAAAAATGACTTGATAGTGAAACGTCTGACGCGCAGGATTATGAAGAAAAAATGATCATAATGTATAATTTTTTATGTACAACGTTTTCTTTTTAATTATCGTGAATGAATGTCGCTAATATTTATCATAAGAAAAATGCACGTGTCAATAAAAAAATACATTTTGTAAAAATATGTTATTATTTCTTCGTGTTCCATTCTCATCCCTTACCCATCCCCCGCTATTATGATAAAAATATGTAATGGTACACTAGGCCCACGAGGCGTACCACAATGATCCAAAGATCCGTAATTAATCGTATTCACATCGCGACAATGACAAAATACGGACATATTTGAATACAGATGAAACCATATGACGTGCACTGTAATTGAACGCCGCGTATCAATTCCAGTTTTCTATAACTGGAATGTCATTCAAACACGGTGCGATAGTAATGTTTTGTGAACCGATGATGTTAAGCGGTGGAGAAAAAACACGTGACCGAAAAAAGGGTGTGTTCAGATTGGAAAGATAGTTTTACTGACAGCTCATATTTTAGCTATAAAAGCGAAATGCGCGCGACTGGTAAGGCATACAGCTTTTTGAATTTGTCAAACCACGTAAAATGGAATCTCAATTATGCGATCGATGGAGAACGATTGGTTCTACGCCTATCAATTGCGGTTGCATCCAATGGAACCAATATAAAGAGGTTGCAGTACGGCAACCATTTGCAATGTCATTGCGCGATATCCGTAACCGCTGGAGAGAATATCTAGCGGATCCGAACGAACGCAATTATAACAAATGGTTACATACGAAGTACCAACTTCGCAATGATTGTTGTATGTGTATATCGTGCAAACAAAACAGAAGTTATAGTTTGCATTACTTGAGATACAAATATTTACGTTAGCAAAATAAAAAAATAAGAAAAATAGGCCTCTTTTTTAAGGGGCCACCAATAAATCAAAAATATGTTACATACACCCACGCACAACCAGGTACATAAAAAAGACGCACACACGCATGCACGACGTACACGCATAGGGAACGGAAAAAGGGATCACGGGTGACAAGGGGCATGCGCGTAGAACCACGCGCGCGTCGTTACGCGCGTATCGTAACACATGTGAGGGTATGCACAGTACGTGCGTGTGTTGGTGCATCAGGTGCGTGCGTGTGTGTGGGTACGTATGCGAAAAAAGAAGAAGGTAGGACACCCTTGTGGATGATGGATCAGTAACAGATTTCCAATGATACAGATGCATTCAACCACATATTCCACCATGGGTGAGGCCTTTCGTCGTGGTACATACCAACGACATTATTAGTTCGCGAGGAAACAGGCATTGACAAAATCTAAGATCGCGTGACCTTAAAGCGAATGAAGCGGCCATGTTTAACGTTAATATGAGTAATGCGCGAACACCCCATAAATATGCATAAAGCACTCGCGCACCAAAACGTTATATTCTAATAATTACCCAAGGGAATTAGTACATATGGCCACTCGGCTAAGAACTAGGAAACGATACGATATTGTATCCAGAGCACAAAGCTGTACGCATTCGCAACTACAAAGTGAAATCTCCTAGCGATTAGGTGATAATTCAATAGTAATTTTGAATATTTCTAAAAACCTGCATAGTACGAGACTTGAGGTACGTTCTTTCATTATTAACACATGGTATGTTTGTCATTCAAGCTTGATCTCACAGCTATTCGAAACGTATGGTTAAATCATATGCAACAAATAATCTTTTTAGCATAAGTATGCTCTACATACAATTCTATAAACGGTACCCTCAGTGATATAATTACCACATTTTAACCATCGTATCTAAAACGATTGATGTTATTGCAAAGTATTTAAAAAACAATTTGCGCATAATGACGGTTAAAAGTCAATCAAAATATTCGACAAAAATAGTTTACTAATAACGTTAGCGACGTCAAATTATTTTCAAAATATTCAACAGTTTACCTGTATGGTATTGATAGAAAATTAACTATATATTCATCGGTATTAGGGTTAACTTCTTTTTAACCCAGGATACAATCCATCACCACCAAGTCTTGGTTACCATTCCAACCGAACATACCATTAATACGAGATTATTTTTAATATTTTGTTGCTAATCTGTCTGGTAGCTGTTGCTTAATAACAGCTTACGGACAGTCTCTAAATATTCTACAGTTTACTAATAACATTACCGACGAAACAGTCAAATTATTTTCAAACATCAATACCGTAATTCCTCATACATCCTCAACCTCATACGACCTCCGTTATCGGACCACCTCTTAAACTCTATTATTTTACTATTATCACTCATCAAACTCTATTATTTTTACAACGGTAGATGACCGCGGAGGAGGGAGCGCTGCCACTACGTTCAAACGTAAAATACACAACTTTTATACTTTTAAGGGTTAACTCATTCAAAATAATAGAACATTCCAGTGTTGCAGATTCTCAAATACGTGTGCGACTGTGCGTCATTGTTATCGAGAAAAACGTGTGCCGCTGTTCGTCATTGTTCTCTAGAATGCGTGGCGTTCTGTGCGCCATTGTTCTCCAAACGCTAGAAAATGAAATGGAGCGTTTTGATTGGCTAAAACCACATTCCAACGAAAAGAACAATAGCGACCAGCCGCACCCATAACTACTTAGGTGCTTATTAATCATTTACCAAAATGTCAAAATTAACATAACACATGGTTTTTTTAACGATAGAATTTTTTTTTTATTCTTTCCTTTATGCCTGCTGAACATGTTTTAAAGACCCTAGCGTTAGCTCATTTCTTCAGTTCATTAATATTTGTGAATTTCATGTGACATCACTACCTAACGAAAGCGGCATCCATTTGGGTTTTTTTCTTCTCTTCAACTGTATCAACTCCTTTTATAGTTTATACATTCATTTGTAGGACTAATTTATCGGTTAAAACTGGCAAAATTAGCAGTTGAAACATTCAACAAATTAATACAGTGATATTTAAGGATTTACAAGCATGTACCAGACAGCTGAAGATGCATAATCGCCAATTCACGAAATTCGGTACCGCTATTTCACACATAACCTGGCGAGGTGGGTCAGTTCAAATGCTTGGGATTTGTTTAAAAATTAAAATTTTGTACTGAAACTTTTTCGTTTGTATTCGGGAGTGTTATTTCACATTGTGTTAAATTCTTGCGCAGATCTGTTTAAGAGTTTTCTTTCACGAATGTATTAATTGCTTAGATTCACGAACTTCGATACCCATATTATATACCAGAGACGTAGCCAAACTCGCACATCTGTTGGCGCAAATCCGATTTTGTGGTGGGTGGGTGTTGGTAAAACTTGGATGCGCCTTGGAGTTAGTGTATAATGGTCCCTGGATTTGTGAAGCAAGACTGACATTTGGCGAAGATGATCAAGAGATTATCTTAGAATAATAGTGAGGTAGGAATTGTGAACATATCTCACGGATCTATGGATACATTGTAATCGTTAAACCGTTAGGGGGAGGATGGAGGATATTGAGGCATATATCATATTTTTGGAAAAAATATTTAATGTATTTTCCTATAACCTTGACCTTTAGTACAAAGTACATGCCATGTTTTCAGATCAGTCTTCATTTAGGTGGCAACAAAATGTCACGCGCTTTACTTACAATCATCGTCCTGATTGTGACCTGCTGCATATTGGCTAACATCGAAGCGGCTAAAAGACGTGGTGAGCCTTGTGACATCTGTAATAATTAACTCTTTAACCCGTTACTGGCTAAATCTGGTCAATAATATCAAAAGATTTGCTTATTAAATGCCTATTTACATCCCAATAGAAGACTATTTTTGAAAATTTAACACTGGAAATACTGGCTCCATTACCAAGCCAGACATTCCAGTGGTACATTTTCAAAAAATAGTCTTCTATTAGCCTGTAAATGGACATTCCCCAAGACCGCTACGCAGGTCGATCATTGTTCAGCTTCGTCATGAAAGGGTTAATGACTAGATTTTATCAAGAATATAAAACTATTTCCTTATTGACTGCTCATTTGCAGGTTAAAAGACCATTCTTGAAAATTTACTCGTTATCGAGCCAGTCAATGCAGCGGTAAAATTTCAAAATACTCTTGACCTGACCTTGCTAAATGCCACTGGTTGTGGCCGGATTCGCCATTAAAGAGTTAGCATAAACGATATTGTTATGCTGCCATAGGGGAGACCGGGGCTAGTTCGCCATAGGGGTAAGTCTGTCCATGTGTTCTCATACTAAGCCATTTCTATTTATTGCGTCTTACACAGTGTGTACGTATTCTCGGTGACACACTTACTAGATAGGGTGGGCCGCATCACCTTCTGTTTTGTCTACTGTGAATAATAGATGAAAGCTAATTTCCGGAAGAAATAGGTAATATTTTCATCACAGTACGTTTTGTGTCATAGGTAGAGGCGTTCAAACAATACTTGCCAGTTACAATTTGTCTCTTTTAAATAAACTATTGAGAAGAATTAACCTTTTAAATTCTTTAAATATTGAAATCATTCTATGGACGAACTTTCCCCACATGCTTGTCGGACTTGTCCCCAGTAATGGGGTATGTTCGTCCACCCCCACCACGTCTTCTTCTTCCTTGATTTTCAAAAAACTATCCAAGATCTAAACGCTTGTTGTTTACTTATTTAACCTTTGGACCCTTGCGGGCAATTTAAATGCAAGTTTCCATCGATAAATTTATTAAGAAATATGCACTGCCTAAAATATGTAAAAATGGCCGAACTAGCCCCGGTCCCCCCTAATAAGGAGGTTGTTGCACGTTGTCGCTGTATCATTGCTACATAATATATATCTTGTTAGTTATACACACATATTTCAATCAATCAATCAATCAATCAATCAATCAATCAATCAATCAATCAGTGATTGATTGATTGATTGATTGCAAGCAAATTGATTGATTGATTGATTGATTGATTGATTGATTGATTGATTGATTGTTAGTTATACATACCGATTTGAATACAAAAGTTCGCTCATGGTTTCTTCAAATGTGAATTTTCGTAGTTCAGTAATTGTTGACCGAGTGCGCATGTCACACGACAACATTTCTTGTAGTATTTTCTCAGCCGATCTCGTTTATATGAGAATATCATATTACAAACAAAATCTTATTTTTTGTTTCCAATTCCATCACCTACTCCAATAAAATGTCATTATTACTATACAGGTTAGCTGATACATATTTTGAAACTAATTTGGCTTGGTGCTGTTGCTACCTAAGCCAGCAACAGCGCCCAGTCAAATTGGTTTCAAAATATCCAACATAATGTTTATTAAATGGTAAAGGCATACTATTCGAACGCCGTGTCGGACTATTAAGCGTTAAAGCCGGACTAAATCGAGTCGTAATTAATTATGGCTCATCCTACACGTCACTTAGTTGATTATAACGTTATATGACGTCATATGATGAGTGGATAAAACTGGAAAGGTCGATTGACAGCATTGTAAATGGTCTACGTATTATCTCAATACAATTCCATGTGTATAATATGTTGCTATGACAGATATGTTCATTGAACAAGTAAGTGTATAAGATGAATCTTTGATAGACCATCTGTTGTGTGGATATAAAACTATATGTTACATATGAAAATAATAAATTTTTAATATTCAGGGGTGCCGGAACATGCTTTGACCCGGGGTTGGGGTCAGGGGCTAAACTATGACTAAGAGCAACAGCTAGGGGGGGGGGTGCTGTGGAGAGACACTATAAAACGGGTGGAGGCTATAGCCCCCCACCCCACCCCCTCCTCATCCATACGAGCCCACCTTACCCCTGTTCCTACACATATGATATTGAATCTTGAATCTTCAGTTAATGGTAGATGGTCACGTTGGGGTCGATGGAGTCGTTGCTCTAAGACATGTGCTGGTGGTGTACAAATTCGGAGACGCACCTGTACGAACCCGCGTCCATCTGGTGGCGGCAGAAGGTGTTCTGGAGCTAGTTACGCCAGGCGCAGATGTCCTTGCAATCGAGGTAACAATTACCAGGCGTTAGACAAGTGTTGGAGTTTGGTGGACCTACGCGTATGTGTTGGGCAATTGAAAGGCAAACCAGGCTAGGAGGTGGGTGGGTGGGGAGGGGGTGGGGAGGGGGTGGGGGCAGGTGTCTTAGCTGGGGTCATCCCCACAAGATTTTGAAAGCTGGACACGCTTATATAATATAGCATCTCCTCCATGCCCATAGGTAAATTGTTGTTAAATTATTCTATTTTTAGACATTTTCTTCAGAAATCGTCTACCTGACAGTTCTCTCACCGAAATGTTTGAAAACTATTTGACAAAAATCCATTCCAGCATTCAAACATTCAAAATATTAAAAGAACGTCTAAAATTATATCCAACAATCGCAGATATTAGAAGAAATTGTGTTATTAATTACATACTCAAGTTCCCTCTTGGGCCTGATTCAGCCTCAAACTAAATTCTTTTTTACAAGATCCACGCCACCCCCAGAACCCATGCATACGACCTTGAATTATGACGTCCCGAATACACCCGTCTGCCAACATATGGCATGTAAACCTACCTCTTGGGGCTTTAGTATAACGCTTCATTAAGACTTTTGGTCGAAGATCCAAATGTCTTACGCAACCACTATCTTGTCAAACTGAAGATTCAGAAGAGACATTCCAGCACTCAGTAGCCATTCCATTGGAACTCTCTTGAATGGAGGCATCCGGTATGTCACTCAGGTATTTGACATCATAATCAATTACGTCACTAATTAGGTTACGTCACAATCATAATGACGCATCTATCTCCGTGATGTACATCGAACAGTACGTCAATAGTGTACGAATTGTATGTCTTTGATGAATTACAATTTAATAAGCTCTGCTGAATGTTTTAAAAAACTAATTTGATTTGGACCTGTTGCTGCCATAGACAGCAACTGCCCCCAGTCAAATTAGTTTCAAGGTATTCAACAGCTTACCTGTTTTATTACCTTGATTTTGGGACCCTGGGCGTTCAGGATTCAGATTATACAAATCGGTTTCAACACGCATAGTGGAGCTTAGCTAGAAATGGGCAGATGTTAGCTAGAAATGGGCGGAGGTTAGCTAGAAATGGGCGGAGGTTAGCTTTAAATGGTCGGGGCGTGACTGGATTCCTCCATTAGCACAGTTTGTTTTTATAGACTACTCTTAGACAACTGTACGACAGGGTTACTTAAAGGGGTATATTCACAGCCGAATGGTTCAAAATAAAATTGTTAAAATTATGTACTTTGAGAGGCTTAAATTGTGTACCTAGCTGTAACGAAACGAAACAAATCTTGTCATTTGATGATTTCATTACGCATAAATTAATATAATTTTTTAAGTTGTCAACTTGAATTAGAAGAACAAATTCACAACTAACCCTACGAAATTTATTCATATGGAATCAAATCACGATATGCCAAGATTGTTTTCGTTTCATTACATTGAGGTACACAATTCAAACCTTTAAAAGTAATTAATTTCAACCATTTTATTTTCAAGCATTTTGTTGTGAATATGCACCTTTAAAATGGATTAATCCGATCTGCCAGTCAAGTATATGATTTCACAATCAATTACGTCACATGTCGGATGAAGTCACAATCATAATTTACGAAATACACTCCTTAATGAATCTGGAATAGTCGGTCATTTAAACTAATTGTATGTCCTTACCAGTTAATACACATTTTGTTTCTGTTAAAAATTTTGAAACTAATTTGACTGCGTGCTTATGCAGCAACAGGCCCCAGTCAAATTAGTTTCAAAATGTTTAACAGGCTAGCTGTATACTATGAAATTGGGATTTTGGGAATTCACGATTGGAAATATATAAATCGATCCCAACATGGGCTGAGCTTAGCTACTGATGGTCGGTGTATAGATAAAAATGAATTCATCCATCATGATGACAACGATGGTAGCTATACACCTGCAATGGAACTTTCCATTTTACCTAAGCCCCGCCCATCTCTGGCTAAGCTCCACCCACACTTCGCCGTGTTGGGATTGATCGATCCCAGAATGCCCTAACTACCAATTTCCTGAAAACTACAGGAAACCTGTTGAATATTTTGTAGCTAATTTGACTGGGTGCTGTTGCTGCCTATGGCAGCAATAGCGCCCAGTCAAATTAGTTTCAAAATATTCAACAGCATATGTATTAAATAGTAAAGCCATACTATTCGTACAACAACGCATAGTCCGTTTTCAAATATGCGTTCATGACGTACTTATCTACGTCATTCATGACGTCATTCATTATGATGTCATTCTACAGGTCACGTAGTCGATTATGACGGCATATGATTAGTGGATACTCTGGAAAGGTGAATTGTCTTTGACCAAGATTGTTGAAAATGGCCAACACCTTCCCTGTCTGCAATACTCTGAAATTCTCTGATTGTGTGTTTAAATGCGTGTCAACTTATATTCCTAGAAACGCGGACCCGTAACTGAAACGATCTTTAAATTAACCAAATTTATTGTTTTAGTCAATGGTGGATGGTCAGCCTATGGTGCATGGAGTGTCTGCACTGCTAGCTGTGGTGGTGGTACAAAAACTCGAACACGTCGCTGTACAAAACCACGCCCATCGTGTTGCGGTGCTAAGTGTAGAGGACAAAGTCGTCAAACCAGCAAATGCAATACACAAAGTTGTATCGGTAATTTTTGTGACACCATATATTGTATAGTATCTCTGTATCACTTTGGTTATATTTACTTTTATCTCTGCATCATTTAAGCCATATTTTCTTTTATTTCCGCATTATCCAGGTTATATTTTATTGTATCTCGGTATCATTAGAACATATTTTCTTCTATCGTTACATCATATTTGACATCTTTATTGAGGTTTCAATTAAATTTATAAATATGAGATTTCTCGCTATGTTAGATTACTTTTAGTAGCCTAAATGACCAATGGCATCACGAGAAAGTGTGGCTCAAAGGGTAATAGAACTTGATTCGTAATCACTTGCTCTTTTTAGAAATAATGGCAAAAAGGTTTGCTCAGGCTGTTATGGTAACGAGTGTCACGAGCAGAGGGAGAAGCTGTCGTCGCAGGCCAATGACACGACTGCCCGTATGTAAAAACGTCTGCACGTATGGCAACAGGGACTTCCTGATCATACTGGACTCCTCTGGAAGCATTAGGCAGCATAATTACGACGCGGTTAGTTGCCCACTGATCTGCTTTAGATAATTGCACTGCGTGTATGTGAGCATGCCTGCGTTCGTGCGTACATGTGTGTGTGTGTGTGTGTGCGTGCGTGGGCGTGTGCGTGCGCGTGTGCGTTCGCGTGGGCGCGTGCGTGCGCCAGTAAGTATGCCATATGATGTTCCCATTTATGTGTACACGTGTGTCATATTTATATGTATTTTGTGTATGGGAGCACCTCTTTGGCTCTTTTTATGCTCATCTGTATTGTTATAGCTTAAGATGGTCACATATAATAAGTGGTCTCATTACACAGGTAATTTCTTTATCACAGGGTTGAGAGAATATAGCACAATCGTTATATGCTATCATCTACTAAGATATGGCTTGAAATAAATAAGCTAAAGTTGTATTTAGGTATGTCCAGTAGCACGGCAAGAGACCATTTAAAAGATCTACCACTGGATTCCAGTATGTATGATTACTGTATTCTGCGGCTGTAGTAGTAGAAACATCCTACCGCTGCAATCAGCCCTTTTTAGTTTTTGCCCACTGTGTCTTGTCCTCAGCCGAAATCCTTAGCTTCCTCAAGCCCATTCTTAACTTGACTGCACCGAGTCCTGCTTTCCTGAGGTTACTTCGTAGCACACTTAGTAGATTTATGCAATGGCGTCCTCTCCTGGCTCATTCGTATCTCGCGAGATCGCCTTCGATTCGAGATCGAGAACATTCGTATCTCGCGAGATCTCCTTCGATTCTAGATCGAGAAAAGTATCTCCTATTGGCGTAGTGATTTCCACCAGAATATGATGGTAGAGAGAATTGAAACTTAAAAGTACACAAGCGCTGCTCTCCTCATACGAGACAATATTAATTCACGTAAAACGAGATGATATAAATCCTATAGTAGTCTGTATGACAAGTAATTAACAGAAAAATAGTCCCTCTGAATTCGTCGTAAAAATCAAATCTGTCGCTCGTCTGTCGCACACAAAATGAGGTCAAGAATTTGCTGACGTTGCGTGGATATTGATATTACACGAACTACTGGGTGGATCAAGTCCATTTTAATGTCTGTATTAAGCTGGTGATACAGATATTGTATCCTTTTACAGTCCACTACGGAGATGGACTGGGTCCCGATATGTCTGCTCGCCGAAGTGGAGTCTGTGTAACAGTCTAGTCGTTGTGATGACGTAATAAGATGGCCGGTCAATACATTAGAGATGTATTCTCATAGACGCCACGCCTCTATTTTTAGATTGCTCCTGGCTTTGTATTTGCTGGCTCCGAGTAGGGCGAATTCCAAGGCTCTCTGCGCTGGTGTCTCTTCTGGCATCCTTAGAATATGGATTCCAGTGGTGAATTTTTTAAAACTGTCTTCTCTTGGCCTGCAAATGGACCTTTCCGGTTTTAGCTATGCCCCGCCCATCTCTCGCTAAGCTCCACCCACACCTCGCTCGTGTTGGGATCGATCAATCTCTGAACACCCTGACTATCAATTTCTAAAAAATACACAACAGCGCCCAGCCAAATTAGTTTCAAAATATTAAACAGCATGTTTATTAAATAGCAAAGAATTACAAAGACATACAGTTTGTACAACGTGTCGAACTCTTTGAAATTTGATGACGGTCTATATGGAACCCTTTGTGACGTAATAATTGTGAATTCATGATACACGCGCTGAGCTGATTATGATGTCATACGAGGTCAGATGATGGATGGATGCTCTGGAAAGGTGAATTTACATTCAATAAGCAAATATTTTTATATTCATGGCAAAATGTAGCCATTAAAGGATATAATAACTGAATCTTGTAATAGTTGATTTGCCTCCATTTGAAAGGCCTACCTTTGAAATGGTTTGACATTGTTATACAGTATAATAATTGCAACAGAGCTCGAAGATCAACTGTGAAAGATACGATGAATGCGATGAATCATGAATGGAATATAATTAGCTATTGTTGCGGTTTAGGCAACGTTGTCAGAAATGCTAAAAATATTACTACGGCCAACTGCTTGATCGATTGACTGACCGGGAGGCAGACCTACAGTGAACAGACTTAAATACTAATTGCGAGACACAAGACAAATTGGGGAAACCTAGTGTGTATGTTTGTGAACAGTGACGTAGCCATGGTGGTGCCATTTGGGGAAACAATACTGTGGTAGTCACAAAGGGAGTCCACTACAGCCAGTGTCCAGGACCTTCACCCAGGAATTAAACAAATGTGTGGATTTGAGCGTCTCATAAGATGCCATAGATGATTATTACGGGAGGGGGGGGGGGCGCAACTGCCCCTTGTTTACATCACTGGTTGTGAAGAATATGCCAGCGATCATAAAGATGACCAAGTATTCAGCGTGGACTCTGTAGCCTCGCTACATTATCTTGTTGTAAATATATGGTTAATTCACGGGACAATGTGTTGTCCGTAATGGGTAATGAATGAATTCAGTTCTAGCTATATCCCGCCAATCTCTAGCTAAGCCCCACCCACGCATTGCCCGTTTTGGGATCAATCGAAACCTGAACTTCCTGAATTTCCATAAAAACTATACAGGTAAGCTGTTGAATATTTTGAACCTAATTTGACCGAGTCCTATTGCTGCCTGTGGTTGCAACCATACCCATTCAAATTAGTTTCAGAATATTCAGCAGAATGTTTATTAAATAGTAGACATACAATTCGTACAACTGACGGACTTTTAAAAGGTTCCTGACGGACTTGACTCCATCATTCATTAGTAGTTGATTGTGACGTCAGTCTACACGTGATGTAATTAATTATGACGTCATATACGTGATCAGCGTTCATCAATTGCAGGATACAATCTGTCACATCAGTATCTGACGGTCATAATTAAAGTATGTAACATTTTGGCAGCATCACTGGTGGTGAAGAAAATTAGTACAAACAAAAGATTCCGAAAAATTGTTAAAAAAAGGAACGTACATATAACTTTAAGTAGTAATAATGTTTAAATAAATAAATAAATTTTACGTGTTTTATAATTGTTCACGTATGATATATTGCAGGCAAAGTTGGACCTGGCGCTTCTTGCAGCCAGTCTTTGTGGGAATCTCGGCACTGACTTGCAAGTGGCAGCAATGCAATTTGCAAGAAATCCCCAAAAGGAGTTCCGATTTGATGAGTATGACGATATACTCAATCTCTTTGATGGCATTATGGCAATGAAATGGCTTAAAGGTGGCACGCGAACATGGCTCGCATTTAAATTTGCTCGAAATGTCATGTTCACTGCAGCAAATGGTTAGTACAATGTGTAGCAGCGAGGAGAGAGAGAGAGAGAGAGAGAGAGAGAGAGAGAGAGAGAGAGAGAGAAAGAGAGAGGGAGAGAGAGAGAGAGCGAGCGAGAGAGAGAGAGAGAGAGGGGGGAGGGCGGATAGAGAGAGAGAGAGAGAGAGAGAGAGAGAGAGAGAGAGAGAGAGAGAGAGAGAGAGAGAGAGAAAGAGAGAGAGAGAGAGAGAGAGAGAGAGCGAGAGAGAGAGAGAGAGAGAGAGAGAGAGAGAGTCTACGAGGAATTCTGGAAGCATCTAGATTTCAGAATTTTATCGAGACAATCGGACCGCACATATATGTCAGATTTGAGTCACATGGATATATACGGCCGCGCAATCTCATCTGACCCACGGCTAACTCTAACTATATCCCTAGCTAGATATGTTCACTGGTTCCAGAAAAGATTGGGTTTTTTCGATTTGCACATTTGCAACATCAGCAAGATGGCATGTGGTAATCAACTCCGCGTGTTTCTAGTACTTAGCAAGAGTACATCTTAGAACTAAATTAAAATGTTTCCAAAACAAAAACAGAAGTACTTTAGTTAGTAAGACTTGCTCTATTAAATATTCTGAACATAATTTGTTTGGAAGATATTGTTGCCTTAGGCAGGAATGTCTTCCATTGACATCCAATCCAGTTATGTTCTAAAAGAGCTGGTCTGTAGACAATATTTCGCGAGCCATGCATTATTCAATCACTTGTTACTGGAAATATAAAGCGAAGTTTCGTATAAAGCTAGGGGAAATCCCAGGTTGACCTCCATACTTTGAGCAAACAAGGAGACCATGTCGAAATTATGAGGCCAATGAACCTATATACAGTGAATTTTGCTTTTAAAACATCAAATAAAGAATTTACTTATTGGTCTACTGCCTTCCTGTTGTAGCCACCGGGGGCGCGCCCGGCGCCGCCGCTTGCCATTGTCGTTGCTGCTGCTGCTGGTCAGCCAGCCTCGGGGTTGGGAGCGGTAGCCGCGCATTTCCGGTGTCCACAAAAACCGACCACAAGGGCCGGTGGAATGATCACGTTCCAGTGGGCTCGTGCAGCCATTGCTGCGAAAATTGAACACTACCGTATCGTCCCGGCTGTTCGTGTCCCCGGTGTGTCTAGCCGTCATTTCCAAGGTAGAAAAAACGGTGCCAGCACACACAAGTTTACTTACTTGATTATAGTAACAAACAATTTTTTGCATGCTTGTCACTTACTAACGGTGTACGTAAAACAAGTATGGTGAATTGGCTTTATGTCTCGCCGGTCAGTACCTAACCGATCTAGTCATATATAGACGGTATCGTGAAAGGTACCCCTGTGGGGGAAAGCTCTGATCAGGGCACATCAGTTGGTTTAATATAAACTATATCTGGCCAAAAATTATTGGTTTTGCGAGAGGAAAGTGCCTCGCGCGGGCCTCTACCACAGGAAGATGCCTACAACGCCGTAGTGGAGGAAGAGAGAAGATAGGAGAGAGAGAGAAGCCATCATGCAAGATATGCAGGGAAAAATCGGGAACCCTACCAAACGGTGCCAATGATGACTCCATCTTTACCGTTTGCTTGAGAGGAAATATATGATGGTGCAGTACCGTGCTCCATATGGAGGATGACTGAGGGTGAAAAACGACCGACAATAACAATGCGGAGGAAAAATGGGGAACCAATACCTCTTTATGCCAAGGATGACTATGTCCTTGCCATTTGTTTAAGAGGGAATTTACAATGGTACCACACCATGGCGCCTTGTGAGAAGGGAACCGGTGCGAAGCTGACTATAAAAATGTGAGAAAGGGGTGGATGTAATCTCACCGTTTGGGTGCAAACGTTGGAGAGACATCACACGGTAACGAAAAATGAGGAGGAAAATTATGTTAGCCTTCACTGCACAAGGTATGGAATATAAAATTTTGCGAGAGGAAAATGCCTCGCGCGGGCCTCCGTCAAAAAGAAAAATTCCTTCAATGCCGAAGTGGAGGAGGAGAGCAGTAAAAAGGGCCGCCCTCATATCCTACAAAGAGAGACAAAAATTATCCTAATATAGATATTTTACCGTTGTGTGCCTACAACGCCATACGTAAAGATGCGCGGCTGATTTCCATTGATTTCAGCACGGTTGTCTTATGAAAGTTAAAGATACAGTTTTAGTTGTTACCGTAATTTTTGTGTACCTAAAAATGGCCTCGACTAACTTTTAGTTGTAAGTCTAAAACACATATGTTTATGCCGCAAATGGCGTAGCACCAAATGACTTTAACGAATACGTCTTCCTGGCGAGGATGCTCGGTACCATTGCCGATACCCCATGGAGCATTTCTCCTCAGACAGACAACGTGCAACATGTTGTCTGGTGGTAGCTTTAGAGCCGCGAGGTGATCCCTCCACATACCGCACCACAACCACAAATAACAACACATGGACAAATCACACTGACGGAAGCGTGTTTAGAAAGCGGTTCTTAGCTTACTTACGGTGGGGAGAGAGAAACGTATTTCCATCTAGGGCGGCTAACCCATAGGGTGTGGTGACCTCTAAGGCTTCACCCAGTCACCGTTATGAGTTAGATTGTGATCCGTGTTTCTATCCGTCACGAAGGTTGCGAGTATGGACTGTATGAGATCCATACCCTGGCGTTGCCGTTTAGCTGCTTTAGGTTTGGAGAAAGTTGCACATAGAACACTGCTGGGGTGGCAATGATATTGCCTTGTTTATATTTTCGCAGCGTTTCCTACTTTGGCATAAAAAGTCTTGCTTAATAGGTATCCAAAGATACACGGGGTATGTATGTGAATGGCAGATTGATTTTGGCCGGCAAGAAACCTGCTGTAGGGAGACGCTCTTGAGACGGTCCTTACCATTCTGACGGTGGGAACTTGAGCAATTATTTTGGCCAGACGGCCAGAGAAGTGTAGTCAAAGGCAGTTACTATTTTTTTCAATTTAGGAGGCCTTAACATGAACGGCCAACTATGAAAATCAGTAGTACCGTTTATACAACGGGTTTGTTGACCGTGAAGAAGAGTTTTTTAATAAAAATTCTCCGTTTGATAAGGAACCGTTCTTGGCCAGCTTAAAAACCTATCCTATCAAGCTATCATAGTTCTAGGTTTAGCGGTCGCATGTCATGTTCTCTGGTGAGAGCATGAGCAGGGACCTTAATGTAAAATTGGTGCCGTTGCGAGAAAATATGGTGATGCATCTTTTGTTGATGTATAGTCTAACCTAGGTGTACTGCGGTCTAAATATTTGTGTAGTTTTTACTGCTAACTAACAATATTGGCAGAATGCCTGATTACATATTCATACATTCATTCGGGATATAGGGTCGATTCGACCCACGGCGCCGTTTACTTGCTGACGCCGTTTACAATGCATAACATTATGTACAATGTTGTCTTAAAGTGGAGGTCGCATTCGACCGTACGGTACCACTTAGGGCGGTACTTTATTTATTATTAATAACTGTATACATAACTAAGATATGTCCCTATGTGTGGTGCACCTATTAGTCTTCAGTGCAAATTAAACGTCATATGTAGTCTTTGCACCGCTTTCTTGCTGTGTGACTTGAGGCATGGTGTAGCTGCCGCCTGGAGAATTACTGCAGGATGCTGGCCATAATGTTTCACACTAAAAAAACAGTGAAAAATAAAGCCAATTTCGGTGGCTAACAGGTCCTTGTGCATAGCACATACTGAATAGTTCACTGAAATACCGTTATACTGTTTGTGCTCGAAGAGTGACGGATGTCTCCATTGTGGAGAGACAGTATGTACATATTATGTTGAATTATTTTCTCGGCACAAGACGATCCGCACCGTTTAGCTCTTATGGCGCATAAAGTAATGTCCTTGTCTGGACTACTGTCAAAACATAAATTTAATGACGGTGTATACATCCATTCTTTTCTACCACTGTTTCTGGCGAGACATGAAAACACCACCTTTCTTATATACTAATTTAGATGGTAACGACCAAAAGTCTTAAAGCGCAATGAAGGCACCACTGGTGACGGTGGTCAGAATAACGAGCCTTCTTTTTAATTTAGGTTTAGATTTACCAGGAGTGTACACAAACTTGGTGCGGTGCAGAGCGCGGATGTCCAGAGGGGGAATTTGACTGTACTAAGCTGCGTTGGTGTAGATTGCAGAATGCCAGCTCTACGCAGTAGGCAGATAGTGAGAATGTTCCCACTCGGAACGACTCCGCCTCCCTTCTCACTGAGTTTGGCTTTGAGAATGCCTTTTATACTCGGTATGAGGTTGTGGCAGGTGGCTCAGCCAATCAGAGTTCGCGCTGTGTATGAGGTGAGCTAGCTAGAGCAATAGTGCCTGGCTCTCACCCGATCATATACTACTTGGGTAGGCACATAGCCAACAGGAGAAAGAGTGACGCATTAGGCGCGTATTCATGAGAAGCAGGCACATCGACGTGCAAACGAGTTTAGGGAGAGAGGCATACTTTTTATTTTTATTGTTGGCCTGGTTTTTATTTGTCCAGGCCAGTTTTCTTTTTCTTTCTTTTAGTTTTAATTTTGATGCAGTGTGTGCACAACTTTTTTTGAAAGATGTTTAAGCTCACAATAATGCGCGAGGACGCCCTCTTGATGACAGGTATTTTTCTCCATCAGAGAACGCTCAGGCTCCAGCACACCATATTTTTAACAATATAACAGTAATATATAAAAGTATATTTTGAAACGGTATATTTTTAATATATACATTATTATAGTACGGCCCTTTATCGAGAGTCCACACGAGTGGCTCTAGTGCCTCATTTGGTCCGTCCTGCAATACAGGAAGAAAGGTAATACGAAAAATATTATAGTAATAATAATCATATTATTGTGTGTCATGCGGTCCTAGCTTTGTGCTAGAATGGCATGACCAACTCATACTTTTACTTTACGGTGGGCCATATCGATACACCACACACGGTGAAGCACCATGAAGTAGTATCTTTGAGGCATGACGGTATTATATATAGTCATGCAGGACAACCATAGTCGTCCTGGGGGCCGGGTTCCGATTTTACAAAAATAATATTAAGAAAAATATTTTTATAAAACGGTAATAAAATAATAAGGCATCTCCGTCGTCACATTCTTAACGGTACAATTCCTACTTATGACATTTCAGCTCTTTGCGCGATTACAGTAATAGTCCAAAATTATCCCAGTGAGTTTGTGTCACACAGACTGTCAACATGGTCCATTGGTGAACACAAGTTGCCCAAATGTCATGGCTTGGCAGAGCATCTCCGTCAGTCAATTGTGCCGGGTGAGCTGTTGGTGACGGTGCGGGTGATGCGGTGACTGTAGAAACGGCGAAGGCCAGTGCAATGGTGCTGCTGGTTCCAGATGTAAACTCTGGATTGGGTGCAGTGACCGGTGCGTTCCTAAAGTGTTTTGCTGCTAACACTAATTGTCCAGCCGGCACCTGTGGAATTTTGAATATTTCCACTGTGTGCATTATGCTGCATTCTTTCCAGCATATGGACTACACCGCTTGGTGGATTTTCTCACCATGGCATCGGAATATTATCCATAACGGTGGAGATTGTGTTCACGCACGGTGCCGTAGTTGTTATCAATCATTCTAATGGTACCATTGCTGGCACGGTATCAATACTGTTAATAACTGTGGTTGATTGGCTCGGAATTTGGGACACCTTTCTAGACGTGCCAGAAGATTTTAATGTTCTGTCTATCTTACGGGTGATATGCTTCACTCGCGCCATGGATCGTTTTTCTATCGAGAGAGTTTGTAACAGTGATCCGCAACTTTGGAGCAAGGACGGTCCAATCTTCGTGTTCTTCACCAGGTTCTAATATAACAATGGTCACGTGGTGTCTGGATGCCAAAGCATGAGTGATACCGTAGCGAGCTGCGGTGTAAAGATGATTACATTGGTGGCAAAAGGCTCTTTGGCGTAAATGGTCCAGTTTGAAATGAAGCTGTAGGTTGGCGTTTCTGGAAAATTCTTTCTGGCAAGGAATGTTACCGCTCGGTTCCCAAGTGCACCGAAATCGTTTGGTCTCTAATTGCGGAGGAGAAGTTAGATTCTCGTCGGAGCTCTCCGACAACCGTAAATCGTCTTCAAGGGGCATCAGGCCATTTTTATAACCACACTGCACGTCTATTCTCTAATTGGTTTTCGGCACCGACCTTTACTTTGCAAACATTTTTATTAATAACAAGCTGGATATAAAAAGCGGAATTTGGTCTTTACACGAAAGAGACCTATTGCCGGTGATCTTCGCTTGTATTGATTTGATAGGGAAGATGAAGTTACAGTGCATGATTTCCTCCTTTTATAGCTTTTAGTGACGTCACAGGATGGCGGATGACCACGCCTGATCTTTTTAAGGGGTGATTCGGCCATTCCACCTGTGAAAGTCTTTATTCCGTTCTCGCATTATTGAACAGTTATCTTTGTTCAGGCTAGGAGAAATGGCGTATAGTATAAGCCAAGGGGAGCACCTACTCTATCTTATTAGCAAGGGATCACCAGTTCTCCTTCGATCAATACTCACCATTCTGTTACTTCTGATATACAGCTGGCCCTGACAGCGGCTCTAGGATTATAGACTTAGAAAGCTTTACCGACTCCTGGGAACCGGGTACTCGGCTCCCAACTGCCGAGTACCCGTCTACCATAGAGCTCATTCTTGTTTGCATAGCAACAAGAGCAATACATGCTTTCTGCATTGAGGATTTTAGTGTTTTTTGTGAAAGAAAATCTAAATCTTTAATCTGTGATAGTTTGTGTGTTCGTGAAAGGATTAACTAAAGGATACTATGGAGAATACCACCGAAGATAACCAGGTTGTATCGTTCTTTATTATCCATAGTTAAAAGACTTAGGTCTCTAAATTTCGCTGTGTCGCATGTTCCAATTTCTGACCCCATAGAATCTGGGACGTGTGCTAACAACGATATATGCCAGACGATCGCCTTCTTTAACCCCACAACAGGCGATCGGCAGATATGAAAATAGGTGTTATGCTACGGTATTTCTAACACGAATATCGGCTGACGTCGTTCTCCGTAGGATCCGAGCGGGTGACGTCACACCCGGTCGCTCGGATGTTTATGTGAAGAAAATTTTTCATTAATTCGCGCATCTTGTTCTGGGTGCTGCGTACTAAAAATGGTACCGGAAACTTTAGAATGATCAAGTTTACGTGCGATCACGATCGGTTTGCAATGATCGGTGGTTTCAAAATTCTTGAGTAGATGCGTGGTCTGCGGTTTTACCGTGTGATACAGCAGTTTGTTATACATTTTGTTGTTTTCTTCACATATCGTGCTGCTTTCGTTAGGAGTATAATTTATATTGATTAGTAAATATACCCCGAATGCTATGCGATATGATTCCTGGAGCCGTTACACATCCTGGAGGATCTATTATGGGTGTGTTTAATGCCCGCCTCGTTCTTGTCGTCATTGTCAATGCGATCGTTGTTGTAACGTGGCGGGGTGGGGTGCGGGAGGGTTACAGTTAATTTATGAGTCAAATTATTGAAAATTAATTGTCTTCCTTCCATCCGGGTCTCGTTCCGCTTGTTTATTGTAGGTTTGTGCTTATGTTATAGGCCAAGCCAGCCCCGCCATCATGTGACGAAAGCCATAAGTTTGTCCGTGTCGTGTTCAAGGACCATGTCTGTTTTAGGTGTTCCCTGTGTAATATTGATCATAGGTGTAATGTTTGTGCAGTGTGGTCTGTTGAGATGATGGTTAAGTTCCTTGCCAGAAGGAATTGGCTGGGTCTGACGCGGGGTCAGGCGGTCCGAGAGTAAATCGTGGAGCGCCCGGTTCGGCCGGTGCGTGTGCTCCACGTCCCCAGCTGGAGGTGGCGGAGATGGCACCGCCGGCGTGGTTTGGTCCGGATGTGCAGGGTTTTTCTGCATAGCGTTCTGCCCACGCTGGTGTCGTCCCTGCTACCAAAGGTTGGGGGGCAGTTTCTCCCCATGCCTGGTACGGATCCTGTCCTCGAAACAGGATTCTGGACTGGTTACCGAGGGGGCCGTCGCGTACGGCCCCCTGGCAGTCCCGTCTGGCTTCGGCCAGACGGGTTTCTGTTTCTCTGCGGCCACCTCCGGGTGGTCCAGTAGCGGTGGCCGGTCCATCAGGTGTGGGAGCCGTCCGCCAGGACGGTTCCACGGTTGACTCGTCTAGTGATGACTCTTCGGAGTCTGAAGACGAGGAGGCCAAGGAGGAGAGGTTGCTGCGGCCCGTGAAGCCGCAGGTGGAGAATATGGAGGTTGATTCCGTCCTAGACGGAACCGGCCTCCATTTGTCTGGTTTGGCGCAAGCCAGGTCAGCGGCTCCGCCTGTGGCTGAGGCAAATCCGTTACCGTGCACCGGTTCCGTGCGGCTTGGTTTGGCACCAGCCGTCACGGGAACGGGTGTGCCGGGCCGGGTGTGGTACTCACCTATCTCGCCTGGCCCGGCAGTCGGACGTGGGGTGCCGTTGGCGCCCGTGTCCAGCTATGGTTCCGCGACTGCTACGGGTCCGTACGGTTTTCCGTGTGGACCTACCCCATGGACCGGAGTGTTTCATGGGGTGGCGGTGGAACCGTGTGGTACCGGAGTGCCTGGCGTGTCAGCCATGGCTCCTTGCTGGGAGGCCGTGGCTGGCAGACCCGTGAGCACGTCAACGGATGACGTGTTTGCGGGGGTGTCTTCATCGGAGCTAGATTGGTCAGATGCTCTGGCGTGGCTAGCCAGGGTTGACCCGTCTGTGGTTTCGGCCACGGCCGATGAAGATGCGCCCCGTCCGTCGGTTGCGTCGATCAGGACGGGGATTTTGCCCGCGGCCCGGATCCAGTCAGTGGGACTGGATCCACGGTTCATAGAATTGTTGGATGCTATTATAGCAAACAACTGATGACCAAGGGTCAGCTCCCTGCGGCCTCCAGGGAGGTGCGGGCAAGATGTCGTATTCCGCGGGGGGAATACGACATATATGGTGTAGTCCCGTCGGTCACGGAGGATGACCGATGGGTACTGGGCGTCCAGAGTGCCGTGGTGGGTCACCCCGGTCCGGCACTTGTGGACAAGTCTCAGGTACACCAGGAAGAAGTCCTGTCCCTATGCGATGAGGGTGTGAGGGCAGCGATGAGCGCTGTCAACCACTCTTATCGTCTCCTTCAGTCGGTGTGGGCTGAAGCGGGGCAGGCCACACTGTGCCACCTGTGGCGCTTTCATGTGTCAATGACGGCCTGGTGCTGTCGATGGACGCATTGGCAAGGGTGCAAGCGCGTGTAACGAAATCCAGGAGGCAAATGGTCATTGACCAATATGCGTCCGGCTACGGCAGTCAGGGAGCGTCTTCTTGGGATGCCCCTGACAGGGCCTAGCATCTTCGGTGGCCAAGCGCGGGCCATCTTAGAGGATACCGCCAGTATCGCGCAGAATCGGTTAGCGATAAACCTACAGCTAGAGCTAGTGCGGCAAGCGCACGCACTAGGGCCTGTGGGGAAACCGCTAACGGGACAACCTTCAAAGGAGCAGAAGAAGCATAAGGGCAAGGCGAAAGCTAGGCCTGTTGCGACTTCTGCTTCAGCTGGGTTTTCAGAGCCGCCGCCGGCGAAGAAGCCCAATAAGGTTGTAGAGGAGCCTACCCTCCCCAATGTTGCTCCTGACCGCCCTAGAGGCGGGAAGGGCAAGGGGAAGGGTAAGGGTAAGGCCTCAACGGGCGGACAGAAGGGGCCAAAGCGTACCTGAGGGTACGAAAGCTCCCTTCATATCCGCCTGGACCGCGCCTGTGTGACAGGAACAGCGGTGCCAGTTATACCCGTCGTGCCTAGAACGAAATGGTTCTCTCTCTCTCTCGTTAAGAAAGAGGGGGGGGGGGCGGACTGCGAGCTGGACAACCCCGTTAGACGTCGAGGCGTCTATGGTGGGTGGAAGGCTCATGCGTTTCGTCGAGGCCTGGCAAGGTGTGACGTCAGACAGTCTGGTCCTGGGATGGTTATCCCAGGGTTACATGCCGGAGTGGTGGGACTTTCCACCACAAAATCTGTCTTTGGCACCTGTCTGGACACCCGTACCAAGGGAGCCAGACAAGTTAGAAGCCGTTCAAAAGGAAGTGTCGGGTTTGCTTCTGAAGGGAGCAATAAAACCAGCAAACCGAAACACTCCAGGCTTCTATTCCCCAAGAGCACAGGGGGATGGAGACCCATACTCAATCTCAGGCCATTAAATTGGTTTATCCATGCGCCTCGGTTCCAGATGGAAACGCCGAGGTCGGTAATGCGGGATTGAGGAAAGGAATGTGGTGTGTATCGATCGATCTGAAAAATGCATATTTCCACATTCCTATGAATCGGAGTTGGCACAGGTTGTAAACAGAGTTTACAGTTCTCCCGTTTGGCCTGTCGACAGCTCCGAGGGTTTTCACAAGAGTGGTCCTTGCGGTGACAGCGTTTCTCAGAAAAGAGAACGTGGCGCTACACACCTACATAGACGACTGGCTGCTCAAGGCAGACTCGGCAGCCAGGTTGAACGTGGATACTGCTCTGACTCTGAAGTTACTTTCAGATCTACGCTGCATAGTCAACGAGGAGAAATCCGAGTTGACGCCCACTCAATGTTTCGTTTATTTGGGGATGCGATTCGACATCGAGGAGGGCAGGGTTTACCCGTCAGAGCCCAGAGTGGTGTCTCTGTTAGCCATCCTCAAGAGTTTTCGAGTGGGAAACCACATTCAGGCGAGGCGGTTCCTTCAGATGCTGGGCATGATGGTCTCCATGGAGCAGGTTATCCCGTACGCTGCTCTAATGCGAAGGCCTATCCAGTTGTATCTGATGTCTCTGTGGAAACTGAGAACAGAACCCCTGTCAAAACTGGTGCCAGTTTTGGAGCCAATAATATCGCATCTTCTATGGTGGAAACAGCGTCAGAATCTCCTATTAGGGGTTTCGCTGCACCTACCCCACCCCCAGCTGTCCGTCTACACGGATGCATCGCTGGAAGGGTGGGGTGCCTGCCTGGGAGAACACCAGGTCTCGGGCACATGGACTCTCCCGGCGAGTCAGCTGCATATCAATCTGTTGGAAATGATGGCAGTGGAACTGGCATTGGAAGAGTTCCTTCCGATGATCAGGGGCAAGGTGATATTGATACGGTCGGACAATTCGACAGTAGTATCATATATAAATCGCCAAGGCGGGACCAGGTCGCCCACTCTGTGTATCAGGGTGTGGCACTTGATTCAATGGTGCAGGAATTACTCAGTTGTTTTGAAAGCAGCTCATATTCCTGGCCGATTGAACATTCTGGCGGATGCTTTGTCTCGCAGACAGATAATCCTGCCAACAGAATGGTCCCTCAACCCTCCAGTTCTGCGACGGATCTTCGAGCATTGGGGCAAACCCAACATGGACTTGTTCGCCACAAAGGAAAATGCTCAAATCATGATATATGTCTCGCCGATTCCAGATCCAAATGCCGTCGATACAGACGCTCTGGTGATAAGCTGGAGAGGGATGCACGCTTACGCGTACCCACCCACCATTCTTCTACCGAAGGTATTGGTGAAGGTCAGGGAGGAACCGTGTCTGGTCCTGCTAATAGCGCCGTATTGGCCGAGCAGGGCGTGGTTCATGGATCTTCTAGATCTGCTGGTGGAAAATCCTGTGCAGTTGCCCGAGATTCCGAACATAATCTCCCAGGCCAAGGGACGCTTCCTACACGAGCGTCCCGAAATGTTCAAATTGACTGCGTGGATGTTATCAAACAACGTTCCACGTCGGAAGGCTTTTCTCGACAGGCTGCTGATTTCATCGCGGCTGCGAGAAGGAGGTCAACCTTCAAGTCATATAACAACAAGGTTAACAGATTTGCAGACTGGTGTGAAGAAAAGGGTATTGATACCTTTCAATCCACTATCAGCAAATAGCAGACTTTCTCTGTGAGCTGTTCTTTTGAGGACTAGCTCCCGTCACAGTTGCTGGATACAAGTCAGCTTTGGCATCAGTTATCCCTTGTCTAGCCAACAGGGATAGTCCAGAGGTGGCCCAGTTAAATGTGATGTTGAAGGGAATGAGCAATCTCCGACCGAGACAACCGGTAGTCATTCCAACCTGGAGTCTATCTTTAGTGCTTAATGTACTGGCCAAGCACCCTTTCGAACCATCGGCCAGTCTAAAGCATTTGACTCTAAAGGTGGTCTTTCTATTGGCAGCTTCCTCAGCTATAAGGCGCAGTGAGATCCATGCTCTTTCAGCAGAGAGGAGCCGATTTATTGTTTCTGGAGAAGGTCTGCGTCTTCTGCCAAGAGCAGAGGTTATGTCAAAGAACCAATCTTTGAGATATCCCGGCAAACCGATCATTATACCGAAGTTAACTAGGTTTGATCGTGATGCCAGTGTCTGGTGCCCGGTCCGTGCTTTGACTATGTACAAGAAACGGACTGACTCGTTACGGTCGAACGATAGACATCTGTGGATCTGCCATAAAAAGTCTTATGGTGCCGCATCCATGGATACTATCTCTCGTTTGGTGGTCGAATGCATTCAGACTACCCACGAGATGGCGACTGGGCACCAGGTGCAAGGCGTAAGGGCACACAATGTCAGAGGAATAGCCGCCTCGACCGCCCTTTACAATGGTGTTCCGTTATAGGACATCATGGCCGTTGCACAATGGCACTGTGAGTCCTCATTCACGGATTACTATATGAGGGATGTGTCAGACTCAGCCAATCCACCCGCTTTAGCTGTTTTGAAACGATAGTTAGTGACCACACTGCTTTTCACCCTTTTCTCACTTCGGTAAGAAAAGAACCTAAAGCAGGCATGGTCAGGCGAGAGGATGTCAACCAGATTGTGTCACTGATGGCCGAACCGGTGAATAGTTGGAGGCGGTACGTCTGAAGTCCAATTATCATAAGGTAATTCAATAAGTGAGAGTTTTTTGTATTATGTATATGTATCATGTTCATTCATCTTATATATTCATGCTCATTCCCAGGCTAATACATGGAATATGCAGGGAGTAATTAACCCTCTTGGCATATTTGTGTTTTCAGGCGAGATACATGTTCGTTAGTTCTCTCCCTTTTCTTAGGAGGAAAGGGGGGTGGGCTGTGACGCGAATGTGATTCGGTTCCGTGAACTTGACGGTCCTTTTAGGTCTCCGTTAGTCAAGTTTGAAGTCTAAAATCTTTCTCCAAGGGGCAAAATTAGCATTTATGGCTTGCCCCTTCCCACCAGGTTACTGATCAAATCTGGTGTATATCAGAAGTAACAGAATGGGGAGTATTGATCGAAGGAGAATGCAGGAAATGTCAATTTCCCTTTCTCCGAGATCTAACAATACTCACCATTCTGTTACGGACCCAGCCTCCCAGCCCCACGGAGGCAAGCCATAGTTTTTCTCTTGTTTGGTGGCTATGCAAACAATATGAGCTCTATGGTAGACGGGTACTCGGCAGTTGGGAGCCGAGTACCCGGTTCCCAGGAGTCGGTAAAGCTTTCTAAGTCTATAATCCTAGAGCCGCTGTCAGGGCCAGCTGTATATCAGAAGTAACAGAATGGTGAGTATTGTTAGATCTCGGAGAAAGGGAAATTGACATTTCCTGCATTCTTAGGTGGTACTAACGGTGAACTGTATTATTCACGCGCATGACTATTATTTAATTAAAGTGAGGGTTTTTTCTGTTTAGATGCTTATAAACTTGCCTAATTCCCTCTTAGGCTGGGCGGTCTATAGGGGTAGGTGAGAGCGAGGTTACGTCAGCAGCCCATTGACTCCGATTTATGACCTCTCACTCCGCTTCTGTTGATGTGGTAGAGGAGCGGGGGTGGGGGGTGGGGGTTCGGCCGTTTTTTTGTTTATAGTGCCTTAAGCATATAGCGGTAAAACAGTAAGTACCTATCACGTGGTATATTCGTAGTTCCACCGTATTATTTAGACTAAGACTTTGAATTCCTCTATAGTGCGGGCCGTTTGTAGTACATCGTCCCATAAGAAAATGACTACGCGTCATGCTGTTATTTATGACTCGGGGTCCATTTTCATCCTGGCATCTTATTCACGTGTTGGTACTTTTCATTACAACGTACAAAACACATTATTTTATTGTAAGAGAATTATTTTTGAAATTCTCTCGGTGTTTTGACTGTTTAAGTTTTGATGCTGCTTTTTATTCAGCCCGCTATTTTCATGCATAATAATTGCGGTAGAACTTATTTAATTCTTAATCAAAAGTATAACAGTCTTGCTGAATTGTCTTGTCTTATTTTCTTGTCTTTATCAAACTCATGTCTTACAAGCATCAAGTTACTGACCACTGTGTTAAGCATGGTCGTTTTTAAATGGTGTGAGGACGGCCAAGCATCCCTCTCCGTAGGAGGAACTTGTCCTGTCACATCAGTGCATGGATGCAAGCGGTACAATCTAGTTTACGTTAAACGTGCCACAGTTACAATAAATATCACAGTAATTTTACCGTTGTTTGGAGATTACGTGATTTCAATCAACCTGAGTGTCCGTATTTCCTGACGTGTTGATGAGTGTTTTTAATATGCTTGGCTGGTTATTTTCTATTAGTCCAGCGTGGTAGTGCGGTATTAGTTTTATTGTGACAGGGATGCATTGTCGCGGTGTTAGCGGTGACAACTTTAGCGGACTTTAATAGTTTTCACTCCGTAATGGCCGAGCCTTATAGCAGGCGGGACGGAGTTACTTAGGGCGGGGATAACGATTCGGATGATAACCGTACTTGAATCAACCCATTTCGAATTTCTTTTTGGTAGTAAAATCCTAGTCGTAACGATGATAGACTGCTGTATATCCTGCTCTCTTATCAAAGCGGTCTGAAATTACGTGTATATATATGAAGCTGTGTACCATTATTCGATCTTTATGTCATTCCCTATGGAGGGATTTACCAAGGGGTGCGTAATGGTGCTTTTACATGTAGTTAACTTTCACCAATGTGAAGGCTACCGCATGCTGTTGGTGAAAGGGAGTGTAGGGCGGTATCTGTTTGTACGGTTTCTGTGAAGCATGGTGTTTGGTGCTGGGAAATCTGTATGGCGTGTTTATGTTGGTCGTGTTGTGCTTTGGGCTATGATCAGTTTCCACGCTGATCATGCCAATCTGATGTAGGGTTATTTTGGGGGAATACAGTGAGCAGTAGGCTCACAGTATTATTGATGTGTAGGATGAGGCTGGTTCTGTATGCTATACGTTTCTGTTTGAAAGCGATAGGCGTATGATTGTCAGATGGATGCTAGCATATACCACATTATGTGTGGTATGTCTGTTGCCTGTCCTCACCGTATGTGGTAAATACAGTGTGTGTGTATGTGCGTGCGTGCGTGCGTACGTACGTGCGTGCGTGTGTGTGTGTGAAGGTTTTAGCGCGGTACAGATTTTTAGTTACCTAACCTTGTGGCGAGTGGTGTTGGTGAATTTGGCGTTCTGTGTTTGTTGCTTGTTCTGATTGATCACGGGGATTTGGGAAATGGAATGGGAAATTGGTGTGGGGTACTGGACAGGAAGAGTAATCGCCTGTTACACAATGGTCTGGCACTTTTCTTGAGCCCTGGGAATAAACGAGCCGAAAATCAACGGATCGGGCTGCTCCCACGATTACAGTTAGTTGTTTCAACAACTAGCGTACTGGGGGCCAATTCTCCTGTAACCGTAGATCTGCTCATGTCGGAGGCATGACGGTCCTCTGACGACTGGGGGAGTGTGAGGAAAATGGGATAGGTGATGTCCGATCTCGATGTAGCTCCATGGGGTACGGTTTGGACTGGATGATAGAAAGCATATGGAATGGGGGCCATTTGCGGGATGTATGGCACCGCACTCCGGGAAAGGGTTGGAATGGAACACTTGCACCCTTTGGCCTTCCCGGTGTGTTTCCTGTCTCCGCCACACTGGATGACTGCCCAGTACTTCACACAGGATGCAGCCTAGGCTAGGTGCCTTTCCGTATGTGCGTGAGATAAAGACCTGTCCAAATTAGGGGAACATAATCCAGGACAGAGTCGCAGCACACCCTGCCAACTTCCGACCCGAGTGGACACCATACTGGATGCCAATTAAATGGTCATTTTGGCAAGGGGCCGCAGCCCCGCATAGACCATACCACGGAGGTGAAGCCTGCTAGACGTCATTTCGGCAAAAGGTCGTAGCCTCGCATAGACCGTGCTAGCCAGGTAACTCATCCCCTGCGTACTTGGGATCTCAGACCACTCCACCCGTCCAGCAAGTGACAGGTTACACAGTCTCATGCACATACCCTCCTGCTTCCGAAAGATGAACTTTTCATGAGCTCTGATCACAGGAGGCATGACTCGCAATACACACACTTGCCATGATCTGAATGTACATTGAGCCATCTTGATCACACATAACCACAAACTGGTTGATGAACTGACATGATCAAGATGACCGGCCAGTGACCCAGTCGATAGCGATCACCATCTGAGCTCACGCCCAGGGTTAACCGACGATCTGATCCATATCTATCTGCCAACAGTATACCAACTTGACCGTTTTCCCCGGCCTCACCTGCATGCCATCTCTAACAAACACAGCGAGCTTCTAGTTTGCTTGAGATGTCCTGGGTGTGGACTATCATCCACGTACCATGCATATCCACTTACTGGATTAGGATGGGGACCCGAAATCTCTAGGGAAGTACCGATCACAGCAGTCTGAACAATGCGCTGACTAGACGGTGCTACAGTAGGATGTTAATTCATCCTTTGTTAGACACAGAGGTCTTCAGATTCTCCTCTGGACTATATCCATATCTTAACGTGTCCCCGGGCCCTCACAGGCCCACTGCTGCCTCTTAGCTGCAATCCTTGCGGAGCCTATCCCTCTCAGTTATGGTGCACTCAGTTTAATCGTGGCTGCTAGGAGTGGGAATGGAGTCGTGTTTGACATGAGCGATGCAGTCTGGTATGGCGGAGCCGTCGGGAGGGATGCTGTCCAAGGAAAGTGTGGTACCATATTTTGAGGGCGGGCTTTGGCGCGATAAAGAATTGTAATGGTTTTCTGTTGTCTAGAACAGACCAAGGTGTCATCAAACCTATTCACTCTCATGCTACTTGTTACATGTTCCACCGTGCAGGAGTTATCCCTTCTTGGGATCGCTTCCATCTCCGCTTGTAGCAACTCTTTAATGGCGGTAATAGGACAGGGTGTATTGTAGTGGGAAGAGGAAGGGGGAACAACTTTTCCATCCTTCCCCTTGGACAATACAAACGATAATGTCTTCGAATACGGTTTACCAGACCGGGGTGCATTCGGATAACAGTGGGAGTATCTCTCTCTCGAGAGAGAAACTTGTCTTGGTACCGGTGTCGTGTATTTTACTCAGCCCAAGCTCTGGCACTGAGGTACCATCAACACACAGTTTTAACCAATCGAAGTGGATGACTGAGGTCAGGCCATCCAAGGCACGGATTTGGTAGGTCACGTCCAACTTCTTACCTACTACCACATAGGGGCCTTTCCACTGGTAACGCAGTTTACTCGGCACATTTGGTGAACATCGTGTATCGCGAACCCATACCGTCTTTCCTACCTCATATGGGTTTCCATGTACACGACGGTCATGCCAGGTTTTCTGGCGTCCATGTACGGTGGAAAGTGTCTCTCTTACTAGCTCATGGGCTTGTTCTATCTTCTGCCACATGAATTCTACATATAGAGACAGTGAGTTTATTTCCCCGGCGATTCTAGACATGACTAGATCTAGAGGTAAGGCTAACTCATGGCCTAGCATTAACATAGCAGGGGTATAACCGATGCTAGAGTGTATTGAAGTGCAGTATGCCATCAACACGTATGGGAGCCATAGATCCCAATCACGACAATCAAGGTGTGTCTCTTTAGTCAGCATTCTCACTAGAGTTCTATTGAATCTCTCTACCATACCGTCCCCACGTGGGTGGTATCGTGTGGTGCGGGTCTTGACTATATGGAAGAATTTGCAGAGCTCAGAGATCAGCCGGCTCTCAAAATTACTACCTTGGTCAGAATGTAGTTCAAGTGACATACCAAAACGGCAGAAAACATTGCTTGTCAGGACCTAAGCTACGGTGCTGGCCTCTTGGTCCGGCAGAGAAAATGCTTCTACCCACTTCGTGAAGTAATCCTGTAATACAAGGATATATTTATTTCCTTCATCCATTGCATTCAGGGGTCCTAGCACATCTATTGCTACTCACTCCCACGGTGCACCGACAATCTTTATTTGTAACAGTGCAAACTGGTGCTAGCCAACAGCTCGGCGTTGGCAGGGCACACATTTTGCCACCCATGCCTTTACACTGTCGCGTATGCCTATCCAGTGGAATCTGGGTTTGATTCATTCGACCGTTCCCTCTACGGCAAGGTAACCAGCATTGTCATGTAGCTGTTCCAGTATGACGACTCGGTACCATTCTGGTATTACTATCCGGTTATTACGGTATAAGACACCGTTATTTATTTGGCATTCTTCATACCTTTGATAGTAATATTTGGCCGTAGTGGATAATGGACTAACGGATTCCTTGGAAGGGCATATTACTTCCTGGACCCAGGCATGCACATCTCATGTCTGCGCATCAGTAGATTGCTCTTGAGCGAGTTTCACCGCATCCCAGTCCACACATCAGACATCAGGGAATACGGGGAACGGTGATGTGTCTTATCCTACTCAAGGCTTCGGCATTTCCATGCCGTTTACCAGGTCTATGAACCACATTGAAGTCGTAGGCCTGCATGGATTTCTGCCATCTCGCCACTTGGCCCTCGGGATTCTTCAGGTTCCTGAGCCACCGTAGCGAGGCATGATCCATATGTAATGTGAAGGGGCATCCGTACAGAAAATGTTTGTAGTATTTGATGAAATATACCGCTGCCAATAGCTCTCTTTTAGTGGTCGCGTACTGCTTTTCAGTTTTGTGAAGCATACAGGAACCATACCCTAGTACTTGTTCTGTTCCATCTTCAGTGATCTGAGATAGAACGCCGCCTATAGCATAGGCAGGCACATAAGTATCCAAGTTGAAATCAAGGTTAGGGTTCGGATGAGCTAGTATGGGTGCGAATGTCAAATGTTCCTTTAATGCCTTAAAGGAAACCTCACACTCCATTGCCCATTCAAATGGTCTATTTTTCAGTGATTCGGAATAATGGTGCCACGATCTCAATGAAATGGTGTATGTACCCGTCAATAGTACTGGCAGAGCCAGAGGAAGCTTCGTGTGTTACTTACAGATGTCGGAGTCTTCCATTCGGCTACTGCTTGAGTTTTAGTGGGCTGACTGGCCACTCCATCAGCGGTTTACTTCGCCCAGAAACTCAACACTCTTTCTAAAGAGGTGACATTTCTTTGGCTTAAGATTTAGGTTCACATTTTGGAACCGTACCAGCACCATGTCCATGTTGGCCAAGGTCTGTTCAAAAGAGGGGTCAAAGATGATAACATCGTCCATGGAACATAAACAGACTTCCCACTGTAATGTGGTAAGTGTGACGCGGATCGACCAGGAGAGTACTAGCCATCCCAGGCAAGCTAGGTACGAGCCTCCCGTCTTCGATTCGTTCCCATAAACACTTGCCCCTGGGTAGAGCAATAAGCATATAGAAGCTTATATGGGAGGCATCTCGTCGTGAAAATGACTAAGTTCATAAGAACGCCTAGCGCGCATGCGCGCGCTCGGTCGCTTCATTGACGACACGCGTGTCAAGAATGTAGGCGAGTGTATGCTATTGGTGTACCGAGAAGGTACTCGTAAATCGTTTTAATTAAACAACTTTCGTCATATCTTGGTACCGCTCAGGACCAGAATTTGACGGGCTTTGTAAAACTGTAAACTATTTTAAAATCGGTTCAGAAATGGCCAAGTTATTGTAGATTTTTCCCGTCCAAATTATGCTCAAAATGGTTCTATAACGTCGTAATCGCATATCTATACATAGCGTAATACACAGTTATTTGTGTACACGTGACTTACTACGTCACTCTACACATCTATGCATATAGTAATATTTAGTTATTTGTCTATATGTCACGCTAAATTAGAGTGCTGATTTGCTGAAGCGACAATCTCTGATTGGTTGAGATAGACATCTATGACGTCCCTGCGAGTATAAAAGGGGTGAAATCCAAAGATCAAGAGCACCACTGGTGTGGAAGCCGGCCTGTGCAGGACGACTTGACCATCAGGATGACGGATGTAACTGCTGACGTACAGTGATTTTCATTTCAACCTGTGTCTCACAGATCTCAAGTCTTTTTCCATAGCATTTTTGTTGAATATAAGAGTGGCCCTTTTTGCCAGCTATTTTCCTCTACTTCAGCATCGAAGGGATTTTCCTGTGATGGGGGCACTTGCCTCTCGCATAAGTGAGATTATCTTGTGACGGCGGCCTGCTCGAGGCTATTACCTCTTGCAACAATAGATAGCATCTAAGATTAAGGCCCGTGCGAGGCATGTTCCTCTCGTATCATCAGGAAACTTTGTAATCTGTATCAGAAAGGTATAATAACTTATATTAAGTTAATCAGTGCCCTCGTTGTGCGGATGGCTCCCTTGCGGGGATACCTCTGCATATTTACGGATATGTGAGGTATCTTCGCCGACGCCACGTGCAAAGTACATTAGCTAGCTCTACTTTGTGTATTATTGTATATGCTTACCCTGTCAAACGATTAACCTTGTTTGTTTGTCAGAATGTTTTTATACATTTTCATACTCCATTATATAAAGGTTCAATAGAAAGACATACCAGTGACACAAATAGTTGGGATGACACCATGCAGTTTAACTTCAGCGGCAATGGTTACACAGCCTCACTGGAACATCATTATTCCACCAGTTCTAGAAGTTGATCTATATACTTCGCGGAGCGACGTTACATGGGATCCGGAAACCCGAGACTCAGAGCTAGCTAGCCTCCTCATTCGTCGTGCACGTGTGGCATGATGGACGGACAAATCGTACCAGAACCACCCAACGGAACCGCGTGAGCTACATAAGCACTTGTTCAATCAGCCATTCGAAGGTTCCAGGTGCGTTGCATAGGCCATAGGGCATCTTACGTAACTGTAACAGACCGTTCCTGCGAACAAATGCAGTCTTTTCATGGTCTCGGTGCCAATAGCCGCTTGCAAGATCAAGTGTTCAGAACCATTTGGCTCCGCTCAACGGGTCTAATGCCTAATAAATTCTAGGGAGAGGATAGGCATCTTTAACTCTTGAACCATTTAAGTGGTGGTAGTCAATACAAAACCATAGTGACCCGTCTTTCTTGCCTGCTAGAACTATGGGACTGGCCCATGGAGATGCGGAGGGCTCTATGATTTCTGTTCTCAACATGTTATTGACTTGTTGGTGTGCTTCCGCATCTTTATGAATAGGAAGACAGTGCACCAGTGTCAATGGAGTGATGGACTAGGTGAGTCTCACCCAAGTCCATATCACTTGCTGAAAAACTATCTTTGTACTTGTATAATATATGTCGTACATTAGTTTTCTGAGCATGGGTTAATCCAATAGTGGCACGCAAATACAGGTCATGTACGTGTTCCGGTATATCCATGTCGGTTACGGTGGCGTTTGTGGGAATAGTGAGAAGTATTTCCACTAAATCTCTGCCCATCAGACGGCCACAGCATACACCAGGGACTAGGGTAATAGGAGTAGCTGTGCCGTTAAACAAACGGCAAGTTATACGGTCCCTACTGGTTGTGTTAACTAACATTCGTGGACTAACACATTTAGAGGCCAACATATATTCTGGGTCAGGTTCTAACAGTGCAGTATGAATATTTTTTCCTAACTGAGGTGCGGTGGCCCACAAAGTTTCTTCGTGGCCTGGGTTAATGGTAGCTGAGGAGGCCAATATTAAAGCACAAGTATGATATAAGTTTGATTCTGGCCCTAGTGGAAAACGACGGCCGTGTATTTCTAACTCTTGTTGTTTGCAATGAATTACTGCTTCACTGGCGCTGAGAAAATCAGAGCCAAGTAGTACATCATTTTATATTGATGCAACTACTACCTGCTGGATATATTTTAACTCCTCTTCTTCTTTTCGATCGCTGGTATCACACTTGGAGAGCCGTTCCCAAGATGGAATCTGTGGTTTTCTGCAGTTCTTCCACAGGCCCATACAGCTTTTCAAGAAAAGAGGTTGACAAAGGCCAGTTCTCTTCTCTCAGCAGCTGATACGTACTGCAACATTGAAGTATGTGCTCTGTGGTCTGTTCTGCTTCTCCACACGGACAAGCGGGCGATGTCGTAAGGTGGAACCGCCTGTACATGTGTTGGTTTAGTCTGTTATGTCCAGTTCTGAGACGAAAAATGGCCACTTGCTCTGGCCTCAAGAGATGATGGTAGGCATCTTCTGATTGAGGTGTTCTATAGAGTGACTTGATGATAGTCTTCATCTCTGTATGTGTAACCATGTTTTCTGTCTGATTCTCTTCTGCACCCACCTTTGCCATCTTGTCTGCTTCCTCATTTTCTTGGACTCCACAGTGTGAGGGGATCCACTGCAATGCTATCCGAAAGCATTTGATGGTTTGTAGTGCTTCTTCAAGTTGTGGCAGCTTACCTTTGGTGATAGCCTCAAGAACGAAGCTGGTATGAGATAAAAAGACAATCTGTGCAATAGGGTCTGCTGTTCTGCTGATGGTATTAGCTGCATGGACCAGTGCTTCGACTTCAGCTCTGTAGTTTGTGCAGTGTTTGCCTGTCGGTATTGCAGCTGACCCATGTTGTCCGTTTGGATACTGTATGTGCAGTCCGGCACCTCCGCTCCTAATTGCATCTTTGGCTGATCCATCTGTGTAGATCCTTATCCATGTCTCCTGAGGGTACATTTCTTCCAGCATGGCTAGTGTCAGGGCCTCCTTGCTCACATCACTGTGTTCATCTTTGGTTGTGAGATGAGGTACTGTGGTGCGAATAGCTATGCTCTCTAGTTTGCTTTCCCAAGGTGGAGGATCAAGGGTGTGGTTTGGGTCTTCTATTTGTATTACTATATTTATAACACCTGCCACGGGAATATCAGTACAAGTGGCAGTGTGGAGCTGGAGATTGGACGGTTTAAGAGGCAGTTTCCGATGGGTAGGGATGCTAAAGTACAATTGCTCATTAAACACTGTGATAGAGACACCGGTATCTACGGTGGCATTTGGAGGCATACTGCCAAACACATTTGTATATTATTTTCTCCGGCATGGGATAAAGCTTTTCTATTTTAATTTCCTGATTATTTGTTGGTGGTACCGTGTAATCTTGTATATATACGGTTTGCTTGCCAATAACTTTGGCAAGTGCCATTGGTGGTTGAGTGAAATACAGTGCAATTTTACGTTTCTGCTGCCTGATTGCTTCTTGTAGTAACGGTGCCCAAGGTTCGGATGATGTGAGATCGGTGTACCCCATGGATTTGGCAGCAGTTTGTTTAGCGGCATGTTTGTAAAGTGCCACTTGAGCAGCCCATTTACGGCAATGTATCATAATGTGCTTAGTAGAAGCACAGTAGAAACAAACCTTTTTGTGGCCTAATCTTATATCTACGTTTAATCTTTTTTGGAATCCAAGTCGACAAACGGTGCGACTCAGTCTCAGATTCACTGAGACTGTCCGTGAAGATGGAAGAGACCGGTTATTACATACCAATAGAGGACACCGTACATTTGGCGACATAGCGGCTGGCCTAGTAGCTTGGATAAAAGCTGTTTCCGTAGAATTATTTTTACCTACCAGGGCCCGTTCTACATAAAAAGGGAAGTGGTGTGTGAAGGCTGGTTTTGAAACACCGTCCGTTATTGGGGGAGTGTTATTAGGTACTGCAGACACCAGGCGTGTCTGTGGTACCATTGATTGCGGGACCGTTTTTACAGTGTCGCAATCTTGTTTAGGTGTAGGTAGAGGGGGTAATGCACAGGTTGTTGAGTCAGTTTTAGGAGACGGGCACTGAACGGATTCTCCCTCCAGTGCCCGTGATAGTTTGCCTGTTTTCCTGTCATTGGCTTACTTTGCACTAACTGTAGTGTAGCAGTGGGAAAATGGCTGACACCGTTCCCTCCAGTGTCCTGCTTCAGCGCATCGAAAACAAGTGTTTTGGTGCGTGGATGTCGGTGTAGGACCGGTTATAGTAGGCCTATTTGTGTTCTGTGCTACCGTGGTCGATAAAGTGGTTAGGAAATTGGTCAGAGAAGCAATTTGTTTTGTAATCTCCTCTAACCATTCATCCATATTAGACCTATTGGAATTATTATGCTGGTTACCCCTACCTGGGGCATTATTGTGGCCTCCACGGTGGAATTGGCCAGGGCCTCTTGGTGCATTATTTTGCTGAGCTTGTGTGTTTCGTACCGTGCCTGCTTCGTGCATTCCTGTCTTATGGGTGCTAATGATCCGGTACCGGGGAGCCATATATTAGGGTTGGTGAGTGTTCCCACCGTCCTATCGTTTATACACTCCATTTCTTCATCTGAAGTGTACATATTGAAATAAAACAGAGACTGAAACATACGGGAATTGAAACCAAGTGTAGGTTCAATTTCCCCTCGAGCCCCACATTGGGCGCCACTTGTAGCCACCGGGGGTGCGCGTGGCTCCACCGCTTGCTGTTGTGGTTGCTGCTGCTGCTGGTCAGCCTCGGGGTTGGGGAGCGGTTGCCGCACATCTCCAGTGTCCACAAAAACTGAGCTCCAGGGCCGGTGGAATGATCACGTTCCAGTGGGCTCGTGCAGCCATTGCTGCGAAAATTGAACACTACCGTATCGTCCTCGCTGTTCGTGTCCCGGTGTGTCTAGCTGTCATTTCCAAAGTGGAAAGAGCGGTGCTAGCACATAAGTTTACATACTTGATTATAGGAGCAAACAATTTTTTGTATGCTTTTCACTTATGAACAGTGTACATAAAAACGAGAATGGTGAATTGGGTTTATGTCTCGCCGGTGGTACCTAACCGATCTAGTCATATATAGACGGTATCATGAAAGCTAGCACTGTGGGTGAAAGCTCCGGTCAGGGCACATCAGTTGGTTTAATATAAACTATGTCTGTCTCAGGCTGGCCAAAAATTATTGGTTTTGCGAGAGGAAAGTGCCTCACGTGGGCCTCTATCACAGGAAAGTGCCTACAACACCGTAGTGGAGGAAGAGAGAAGATAGGAGAGAATGAAGCCGTCCTGCATGATATGCAGGGGAAAAATGTGTGACCCATACCAAACGGTGCCAATGAAGATGCATCTGTACTGTTTGCTTGGGAGGAAATATATGACGGTGCAGTACCGTGCTCCGTATGGAGGACGGCCAAGGGAGAAAAACGACTGACCATAACAATGCGGAGGGAAAATGTGGAACCAATACCTCTTTATGCCAAGGATGACTATGTTCTTGCCATTTGTTAGAGAGGAAATTTCCGATGGTAGCACACCGTGGCGTCTTGTGAGAAGGCAACAGGTGGGAAGCTGACTGTACAACTGTGAGAAAGGATAGGGTGTATTCTCACCGTTTGGGTGCACACGTTAGAGAGACATCCCACAGTAATGAAAAATGTGGAGGAAAATTCTGTTAGCCTTCACTACACAAGGTAGGGAATACAAATTTCTGCTAGAGGAAAATGCCTCGTGTGGGCCTCCATCAAAAAGAAAAATGCCTTCAACGCCGAAGAGGAGGAGGAGAGCAATGGAAAGGGCCGCCCTCCTATCCTACAAAGAGAGAGAAAAATTATCATGTGTACTTATCCTAATATTCTTATTTTACTGTTGTGTGGCTGTGGTGTGTACGTAACGATGCGGTGGTTGTTTTCCATTGATTTCAGCACTGTTGTCTTATGAGAGTTAAAGATACAGTTTTAGTTGGTACCGTAAATTGTGTGTACCTAGAGATGGCCTAGACTAACTTTTAGTTGTAAGTCTAAAACACATATGTTTAGAACCAAATGTCTTTAACGAATACGTCTTCCTAGTGAGGATGCTCTGGACCGTTGCCAATGCTCGATGGAGCATCTCTCCTCAGACCGACAGCGGGCAACATGTTGTCTGGTGGTAGCTTGAGAGCCACAAAGCGATCCCTCCACATACCGCATCACAACCACAAATAGGCGGTTCTTAGCTTACTTATGGTGGGGAGAGAGAAATGTATTTCCATCTACGGCGGCTGTCCCAGAGGGCATAGTGACCTCTAAGGCTTTACCCAGTCACCGTTATGAGTTAGATGCTGATCCGTGTTTCTATCCATCACCTAAGGTTGCGAGTATGGACCGTATGAGATCCGTACCCTGGCGTTACCATTTAGCTGCTTTAGGTTTGGAGAAAGTTGCCTATAGAGCACTGCTGGGATGGCAATGATATTGCCTTGTTTATATTTTCGCAGTGTTTCCTACTTTGGCATAAAAAGTCTTGCTTAATAGGTATCCGAAGATACACAGGGTATGTATGTGAATGGCAAATTGATTCTGGCCGGCAAGAACCCTGCTGTAGTTTCTTGAGACGGTCCTAACCATTCTGCTGGTGGGAACTTGAACAATTATTTTGGCCAGACGACCAGAGAAGCGTAATCAAAGGCAGTTACTCTTTTCTTCAATTTAGGAGACCTTAACATAAACGGCCAACTATGAAAATCAGTAGTACCGTTTATACAACGGTCTTATTGACTTTTTAATAACAATTCTCCGTTTGAAGAGTAACCGTTCTTGGCCAGCTTAAAAACCTATCCTATCGACCTAGCATAGTTCTAGGTTTAACGGTAGTATGTCATGTTCTCTGGTGAGAGCATGAGCAGGGACCTTAATGTAAAATTGGTGCCGTTGCGAGAAAATATGGTGATGAATTTGTTGTTGATGTATAGTGTAACCTAGGTGTACTGCGGTCCAAAAATGTTGGTAGTTTTTACTGCTAGCTAACAATATTGCCGGAATGCCTGATTACATATATATATATATATATATATATATATATATATATATATATATATATATATATATATATATATATATATATATATATATATATATATATATATATACATTCATTAGGAATATAGGGTCGATTCGACCCAATGTGTCGTTTACTTGCTGACACCATTTACATTGCATACCATTATGTACAATATTGTCTTAATGCGGAGGTCGCATCCGACCTTACGGTACCACTTAGGGCGGTGGTGGTGCACCTATTAGTCATCAGTGCAGATTAAACGTCACATGTAGTCTTTGCACGCTTTTCTTGCGGTGTGAGTTGAGGCACGGTGTAGCTGCTGGCTGGAGAATAACTGCAGGATCCTGGCCGTAATGTTTCATACTCGAAAACAGTGAAGAATAAAGCCAATTTCGGTCCTACTGCATAGCACATAGTGAATAGTTCACTGTAATACCGCCATACTGTTTGTGCTTTAAGAGTGACGGATGTCTCCATTGTGGTTAGACAGTAAGTACATATTATGTTGAATTATTTTCTCGGCACAAGACGATCCACACCGTTTAGCTCTTACGGCGTGGCGCATAAAGCAATGTCCTTGTCTGGAATACTGTCAAAACATAAATTCAATGATGCTGGATATGTCTATTGTTTTCTACGACCATTTCTGTAGTGGCACGGCAAGTCTGGCGAGACATGAAAAACACCACCTTTCTTACATACTAATTTAGATGGTAGCGACCAAAAGTCTTACACCGCAATGAAGGCACCACTGGTGACGGTGGTTGAATTAAAGAGCCTTCTTTTTAATTTAGGTTGTTAATCCTGTTGAGCTACCAGGAGTGTACAAAAACTTGGTGCAGTGCGGTGAACGGTTGTCCAGAGAGTGAACCTGACTGTAATAAGCTGCGTTGGTGTAGATTACAGAATGCGAGCTCTACGCATTAGGCATATAGTGAGAATGTTCCCACTCAGACCGAGTCCGCCTCCCTTTTAAATGAGTTTGGCTTTAAGAACGCCTTTTATACTCGGTGAGAGGCTGTGCCGGCCGGTTCAGCCAATCAGAGTGCGTGCTGTATATGAGGTGAGCTAGCTAGAGAAATAGTGCCTGGCTCTCACCCGATCATGTACGCGTCTGTCTTAACTTTACCATATCTTCGCCAGATCTGAACCGATTTAATTTCTGATCAGGATTTTTAATTTCTCATTCAATTCTGATATTAATACATACCAAAATCTTTGAGGACGGTCCCATATTACGGAACTGCCATAATATGAGCAAGTATATACATAAGTTGCCAGTCTCCACCGGCTAACACGTCAATGTTTGTTTACCTCTCATGGCCGCACATGCGCGTATGGCGATCTCGCGGACTCTTATTATTCTGTTCTCCTGCTGGAATGGCTGTTTATGTGTGGGCCGTATGTGGCCAACTGAGGGGCGAGCATGGACTATCCCGACGGGGTCGTCTCGTATGCACCCGACGTTGATCCGTTGGATGGCATAAGTTTCAGCCGCATTGTCTCACATGTGTCCGATAGGACTGTTCCTCTGATTTATGGTATTAAAATGGTGATAATTTTCCACTGCAAATCACCTGTTCTTGACCACTTACCATGCAGCGCAAAGAAACACGTGCTAAAAGAAAAGATTACACAGAGAAACGAGTGCGCAAATAAACGTATGCGCTTTGCACTTTGGTGTAAGTAGTCAAGAACGTATGATTTGCAGTGGAGACCAATTTAACTTTTTAAGCACCGCACATACTATCTGCATTTACCATACTAGGGCGCAGGGATGGATAGTTTTAATAATCCATTGACACCCACCAAATCGAGTGCGTCACCCGACAGAGAAACATTGCCAGCACTGACATGTACTGAAACACATTTGATGTGCCATTTCCCTCAATAATTATGACGTTCGTTCGTTTGGTGATATCACTAAGATGATAAAATGTGGGGGTCATGCACTAATGTGAATATCAATACCAACATTTATCAAAATTTGACTAAATTCGTAGATCTACACACTACGTCTACGTAGAAACAGTATTGAGATTCCATTTCCAGCAATAATTGCCATCTTCGTGCCTTTGGTCCTACTTTTTAAACGATCTAAGGGTCAAGATCATGCATTACGGTCAAGGTAATCGTTAAAATTGATGCAAATCAATTGGAATCATGTCAAATTGCCATGACATTGCAACGAACTAGGTTTAACAGATATGTTAACGTGTGATTACAATGTAATTGGAGTTCAATGTCACGTCTTCTGTCAATCCATCCACTATATTTGCCTATTTACAATCCTGTATGATCCTGATCAAGATCATCATCATCATCATCATCATCATCATCATCATCATCATCGTAGCTCTCCAATTGTGGCCCATTTAGGTACTCGGTTCCCATGCTCTGGCTACATACTGCTTTTTCGATGTCGTCTTTCGAAGAGGAAGACATGAAGATTGAGGTGGACATTTTCAGTGCCGCATACTTCGTGAGAATGCTAACTTTGCTAATTCCATATGGCATTGACGTGGTATCACACCCTGAGCATGTGAAGGAAGAAGAGCTACTGAGAGGGCTGGATCTAGATACTTTTTCAATGTAATGATGCACACAGTCTGTTTTGAGGTCACTATGCACAATGTACGACTCCTTGTGTCAACCATTGGATAGAACTCATGCAGACAAAAATAATCAAGTGGACGGGCACACGGCCACTGCACAACGAGCATGGGCAGACAATATTGACACTAGATTTTTAACTGTAATCAATCTTTACCTTGCATAGATTCGTGATGCATCTTCCATAGTAGACCTGCAGAGTGTCGTGCTAGATTTACAGTGAAAACAAATATAACAACGTAGGGGAAAATTGCAGCAATTTGGTGCGCTGATGGCGCAAATACAGGCCCAGAACTCCTTCCTCAATGAACGGCTCCTTGCGGCTGAAAGCCGGGATGTCAATGTACAAACGGCCATCAGTACAGTACCTTTCTCTCCAAGAGGGGCAAAGTCTATACGCAATATGCAAGCAACTGGTTCCAGAAACAGGCCAGTAAAATATGGCATATCACTAAGGTGACCCGTCACTAATTTGTTACCAAGGTTTTTTTTAAAGATTATGTTTCAGCATGGTCCACTGGATGTATAAAACAAAATATACCCGAATCCACGATGCAGAAGACACCTGATTTGCATAGATTCAAAATGGCCGCTAAATACCAATGTATAAATTCTTTAACTCTCAATTATTTGAAAACTATTGACTTTTATGTATATAAATGTATTAGTGGGATATAGGAATATGTACCAAATAAAACTGGTGAATATTACAGAAACAGTCTATGACGTCATTATTGGCACTACTGACCAGAATGGCCAAGTGAGCTTATGCTATGGCGACAATCCGGCATCCTGCATTCGTCAACCTTTTCTTTAAATGACTTCCTCTCAAGAACTACTGGGCCGATTTCAATTATATTTGGCAGGATGCATCCTTAGGCGATGAGGATCCAAGTTTGTTAAAGATGGCGGCCATTTTGGATTTTAGCCGATTTTGATATATTACTTTAAAAGATTCTTCTCCGAAACCGCTTGGGGAATCGTTTCAGAACTCATAAAACATCATCTAGGGCAAGAGCTAAGCCAAGTTTGTTCAAGAGAACTTGATTGACCAAATGATTTGGTGGCCATTGGATGACCTTGTTTACGCGAAAACGACTGCGTCTCCAGAACCGCTGAATGGACCAGGGCGAAATTTGGGAGATATGATTAGGGGCTAAGGGGCATTAAAGTTTGTTCAAAGGAAGTTGATCCCCCAAAAAAAAAACATGGCGGCCTTAGCCAATCAAAATATAGCGTGTTTGGCAGCCATATTGGAATTTTTTATTTGATGGATCTTGAGGCCAAAATTGGTTTTATATATGTTTTTGGGTATTCTGATCTCAAATTTTCTATTTTCGAAATTGTCGGATAAACGGTTTGGCGGACATTTTGTTAACCAGCCGGGCCAATTTTAATAAAAACTTGGCTTAAACCGTCTTCACTGAAATTAGATTGGTAAATATTTCCAGTGGTCATCTCGTTTTGTTCGGTTGTGCCAGTGACTAATAATTCCAAGTGAACGATACAGACACCTTGGGCCTCTTATTTCAACGTTTTCTGGTATGTAGTATGAACAAAGAGAAATTAGCAGAAGTGCTTTCTCGTGAGCTGTGTGGTATCCAGCGTCTCTATTCGAATCGAATGATGTGATGAGAGAGAGTCAGATAAAGCAGCAGTAGTGGACGGCATTTGGAAAATGCCTCTGACCAATGTCCAACATTTACCATCCGATTTGCCAAGAGAGGTTCACTATGTTGTGGATGGCAGCTGGCTTGTTCACCGTGTATTATTGAAAAAGCGCTCAACATTTGGACAAATTTGCCCGTCATATTTCAATTTGTTAAAGAGCGATTAATACCCATGTACAATAGTGTGTTTCGATGGATATGGCCAAAACACCACCAATGACACTGTTCCTAAGCGAAAGACAGGTGGAGGTCGATATACCCATGTTGGGGTGACTACAAACTGTATTCCTGATGTCAGAAATGAGGACTTTCTATCGAATGAACTCAACAAGCAACATATCCTCAATGTTCTCGGTATCCTCCTAATTCAAAACAATTTTGAAGTATTTCATGGCGAAGCTGACGCGGATTTGCCGATAGTGAAAAAGCCAATGAAGCCGCGGCTAATGAACCAACAGTACTGATAGGGATTCTGACTTAACGATTCTGTTGCTTAGCAATCATATAGTTGATACACCCGAATGTGATCTGTATTACCAACCTGTAACAAAACAAGGTACGAAAAAATCGCCTAGCCTATGGAATATAAGGAAGTGTCGAAATGAACTAGGAAGTGATTTCTGCAACAATCTTCTTTTGCGCATTATGTGCTTGGTTGTGACAGCACGTTCAGCATACATGGGCTCAGTAAAGCGAGTATATTGAAACTGATGACTGATTCTAATATCAGAAAAGTTTCAGAAGTATTCAACGATGCTTAAGCTACAGTGCCTGATATAATAAAAGCTGGTGAACAGGTTCTTCTGAAACTATACACGGAGCGGCAAATGGTGTCAAAGATCTAGATGAACTGTGCCTGCAGAAGTTTATGCGGAAGCTCAATAGTGGTAACTTTATCCACGTCCCACGCCAAGGCTTTACCACCGACAAGAACAGCTGCATCAAATCATTCTCTCCATGTGTATCATCAAATCAAGGCGTGGAATGAAAATACTCAGGCTCCAAATGATTGGGGATGGACTGTACGCGAGAAGGAACTTGTACCAATGATGACATCATGTAGTCCATCGCTCTAGGCTACCTGTTGAAACTGATTCAATGCGTGTACAAGGGAGACTGCTCTAATTTGAAGTGCTCCTAGAAAAGGCTGGACTGAATTGTAATCTGACATGTAATCTGACATGCACAGGATGTCGTGGCGATTGTTTGAATAACATCAGCCTTGATGATGGTGATGATGATGATGATGATGATGATGATGGTCAATTTGAATTAACGTATGTCTAAATATTTCGTGACTGATTTTTATTACCTGGTATTGTTGCATTGTGGCACTGTATATGTAGTTCGTCATGGCGTCTGATGAAACTAGCTCAGGTTATTGTTTTAGCATGATAAGTAATGCCCACACAAGCCTTTAATTCGTTTTCACGTTAATACACCTTTGCCATGAAGACATAAACTGAAGATTTTCTCATAATGACGTTCTTATTTGTATACAATGCATTTATGTAGCGAAATATAGGTAGTTTCCATAATATTGAGTGCTAAGGAATGTGGATAATGAGTTATGTGGCCATATTGAATTTATGCAAATTAGATGGGTTTCCCCATCGTGGATTGGGGTGTATTGTTTTACACATTCACTGGACAATGTTGAAACATAATCTGAAAAAACTCACTTGGTAACAAATTAGTGATGGGTCAATCTGTATTTTTACTGGCCTTACATCTAGCTAGTCACAAACTATGTAAGCTAACCGCCAATCTAAGAATACGTCCACAATACATGCGTGCGCGCGTCCGTGCGTGGAGTCTTCATTGCGCTTTGTTTCAATTTTGCAATGTTTATTTATAAATTGGTCCTATACTGTAGTAACTGTACACAGTAAAGTGTGTTTCAACTAAGTCTCACGTTATAATGTTCCATTTAGGTCACAGACCCAGGGCGAAGAAGCAGGCTCTGATTGTCACTGATGGAAAGTCTAATGGAGCTGGTAATGCCGGAGCTATGTCCATAGCCGCAGCGCAGGCGCTTAAGAGATCTGGAGTTGAGCTGTTTGTTTTATGTATTGGATCTCCTACTTCGTGTGACTTCGAAGAGATGCGAAAATATGCCAGCGATCCTAAAGAGGACCATGTATTCAGCGTGGACTCTGTAGCGTCGCTACATTATCTTGTTGTACATATATGGTTAATTCACGGGAAAATGTGTTGTCCGTAATGGGTAATGAAGGAATTCAGTTTTAGCTATTCCCAGCCCTTCTCTAGCTAATCTCCGCCCACGCTACGGATCGATCGAACCCTAAGCTCCGTGAATTTCCAAAAAACTACACAGGTAAGCTGTTTAATATTTGGAACTTTATTTGACGGAGGCATATGGCTGCAACAACGCCCAGCCAAATTAGTTCCAGCATATTCAACAGAATGTTTATTAAGTAGTAGACATACAATTCGTACAACTGGCGGACTTTTAAAAGGTTCCAGACGGGCTTATCTGCACCATTTATTAGTAGTTGATTGTGACGTCAACCAAATGTGACGTAATTAATTTTGACGTCATATACTCGATCAACAGATTGCGTTCATCAATTGCAGGATGCAATCTGTCACACGAGTATCTGACTTCATAATCAAAATATGTAACATTTTATCTGACATCACAATGAAATGGCCAAGGTCCGACACAAAGGAGAAAAGCTCTGGCAGGAACCGGCTGAATTGTATGTTTTGGTGAATTAATAATTTATTAAACATTCTGTTTAATATTTCGAAACTAATCGATATCGCAGTCAAATTAATTTCAACATCCCGAATAGGTAACTAATTTTCCTTATGAATCATACTGGTATCGGGACCACGATTTTGGAAATAATTATGTCATGTGCCCACATTATATCCGCGGCTGGCTGTAGCAAAAAGTATCAACTGCTTCAGACATTTCTTCAAACAAAAAGTCGGTGGCTTGGGTTACAGGGGCCATGCGCTTGTATCCGTTCCTGGAGATCGTGTCATTGACGACATGGTGACTTGTACTTCATATATTACGTTTGTATTGTGTACAGCGCAGTACTAAGTTAAAATCATTCCACAACAAAAAGAGAACATAAGTTAGTTAAAGGTGCATATTCACATCACTGTGCTTGTAAATAAAATTGTTGAAATTATATACTTTTTGTGTACCTCAATGTAATGAAACGAAATAAATCTTAACATATGATGATTTCATTCCGTATAAATAAATTTCGTAGATTTAGTTGTGAATTTGAATTAGGGACCCGTGCCTCTAGCTCAATTTGACAACCCAAAACTCATATTAATTTATAGCCTACGTAATGAAATCATCATATGCTACGGTTTATTTCGTTTCATTACATCTAGGGACAAAATTTATGCCTCTAAAAGTAGGCCTATATAATTTTAACAATTTAATTTTGAACCATTCTGCTGTGAATATGCAACTTTAATACAATTTTGCACACGATATCAGAAGTCTTCTGTTGAATATTTTGAACATAATTGGATTGGGAGACATTGCTTTTGCAGCAATGTCTTCCAATCTAATTATGTTCAAAATATTCAACAGTGCGTTTTCTTCTGTTTTGAAAACATCAAACATTATTTCTGATTCGTACTGTATTATGAGTAGCCTATATTGTGTTACATAGCGATGGTAGCGGAAACGAGGTGTCAATTTATTATGCCTTTACTGACCAACTTTTCTGAAGAAAATGACAATATATATCTCCTTATTAAATGTCCATTTTCAGGCCAAGAGAAGATTTTTTTTTTAATTTACCACTGAAATGGCCACGCTGTGGGTACATTTTCAAAAATTGTCTTCTATTGGCCTACAAATGGACATTTCTCAAGACCAGAGCAGAGGCTGGTTTTGGCCGGCCTCGTCATGAAAGGGTAGGTCTATTGTTTTGCACAACGATGGTGAAAGTAATAACGTTTCCATTTATAAATATTTTACTATTTCTATACCGTTATATTATATTATATTAAATTTTATTATTTTACATTGCGATGGTGCTGGTGATGATGTACGGTATCAGTTTATATATATATATATATATATATATATATATATATATATATATATATATATATATATATATATATATATTATTGTGATTTACATACTTGATTTGATATATTAACCCTTTCGTGACGAAACCGGCCAAACCCGGCCCCTGTAGTTGTTTTGAGTAATGTCCATTTCCAGGCCAAGAGAAGACTATTTTTGAAATTTTACCACTGAAATGACTGGCTCAGTAACCGGGTCATTCATTAGTGGTGAATTTTCAAAAATAGCCTTCTCTTGGCCTGCAAATGGACATTAAATAAGTAAATATTTAATTTTTTGGAAGAAATTTAGTCATTAAAGGGTTAAGGTGTGTATTATTTTAAATTAAGGTGGTGATGACAATTTGTAAATATATTGCTATTTATATACATGAAATATTATGTTAAATTGCATTGTTTTAAACAACGATGGTGACGGCGATAGTGTCTCAATTTCTAAATATATTACATAGCCTATTTTGATTTGTTATGTTAAAGTGTATTGTTTTATACATAGGATGTGACATCAATGGCATGTCAATTTGTAAATTTATATTATCCTGAAATATTATACTAAAGTGATTTTCTTTACATGGTGTTAGCGATAGTGGGTCAGATTAAAAATATGTATGTATGATTACTGTATTCTACGGCGGTAGTAGTAGAAACATCATACAGCTGCAATCAGTCCTTCTTCGCTTTTCCGCACTGTGTCTTGTCCTCAGCCGAAATCCTTAGCTTCCTCAGGTCCATTCTTGACTTGAGTGTACCGAGTCCTGCTTTCTTGAGGTCACGTCGTAGCACGTTTAGCAGATTTATGCAATGACGTCCTCTGCTGGCTTTGTATTTGCTGGCTCCGAGTAGAGCGAATTCCAAGGCTCTCTGTGCTGGTGTCTCTTCTGGCATCCTTAGCACATGGCCACACATGGCGCATCTTTGTTAGGCGACTTTTGCAGAGAGCAGCAACGTATTACACATCTTGTATAGTGCATCGTTGGAAATTATGCTGTCTGGACATCGGTGTCCAGTGATGGTGCGTAGGTGTTTGCGGTGGCAGGCATCGAGTTTGTCTAGAGCTGCCTTTGGAGCTGCCCAGCTGTTATAGTTATACAGCATCAAGGATACGCAGGTTGCGTTGTATAAACGTAGCCTCTTTATCAAGGGCATCTTTGATCTACGAATCCATAGCTTCCAGAAAGACTGGAAAGCTATGTTCCCCATGACGCAGCGTGCAGTATTTTCAACAGTACTGCAAAGCAGTGAGCCCAGGATTTTACTTTTCCTCCATGGTTCGCCGCCACGAAGTGGGTCGTCATTTTCTATAGTTGCATGCTATGTCGACAGGTATATGTGGGTGAACTCTGTTTTGGATTCATACATATAGAGATTCTCAATTTTTATTAGCTTGCAGCTATTGGGAGATGTTCGTCAAGGGGTTTCTTTTCCTAGTGTATGAAGTCCACATCATCGGCATATTTCAACTCTAGCGGTCTGCCCAGTATTGACAGTGGGGGGGGGGCTGGTCTTGTGGAACTTTCCCGCACAGATTTCAATGCGGCAGCAAGGTAGCAGGTGAAAAGCACCGCAGATTGACCATCTCCCTGTGGGGAGCCGATTGATGTTTCAAACTCTACAGACTTCACTGACTTGACTCGTACTCTCAGCTTGGTGTCTGTAAGCAGTAGTCTCGCTAGTCGTAGCTCATTTTCTGGCCTGGCGTAGTACATCTAGGATCCTTGAGCGTTTAATTGTGTCGAAGGCTCGTGACATGTCAATGCCCATTTTGTGGAAGTCCCAGTGTTTGGGCATGACTATCGACACAAGCATGCCTTGAGCCCATACAATGTATGTGCAGCTCCGTCCACGTTTGAATCCACTTTGACATGATCCGGTGAAGTAATCGATTTTGTCTCGGATACGGCATAGAGTCACATTGGATAATGCTGTTGAGGAGCGCAATGGGCCGCAGATTGGCTGGCGACCCAGCTGGCTTCTTGGGCTTGGGTAGCGCGATAAGGGTGCCTTATAAATATATTATCATTTAATTACTTGATTTGTTATCCTAAGGTATATGCCTACTATTTTACTTTCGGGACATACCAATTTACACTACATATATATTTAGTAAAAAGTATATTTTTATTTTGGATCTGATATATTGATTATTGTTAATCCAGCGCCATGCTGTGAGTTAATGTTCGATGTTGGGTCATGTCAGGATTATTGCTTGCGTACAAAACTATACACATATTTTAATCTAGAGTCATTACATAGGCCTTATTGCATACTGATGTCAGATTAATTTCGATACACACGAGCCAACAAGTTGCATACAACATTTGCTCATAATCCAAAATCGGCATAAAATATTATGTGAAATGTCAGAATTAGTAAAATATTATATGTCTCCTTGTTTATCGCGATTGAAGTAGTCCTGTATTTTGACATTAAATAAACACTGACCAGTACTCCTAAAACTAAATTTTGAAGTCATAATCAACTACGCGACGTAATTGATAGTTAGGGAGTTCAGGTATCGATCGAACCCAACGCCGGCGAAGTGTAGGTGGAGCTTAGGCAAGTGATGGACAGGGCATCGCTAAAACTGGAAAGGTCTTTTGATTGGTCGCATAAAATGTTGGATGACAAAGTTGGATGAAACCGATACACACGTGCGGTACAACTTGTTGTATACAGCTTGTTGGAAGAAAAGGTTGGATGAAAAAGCTCGATGAAAATAGAACTGTTCTCTTTTTTTTCAGCCAACTTTTTGTTGCATACAGCATGTGGTAAGCGCGTGCACACGGTACAACTTGTTGTATATAACTTGTCTTGTGTGCATCGAGCTTTATACGTATGTTTGTTTTCACATGTGTATGTGGCAATGCTATACATGTGGCTTATGTGCCGAGTTGTAGAGAGATCCCGTCTGTTACACAAGTATACAACGCCATACTCAATTACGTCACAAGTAGGCTGACGTCATAAGCATAATACGTGCTTCTTTATGAACATTGAAAAGTCTGTCGAGTGTACAAATTTAATGTCTTTGATGGCATACAATTTAATAAACGTTCTGTTGGATATTTTGAAAGTAATTTGACTGGGTGCTGTTGCTGCCGTACTTAATTCAATGAAGGGATCCAGTTTTAGCTATGCCCCGCCCATCTCTAGCCAAGCTTTACCCACGCTTTGACTGTGTGGGGATCGATCGATCCCTTCACTCTCTGAATCTGTTTCCAGAAAACTATACAGGTAAGCGGTTGAATATTTAGAAACTAATTTGGCTGGGTGCTGCTTTTGCCTGTGGCAGCAACATCGCCCAGTCAAATTAATTTCAAGATATTCAACAGCATGTTTATTAAATAGGCCTAGTAAAGATCTATACAATTCGCACAACGATGCTTAGTCCTTCATCAATTATTCGGTCGTGATGAACTTATCTATGTCAGTGATGACGTAGTTGATTATGACGTCACATTATTGACTGAGAAACTGGAATCATCAATTATGTTTTACTAAGTTTTCTAAAATAAAAATATATAAGCTTTTAAAACTTTTTAACTTTTTCATCTCATATACTGACATCACATTATTTTACACTGTGGTTGCAAATATATGAAGCGTGGATAATATTGGTGTAACTCAGTGGGACGTGTGGTAAAATACGTGTCATGGCCCAATACATATTAGAGCGGATCGGACGAATACTGTAGAAGATAGGTGCCAAGCGGTTTCTTAACAGAATAGAATAATACGCGTTTACACGCGGGTTAACAATGGCATACTTACTCAGGCTTCCCACAGATTTTTGAAAACTGAATTCATGGTCTTTTCAAGGATTTTTACGGTCAACAAAAAGAATTTTCAAGCATTTTTTTAAGTACGGCCTATTTTACTTCCCATTCTAGTCGCCCGTTTCCGCCCCCCCCCCCCCCCCCCCCCCTTCGTGTGGTGTGCCATAGCCGTGTACGTTGGACAATCACACATCAAGGTTTTTTCAAGGAAAGTTTCAATTCTGGCTAAATTCAAGGACTTTCAATGCTTTGAAAATGCAATAATTTTGTTCAAGGCTTTTCAAGGTTGTGGGAACCCTGTGAAATACTGCATTAAAAATTAGAGAGCGCAATACAGAACATTTAGATTTAAATATAAAATCTATATTTGATCAATTATTAGAATAAAACGTTATCAATGCTTAGAGAATAAGGTCACATGATATGGCCTCCCCAACAAAGAAGTTATTTTGGGGTGACATGTCCCCATGACTCACGTCACACACGTGCTTATGGAAGCACACATACCCAATTTAAAAGAATCTGTTTTAGGTGTAGGCGGATGTACACACGATTATGGGATCCTAGTTTATGTGTGTTTGCGGATACTAGTTACATCACCGTAAGCATACGATCTCGGTAGGAATTCGACACATGCACGTAAATATGTCGAAACGCAGACACACACCCACGCACGTATGCATGCACGCACGCACACACGCACGCACGCACGCACGCACGTACGCACGCACACACAACGCATCCTGGCATGTGAGACAAACACAATTGTCCGCATTAAAGTACGCGTGTGCATGTGTACGTCTTTGTCTGCTCTTCATTAAAACCTGAAATATAAGTGCACTCCCGCCCCCACACCACAACCCCCTCCCCATCCCACCTCGTTCACAAACAGCGGTGCGGATATATAAGTCGCAGATTGGGCATCACTGAGTAGCAAAGCTGTACACCTAGGGCAGTTCTCCTGCAAAGGAGGTTAAGACAGAAAACAGAAACAGAAACTCATGCATTCATACAACTCTTACCGTGTAGACATTGTATTGTGTCGCGAGAGTGTCCATCATCTCGTAGAACGTGTTCAGGAGATGGACCATGTGAACAGGGTCAGTCTCAGCTGATAGCGTCTCAAAATCAACAATATTGGAAAAGCAAATTGTCACATCCTCCATATATTCAGGTTCCACTGGGAGACCCTTCATAAGTCGGTCAGCCACGTTGCTGGCATGTGCAGAAATATATACAGATAAGTATAAACATAAAATGTTTACAAAATAGCAAAGTGCTGTTGAGAACTTTGAGCTTATGGCAGCAATGGCTTCCAATCAAATTAAGTTCAAAATGTTCAACAAAACATTTCTTACATTCTGTTCAAAACTGTTGTAGCTAACATATTTCGTTCTTTTGGTTTGGTGGTTTGGAACCATGCAAGATTATTTGTGATGCAAGGTTCAATCATTCATTTTTATTTTCCCTCACGTTGGGTTGTCTTAGAGATGGTGGTGGCGGTGGTGGTGTTGTTGTTGGTGGTGGTGGTTGTGTTGTTGTTGTTGTTATTGTTATTGTTATTGTTATTGTTATTGTTGTTGTTTGTGTTGTTTTTGTTGCTGCTGTTGTTGTTGCTGTTGTTGTTGTTGCTGGTGGTGGTGGTGGTGGTGGTGGTGGTGGTGGTGGTGGTGGTGGTGGTGGTGGTGGTGGTGGTGGTGGTGGTGGTAACGTATATGCGGCGATAGTCCGGCGCTTGATTGGTCGAAAGCTCAATAGCTCTGTTGCATATTGAGCAACACGACTCATTATATGAATACACCAACACCCTCGTGGGATGAGTTCCTCTTCGTTATCGTAGTTACCACCACCACCACCACCAACGACAACAAAAACACCACCACCACCACCACCATCACCACCACCACCAGCCCCATCATCATCATCATCATAATCATCATCATCGTTGGATTAGGTCACCTATGACAATAACAAGCAGAAAAGGTCCGGTGCATGGCACTACCTTGTCGCCAAGCAGACGATGTGTATTTAACATGGACCATCTATTTAAGATTCTGTTGGAATTTCCTTCACCATTGACATATATTCTGTCACTGAAATTAAAGGTTTTCAAACATTTCAGAATCATCAGGGCCTTATGCGTACCACCACGAACTGAACGAAGTATTACCCGAACCAAGTATTTAACAAATCAGTTATTATGGGATATGTACCAACTCAATAGATATTTACACACCGTATGCTAATATTAAAAACAGGACCATAAGGAGCCAGACAGCTACAGAAGGAATAAGCATCACAAGCTGCTGCATTCGTATCTCGCGAGATCTCAATCGATACGAGATCGAGAAAAGTATCGAATTAGCCACGCCTTTATTTTTAGAGTGAAGTTGCTGTTGTTATTTTGTGGTTATTTCGGAGACGACCGGAAGTTAATCCATTCGGGACACAATTTTGATTTTATATTTATGGGAGGCTAACAGCACTATTAAGTCCTCTTGCGTAAACTTCACCTCAATGCTACTTATATTATCAGGGCTCGAAAATTAGAAAAATATTTTGTTGCCAATTAAATTAGGTTGCCCGACTAAACTTCCAGGTTTCCCCATTTCTGTAAATTCTGTTGAAAATATGTATTGTTGTAAGCTATACAGACCACAGAATCCTTGTAAATAGCAACTCAAGCATTATAGTAACCCTTTATCCCTCATATCAGCCAAAACGGCTTCTGTAGTGGTCTTGAGAAATATCCCTTTGCAGACCAAGAGAAGATTATTTTTCGAAAATTTACCGATAATCGAGCCAGTCATTCCAGTGGCAAATCTTCAAAAATAGTCTTCTCTTGGTCTGCTAATGGATGTCTTCTATGAGAAAATTGAAATTTTCTTTAACAAATTTGAGTGTGAAATGGTTAAGACTAAATAAAATTGATTATAGGTCAGAATGAATGGAATTTTGTCACGTTTTGATCAGATAAACCTGAGTTTATTCCCCTTGGCCACTGTGTTTCGAGTTCTTTAATCTAAAAAGATTCTCGAAGTTTTCTTTGTTTATCAGTTTCTTCTGCAGTAGCTGAAAGGGGTGACTGTTCAATCGGCATAATTTCAAAGTCACGAGGCCCTAAATGGTCAGGAAGATTAAAATGTTCGGAAACATGTGTGTCTTCATCTGGGCTAATATCTGAAAGGCGTCGAGTCGCCCGCCATCTTAATGCATATTTGGTCTCGCTGACATACTGTTTTGGCACAGTTTGCGTGATATTATATAAATATCATTTTCAGAGTCGCAATCTAGATTAGACTGAAGTTGGAATTTGCTTTTGCTCTGAAATCTGGGGAAAGTATTCTGGTTCGGGAGAAATGTATCTAACTTGCGCCTTTTCTTTTCACATTTTCGAGATTCGCCTACACATATAATCGAACGATTGTGAGAAATTTTGGTAGGCCGATGATTTGAGGTATTATCTGGAATGGTTTCCGAGTAAACTCGTGGTTTGAGTGCTTTGAAAAGGGAAGAGCACGCTTCAAAGTTTTTACTATCACTCGAATTCCTATGAAAACGGATTATTTGCGAGTTTAGGATTCCTTTAAAAGTATGCGGTGGATGGAGATTTTTTGTGTAGTGGCTGATGCGAATCGGTTGGTTTGAAATACACTTTGTTGTCTAAGTAGCCAGTTGTCTCATACTTTAGACCTTTATATACAGTTACATCCAGGAAATATACAGACATCTCGTCAATGGTTGCTTTTAATTTGTTATTCGGATCGTGATTGTTCGTCAAAGCTCTGCGTTTGCGTGCTGCCAAATCATGAAAATGTCATCAAGGTACCTGCGATAAATGAGGGGCTGTTTTGGACACTTTCTAACGCTTCATCCTTCCACTCTGCTACGTAAAAATTGGCAACACATGGGCTAAAGCGCTTGGGCAGCCGTAAATTTGTTGCTAAATTTCGCCATCGAATTCAAAAGCACTGCCTTTCAGACTCAGCTCTAATAGAGCTATTACTCCTCTGTCTGGCCTGTTGGTATATGGGTAGTTCATGAATGCTTTACGGATAGAATTTATACCCTTTTGGATGTCAATGTTCGTATACATAGCATCGATGTCAAGCGTGACCAGGAAAGAATTTGAAGGTATTCAGGTCTCAGAGGCCTGGGATGAGAAGTCTTCTGCGTTTTTCAAGAAACTGGGGTGTCTATTTGCTATTGGCTGTAGATGGTAATCAATGTATTCACTGATTCTGTAGGATTCTGGCCATTGAGTCCAACCACGAATCTATGGGTTTAAGAATTATTGGCAAAAGATAGAAAGTCGGTGGTTTTGACTCAATCTTAGCAAAGAGATACTTATGTTCCTTTTCGCTGATCGTCTAGCTGTAAAGCAATTTTTGTAGAATCTCATCAAATTTGCTGCAATTATTTTGCCAAAGTGGCTCGCTTAGTTTCTGGTAATGCTTTGAGTTACTAAGTTATCGTTGTGCTTCACATGTATAGTTATCTTTAAGCATTATTACAGTCGCCGATTCTTTATCTGCAGGTTTGATGACAAATTCTCTGTTTTTGGACAATTAGATTAGGACCTGGAATTAGATTAGTACCTGGCGTTCCGCATAGGGTAAATTTGGGTGATCATTAGGAAATGTAGAATTTTTAACACGTTCTAGAGTTCTATGCTTTCACCGGTCGCTGTGTCCACGTGTTTACGTTTGGTGCCCAGCCATTTTTTTCGATGAATGGGGGAATGTTACTATTAGAGCTACGAAAGAAGTCTGCTAACTTAATACAGTTAAGTAAAGCGGGTTGGAGGTGAATTACTTTATTTCTCTTGGTTGTAGGATGGGGGTGGAGGACAATCTGTAAACAAAGGATTAAAAACGAAAATAAGATAAAACGGAAATCAGAACTGCCGTTAGGATTAAGAAGAATCTAGGGTCCGATTTCAAACAGTAACGCCGCCGAGGCCATTAACATGTTTCAATCACAAAATAAGAAGATACTGTTGAATATTTTGAACATAATTAGAATAGAGGCCTTCCAATTCAATTGCGTTCGAAATATTCTACAGAAGATTTTTACATAGGGTTCAAAATTAATTTCCTTTGCAAACATGTTGCCATATTTATGAATTGTACTATAGGTGTACTATAGCTAAAGATATTGTCCGTGGACAAGATACAGTGGGCAAAAGTGAATGACTGATTGTAGCTCTAGGATGTTTATACTATTACAGTCGCAGAATACAGTAATCATACATACTATAGGTGTGGCGTCTATATGTGTAAAGCACACTTGAAGCTATGCAGGGACCCCACAAACTAAGACAAGTAAATGCGTGAGTGAGTCCGCGCATACGCTCGTGCGTGCGTGTGTGTCACTTTTTGGAACCCTGGGAAAAATGGGAGCCCTATCCAAATTCACTTGTTCTATTGCCTTAGGTTCGGCCCTGGCAATATTACCAGCCACTACCCTTGACGGCTTGGAGTAGACTTACGTGGGCAGTATTTGACACAGAATCTGGTCAGTTCTCCGTTTCTCGGCCATTAGTTCCTTGGTTCTGTCCACGACAAGTTTCTCCATATTATCAGAGTATCGTTCCAGTTTGTAAAACATGTTGTCCACTATGCTCAACGAGCTGTCAGGATAATACATTATCAGCTCAGAAATAAGTTAACATGTTTCCAAAACAATCATTTTAGATACTACAACTTTGAACACGATGTGAGAAAAGTTATGTTGAATATTTTGGACTTAATTTGATTGGAGGCCATGTCCTCCAATAAAATTAAGTCCAACATCTTCAACAGTAGGTCTAAATTGTAATTTGTTTCGGAAACATGTTAAGTTATTTCTGAGCTGTACGATATCAGCAGATTACTCATTATAGAGGATCAAACGCGAGTTACCATAACACATCAAATTTATTATGAGCGTTACTAAGATCTCAGTTGAAACGAGCTTTAGCGAGTTCCACGTGCGATCTTACTTAGCGTTACTTATTTCACAAATGTCTTTATTTATATAAATAATTAAACATAGAGGTATTAGACAATTATAGAAAGCACAAAATTATATTGCCAATCACTCAGTATAGCTAACGTTCAAATTGCAGACTTTAGAACCTCAACTTTCAATCGGAGGGGTGGGGCAAGCCATCGCAGATACATCGCAGATGATATCAGGGCACAGAACTTCCTTCCCTATACCCGGTTTGTCTGTCCCACCACTTATAGAGGCCACACTCGTTAAGCATATAACCAAGAGAGACTTCAGGGACGATCATACTCTCACCCATCGTACTAACATACGCCCACTCACATCGTTCCGCTGTATGTGGCCGTACTTGTAGACCTTTGATCTCTTGCTATGTGAAGTAGCATTACGCTTATGGGATTGAGGGTAACCAATCAGGTCATCATGGATTTCTTATCGAGCAATTTCATTGGCTGAGACCCACAGATCATTTATATTTAGGACGCACTGTTAACTTAGTGTGGATATCATAGCCTGTAAGCACGGCACTCGATACGGGAGCAGAACAGGAGAGCGAGACCGTGCAACCGAATTTAAAGTTTTAAACTGATATGTTTAGGATATACGTGTCAAATAGAACTATCTGATATACCGGAAAACATTCTTTAATATTTTTTAGCCTAAACGTTCAAAATCTCAGTTTCAAAATAATTATACAGAAGAGCTTCTGAGTAGTTTGAAACTAATTTGAAAGTTCCCAGTAAAAATAGCTTCAAAATGTTTAATAAAATACTACTTATGCATTTTAATTCATGGTTAGTTTCTGGTCATTCATATTCAAAGTATTGTAGCTAGACTTAACCCTCAATTGAGACGTAACAGCCAATGGTACCGTGTATGCGTGCTTACCCCATGTTATGCATTCCATCAACTACCCTTTTGAGGAGAGCAAAGGATGGTCGACTAACTGCGCTCTCATCCCAGCATCGCCGCATAACATCTAGCATATCGCTGTTTACGTGATCCGATAAGGCCGGACAATCTGGTCGATAAGGGGGCTTTTCAGAATTCTTCACACGAATAACAATTTCTGGAAATATAAAACAATTCATATGATGCAACAAATGGTAACAACAAGGCATCAGTGTTACACTGCGGGGATATTAGCGAAAATCCTGGCATTTTGCATTTCCAAATGCAAATTTAGCTTTGTATCACGATTACAATGACCTTGACCTCAAAGTCTGAATGTCTGCGCTGCTCCTCCCGATTGAGGTAACTATATGACGATGCTTAGTTCCAGTAAATTGGCAAATTCTGAAATAAAGACCAGACGAGCTAAGCAGAACACAACTGTTAAAGTCTGCATTTTATACAAATCTTACAATGACCGTGACCTCAATATCATTGTATTTCATAAAACTAAACACGTGACGAAGTTAAATTCACGTAGGGTGAACCAATCCTGAGATATAAGGCAATATGTTGAGCTAAATCAAAGATTTAACCGAAAAGAATAGAGTTTATATCAAGGTCACCGTTAACTTGACATTTGACCTCAACACGATTGTTGAGCTCCACCCCCTTGATAGAAGAAAGCATGTGCCAAAGTTTAGTCCCAATAGGCTGAAACGCTGCTGAGATAAAAGAGGATATGTTGAGCAAAACCAAAAGTTAACCGTCAAAAGTAGAGTTTTAGTCACAGTGACCGTGAACGTTGACCGCATGAGCTCAATATAATTTTGCTCCATCCTCTTGATATAAGAAAGCGTGTCCAAGTTTAGTCCCTATAGGGTGAAACCCTGTCGAGATATAAAGGTAACCGTGATTGGACACCGACAGAAAGACAGCCAGAGAGACAGACAGACAGCTCGACAGACAGACAGATAGACAGACAGACAGACAGACAGACAGACAGACAGACAGACAGACAGACAGACAGACAGCATGACATACCGACCGACAGACAGACAGACAGACAGACAGACAGACATACAGACAGCAGGTCAGGTAGGCAGGCAGGCAGGCAAGCAGGCAGGCAGGCAGGCAGACAGCTAAACGGAACTCACCGATACTTTGGCGAAAATTAGAATTTTCGCCAATAATGATACAACAATGGATGAATCCAATCTGTCGATCAAGTATATGATGTTATACTCAACTATGTCACATCTAGGCTGAGGTCACAATCAACTACGTAATCGACGACGTAGCCAAGTCAGTCAGGAGCTTTTAAAAGGCTGTCAGTTGTACGAATTGATTGTCTTTACTGTTTAATAGACATTCTGTGGAATAATTTGAAACTAATTTGACTGAGCCGCACCCAGTCAAAATAGTTTCAAAATATCTAACAGCTTACCTATGTTGTTTTCTGGAACTTGAGATTCGGCGTGTGTAGGGACCGATCGAACCCAACACGGAAAAAGCGTGGGTGGAGCTTAGCTATGGATGAGCTAGCTAAAACTGGATTCCTCTATTCGTGATGGATTGCAGGTGTTTTCGATCATAAGCATTGACTTCTTTCAAGAGCTCTCTGGATCTGCAGGAGAGCTGCTCAGCATCTACGTGTGTTGTCATGGTGTTTGGGTGGCAGGTGTCATTGTTTCCGATTTTCAGACGACAGAGTTGCTGCGTGGCAGGTGCCATAGGTTTTGATTGCCATCTTCTCAGAAGGTTAGTTGCCTATAAGCTGCTACATAAGATGTTCTATAAAATGCTCGATGATGTCTCACGATCGCTCGTATTGACAAAGCTAGAGGTAGAAGATATTTACAGATCGCGTAATGTCATATGTATATTTTCCCGAGGTTCGACCAGGTCGCCTTGCCTTCAGGGTATTCATAAACCAATATACTGTCCAAACATTCAACATTTAAGAGAATATAGGTTCATTAACCATCTGAATTAGGAATTCACAAACTTTCAATTTCAAGGTAATCATACAGGTAGGCTGAAATATTTTGAGATTAATTTGACAGCAGCAGTTCCGAATTAAACGAGTAACACATATTCAATATAATGGATGGATCCACTTTTAGTTATGCTCATCCCGAGATAAGCCCACGCTTTGCTAGTGTTGGGGTCGATCGAATCCTCAACTCACCGAATTTCAATTTCCAGAAAACTATACAGGCAAGCTGTTGAATATTTTAACTTAGCTACGGATTTTGATTATGACGTCAGCCTTCATTTGATTCAATGCATTTATGACATCACATACTTGAGTGACAGATTGGATTCATCGATTATTCATTATGTCATAGAGGTGTTCGCTGTCTTTGCCTTTCTAGGTCAAATGATTAACTGCATACCTTTGGATGAATGAACTAGCATCATATGGTCGAAAAAGTATGGTGGCGCTCTATAGAGAACCTCCTGCAAGATGATGCCGAAACTATACACGTCACCTGAGGGGGTTCCAGTCGCATCAAGCGCGTAGTTGATGAGATGTTCAGGTGCGGTCCATAACAGAGCTAGAATATACAGAGGATGCATTGCTGATCCCGTAGTAGCATCAGCGGCAGCAGCAGCTGCAGCAGCTGCAGCAGCAGCAGAAGCAGCAGCAGAAGCAGCAGCCGCCGAAGCAGAAGCAGCAGCAGCAGCAGCAACAGCAGCAGCAGCAGCAACAGAAGCAACAGCAGAAGCAGCAGCAGCAGCAACAGAAGCAACAGCAGCAGCAGAAGCAACAACAGCAGCAACAGAAGCAACAGCAGCAGCAGAAGCAGCAGTAGCAACATAAGCAGCAGCAGCAGCAGCAGCAGCAGCAGCAGCAGCAGCGGCAGCAGGAGGAGGAGGAGGAGGAGGACGATGATGATGAGGAGCAGTAGCAATAGCAGTAGCAGCAGCAGTAGCAACAGCAGTGGCAGTAGCAGTTGCAGTAGTAGTAGTAGTAGTAGTAGTAGTAGTAGTAGTAGTAGTAGCAGCAGCAGCAGCAGCAACAGCAGCAGTAGCAGCAGCAGCAGCAGCACTGGCAGCAGCAGGAGGAGGAGGAGGAGGAGGAGGAGCAGCAGGAGGAGGAGCAGCAGCAGCAGCAGCAGGAGGAGAAGAAGGAGGAGGAGCAGCAGCAGGAGGAGGAGGAGGAGGAGGATGAGGAGGAACAGTAGCAACAGTAGCAGCAGAAGCAGCAGCAGTAGTAGTAGTAGTAGTAGTAGTAGTAGTAGTAGTAGTAGTAGTAGCGGCGGCGGCGGCGGCGGCGGCGGCAGCAGCAGCAGCAGAAGTAGCAGCAGCAGGAGGAGTTGCGGAAGCAGCAGCAGAAGCGGTAGCAGCAGCAGGATGGGGGAGCAGGGAGCAGCAGTGGCAGCGGTAATAGTAGTAGTAGTAGTAGTAGTAGTAGTAGTAGTAGTAGTAGTAGTAGTAGTAGTAGTAGTAGTAGTAGTAGTAGTAGTAGTAGTAGTAGTAGTAGTAGTGGTTTTACTTATTACATTAACGTACTCGCACCGTGCTGGCTTCAATTGCTCCGCTAATTTTGCTTATTGAAATCACCCATTACTTAGTCAACCAGTCAGCCAGCTAGCCATCCAGCCAGCCAGCCAGCTAGCCAGCCAGCCAGTCAGTCAGCCAGCCAGCCAGCCAGCCAGCCAGCCAGTTAGCCAGGCAGCCAGTCAGCCAGCCAGTCAGCTAGCCAGCCGACGAGTCAGCCAGTCAGCCAGACACCCAGCGAGCCAGACAGCCAGTCAGTCAGTCAGTCAGTCAGTTATTTAATTACTTATTTAGTTTGTGTGTGCATGCGTGCGTGCGTGCGTGCGTTCGCGCGCGTGCGTGCGTGTGTGTAGTTGTCAGAGGCATATAACCGGAATCCTATGAACTAGAATCACCAAATTTGGCAAATACATTGATATTCTGATTGCCTAGCAAAATCTTTAGGCTGTGGTCAAAAGGTAAAAAAAATCGAGGTCACGGGGTCATTTATAATGCATCTTGAAATACAAATTTTAGCTATAAAAAGGGAACGCAAGTAGGTAGAATCATCGAATTCGGCACATACATTGATATTATGAGCGTGTAGAAAGTGTTCTAGTTTGGGGTCAAAAGTGCAAAAATCGAGATAACAGGGCATTTAGTGCATCTCTAAATACACATTGTGGCCATAAATCTGAAACGCAAGGCAGAATCATTGAAATTCGGCACAGACATTGATCTTATGAGTGGCTAGAAAATGTTTTAGTTTGGAGTCAAAAAGTTAAAATCGAGGTCATGCGGTCACTACGTGCATTGTCAAGGCAGAGCGCAAAGGCTTGAGTCAGCATCGCCTTTGAATGCATTCTAATTATTATTATTATTATTATTATTATTATTATTATTATTATTATTATTATTATTATTATTATTAACTTACTAGTGTACACGCCATCTTCACTTGAATCTCTTTGAGTACAACGCCTCAGAGCGTGTGGATCGAAGTCGGTGATTTTCAGAATCCATCGACTATCCACTAGACAATTGCTGGATTTCAGTTTGCCATGTGACTTGAGCGCCGAGTTGTGAATATACTCCATGCCCTGTAAATACAACATATGACTGAGAATTGCTATTACGCAAATAGAGCTTTTAAATTTTATTTCGTTATTATATATAAGATTTAGATCCATATACGTCATTTACCACTTTATTGCATAAATTGAGTCAGGAATATCAAGATATTTGCTTATTAAATGCCAATTTGCAGGCCTAGAGAAGACCATATTTGAAAATTAACCACTAAAATGACTGGCTCGTTTATCGAGCCAGTCATTCTAGAGGTAGATGTTAAAAAATAGTCTTCTCGTGGCCTGCAAATGGTTCTTCCTAAAAAAACAAGGCAATGGTTGCTTCGTGCCGGACTTGTCATGAAATGGGAAACAGATGGAGCAAAACGTGGACATTTCTGATAAAGCATTAGCTTTTCTGAACTTTGGGCTTGGTCTACCTTTTATTGGCAGGTTTGCAAGTCAATTGCAAGTGTACACGTTTTAATTCTAAATGGTTCTTTGAAGGAACTGAAGGTTATGACGCATTTGCGCAGTCCTGTGAGAAGGAGTATTCTTGGTTCGTGTCTCCACAACGTTTGTCCACTTTTGTATTGCAAAAACTCGAAACTGAATCAGATGGTGGTAGCAAATTGAGCTATGCGCCAGATTGGCCATGGTTATTCAGAATTCACGATTTGACTTCGCAGGGTTGTAAAAGAACGTGTCGTGTTGGATGCTAATGGTACCTATTAAAGGCAGAGGTAAAATGGTGTCCTCTGAAGGAAGAACGTTCCATTTGATATGTTAGATACATTAACCTCTCTTATCATTAGTTCATCCGGAGTCTCATGCATATGCTTGCTTAATTTATGTGAACAATATTATCATTTGTTGGCAGGATTGAACATAAAGGATCGGATAAAAACCACTGTTGTGGCTGGTGATACAGAACTACGTCTTAACAGACGTATTGATTGGAGCGAAAATGACAACACCACCAAGAAGTATTGGGCATATTGTTAGCAGTTTGCCGAAAGACAGAGGCTATTTGTCGCCTATGCCTGGTAATGCAAGATATGTGGCATTGTATTAATAGGCGGTGAGTTTCACTTCGGGCTAGGGTTAGGGTTTATTTTACGCAATTAAATAAGCTCATAATTTGGCTGTGGAGCCTGATCCGTATAATCATCCATTTGAAGTAACATCTTAGATAACGCAAAAAGTAGGTGTAGAAAGTTAGTTATCAAGAGATATTAAGCAGGTTCTGCCAAAAGTATACAGATTCTTGCAATTTAGTGATTTTCAGAGACCGTACTATGAGACATTTCTGTTTTTGTGGATTTTCTAGATGCAAAGTTGGCTAGTACTGATTTGGCGAGCGACATGCTTCTATTTCGAGCTATTATTTGGTTAAAATACCTTATGTAAATTGCCATTGGTTAGCGAACCACTAAGTTACACAAGAGCCAGTGAGGCTATTTTAGGACGGAAACAAATGCCAATTTTGGAGTTCGTGCGTTTTGAGCCGTGGAGTGGTAGGATGAGGTGGGTGGGGTGTAGGGGTGGTGGGGGTTGGATGGTGGCGGCTTACTAAGTAACCAAAACGGTTGTTTTATCATTTTTGCATAGGGGGCTTAGAGTTTAGTAGAGACTATTGACTCATATGTATGATTACGTTGAACGTAACTCAAGTGACGCAGTTACAGGTGACTTATCGATTGCTGAAATTGAAAAAGGTGATTACCGTTTTGGGCATTTTCAAAATTTTATTTCTCACTTCTTTCTTCGTGTATGCGCGCACTGCTTATACATGGGAGATGGTTTTTGATTGTATTTCAGCTATATCGTATCAATGCTTATTAGATTTTGGGTGGCATATAGACATTAAAGTAATATAGTGTGCCTGTGTCGTCTCGTCTTCATCCTCATCTCAATGTAATCCTCACCTTTCATTGACCGATAGCATCCAACAAGTGTTACTTTTTCCTGGAAAGGCAAGGTAGATGGAACATGTTACCTTGTTTAGGTGGGTAGCTGCCTTCTCCTCTGCCAACGATTTCATCATGTGAAATATCCTTTAAAGACACCAGCTTGGCCGCCATGCATTTCACCTTACGGTGAGTCTAATCTTCTGAAGAGTCTGAAGAGTCTGAATACATAACGTTGCTTATCCTCACTATTTCGGCCACGATTCTATCTTATTGAAGTATTCGAACATTCGCCATCGTCCGCCATCTTTATGACGGTTCTACTTTATTAATGTTCAGACATTGTTACCGATTTTTAGCATCTTTCCGACCTTCCGTCATTTTTCGGCCTTCGTCCCCTGAATAGGCAAATGACCAAAGTTATTACACTGGCCATCACAGTTTCTTAGATTTTACTACATCAAAGCCATTGTCCAAGGTCGTCCAAAGTCGTCAATTTGATCTTATCAGCATTCTAGTGGTTGGTGCTTCATAGCTCTGATTTACAAAACATTCTTCTTCTGGATCATTCGATTTATTCTTATGCACAGTTGGTGGGTGACCTAGAAGGGAGATTTCGACTCACATATTTTCACTTCGGTGACACGATAGACATGAATCTCCATTTATACGGTTCTCTAACATGAACAGTTTTCCCCTTTCATCATCATTAAGTTATTTAACTTTTAACTGTGTGATTTTCCCGATCAGTTTATCAAATACATCTTATACACCTGTCCATTTCGTATACTTTAGAGACTGACTAGATTTTTACTCATGTAACAAAATCTCAAAATATTTCATAAGTAAATTTTCATAGTTATTTCTGAAATTTTCAATTTAAGCCGATTGAATGTATTTCATATTTTTGTAATTAATTATTTTAATTATCTAAATTCATACACTTCTTGATCATCATACCTTTAGTAATCGTCATGTATACTTATATAGTTTTCTAGTCATATATAGGGTAACTTTTCAAGCAACTCCTAACGAGAGTGGTAGATTGGTTGAATAGATAATAAGTCTCTTGAGCTACTTGATATGAAGTTATTACTGTTATCCCAAAAGTGTGTTATTGATTAGCGGTCAACTTGCTAGTTTCACAGCTTTCACCTTGTGATGCATAGTTCTTGAATTAAAATATGCATTAAATTAATTAAAAATTTATTAAGATAATTGCTGATGAGAATTAATGGTTGATTAATTAAATTTCCAATCATTAAATCGTCATAATTAAATTTAATTTGGTAATTAATTTATTAAACTACTCAGCTATTTCGTTAGTATTTATAGCGCAGTACCTATATGTAAACTTCAGCGTTTGCACATTTCAATGATCCAGAGCTTCAATTTACTGTTCTTTTCATACTTTATCATTTACTATTTACTTCATCTCATCCATCATCATGTTCATCATCAATCATTGAGTAGTATAGTTGTTCACTTCTTGATAGGCTGATTTTCTGATTCTGGTAAAGAAGGTCAAATGGTTCCTATCTTTGGAAACAAAGATCGGAGCTGTAGAACATTAATTGCTAGAATCAAGGCATATCTACGTTAACTGGCCTTATGATGTTCTAATCATGACTTCAACAATATTAAAGAGATCAATGCCATTATTGTGGTTGTTTAATGAGGCGCTATGGTGGTTACTGAGCAAACGTCAAACATCTGAATTTTGATCAGAACTTGATTGTTGCTTTATCTGTATCGTTAATCAACTTTCGCCAAAAGCAGAGTCACGTGAGCTCAAAGTTCTATCATGCAGCGTCAGCACCACAGTTTGTTCTAATTCAAAAATAATAATTCACATTTTCAAAGTATCCATCCATTATCTGACCTAGTATGACGTCATAATCAGATCAGCGCGTGTACGATGACGTCACAATCATTATGTCACAAAGGGTTCCATATAGACTGTCATCAAATCTCAAATAGTCCGACACGTATGAAATGTATGTCTTTGAAATTCTTTGCTATTTAATAAACATGCTGTTGCATGTTTTGAAACTTATTTGACTGGGCGCCGTTGTTGCCATAGGGAGCAACATCACCCAGTCAAGTTAGTTTCAAAATATTCAACAGCTTACCTGTGTAGTTTTTGGAAATTGATAGTCAGGGTGTTCAGATATCGATCGATCCCAACACGAGCGATGTGTGGGAGGAGCTTAACTAGAGATGGGCGGGGCATAGCTAAAACCGGAAAGGTCTATTGCCACACGACTTACGGCCATATTCGAACCCGATTGGTCCTGCATCTTTAAGCTTTCTTCGATAGATCCAACATCATTAAATAGCTTTGAAATCCAGTTCACTCCATTCGTCCGTGGTATCCTGTTGCTATTAAACCTCTAGCAGCATTACACCTATAATTCCTGATCCATTGATATCAACTTTCGAGGCATTTAGTTTCCGACAATTCGGGTGCTTCTTATCAAATTGAAACTGCTGATCTGCTCATCACCAAATTTGGTTTGCCCGATCATCATAGGCTGTTGAGTCCCTATAACTCATTGACTCGTTTCAATTGTAAATAAGACTTTTCAGGTCATGGCCTTTATTACTATGATAGCAGGATCTATTTGCGGTGCCAGATTGATATTGGCTGGCAGCGTCCTAGTCTGCAATGGGATTGCGTTAAGATTAAAATTATTCATTCTAAATCTCTCTCGATGATTATGATACTACCTTAATAATGTCAAGGATGAAGGAATACTTGAAGACATTGTCCAGATTTATCATGCTGTCAGCCAAAATATCCTGTAATAATAATAATAATAATAATAATAATAATAATAATAATAATAATAATAATAATAATAATAATATCAAGGGCATTCGGCGATTCTCTCTTTCTCTCTCCTGTCTTTGAGATGTACTGGATTTTCTGAATCAACTTCAAAGTTGTGTACTCCCAGTATTACAGTCACACATATTCTTGCATTCAAATCTGTGCCAAATCTGCCGAGTTCCCGAGATATCCATAGATCTAGACATTGATCTGACTCGGATATAGAATTTATATCTAGATCAAAGCCAAAGCTTGGAAATAATTTTTCAAGGTAAGATCCGTTATTTTGTTCAAATTTTATCCAAATCGGGCAAGTACAGCTCCGGACACACAGCCACACAAACAGACAGACATACAGACTGCAGTACCCTGTTTCTATTATGTGGCCAGTGTGATAATAATAATAATAATAATAATAAGAAGAAGAAGAAGAAGAAGAAGAATTACAGATACTCCAGAACTCCGCAGATCAACCAATCACAGGCAGATGTAAGAAAATACACATGGAGTTAATCATTACATGAAGGGCATTGCGCAATATTTTGTAATCAATGTAGCATAATACATATGCACAAATACATATGAACAAATATAACAATTTGCACATTTAGATCAGACAGATCTAACAACCCCACCCCCCTCCCTCCCACCCCTTCTCATGTATTAATCCAGCCCGGGGTAACTAACACTATATATTCCACGAATAGAATGACGTAAACGGCTGTGGTAGACAAAAACATTCAGCGTTGTAGTATACAATCCACTCACGGTTCAAAGGGTAAGAACACTTCTGCAATGTATTTGGATATTTTACCTCTAAGCTGCCTCGATAGCAGTATGGTGATACAAGGCATATGTTAGGTGAATCAACACACGCCCCGATAAACTGGTTGATATTCTCATGGCATAAGCTCCACATCTAAATAATAATAATAATAATAATAATAATAATAATAATAATAATAATAATAACTAGAACACATTTACTGAAGTAACTGTAAATCTGCGTGCTCTGGCCATTAATGAAGGCTCGTCTTTTATGTATATTGAACATGTTTGGACAAGTGAAGTTCATTTCTGTAAAAACAAAACCTGATAACTTTGATGCCTAAAGGTTTCCCTTGTATCAGGGCTTGGAATACAAGGGTAAAGTAAACATGAAAGGGCGTCGCGGGGTATCATATAAAATTTTCATTGACCTTCTCTGATAAAGGCTAGTTCATACCTGCCAAAAAGGAAAACTGGTAACTTTGAGGCCTAAGTGATGCCCTTCCCCCTAGGTATATGATCCAGGAGTGAGATTAACATCAAAAGATGCCACATGGTATCTTCTAATATGCCTATTGAACCTCTCTGAGAAAAAGGAAGTTGTTTCTGCCAAAAATGAAAACCGGATTTACGGACCACGGGGTACCCTTTCTCCGGTTGATGTGACCCAGCGGTGATTAGTATCGACAGAAGTTACAGGCTATCGGCTCACATATCTAATAACCTTCTCCAATGAAAGAGAGATAATTTCTGGCAATTGTGATGCCCAATAGGATGTCCTTTGCTAGTTAGCATAACACCAAGCCTCCTTCTCGTGAATCGAGATCGTAATATACATACCGTTTTAAGCTCAATCTGATCGCTCCTCTTAATAATAATCACAGACAGGTTGACTGATTTCACGACAACAACATGTCCTTTGTACAGCGCTATCTAAAAAGAAGAAATGGAAGTAGTAGTAGTAGTAGTAGTAGTAGTAGTAGTAGTAGTAGTAGTAGCAGTAGCAGTAGTAGTAGTAGTAGTAGTAGTAGTAGTAGTAGCAGCAGCAGCAGCAGCAGCAGTAGTAGTAGTAGTAGCAGCAGCAGCAGCAGCAGCAGCAGCAGCAGCAGCAGCAGCAGCAGTAGTAGTAGTAGTAGTAGTAGCAGCAGCAGCAGCAGCAGCAGCAGTAGTAGTAGTAATAGTAGTAGTAGTAGTAGTAGTAGTAGTAGTAGTAGTAGTAGTAGTAGTAGTAGTAGTAGTAGTAGTAGTAGTAGTAGTAGTAGTAGTAGTAGTAGTAGTAGTAGGCGAAGTGAACGCACGCGTTTATTTAGCTCTGCAATTGCTGCCCGAATTTGCTAGTTTCTAGCGCGATTTTGTAGATAAATTTTATACATATATTTCGTATTTGTATTTCCTTTCAAACTTTATGTTTAATTTGTAAATTCTTGTCTTGGTTGGAGCGCATTTTGTGTCTCCATTTTCTAAAGGCATTCCTCTTAGCTGGCGGTTTCCGCCATTTAATAGGGCTCCTCTTACTGTGGTCAATGCAATACATTTCTCCCCGCGCCAGTCTGCTATTTCTATAGTTCGTAGGCTAGCGCATTATATTTGGCAAGATCGCTTGAGTGAGTGGATTTAATTCCTTTGTCATTTGTAAGCACAAGCCTAGTTCTTTAACTATATAAATCCTTATAGTCAGTTGGCTGTCCCCGGTCAACTCGAACAGACTAACAAATATATGACTGTACTATCTATTCATATATTTGTTGGTAGACGTCAGGGTTTCAAAAGGGGACACTATTTATTTAGTGTTTAGCTCTTTCCCTGACGTCCTGGTGTTATATAAGTATATATTTATTATATATTGTAGTAGTATGGGGTTCCTCCTTTGATAAACCACCATGGCAACCTATAAGCGTAACCTAAGCCTTAAAATAACAACTAAGGGGGTGGGGTGTCACGGCTATCGACGTGTATCATGGGTTAAAAGACGTCGTTGGCGCGGGACCTGCTACTTTGCAGGGGCTTATCAATGTTACTAAAACTGTATGGAATGTAACAGTGTCAAATGAGGGGGTCAAGGAAAAGCTTCTGGAAGATGTTCTTATTGTAAAAGGTGAAGTTTGTAACGTAGAGGAAATCGAGTCAGATAGGTTGCTAGTGAAGATGAAAGTTCCACTAGAAATTCCAGATGACAGAATCATGAGTGAACTCAAGAAGTATGGCAAAGTGCAAAAGATTGAACGGGAAACGTATCCCTTTGACAGAACGCTAGAAAACGGTGTAAGACGTATTTGGTTTGATAAAGTGGATAGCCCTTTACCAAGCAGATTGATGCTTGATGGCAGCTTTGTCCTGCCCTTATGGTATAGAGGGCAAATTAAAGAATGCCGGATCTGCCTAAGTACTGACCATTTGGCAACAGATTGTCCCAATCGAAACAAATGTTTGCTCTGTGGTTCAGTTGACCATTTTAAATGGCGCTGTCCAAAAAATCAAAACAAGCCCTCAGTATCAGGAGATAATCGCCCATTAAAGGATGCAACTGAGTCAAATGCTCCTGAAGCAACCGCTATGGAAGCTGTTGTTTTGGTTCATGCCACTGTAAATGGCACAAACAAATCATCAAATCATGTTAAAGTAACTACAGTTGATGAAATTCATGTATTAGAGGAGGGTATAACCTTAAGTCAAGAAAATACTCAAAATGCAGTGGAGCCAAACGTTGCTGTAAAATACACGCAGGAAAATGATGATCTTACAGAAGAGACAGTTTACAATTCCTCAGAAGATGAATTAAAATTAGGACAGGATAAGTTTAGGATTCAGAAGACAGAAAGTTCAGTCGATTTTCCGCTAATCCCACTTGATTTAAGTCAGCTTGAAGATATGGTAAATGATGCTCCTGCGAAATGTTACATAAGTAGCAATAAGCGTCATAAAGAAAACAATAGCTCAGAATCTGAGATTGAAGTAAATGATATGGATGATGATACAATGTCAGTTGCAGAATCAGATGTGTCCATTCAAACACAGAGTTCACAGATGAAAGATGAAATGGTAATGTACCGATCAGAAGGGGGTGAAGTGTTAGTACCATATGTAACGACGAGAGGCGTGAAATATCGTCTACTGCGCCATGATTCTGATATTTCCAAATATGAATATTTGTCTGTGATAGAACTAGGAAATATTGAATTCAAAGGAAAATTAGGTAAATGGTCTAAGAAACGAGCTAAAAACCCAAATCTAGTTAATCTAATGATGGCGGTTGTAAACATCATTTTACAAATTATGATTATCTGCACCATCAATTGCAGAGGATTAAATACCGAATTCAAGCAGCGCCACTTGCTTGAAGAATTAGCAAATGAGAGAGTTGATACTGCTTTTCTACAAGAGACCAAAATTCAAAAAGCTGAAGTGTATGAATCTCTCAAAGATATTTCAAAAGGGCAGATTTTTTTTTCTTTATCACAAGATAATAGTGCGGGAGTGGCCATTCTTATCCTGCCCCGCTGTCTCAACTATGTCAAATGGACGATGGATTTGTGTATCAATTGATGTACTAAACACAAGTTTAAATTTGATGTGCCTTTATGCACCTACCTCTCATCAATTGCGCCGTGAATTTCTAAATGATGTTTCCACAATAATTCAAGACAGAACGCCTGAAAACGTAATTATGGGAGGTGACTTTAATTGCATATTAGACGAGGCTAAAGACAGAAACTCTAGGTCTAATTTTAATTACACATCGCATAATATTTTGAAACACATTTGTGAAAATAAAAGCTTGTTAGACACTTATCGGATTGAAAATCCAGAAGGCCAGGAATTTACTTGGTTTTCAACCGATGGAAGGTTAGCTTCAAGGTTAGACAGGATCTATGTAGAACGTTCATTGAAAGGTTACATGTGTAAAACTAACATAAAACCAGTAACTTTCTCTGATCACAATATTTTTTCCATCACATTAGACAATGCTGACTGGGTCAAACGAGGAGATGGATTTTGGAAACTTAATGTAGCATTGCTACGAGATAGTTGCTACCGCAAATGTGTGGAAAGTTGTTGGAGGCATTGGGATGAAAGAAGAGGTTCGTATGAATGTATAACAGACTGGTGGGAAGATGCTAAATCAGACCTGAAATATATTTCAAGGCAGTATTCCATTAGGAAAGCACGTGAAATACGAAAGCGTAAAAAGGCGCTTCAGAGGTCGTTGTGTAAAATTAATAAGAAAATTAATGATGGGGAATATAATTATTACGAACTATTAGTTAAATTAAAAGGTAGACTAAATGAAATAGGGCAATATCAGTTTGATGGCGCCAAAATAAGGTCAAGAGCACAAATGCACACCGCGGGCGAAAAGCCTACACGTTACTTTTGTAACTTGGAAAAAGCAAGAGGTATAGAGAAATTAATGCGCTCACTGAAGACTAATGATGGAGTATCAGTGTGCTCAAATGCAAAAATGATTGAAACAGTATCCGAATTTTACAAATCATTGTATAAATCTGAGGGAAGCGAGGAAACTGCAACTAGAGATGTTTTAGCTAATATAACGAAAAGACTTCCAGATTCATGTCGCGAAAGCTGTGACCAATCAATAACAATTGATGATTTGACAAAATCCCTCAAAGGTATGACATTAGAAAGGTCTCCTGGATGTGACGGACTTCCAGTTGAATTTTATCAAACATTCTGGCACATATTTGGGCCAGTATTAGAAGAAATAGCAACCAGCATTTTTAAGCAAGGGCATCTCCCTACATCGATGGCCCAAGCATATGTTCGGTTTATATACAAGAGGGGTGACAGAAATAAAATACAGAATTATAGACCAATCTCTCTGATCAAACCTGCTCTGTGCCAGGAAGATCAATATTAAACAACACTTTGCTCATACGGGACCTTATTCAATTAGTTGAAAAGGATTGTATCCCAGCAGCAATAATAGCACTTGATAACGAGAAGGCGTTTGACAGACTAGAATGGGATTTCTTGTTTAAGTCTTTAGACCATATTGGCTTTGGTTCAAGATTTACTAAATGGGTCAATATTTTATATACTGATATAACAAGTTGCTATTTAGTAAGCAATCAGCTATCCAAACCTGTAGTCTTGGAACCAGGTGTCAGACAGGGTTGCTCACTGTCCCCGCTTCTATTCGTCATAGCTATGGAATCGTTGTGGGCCACATTGAGGCAACGCAATGACTTTCAAGGAATATGTATACGTGGCGTTGAAAGGCCACTAAAGGTTTCTAAATATGCAGATGATACGACTGTGTTTGCGGGTAAAAATACGGATTTTAGAGTTTTAAATGGAGTATTAACAGATTTTCAAAAGGCATCAGGACTTAAAGTCAATAAAGATAAATCTAAGGGATTGTTTTTGGGCGATTGGAAGGGCAGAACTGATAATGTGATGGATATTAACTGCTCAAATGATGTCATAAAAATTTTGTGTATTTACTTTAGTAGAGAACAAAATGTATTACTAAACTGGGAAGAAAGGATATCCAAGCTAAAGTGTGCATTACTAAATTGGAAACGACGTCGCCTAACTGTCTTTGGCAGGACATTTGTCCTTAATAATTTAATTTTATCTGGACTGTGGTATACCGCTTCTGTAGTTCATATGCCCAAATCAGTAGAGTCAAAGATCAACACGTTACTGTTGTCCTTCTTATGGGAGGACATAGCCCATTTGGTATCACAGTCAATCCTCACCAATGAAAAGCATGCCGGAGGCCTGGATTTGGTTAATGTTTCAGCAAAGTGTGCTTCTTTAAAATTGAAATTCTTGAATAAGTTACTTACTTCAAACTCATCTTGGTCAAGTGTTCCAAGGGCACTTCTCCAAAGGTACGTTGACCCATTTCCAGTAGAATGTTCATTTATGTGCAATAAATTGCCACCTAATCATCAAAAGATTCCAAATGTATATAAAGAACAGCTCGAAGCCTTAAAAATATTTACACGATCAATTCCACAACCCAATTGTTGGGAAGATGCCTTAGAGCAACGTCTTTGGGGCAACGAGTTGATTCGTGATAATGATGATGTATTATATTTGCCCTCTATGGCCAAAAATGGTATTCAATATTTACGTGACTTGGTAAATCCGAAATCTCGTAGATGGATTGCGATGCAAGATGTAGCAAGAATAACATCAATGAGACATATTGATGCCCAGCGCTTATTTGTTAGAATAAAGAATGCAATACCTGCTGTATGGTTCAAATTGCCGGAAGCACGTGGCAACATTGATATGTTGCAACCAACATTAGTATTTATGTCAGAACATAAAAAATACAACATGGCATCTAGAGACTGGTATAGAATTCTAATGCAAAGTCGGAGACAGACTCCTATTGTGGTTAGGCATTGGAACAATTTAGGATGCACGCCAAAGAACTGGAAAAATGCCTGGAAAGCAATACATCTACCTTGTCTACCAGGAAATGCACGGGACCTGGCATGGCGATTACTCCATCGAAGGCTATGAGTCGGTCATTTTACTTATATGTGTAAAATATCAAGTACAGACCGGTGCTTATTATGTAATACTGAGGAGGAAACGATAGACCATCTATTTACTCAGTGTCGCATAACTACAGGCTTTTGAGTATATATCAATATGCTCCTTGCTAAATTTGGAACCAAATATGTGAATTTAGTGGCTGAAACAATTTTGTTCAAAGATTGCTCAACTATCGGACGAATCATTAATAGCAAGGAGAAAGAATTGTTAATAACCCTGTTATCTGTAGGAGTGTGGGCCATCTGGAAGCATCGGTGTTCAAAGGCCAGAGATAAAACCGGCTACAACCATCAGAGAGCCATACAAGCTATATTTCGATCATTGTTGATAAACTGCATTCATTGTGAATTTTACAGGCTAGTAGAACATGGGTGAGAAAGTAGATTTAAAGACGTATGGTGCAAAACTGGCCTAATATCAATTGAATACAGATATCTTAAAATATCAGAAGCGGAACTTGTATAAGCTAGCACACTCGCTGCTTGCTGTATATTGATAAATGCTATTCTAATTTAATTTAATTGCCTTTATTTTAAAATTGTAATGCCTTAGGAGACTCTAATCTTGACGAATATCCTAACCTTGGGATCAGAATATTTAAATATCAAATGAGCATTATGTCAATATTCTGGAGGTGATCCGATTTTCAAGTTAACAATTAGCTTCCTGTTGTAAATATTTACTGTATGTGTATTTGTTCCAGGGTAATTTGCAAAAACTTACAATGAAGGAAATTTAGAATGTGAACCCAGAGCGCCATCTAAGTAGTCATAGTTTGTATACGTTTGCTTTGTGCATTATATTATATAACGGCTACTACGTCCGTTGGGTATTTAATAATCGGCTAACTGGCGTCAATGAGTGACATTTTGTTACTTATTGACGAATCACCTCGCCACTTGTTGGCGAGCTGCACTCGCCATTTTGCCCTACTACTATACGGTGTGCTACGTTAAACTACATATGATCTACTTAGCATGCCGGTCATGAATCGGCTCAATGGCATCAATGATTAGCAGTAGCTTACTGCTAATTATTGATGAGTGGCTTTACCACTTGTTGGTTAGCTATGCTCGCCATTTGGGCCTACTACTACACGGTGTGCAAATAGCAATGTCTTTGTTGAATTATGTTATGTTATCAGCTCTTTATTAATTATGTTTTCTATGTAGTTATGCCACGGTTGTGGTATATGATGATAGAGTATTTTAGCTTGCACTGTTTTGACATGTTAGGTTTGTATTGTTATTCTATTAATAAAGCCTGCTATTCCAACCGATTTTTTATGGGGGTTTGCACGCCTTTTTAAAGGAGTTCCTCCGGGAAGTGTATCCGACTGCGTCAGCATCGGATTTTAAAAAAAAAAAGAAGAAAAAAAGTAGTAGTAGTAGTAGCAGCAGCAGCAGCAGCAGCAGCAGCAGCAGCATCAGCAGCAGCAGCAGCAGAAGAAGAAGAAGAAGAAGAAGAAGAAGAAACTGAAAAAGGAGGAGGAGGAGGAGAAGAAGGAGAGGAAGAAGAAGAAGAAGAAGAAGAAGAAGAAGAAGAAAAGGCAGCAGCAGCAGCAGCAGATGCCGCAATAGTATACAGATTCTGTGTGTGTTTTAATAAAATATTCAAACTTAGCTAATAATATCTTGCCGGGTTTCCTCGTTACTGCCGCTACCGCATCCACTACCATCTCCACCACCACCACCACAACCACCACCACCACCACCACCACCACCACCACCACCACCACCACCAGCACCACCACCACCACCACCACCACCACCACCACCACCACCACAACAACAACAACAACAACAACACCTACCACACCACCAAAGATAGGAAAAGGACTATTGTCTTCATTATATGTTAAACACCTTTTGATCGCCGACTGTATGTGTTTGCAGGATTTGACTAGATTCACGGGGCGAATTGGCAGGAACGTCCGAGGCAGGCATTCTTTGTACGGCAGAACTCACACAAGTCTGTAACTCCAAAATAAGTGTTGTGACTTACGAGGAATGTAATGCCGCGTAAAACAATATAAAGAGGTTCTGTCTGATTTCCAATTAAAATAAGTAGGAGTAGGCCTACCATTTATACAAAAATGTAGCAATGCCGAGTAAAAGACAATTATGGCCTAACTTAGTCGCATACCAGTGATAATGGAGTGATCCGATCCGCCGAGCGAGTATCCGGAGTCCTAATCAAAATGCCACTTGTCAGCTGACGTCACTATCAAATGGCGTAGGTTCGTCACAAGAGTGTGTGCCGAGTGTCTGAATTTCAATAAATATTCTTTGTTGAAAACTTTAAAAATAATTTGACCGAGAGCTGTATATTTACCTTGAAATTGACATTCCGCGACTCGATGGATCAATGACTTGACATCGATTAAAATGCGTATACAGAGTGGGCAGAGCTTAACTAGAAATGAGAGGGCATAGCTGGAAATGGAAGTCCGAAGTATGTATTGGATGCAGACGTTTCTTATAGTCTATGATAGGTGGCCACACCACACATCTCTTATAATCACACGCGTTTCCCATACTGCTTATTGCCGCAGCTACTCTCGTATTAAAACATCAACGCTAGTGAAAGCGCGTAGACTTACTTCACTATGCGGTGAGGGTATTAATATATAACTGACCTCTGATAGGTTCAGACCAAATAAACCTGCGTGGAGAATGCGAAGGTCGCTGAAGTTAATACGCCACATCATCTGTTGTAACTCGCGCTCCCATTTTCTGCGTCTTGGGAAAATAAAATAAAAACGAACACGATAGATATTGAACAACTTATGACGTAATGACCTTTTCATTTCTGTTATCGCAAAATGATAAAATTTGATAGAATACTGCTGAATATTTTGAAACATTTAACTACACGTTGCCGGTGTGTAATGGAGAAATAATTTCCAATCAAATTGGTCTCAATGTGTTCATTTTGATATTTACTTTCAGATCGGTCGATTAATGGACCGTTCCAGTTTATCCATCCATCATATGATATCATAATGTCATAATCAATTACGTGGCGTGTAGGACAACGTCATAATTAATGACGTCATGACTGACGTAGATAAGACCGTCACACACGCGTAATTGAAGACGGACTAAGCGTTGTGTGTCTTTACTATTTAATAAACATTCTGTTGAATATATTGAAACTAATTTGACCGAGCGCTGTTGCTGCTATAAGGCAGCAACAGCACCCAGCCAAATTAGTTTCAAAATATTCAACAGCTTATCTGTATAGTTTTCTATACAAATTGATAGTCGGGGAGTTTCGGGATCGATCGACCCTCATACGAGCGATGTGTGGGCGGAGCTTAGCTGGAGCTGGGCGGGGCATAGCTAAAACTGGAAAGATCCATTGAAGACGGACTAAGCGTTGTTGTAGGACTTGTATGTCTTTACTATTTAATAAACATTCTGTTGAATATTTTGAAACTAATTTGACTGGGCGCCGTAGCTGACATTTGGTTTATAATTTACGCATAGTCATGGCGATAGAATTTGTACCTTTCAAAGAAAATTAGTACTGCGACAACGGTGACCACTGACAATAAAGCTCCGACCACGCCCGATGCTACCTTGAAATTAACTAAAGAAAAGAACGAAATTAGAACAGATATATAAACTGTTGGTGTAGCTACTGTGGGCATAGGCCTTGGATAAACATCCTGCTTCTCATGTCCACCTCCACAAGCACCACCACTGCTGTCACCACAACAACCACCACCACCACCCCACAACCACAACCACTACTACCACCACCACCACCACCACCACCACCGCCACCACAACCTCCACCACCACCACCACCACAGGTCCACTACATGATTGTGTTACTACATGATTATACAATGCTTTCACCACCTTGGCATCTTGAATGCTCATGTACGTAGGGGCAGTTTGCCTCCTGGATTAAGCTGGAAAGTGTCAGAGTTAGAGAGACAGAATTTCTTCTGTAAACCAGCGATGCCTAACGCCGAGGTCCGCAAGGACATCTTAGCAGCAAAATTGAAATGGGCCATATCTTTACTTCAGGTTAACATTAGTCACTATAATTTCCAGCTTGGTCGTCTTATGTCGCTCCTCATCGAAGCTCAGTCCAAACCAAATTTAGAATTAGGTAGAGCGAAGACCACAGCAATAAATTGGGCCCGAAATAACTACGGCAGGAAGTTTCATTCTTCATCAATTGATCAGTTTTATGATTTCATCAGACCGTTTGATCCACATTTTAGAACCTGCCATAGTACAACACCCCATGTAGGGTCACCTGTGACCTTACCAGGAACATCAACTGCAGGGCCCTCTGTGGCCCTACCAGTCACACCGACTACAAGGTCAGCCTTGACCGTACCAGTCATCCCACAATCAAAGCGGAAACGGAATAGGTCACCCACCGAGAGTCCCCCAGTAGTTAAGCGGGTGAATAACCAGTGCTCACCAGTGTTCCCCCTGCAGTCTCCTGTGGTGGATCCGCTCCTGATTCCACTGCCAGAATGGTCACCGTCAGCGTCTGCTCATGTGGATCCTAGTCAGATCCCTCTTCCGGTCTCGCCACTGTCCCCAGTCAAGTTTCCTCCCCTTCCACAGAGAGCAGCCACTGACCGACCTGGTCAAAAGACCAGATCGTCGACGCCGAGGTCCAAGCCACCACAACCTAAGTTTACGCCCACAACTAAGCCCAAACCTACGCATAGGGATACACCCAAAGAGCATAGGTCTTTCTACAAGTTTCGGTTCGTGGTGGATAACAAGAGTGAATGGCGCCTTCCTACCCTGAACAAGAAGATTCTGCTGATTGGGTCTTCAAATTTAGCTCGTATCAATCAGACACCTCATCCAGATATGCAGGTAGCAATATATCCAGGTGCTAAGATAAACCACATTAGGAATATTGTTAGAAAATACAATGAGGTCTTCCAACCTCAGCGTATCATCCTTAACATCGGAATTAATGATAAGGACGAACTTCAGCATGACACCTCCCAGAGAATTGAGAATCTGTTTAGTACCATGCGTTCAAAATTTCCAAAGGCTAAAGTTCACTTTGCCAAACTAAATTATTCGAAGCACCTGACTACAACCCAGAAACGAAACATACAATTCGTTAACAGCCGTGTAGAGGCCTTATGGGCCAAGGTCCCTATCCTTCCCAGCCTCCCTGTGTCTGAATTTCAGGTGGTTGAGGACAACATCCACTGGACTGAGTGCACTGTAAATAGGATGTATAATAGTTGGTTATCGCACCTTAATTTAAACTAACTACGGGTCAGGATACTAACCACCCAGAAATTGGCCTAGGTGGTAATATCGTTAACCTAACTGGTTCTACATTGTCTGAAGCAGAAAGATCTTTGCTAAATCTCAGTCTAACATATGTACCAACACCACGGCCCAAAGTCGACATCGATGCCCTTTTAGATAATGGCTTATGGGAAATTGAAGAATTTTCTCACCGTGTAAAATTAGCAGACTTTTTTCGAAATTCCAGGAAAAACAACTTTCTACCCTTTGTTAAAAAAACTGGCTGGGCACCTAACTCGAAGTTGGTTGACCCTGCGATCTCTGATAGTATAAAAGTTATTAAGGAGCGTGTTGAAAATTTAGAATTTCCTAAAAATCATCAAAATTTGTCATATCAAGAACGTTTAGCCTTAACAGGTTTGCGTAAAAACAATGACATCGTTATAAAGCCTGCTGACAAGGGATCTGCTACTGTAGTAATGCGTAAGGAAAATTATATTCGTGAAGCGCATCGGCAACTCAGTAATCTGAAACACTACTGCAAATTAGACGAACCACTCTGGCAAAATAGTTGTGATAAATTTAATGGAATCCTTCAAGAAATGGCTGACAAAAAGGCCATAACGAAAAAGCAGTTTAAATACCTTACTGCTAAACGAGATTAAAATCCACGTACGTTTTACCTTTTGCCAAAAATTCATAAACCTATTGAGTCATGGTCCGACCCTATGATACCACCTGGTCGACCTATTATCTCTGATTGCGGCTCTGAATCTTATCGAATTAGTGAAATTATTGATTACCACCTTCAACCAATTGCGAATAGACATTTCAGCTTTTTTAACAACACTGAGGATTTCCTATCCGAGGTCTCCAAAATTTATGTTCCTCCAAACTCACTCTTGATAACCCTCGACATCGATGCTATGTACACAAACATTGACATCGAAAGGGGTTTGTCTTCTGTTCCCAGAGCATTCGATAAATATCCTGATAACAATAGGCCCACTAGCGAAATATTAGCTCTCCTGGAGCTGAGTTTAAAAGGCAATGATTTCGAATTCGCTGGCGAAATCTACCAACAAATCTGTGGATGCGCTATGGGTAAACGTTTTAGTCCTAGTTTTGCCAACATCTATGTAGCTGAGTGGGAAGAAGATGCGCTTAACAAATGTCCTAAGCAGCCCTTATTTTACCGCCGTTACCTCGATGATATTTTTATGATCTGGAATCATTCGAGGGAAGAGTTTGATGAATTTTTCACTATTTTGAACAATCACGACCCTAACATCAAACTTAAAGCCAACATCGACCAGTCGTCCGTTGACTTTTTGGACGTTACTCTCTACAAAGGTGTAAATTATAACACGAGTGGGCTTCTTGATTACAAAGTATTCTTCAAGCCCACCGATTCCCATCAACTACTGCATAAGAAATCTTTCCATCCACCTCATACTTTTAAAGGTATTGTCAAATCACAGATTATCCGATTTCACCGAAATTCTGGTGATAGAAAGAATTTTGAATCTGCGTGTTCCACCTTATTTAAAGCCCTCAAACCGAGGGGATATTCAACACGATTTTTGCGCAAAATAAAATCTGAAACTTTACATGATTTGGAAACTATTACTGATAAGGCTGCCGATCAAAAGCCTACCAAAATTCGTCACAATCGTCCGATTATAGGCGTAGGACAATCTCAGAAATGTGGAAAGAAGAGGTGTAAATTAGACCTCTATCTACCTAATCAGAAAACATTTGTCAGTTATCAGAACAAAAGCAAATTCCAACTTCAGTCTAATTTAGATTGCGATTCTAAAAATGTTATCTATTTAATATCTTGCAAATTATGCCAAAAGCAGTATGTCGGTGAAACAAAATGCCCTTTAAGATGGCGAGCAACTAGACACCTTTGCGATATTAGACACGACGAGGACGCCAACGTAGCTCAACATTTCAATCTTCCTGGTCATTCTGTTGATAGAAACTTTGAAATTATGCCTATTGAGCAACTGTCTCTTTCTGCTACGGCCGAAGAAACTGATAAACAAAGAAATCTTCGAGAATCATTTTGGATTAAGCAACTGAAAACAAAATGGCCGAGTGGCATAAACGTGGACCCTGGTCTTGCTGATCAACGTGAAATAATTCCATTCAGTTTAACATACAATCGAAAAAATGTTGAAATTTCTGAAATTTTGAAAGATGAATATCATAAATTGCAGGATAAAATGAAAACCCCTCTCAATTTGCGTCCAGTGATAGCCTTTAAGAAAAACTCCAATCTACGTGACATCTTGGTTAATTCGAAATTAACTCTTCAAAAACCTTCAGAATGAATGATATATATTATTCATATTTTATAGGCCATACCGCCTTTATCAAACAAACATAACAAATCTCAGACAATAAAATAAATAAAAAATATCTCCCAAACTTGGGAGATCCTGAGCCAGTGCGTTTAATCATATAACCACCACCTCCACCACCACCACCACTTCCACCACCACCACCACCACCACCACCGCCGCCGCCATCACCACCAGCGCCGCCGCCGTCACCACCACCACCACCACCACCACCACTACCACCACCACCAACAACAACAACAACAACAACAACAACAACTCTAGCCCCGCTTCCGCAGCCAGCACCAACAACAAATTTACCACCACCACCACCACCACCACTACCAAAACCAGCACCAACAACAACACCGGCACCATCACCACCAGCACCACCAACAGGAACAACACCACCGTCATGACCACCTGCGACAACAATAACAACGACGACGGCGACGACGGCGACGACGACGACGACGACGACGACGACGACGACGACGACGACGACGACAACAACAACAACAACAACAACAACAACAACAGCAACTCTACAACCACTTCCACAACCACCAACTACAACTCTACCACCACCACCACCACAAACACCACCAACACCAACCCAGCCATAGCAATTACCACTACCGCCACCGCTGCCACCGCCGCAACCACCACCACCACCACCAGCACCACCACCACCACCACCACCATCATTATCATCATGACCACAACCGACACCATGATTCAATATCACGTCTATGACATGTTGATGGTATGACGTACCTTCACCTAAGCAACCTGATGGACCGTGTATGCAATAGATTTACACGACAACACTCAGTTCTGGCTAGGGGCAATAGCTTTGCATTTGCCGTGGAATTTAGAGAGCACTTACATTATTCTGATCATTATCGTTAAAGTGCTGATCAGTGATTTGTTAAAGGCGAATATTCACATTAGAATACTTAAAAGTAAAATTGTTAAAATTGTAAATTTTTAGAAGATTAAATTGTGTACTCTAACCTAAGGAAACGAAATAATTTTTAACATTTGATGATTTCATTTAGCATACATAAATATATTTTTAGTCGTGAAGTTGAATTTGGGAAACGAGTCTCTAATTGAATTTCACAACTTAAAAGGATTGTATTAGTTCATACGGAATTACTCTTTATAACACGCCCTGTGGAATGTGGATAACTCGCTGATGGATTACGTACGTCTATATCTGTTGTCAAATCTAAACTGCTGAAATGCGTCATATTTGTACAAACTTGACGCATATGTCAGCTAAGCATGTTTGCGCATGTGAGCATATTAGGCCAGACCAATGTTTTACGAAAATTCCCACCCAAAATGCACGATCGGAGATGGGGTGGGGTGGGGTGGGGGTGGGGGTAGGGTGGGGGGGGGGGGGGTGGAATAAAAAGAATAAGAATGCATAATTTCAAGCTCAGAGTTTTAAAGTATTACAGTATCAATCCTTTCATCATGTTAATTGTCAAGATCGATCAAGAAAATCCAAAACGTTTTCTCCTTGAACGTCCATTTACAGGCCAGCGTTAACGAGCCAGCCATTTCAGTGGTAAATTTTCAAAAATACCTTTCTCTTGACCAGTAAATGGACTTTTCTCATAACCATTGCAAAGCAATTTAGAGCGGCTTAGTCATTACCAAAGCTACGGAGAACAAAAAGATTTACAGAAAATTCTGAAAGAATTCCGTGTGATCAGTATTTGGCTGCGAAAGACTGTTAGATGGAAAAAATGTTAAATATAATGCCTTACAATTCCAGTATTATTTTTTTTCCTAGATATGGAAAAATTAAGCTAGTAGGGTTTGCAAAACAAGAAAAAATTCATTGGTATGGCATTAACGACAAGTTTACCTTGCTCTTTGTCCTGTGTACACAGTTCACCTCGGAAACCGCAGAGGGGCGTGTCTGCGGGAGGAAGCCCATCAAGAGTTCGCCAGATGTCGCTGTCCAGCATCCTAAGCTTCTATTACAGTTTTTGGAGAACGGTGAAGGATACAAACCATAAATATGATATGAGATATTTGTCAGTTTGCGAGCATCTTAAAGGAAAGCTCACCTCACCTCAAAATAAGCTATGCTAATCTCATCTCAAATGTTGTACTGCACTGATAGATTATGGTGTATAGATTCCATATCATTCATATCCTGTCACATTCCCTTATCGGTATCACAATTATCTGCTTTGCAATTATATCGCGTATATGTTGAACAATAATCGCCGAGATTTTTCCGACTCAAGCGATAGTGAGTGGTGTCATGTAAGTGCCAATGCATTACATTCTTTATTATGAAAAAATCATCTTGTTGAATATTTTGAAACTAATTTGAAAGGAAGTTGTTGCTGCCTATGGCAGCAACAACTTCCCGTCAAATTAGTTTCAAAATATTCATCAGCTTACCTGTATGGTTGCTTTTATACCACAATGTCAAACTATTTGTAGCACCGCTATGACTGAGAGTATAGACCGAGGCAGATACACTAGCTTTTTTACTAATGGATTGAAAAGATAATTATGACAGCCATCATAGGATGTAGAAATATATCGACATTTGGCTACTCAAGCCTGAATATGTTTCTTAAGCGGCATGATAACAAGCTTAATATTCTTTGTATAGTTTACGAGTTAGATCACTTGAATAACTATTATGACATGAAATTAGTTCTCCTTTAAACTATGCATTGTATTTTGAAATTTGTATCACGTCTTTATCCCTTTAACTATCCAATGTGTTCAAGAAAGTCTTAATGTTCTCATAAATGCCCCTTTGCGGACGAAGACAAGACTATTTTTTAAAGAATTTTCCACTGGAATAACTGGCTCGTTTATCGAAAATAAAAATTTTCAAAAATAGCCTTCTCTTGGTCTGCAAATTTCTCAAGACCTCGACAGAGGCCGCTTCTGGCCTGCTTGAGTGTTTAAAGGGTAAGAAAAATATATCCAGACTTTAATATCTAAATGTTGATGTATTTTTCCTAAGGACGCAACAGCTCCCAGCCAAATTAGCTTCAAAATGATCAACAAAAAACTTATTAATTATAAAATCATCAAAGACACTAGCGCCGGACTTTTCAATTTTCGTAACAGAGCTGTGCGTCATTTCGATTGTGACGTCAGCAAGCGAGTGACGCAATTGATTATGACGTCAGATACTTTGGCGACAGATTGGACCCGTCCCTTCTCACAGTGTATCAGTAAATGTGTTTTGAAAACATGTGAGAGTGGATTTGGTTCTCACCGGAGTGTTGGAATATGATAAATGGCGACTGTACCTTTTCTGTAGCATGTGCACTCAGGATGACTTCTGCAAACACAGTTGCAACATTGCTATCAGGTTTCAGGCAATATAAAGAGTAAGTAGGTTGCCGTTCAGCGTTTGTATCCAGAGCCACATAGCCGGACATTCCTGGACGGAGAATAACAAAGCGTCTTGCGTCAACCGTAGAATAGCCGTTCATTGGTTAAACCTGCCCAAAACTGCATCTGCAGTGGTCTTGACCGCCACCCAATTTTCAGGCCAAGAGAAGACTATTTTTGAAAATCTTACCTCTGGAATGACTGGCTCGGTAACCGCGTCAGTCATTCTAGTGCTAATCTTTCAAAAAGATAAACAGAATTTTGTTTTTTTGTGAATTTGTAGTTATATACAGAAATACACTTTCTCTTGGCCTGTATAGAGTTTCCCTGAAAGATATTGACCATTAAAGTAGTAATGGACCTTTCAAATTTATCCATCAATCATATCACGTCATAATGAGCTACGTGACGTGTAGGCTGACGCTATAATCAGTGACGTCATGAATGACGTAGATAAGTTCGTTACCAACGCTTAATTGATGACGGACTAAGTGTTGTTGTATGAATTGCATGGCTTTACAATTTAAAAACATTCTGTTGAATATTTTGAAACTAATTTGACTGGGAGGTGTTGCTGCCATAGTCAGCAACAGCACCCATTCAAATTAGTTACAAAACATTCAACAGCGTACCCGTATACATATAGTTTTCTGGGATCTGATAGTCAGTGAGTTCATAGATCGATCGATCCCAACATGGGCGAAATGTGGGTTGGGCTTAGCTAGAGATGGGCCGCGCATAGATAAAACTGGATTCCTTCATTGATATACGAGTATCAATTTGAGAGTTTTGAGGCGCCGTTGACACAGGAAGGGTTATTTATTACCTAAAAGTACATTTACGCAGCATGTCTGATAGCGTGTTGTGCAAGAAAATGTATAGTCTCGAAAGAGTGACGAAGACGCAGAATTGTGTCAATCAACAAAACCCTAGTGTTTCGTCGCAACTAGCAAGAAGCGTACTAATATGGACTGGATCACTATGTCAGCAGCGACGCCATAGGTTCCTGGATGTTATATCGGTACGGTACTTTCTTTCAAGAATTTCCCTTAGATACTAACTATTTTTATGTCATCATTAACATTTCTTTTGAACATTTCATTATGTGTATTCCAACACCATTATCGGCTTCATTGTTAGAATGAATATTTATGGAAGCCCACATTTCTTAGATGAAAGTATAGTCCAGGAGTCAATTTAAAAAATAGGCCTAGAAAATGGGTTTCGTGCGACACCGGCTGCAAAGTTGGTTTGTCACATTAGGCTGTTTTGGGGATGACCCTGGAACAATTCTAGCCCTGATGTACAGCTACATTCTGGAAGCAACAAAGTATGGCTGCCAATTTTGGATTAGGGGTGAGGGGCGGGCGAGGCGTGGCCGGGTGGGGGGGGGGTGTATGAAAGGGAGGGGGGGGGGGGGGGGAGGTGTGGCTGGCAGCCGAAGCACAAATCTAGAAAAGTCGCCAGATTTTTCTCCTCCGTTCCTAAAGCTTAGATTCCTAAACAGATGTTCTGGACATGCTGATATGTGATAAGTCTTTGTATTGCTGCTTCAATAATGCAGGTTTTTACAGAATATAATGCTATGTAATGCTAAAAATACCACAAAATTCCATGAAAATTGTCGTGTTTTAAAAAATGTTCCACTGTAATTCTGCAATAATATATTTGAATGAAACAGTTTACCAAAGCAGTTAAAGCTGTTGGTTCCATCTATCTACACTTCAGGTAAACAAAAATTGTTAAATTCGCTGACCTAATCAAAAATTATTGTCATTACCCTTCCCCTAACCGCAAATTACAAAAGGCCAATAATTCCAAGAAAGGTAGCTCAGAAGGCCATATCTGTCTGCATATTACTTTTCCGCCAGCTGTCCAAATGCCTTGGCGCCGCCATATTTGATATGATGGGCCATGGCCAGTGCATCTATGCCATTTGTAGCTGGTCATTGGTTCTTCACTAAAGGAACGTTTGCGTAGCACGTTAGCATTTTTCCAACTCAGCTAGCAGGACGGTCTTATCCTTTTTACACAAACTGCCATCAGAATGGACCCGTGCACAATGCCTGGCGTAGCTCATAGGCAAGGACTTTCTTCATGTTGGCATCTTGTGATTTGGCGACAATCAGCAGTCTGCCAAAGATATGTCTATCTGCACTGACGACAGCAGCAACATTATCTTTGTACGTCCTCTTGCTTGCCATTGATGCAAACGTCTTGCTATTCATGTGTGCCAAGGCTTCATAGAAAGATTGTTCATTGCTTCCTAGGCCTTTCGTAACAAACTCCTTTAGTTGTTCCCACGAGGTGCGCTGCAATAGGTTCTGGTAGTGTCACGCCAGATATAATGTTGATAGGTTGCTGGGGACACGTGCCATACCAGTTGTTGTTGTGTCTTTTTGACATAGGCAGCATTGATAACATCTTGCAATGATATTCTATAGCACTATAGCGCCATACAGCCGCATATCACTATCGTGATTGTGGCGCTATCGTACTGTAGCATAATACATGGTCGTTGCTCATCACTGTCAAGATTGTGATGCGACCGCACTATAGCAGCACATACACTGTCTGTAGTATACACTGATTATCACTGTCTCTATTATGCACTGATCACCACTGTCTGTATTGTGCGATGATCATCAGTGTATGTATTATGCACTGATCATCACTGTCTGTATTGTGCACTGATCATCACTGTTTGTATTATGCACTGATCATCACTGTCTGTATTGTGCACTGATCATCACTGTTTGTATTATGTACTGATCATCACTGTCTGTATTATGCACTGATCATCACTGTCTGTAGTATGCACTGATCATCACTGTCTGTATTGTGCGACGATCATCACTGTATGTATTATGCGACGATCATAACTGTATGTATTACGCACTGATCATCACTGCCTGTATAGCGCGATGATCATCACTGTCTGTATTATGCACTGATCATCACTGTTTGTATTTTGCACCGATCATCACTGTCTGTATTATGCACTGATCATCACTGTCTGTATTGTGCGACGATCATCACTGTTTGTATTATGCACTGATCATCACTGTCTGTATTGGGCGATGATCATCACTGTCTGTATTATGCACTGATCACCACTGTCGTTATTATGTACTGATGATCACTGTCTGTATTATGCACTGATCATCACTGTCTGTATTAAGCCCTGATCATCACTGACTGCATTATGCACTCATAATCACTATCTGTATTATGCACTGATCATCACTGTCTGTATTATGCACTGATCATTGTCTCTATTATGCACTGATCAGCACTGTCTGTATTATGCACTGATCATCACTGTCTGTATTGGGCGATGATCATCACTGTCTGTATTGTGCAATGATCATCACTGTATGTTGTATGCACTGATCATCACTGTCTGTATTATGCACTGATCATCACTGTCTGTATTAAGCCCTGATCATCACTGACTGCATTATGCACTCATAATCACTGTCTGTATTATGCACTGATCATCACTGTCTGTATTATCCACTGGTCATCACTATCTGTATTATGCACTGATCATCACTGTCTGTATTATGCACTGGTCATCACGGTCTGTATTATGCGCTGATCACCACTATTTGTATTATGCACTGATTATCACTGCCTGTAGTATGCACTGATCAGCACTGTCCGTATTATGCACTGATCACCACTGTTTGTATTATGCACTGGTAATGACTGACTGTATTATGCACTGATCATCATTGTCTGTATTATGCACTGATCATCACTGTCTGTATTATGCACTGATCATCACTGTCTGTATTATGCACCATTCATCACTGTCTGTATTATGCATTGATCATCACTGTCGTTATTATGTACTGGTCATCACTGTCTGTATTATGCACTGATCATCACTGTCTCTATTATACACTGATGATCACTGTCTGTATTGTGCGACGATCATCATTGTTTGTATTATGCACTGATCAGCACTGTCTGTATTATGCACTGATCATCACTGTCTGTATTGCGCGATGATCATCACTGTCTGTATTGTGCAATGATCATCACTGTATGTTTTATGCACTGATCATCACTGTCTGTATTATGCATTGATCACCACTGTCGTTATTATGTACTGATCATCACTGTCTGTATTATGCACTGATCATCACTGTCTGTAATATGCACTGATCATCACTGTCTGTATTATGCACTTATCATCACTGTCTGTATTATGCACTGATCATCATTGTCTGCATTATGCACTGATCATCACTGTCTGAATTATGCACTGATCATCACTGTCTGTATCATGCACTGATCATCACTGTGTGTATTATGCACTGATCATCACTGTCTGTATTGTACGATGATCACCAATGTCTGTATTGTACGATCATCACCAATGTCTGTATTGTACGATTATCACCAATGTCTGTATAGTACACTATTCTTGATCGCCATGCTCGAGTTGGTTTTCCTCTGGATTCTTATTCCATATCGTCATTCTTCAATGCAGTGTGTAGAATGTTACAACATCAAAATGTGGCAGATAAAAACTGGTTGAACACATAAACAGTTCATGAACAAATAGACATATTCCTAAGTAAGACTTAATTGACATCTCGGACGATTTTATGAAGTGAAAATCGGTAGCAATTTGAGAGACCAGTTTAAAACAAGGAATGTCAACATTATTTGTATTCCTGAAACGTTCATAGATGGCATTTACGGAACGACCGCTCCGGGTACGTTCCAAGCACATCCCCCTGAGTAGGATAGTATGCGTGTAAAAAAGCCTTATGAGAGAGGTTTCGTTAAGTCCGTAAGAACGTGTAGCGCGCATGCACGCACATAAGAGCTTCCCTGGCAACAGTATTGGGAGAGAGTGTATGCTTATAGCGTACAGAGTTGGTACTGGTGATTTCTTCAAATCACAATATTCTCGTGATTCTTTGTACCAATCAGGACCGGAATGAAACGAGGATTTCAGAACATTTTACCTTTTTAAAATCCGACCAGAAATGGCCGAGTTATCGTTAAATGGGTCACTTAAATTATCTTCAAAATACTGCTTTGACGTCGTAATCGCGTGTATGTATTAAATAAATGGAGAAATGCGCTGTCCACGTGATCGTCATGTCACCATTTCTAGCTACACGCTGATTGGCTACTGCTCGCCCGCTAATTGACTGGAGTGTCATGCCTCTGACGTCACGAGTAGTATAGAAGGAGCCAGAAATCGGGAATCGAGAGCACTTCGGCGTGGGAGCCGACACAGTCAGCAAGACTGCTGGACCAGCGCAGTGCAAGACGTGGGAGAACTGCTAACTGACTGTGGTACCTACATCACAGCAGTTCCATTCGGAATTGATATCTCCTGCGCCGGTGAGCAGTCTTGGACATCTGCGATAGGAATTTTGGAAGCTCTCGGACGGCCATCCGCGGGCAAAATAAATTAATATACGAACTCCTTTTTCCGGAACACTCACATAGGAGTTCCATGTGGATGGGTCTTGCAGGCCCAATGTAATTCTACAGGATGTAGAGCCGAGGTGATTCTTGGTAGATAACTCGCCGGATCTTCTGGACCACGCTGAAAAGTTGTATAAAACTTGCGCGCAGCATGTTGCGTGTGTTAATTAAATTTTAGACCACAGCTTGGTGCGTCGCAAGAGCTATGCGACGTATCGCACACTGTGTACCCAGTTTAATGTACATGCATATTTAATTACAACTGTAGCCCTCCTTATTAATGGGCAACTTTCAAACTCCCATCGCCGGACGGAAACTTTATAACACACTGCGTAAATTCATGTATCAGTTGTTCTGACTCTCTAGTGGACATCTTTCTATAACTGTTCTTCTTCACCGTCTTGAGAGTGAGCTGCATCAACAGTCTGTTTGCGGAAATCTTCTCCCTGCATTCGGAATCGTGCCATCTCGTGCTACTCAACTGTAGCGTATCAATTTCCGTGACTTATGAACCCTTACTGTACCGGTGACCAGTAGGTACTCAAGTAACTATATTATTGTACATTTCATTATTTCCGTAAAAGGTACTGATGACTAATAGGTACCTACCCGGTCTTTCCGACCACATTTTTATACTTTCTGTTTCTTATTGTATATATTATCTTTATTTCCGTGTGCTTACAACTAACAAGCACCATAAGCTCTTATGACCTGATATACTGTCAACATTGCAACATTGTGTTAGTTAGTTATGTACATGGCAAGTAGCCATCCTAGTTATTATGTTTTGTTTATATGAAACCTCTATAACGCAGTACGCTAGGTAATACTATACAGCAACTTTATATCCGCATCACTATATTCCCAAGCATCAATTTTACACTGAGGTCACTGATCATGCTCACCATGCTCGAGCCTGACGTGTAACTGACTAAACCTGGCTATTCTAGCTCGATAGGATACATTTAAAGTAGTTAGGGACAATCTCTTCGTAAGAGACACATTGTGTACACCTCTTTTCCGGATGTAGTGGATATGTAACACCACGCACTGGCTAAATTGTATATAATTGGCCAATTACCTTAGCGCCTCTTATTAATATCGAGTGATTGTCTCTTTCTGCGCTCCTCCAGCCGTATGGCTTAATAATTGTATGGACTCCCAATCGACACATTGGCAGGATCCGACTCTGGGAAACTATTGGGGTTTCCGAGCGGTGATAATTAAAGTGTCAATTTACATACACTTCCTCCAGTATCTTCGGATACTAGTTAGTTTAGATTCCCCCACCAATGTAGGAAGCAGTGCGAAAAGAAATTACATTATGTAGACCGGCCTGCAGTGCATCTCTGGGCATTCTGGAACTTAACCCCAATGACAGGCGAAATGTTAATTCCGCAGCACCCGGGTGATGGACGAGACGCAGATCTCCATCCAACTCGGTAGAGTGACTGGGTGAGGACTTAGAACCCACCACGCCCTCACGGGAAGGTCACTAGTGATGGAAATCTGTCTCTTACTCCCCACCATAAATGCTATTGCGCTTTCTAAAATTGCTTATGCGAACTGTAAATTGTCCTAGTGAAGTAATATGTGGTTGTGGTGCAATGGTGACCGGATTGGCATATGATTCGGGAACTGTCTCTCCATAATATGTATGCACGCTGTCTTTCTGAGGAAGAGGCTATGCGGGGCGACCTTCGGGAAGCTGGGCATCTTCACCAGTTAGATATATGTGTCTAAAGATAGGTAGGAATCCCTGCCACTTGCGGGCAAAGCTTGGAAACGTATCTAACAACTAAAGGGTAGGTTAGACCTTAGCAGAAGGCCCACATAAATAAAGCGGCAACTACCAATTCAGTATCTTTTAACCTACATAAGATTATGACCTGTTAATTCTTCGGAAATCATCCGACTCATCTTCTCGTAAACCAGCATGCATCACATTAATTATGGCTTCAATTGGATTAACCACTGCACTTAGCTTTTTGTTTGAACAAAAGAGTGGCCATTTTTGCCAGCTCTTCTCCTCTGCTTCGGCGTTGAAGGCATTTTCCTGTGATGGAGGCCCGCACGAGGCACTTTCCTCTCGCAACAATAATATTGTGTGTGTGTTAGGAGTATAATTGGTTTATATTAAACTATTCAAGTAGCCTCGTTGTGATACTCCCTTGTGGGGATACCTCTGCGGATTTACGGATCCGTGTGGTACCTTCGGCAAGCCCACCTAGAAAGAACACCAGGTTGGCTCTATGCACTGTATTATTTTTGCTCATTTACTATCAAACGAGTAGCATTGTTTGTATAAGTTATTATTACTTTTAATTATATCAACAGATCCAAATAATGGATCGACATACCGGTGACACAAACAGTTGGGACTAAACCATGAGGCTCAATCTCGGCGGCAATGGTCGCACGGCCCCACTGGAATGTGAACGTTCCACTGGCTCTAGAAGCTGGTCTTTGTACCTTCCAGAGAGTCACGAAATGGGATCCGTTACCCAGAGAACCATAGCTAACCAGCCCTCCCACGCATCCTGTACATGCGGTGCAATGGAGTGGCGCAACATCACGGACCATCGCGTATCCCCGCAACCTACAAGTGGTGCCCGATGTGGGACTCAAACGAGAAGGGAACCCATGCCAACTCTCAACACAAGGGCATCTCAGTCTCCTTCATTAGATAGTCAGCACTCCCTAGACTTGGAAGTAGCATCATATGATGAACGAACTGCTCACCGACTTTGCTAATAATTTCCCCAGTGCGGAACAACTAGCACCGCTTTTACATGAGTTTTCGCCAATCAGCGAGGGGACATTCCATGATGCCTCGCAGGCTGAAACTCAATATATAACCCTGTCGGATATCCGCGATAGGCACCCACCATCTATGCCAGATCACGATCGACCACGACACAGACACCTACGGGGGCATACCTGTCCTTCACAACCATTATGTTCACCAACGTCATAACGGAGTGACCAATGGCCAGAACCTCATGTACCATGAACCATATCCTGCATCTACACCGGTATGTACGTCGTCATCGTGTTATCCATCAGTACCACGATACGAGCTGGGGGATGCGGCACCTCCGTTCCAACAATGCACCAGAAGAGCATCACACAGCACACATCATCCCCGTTAGTCAGTTGCACCGCTGCCATATGAGGAACACCCGTCACAACATCCAGTAGAGTGTACGCATCGTCTATATAGTACACCTCCACTCGTCTATAGACCAACACCCATCTATGGTCCTGCATCAGGGCGGTATTCAGCGGACCCTATGTATCGTGCACACCACTATCGATGGGAATCCCACTCACGGACAAGGCATCATCATCAGGGAAATCGACAGGAAACACCACCAACAGCACCACCATCAATACGCAGACCAGCATCCACGTTTACGTCAGTCTCCCTAGCACCACCACCTGGATTCGCACCCATAACGTCTTATTGGGGACATGGCCGAATCATTCTCCCTCCTGAATTTAGCGGGGAGAATGATTGGGCTAATTATAAAGTCCAGTTTGAGATCATAAGTCATACAAATCAGATCGTCAAACGGGAGAGTATCTGGCTGCAAAGTTGTCCGGGAAAACACTACAAGTCCTGGCAGATTTGGGCACAGATTACAAATCAGTAATTTAACGTATCTAACAACTAAAGGGTAGGTTAGACCTTAGCAGAAGGCCCACTTCGTCAAACTTAGTCACCACACTCAGCCTCACGGTCGCCACACAGTCGACAACACGCCCAGCAACCAATATGACTTCTACACAGCCACCAAACACATGTTTCGGATGTGGTCAGTCAGGCCACTGGAAGGAGCAATGTCCTAATCGCCATCCGTCAACAACTCCTATCGCTGACCAACATCTACCACAGCCTGAGACCCCGTTAAACTAGTCAGGGCACCGATTACAGAGTCACTTCAGTGCCAACTATCACAACCCGGCTCACTTGCGGCCTCTGGACAACATCATCAGGTGGCCTACACAACAATTCATATATGTTGGTACCAATGATGCACACTGCATGCACGACACTGACATCTCCCCCTGCCAGAGATTGTGACCCCACAATCTCTGCATCTAACAAACCTTCTTTTCTATGTAAAACGACAGTGGTAGGTTGTAGCACCTCCGCTGAAACAACGTGTATGCAAGCTACCACAACCCACTACCATGGCACTTAACACCGGGTCTCCCTTGATGGTTTGCAACTCATGTATCCTGACAGCATCACCCACTACATCCAGCAACAGCAGTGACATGGACGGAAGTCAACATTCAGCATCATGGATCCTCAAGAAGAAGCATCGTTCGAAGGACAGAAAGCAGCAGTGCCATCATTGCTTCTTCTGCGCATCAACCAAACATCCCATGATGCATTGTAAAAATGGCTCACACAGGTAGCCCTCATCCGCGACCGCATCAGTCCTGTCTGCACTGCTGTGTACCCCAACTCACAGTACACGGAAACAGCATCAACAGCACCACCACTGCTAATCCCAGCTCCGTCATCACCTAAGCAATCGCAGCAGCAGCGACGACCGGTTGGCCCCTTCCTCACTCAGTCACCAACTGCACTCATGGAAGCTATTCGGAAACAGACCGACTATATACAGGATGATACAGCACCAAAAATAATTCCGCAGGCAGTATCATTGGAAACTCTTTCACAGGCACACCGTAAAGTAATATATAAGTGTGCTTGTCTCTTTAGTGGCGTTTCCACCAGTGTTGACACTGTTGACACTGGAGCTTCCATCACCGTTTTTAACAAGCACTTATATGAGAGCATCCCACCACATAAGAAGCCACCCCTTAGGCCTACAAACATCTTTTTTCCGTGGCTGGTACAGTAAACCTCGTAATACAGATAGGGGAAATGCAATTCATACAGCTAAGTTGTCATTGCCTCTATTTAAAACGATTCCCTGCTCGGTTCTAATTTCCTCAGTAGCAGCGAAGCCGTCATACATTACAGACAGCAGGAAATAGACATACACGGCCGACGTATACCACTTGGACCAGAGTCATGACTGTACCACCCCCTAGTTAGGAAACAACACGCATATAGCTATGCTGGAAACTGACCCTGAATATATAATCGCCTGACATTGCACCAGTCCCCGAATGATCGTGGACACCACCAACAAGGATTATATACCATTCTGGTTATTCAATGGCACAACAGACCCAATAACTCTTGAACCGGGAGTTTGTTGTGGCCATCTGGTGGATGTGATATCACTGGAGCACCCCCTACTACACCTACACCAGCAACAACGTCTGATGATTTGCCGGAACACTTACATGACATATATCTGCGTACCACAGTTGCATTGATGCAATCCCATACACGTGACATATGGAAAATCTTATTCAAATATCGCGATAGTTTCTCATCTCGAGATATGGACCTGGGAGAAACTCATCTCGTGCGGCACTTGATCGATACCAGAAACAACCGACCCATTCGACAACCCATTCGACGTCTTCCCATTCACAAAGAGGCGGAGGCACATCAACAAGGAAATGACATGTTGCGGACAGGCATAATAGAGCCATCAGCATCCTCCTGGGCCGGTCCCATTGTACTAGCAGGCAAAAAGGATGGATCTTTGTGGTTTTTATGGACTACCGTCACATTAATGATCTTAGCGTCAAAGGCGCTTATATGCTTCCTCGGATAGATCAAGCCTTACATTCCTTGTCCGGAGCCAAGTGGTTTTGTACCCTTGATTTAGCTAGTGGGTACTGGCAGGTAGCAATGGATGAGGCTGACAGGGAGAAGGCCGCATTTGTCTGTAGAGACGGTCTTTTCCAGTTCGGCAAGATGGCCTACGGATTGTGCAACGCTCCTGGAATGTTCGAGTGTCTCATTGAGCAAGTATTAACTACCCTGCAATGGGAGATCTGTCTCTTTACATCGACGACGTAATCGTCTTTGGCTCCTCGTTTGAGCAGACTTCGACCAACCTGGACACAGTTTTAACGCACTTTCACACAGCGAATCTAAATCTTAACCCCAAAAAGTGTCATCTTTTTAGACAGAGCGTCGAGTTCCTGGGACAAGTCATATCCGGTGATGGAGTGGCTACTCAGCCATCAAAACTAAAGCAGTAGCAGAGTGGCAGACATCCACTTCAGTCACGGAAACCCAAAGTTTCTTCGGTCTCTGCCAGTACTATCGTTGTTACATCCATCATTTTAGCGAGATTGCATCACCATTATTTAGGATCACCAAAAATGTCGACCATTCGAGTGGACGAGTGAGTGTGAAGGTTCCTTCAGGGCGCTGAAGGAACTCTTGACGACTGCCCCAATTCTTGCTCATCCTAATCCTAACCTCGATTTCATCTTAGACACTGATGCATCAGCTTATGCCATTGGTGCAGTTCTATCTCAGGTCACAGAAGATGGAACAGAGCAGGTACTGGGTTATGGTTCACGTACTCTGAATAAAACGGAGAAACATTACACGACCACTAAGAGAGAATTGTTAGCTGTGGTCCATTTTGTCAAGTACTCTAAACTCTTTCTGTATGGGCGCCCATTCATCCTGCATACAGATACGGCTCCCTACGCTGACTCAGAAGCCTGAAAAATCCAGAGGGCCAGGTAGCGAGGTGGCAGGAATCTCTGCAGGCCTTTAACCTCAATGTTGTTCATAGACCCGGCAAACTGCATGGAAATGACGATGCCTTGAGCAGAATCGGGCCTGAGTGACACATACTACATAGCCATCTCCAGTATTCCCCGAATTGCGGTGCGCAGAGTGGGACATGGAGACAGTCACTCACGAACAAGCAACAGATGCGCAAACATGGAATATATATGCGTGGATCCAGGAGGGGTTACGTCCTCCTAAGGAATCTGTTACACCACTTTGCGTGATGGAAAAATACTACTATCAAAGGTTTGTAGAGTGTCATATGCAAGATGATATTCTCTACATTAATAACCGGACAGTGATCCATGAGCATTATCATAAAACCACCTTTGAGCAACTGCACGATAGTGCTGGACACCTGGCCATAGAGCGAACTACAGCAAGAATTAAACAGAGATTTCACTGGATTGGGATACGCGATAGTGTGAAGACATGGTCCGCCAAATGTGTCCCATGCCAAAGACATGCTGTTGGCCAGCACCATTCCGCACCGCTACAAGTTGAAATTGTTGGTGCACCATGGGAGCTAGTGGCTATTGATGTGCTCGGATCCTTGAATATGATGGATGAAGGAAACAAGTACATCCTCGTATTGCAAGATTATTTCACGAAGTGGGTGGAAGCATTTGCTTTGCCAGACCAAGGGCATCCAGAGTAGCGGAGGTCTTGACAAGCAATGTGTTCTGCCGATTCGGTATGCCCTATGAACTTCACTCCGACCAAGGAAGTAATTTTGAGAGCTGGCTGATCTCGTGCTCTGCAAATTGTTTCACATAGTCAAAACGCGAACAATGCCCTACCATCCGCGAAGTGATGGGATGGTAGACAGGTTTAACAGAACCCTGGCAGAGATGCTGACAAAGGAAACACGCTTTTATTGTCTCAATTGGGATCTATGACTCCTCTATGTGCTCATGGCATACCGCACTTCGAAGCATTCCAGCACAGGTTATGCCCCTGCTCGGTTAATGTTAGGCCGTGAATTAGCCTTACCTCTGGATCTGGCCATGCCCAGGATTCCAGGAGAGAAAAATTACGTAAAGCTCATGCAGCAGTGGATAGAACAGACAAATGATCTAGTGAGAGCAACATTATCCACTGCACACAGGCGTCAGAAAACGTGGCCTGACTGGCGAGTGCATGGAAACCCATATGAGGCAGGACAGATAGTTTGGGTTCACGATTCACAACGTTGTTTATAGCCTTTGATCCAATTTTACTGGAAATTAGAAGCATGTGGTTGATCGGAAACTTAGGCAATCTGTTTTGATGCTGCTGACTGTTCGTAGTTTATGTGAAAAATGGAAATATATGTTTTCATTATTCTGGTCCTCAGAACAGCGTCCCTTATACATGCATGATCTTAATACATGCGCCGCCTCTTGTGAGTAGTAGATTTATTCCAGCCCATGTTGATTAGTGGCTGGAATATGTAGGTAAGAGAATATTTGAAATTCTCCACAATGTTATATTAGGTTTTGATGCTGCTTTATCAGCCCACGCACTAATGAGTTGTATACGTAGTAGAACGGTCGTGTTCTTAATCAAAATTAGGACAGTATAGCTGACTGTAATTCATTGTTTGGTTTAAACAGATCCATGTCTTGCGGAAACCAAGTCTACTGACCCCGTGAAGCTGGACTTTATTTTCCGGGTGGGTGGACTGGCAAGCATCCTCCTCTGTGGGTAGGACTAGTCTCACATCACCTAGACCAAACTTAATTATCACGGTACAGCTCGGAAAATGCGTGCCTCAGTTTTACAATTTACAATACTGTCATATGGAGATTGTGAATACAGTCATCCTGAGTGTCTGTGTCTGTCATGTCGGTGAATTTTCACTGTCGTGAAGTGTGATGTTTTTATGGCAGCGGGGCGGGGCAGCTGCATGTGGGTGGTGTCAACTTTATCGGACATGATGTATTTCGCTCTGTAATGGCCGAGTCTGGAGATGGGACAGAGTTACTTTAGAGCATGGATGACCAAGAAGGGGGCTGTCGTACTTGACTCAGACCATTATCGAATTTCCGTTCGGTAGCAAATTCCTACTTGATACTGACGACAGACTGCGGGCATCTTGTTCTCTCTTAATAATGTTGACTGTTATTATGTGTGATAGTTTAGCTGTTTATGTACGACGTTTGCGGGGGGGTGGGGGGGGAGTGGAGGAATCCCCCATAGCGGGTACCTAGATAGATTCGATTTTCTGCCGAGTGGGGATGAAAGCGGCTATCCTTTCTTCTTATATTTTTATTTGTCTTCTTTACATTAAGGGAATCTATGATCCGACTCAATTTAAAATTAAATATTTCCATATTTGGCGGGACCGACTCACCCTAAAACTTTCGGGTGTGGTCATCCGCCCTCCTGTGATGTCACCAAAAAGTATAAAAGGAGGAAAGCGTGCACTGAAATTTCCCATCAAACTCGACACTAGAGAAGATCGAGTATTAGGCTACTTTCGTGTCGCAAACCAAATTCTGCTGTTTTCTTATTATTACTTTATTATCTTATGCTATATTGGCCAGGAAAGTTATGAAGATAATGAAGAAATTAGGTTAGTGCAGTTTCCGCAAAATGCCATCATGTGGGAATAATATGTCGCTTGCGGAAGATCTTGCCTTCTCCGACAGCTCAGAAGAATCGGCACCTGCTCATCCCATAAAGAAGTATCCGTGTACAGCCTTACAGTCTAACGGACAGCTGTGCAATCATGCGTTTTCTTGAAACTCAGACTTGCCCTTTCACAACAATCGCGACCATTTATTACAGAGCATATTCTGTGCAGACTACACATAGATATCCTCACTACACGTTTCGAAAGTAGACTACCAGTTACCATGATTCCAACGGGAAAAATGGCCAAAACGAAATGCACCAAATGATGACAACCTGACTTTCCACGATTAGCTGGACCTTCGACATCTGCAACACAGCCACCCAGCATCAGCAATCCAGTACCAATCACCACAGCATCGGCAGCACCTGCAAGAACAGCAACGATAGCACATGCAGCATCGGTATTTACACCAACTGTAGTTTCCGCACCTGCAGCCCCCACAGTGACAACACCGACAGCCTGCAGCACCATCACACCATCCACATCCACGATAGGCCAGCCAATATCAGTGGTAATAACAATGGCTGTGAAAATATCTGAACAAGTTTTACAGGACATTTCTGATCGTTCAATATCTCCATGCAGTTTAGTCATTGACGAGATATGCCTCATGGAAGCCGTCATCACCACCACCGCACCGCAGACCAGCACACCAACAACCATACGCAGCACCATCCTTCCAATAGATCTTGCCATTAGAAAGACTACTACGCTTTGGACAGACCATATTCTGGAAAGCGCAGATTGGCTCATCAACCAGAGATCTGAGCGGTTCCCAGAACGTCCGCGAGTAATCTAATCAAGACTGTGAAAATAAGAAAGGTATCCGCAATCACCGCAGCAGCATTGATGCACAGCATCATCGCGTCATTTAGCCACCTGACAGCCAACACCACCACCACCACCACCACCACGACAACAGTGATGTCAGCAATCTCAGAGCCAACACCAGTCAGAACTACACCCGTCATCATCACCACTACCACCAGCGCATCCGTAAATACATCAGCAGCTTCATCCAACTTAAGTACTACCGACCTAGGCAACATAGATAATGTGATTTCAGCATCGGTGGACCACCCACCACGACCGTCCAGTATGAGTCATGGAACCCAGACTCGCTGCGGAAATTTCTTCGCGGGCGTTTGTGGACATTATTGTCGAGGATGCAGCAGAATGTGTGAATAGGTGTGCGGAAAATGGAACCATTACTATTTTATTATTTTTGAGATATTTTTCTTCTTATTATATGTTTTTATAATCGAAACCCTGTCCCTTGGCTGACTACGGTCATCCTACACAGCTACGCAAAATTCTTGCATAGCTGTGTCTCACAAAAATAATCGCTGTGGATACCTGTGTTGTAAACACGTCGTGTGTGACGTAAGTACACAACACACCATAGTGAATATGTCTTATTCCCGTCATGCCGTCACAGCTGTTGCTGGGACTGCCTGATGAACTAGTTTTTACTTATTAAAATACTATTTTTCTTATTATTTCTCTTCTTGCGTCAGTACATCAAGGATTGTAGATAGCGAGAGCTATCTATGGGGACCCGCCAAAACGGGCCGCACTGTATGCATCCCTTAATATATCCGGAATGCATATGTAACTACACATAAACTGGATATTCATATTGTACTACTGTAAGTTTTAACATATATATATTTTCTTATATATATTTTTATATTATAACTATATTTGATTAAGGTACGTTGGAGCTTGGGCATTTTCAGCGGAAAATAATTATCAGTCACCGAGAACGCCCATGCGAGCTATTGTTTTAGCCAAATCAGGTAATAAAATAAAGAAAAAGCACGGACCACGAAATAAAACAAACAAAAGAAAGAAAAGGACTGGAAAAATAATTCCAGGCCAAAAATCAAAACTAAAAGTATGCCTCCCTCCCAAACTCTTTCACACCTCTATGTGCACTTCACTGATAAATATGCGTCTCTCGCATCACTACTCCTCTAGGCTACGCACCTACTCGCGAAGTCTATAATTCCCGCCTTTCTTGAAATCACACTACTCTCGTCATACTTCGTATCAACCAGGACCGGAATGAAACGAGGATTTCAGAACTTTTTACCTTTTTCAAATTGGACTAGAAATGGCCGAGTTATCTTTAAATGGCTCACTTAAATTATCTTCAAAATATTGCTTTGACGTCGTAATCGCATGCATGTATTAAATGAATAGGGAATGCGCTGTCCACGTGATCGCCACGTCACCATTTCTAGCTGCATGCAGATTGGCCACTGCTCGCCCGCTGATTGGCTGGAGCGTCCTGCCTCTGACGCCACGAGTAGTATAAAAAGAGCCAGAAATCGAGAATCGAGAGCACTCCGGCAAGACGTGGGAGAACTGCTAACTGACTGTGGTACCTACACCACAGCAGTACCATTCGGAATTGAGATCTCCTACGGCGGTGAGCAGTCTTGGACATCCGCGAAAATAATTTAGGAAGCTCTCGGACGGCCATCCACGGGCAAAATAAATTAATATAAGAACTCCCTTTTTCCGGAACACTCACAGAGGAGTTTCATGCAGAGGGGCCTTGCGGGCCCGATGTAATTCTACAGGATGTAGAGCTGAGGTGATTCTTGGTGGATAACTCGCCAGATCTTCCGGACCACGCTGAAAAGTGGTATCATACTTACGCACAGCATGTCGCATGTGTTAATTCACTTTTAGACCACAGTCTGGTGGGACTCTGCTCGTTGCGTCGCAAGAGCTATGCGACGTATCCCACACCGTGTACCCAGTTTAATGTACATGAATATTTAATTACATCTGTAGCCCTCCTCGCTGGACGGAAACTTTATAACACACTGTAAATTCATGTATCAGTTGTTCTGACTATCTAGTGGACATCTTTCTATAACTGTTCTTCCTCACCATCTTGAGAGTGAGCCGCATCAGCAGTCTGCTTGCGGAAATCTACCAAGCATGCGGAATCATGCCATCTAACGCTACTCAACTGTAGCATATCAATTTCTGTGATTTATGAACTCTTACTGTTTCCGATGACCAATAGGTACTCAAGTAACTATACTATTGTACATGTCATTATTTCCATATTTACAAATTCATGTAGTACCTTCGGCGAGCCCACATAGAAAGAACACCAGGTTGGCTCTACACGTATGTACTGTATTAATTTTGCTCATTTACTATCAAACGAGTATCATTGTTTGTATAGGTTATTATTCCTTTTAATTATATCAACAGGTCCAAGCCTTTAAACTAGTTAATGGATCGACATACCGGTGACATGAATAGGTTGGGACGAAACCGTGAGGTTCAATCTCGGCTGCAATGGTCGCATGGCCCCACTGGAATGGGAATGTTCCACTGGCTCTAGAAGCTGTCTCTGTACCTTCCAGAGAGTCACGAAACGGGATCCATATCCCCAAGAACCATAGCTAACCAGCTCTCCCTCGCATCCTGTACATGCGGTGCAATGGAGTGGAGCATCATCACGGACCAGTGCGTACCCCCACGAGCTACAGAAGCAGCGATATAAAGGCTTATCTCATGTCAGCATGTTGAGAAGATTTGTTTGAGGGATCCTGGCTTTAGGAGCGAAAAAAAATAATGATTTTCCAGATTTGCGCCTTTGTCATCCCCCACCCCCACCCCCGACCACTAATCTCACAAACATCCAGAAACGACAAGCCAACTATATAATGGTGCTGCGCTAACCCGTTCTCAGCTGGTCCTGGCTCCTGGACTAGTAGTCTTTATCCTTCATTGGCTATGCTCATAATACCCGTATTGGAGGTGGATATATATGTTTGTGTCTGGTCTGGACGAGTATTTACAATGGAAATGCAAGTTACCGATTGGTTGATATGCAGTAACCATCTTACAAATTCATCTAAACCTAATCTAATGGTGTGTTAATTAACTAAAACAAAGAAATAATGAACTGTGTTCCAGCTGTACAACGACGTAATTAATAAATTACAGGTGAATTCATATGTGTTGCTCCTCTGGTCTTTCGCATATCGGCAAGCGATCCTCCATGTACAGTATTGATCATAATGCCACACATAGTCTTATGATCATCATGTAGTCGGATTTGGGGAGCGGAGGGGCTGAAACCTTCTCAGTACACCAGGCTGGCCCATGAGAGGCACTGGAATCTCGCCAGTTAGCATAGAGCATGTGCTAAGTCGAGAGTTGGTGCTTGCTGGCCAGCATCTCATCATGCTAGGAGTATATCGTGTGGCGTGTATCCGATCTGATTAAGGCAACTTTTAGAATGTAAAACTTCTCTTAGAACGATCCTAAGAGATATTAAAGGACCGTGCGTTTATTCCAGGCTGATTATTGAGATCTTTATAACGTTAGAATTCTTTCTAAAGAGTCTAGAGCTATCTTCAGGTTTTACAGCATCACATAGGCTCCTCGCGGAGATATTCCCGAAATAAGGAATCTAGTTTCAGCACAGATGCTGAAGTAGCCAGGGGACTGGCATGCCAGGTGATGAGGTGCTCAGCCAAAAGTAACAAATACCCTGATTCGCTCTGTGAATGAGGGAGAAGTCACGTGTCAAACGATCCCTGCACTCTCTGAATCTTAATTTCCAGAAACCTATACAGGTTAGCTGTTGAATATTTTGAAACTAATTAGACTGGGTGCTGTTGCTACCTATGCTTATTAGTTTCAAAATATTCAACAGATTGTTTATATGATGGGTGGATAAACTGTATATACACTATTTGGTCTTCATCAAAAGAGAAATTAAAACAGCATATAATATGAATATATTGCTATACCAGAGAAGTTGATAGTTTTCGCATGCTCAACAAAGTGCGTGCCATTCCGCGGATCAGCTCCAGATTGCAGAAACTCTCCCAATGTTAGAGCATAAAGGTATGTAGCGTCGTACAACACAGCGGCATAAGGACCAGCCTGAAAGACGTACCAAGAGTAACAAATTAATCAAGAGACGCGCATGAATATACAGGTGGTGCCTCTCAGAATGATATTGCGCCCCAGAATGCAGATGAACAAACAAAATCGTCTAGACTAAAAAAGAAAACCGGCAGGCATTTTCTATTCAACTATTCAGATAATGTATGCGCATAGGCAAGATAAAAATGCAAAATGTCCAATTTTTTTCTCGAAGTTTCCACATTATTTGATAACAGCAATTTTATTTTGCAAATCTTAACACCCGAATTTTCAATAGAAACAGATGTATCTTTTCAGCACTTCAGTGAAAACAGTCAAGGGGCGTAATTTCAATTAGAAATTTACATAGCTATGTGATGGTAGTCAAAAGAATGGCAGTTTATATGTTTGATCAAGGGGTACCTCCTATCTTTGGCGTGCAGAATGGTCTCAACGTAATATTGCTCTGCCTCTCAAAATGAAGCCAACATTTAGCATGATAATTATGCCGATGATACTGCTCAAGCGCCAATTACCGAATACCCCAGCAACATATAAATGAAAAAGTGCAGCAGTCAATGCTGTACTTTTTCATTTATATGTTGCTAATGTGTTCTATAATTGGCACTTGCAATAGTAGAATACCATCGATCCCAACATGGGCGAAGTGTGGGTGGAACTTGGCTAGAGATGGGCGGGGCATAACTAAAATGGGATACCTCCATAAGCCCCCCCCCCCGCCGTTTATATTATATACATCTTACATGGATGTCCTTCATATACCACGGTGCACCAGCCATGCGTTCTGTGTACTCAAGTCGAAATTCTGTGTGCTCATCTTGACTGGGTATCGCAATCTAAAAATAACCATTAATGAACAATAATAATAATAACAACTAGATTGATTAGTCGATGACGCATCATCGCAAATCCCCACGTTCACCGCTTTGAACTTTTGACAACCCACTCCTGGGATCTGAGCCAACTGTAAACATCCATTTGCACTCCGAGATCATATGGGTAACTTACATACCAAATTTGGTTGAATTTCGTGCAGAAGTGTCAGACATGTCAGAGGAGATTTATTACTATCAATTTCGTGACCTTTAGACCCCCATCCCACACACCCTGGGGGCGGGGCCAAATGTAAATGCGCTCATCCACTCCACATTGATATGGCTAACTGACAAACTAAATTTGATTGAATTCCGTCCAACAGTGGCAGAGGAGTTGCATTACAAACAATTTCATGACCTTTTGACCTCATACCCGACCATGGGAGCGGGGCTAAATGTAAACGCGATCACCGACTCCACACTGATGTGGGTAACTCACATACCAAATTTGGTTGAATTCCGTCCAATTGTTTCGGAGGAGATGCGTTAAATCAATTTCTGCAGGTTAAAATTTGACAATTTTACCCCTCTTCCGCCCCCCCCCCCGGGATTTGAGCCAAATCTAAATGGCCCCTTGCACTCCGCAATCATACTGGTAACTCAGATACCAAATTTGATCGAGTTCCGTCTAACGATTTCAGAGGAGTTATGACCCTTAGACCCCATACCCACCCAACTATGGGGCGGGGCCAAATGTAATTGTGCTCATTTACTCCACATTGATATGGGTAACCAACAGACGAAATTTGGTTGCTACGGCCCCCGCCCCCGTCCACCCCCCCCATCCCACCCCCACACCTCCACCCATCCACCCGGGGGGGGGGGGGGCGGAGCCAAATCTAAATATCGTTGGAATCATATGGGTAACCCACATACCAAATTTTAATTCCACCCAATGGTTTTGGAGGAGATAGTGTGACGGACGGACGGACAGACGGACGGAGGCGATTACAATATCCCCGACGGTTTTTTTAAAACGTGGGGATAATAATAGCTAGAGCGCACTTGAGGGAGATGCCGACTCACGACTTTGTGCCCTGTCTTGACAATGCTCTTAGTGAGCCTAGTGACCTAGGTAGTTGATCCGTTCACCTCAAACTCAAAGTAACCATTATCTGCCACAATATGAAGTGGGGTGCGAAATCTGGTAATTCTAGCTTCTTGCTTTCCAGAGTTATAGACAAAAATGTGTTTTCCGATATGCACTTTGTGACCCCATGACCTAGATATTTGATGCCTTGTCGAGAAACTTATGGAACTTCTAGCCACCTATAATACGAAGGGATTTGCCAAAGTTAGTGATTCTACCTACTTGCGTTCCCGATGCATCGCTAAAATGTGTTTTTCAGGATGCATTTAGTAACCCCGTGACCTAGATATTTGAACCTTTGACCTGAAACTGAATTTTGGGTCTAGGCAACCACTCTAGAATGTATGTTACAGATTCTACTTCTTGCTTTGCAGAGTTATTGACGAAAATGTGTATTTCGCACATACACATTTATTCATTTAGTGAGCCTGTCTTTGAGCCCGATTTTGTACTTTTTCACCACAAACTAAAAATCTTTTAGCCACTCATAATATGAACCAAATTTGGTGATTCTACCTCATAAGATGCCTCTGAAAAACAGACAGACAGACAGACAGACAGACAGACAGACACCACCTTCGACGGCGTGGGTAATAACGACGACGACGACGACGACAACGACAATGGCGACGTTTTTAGAGTTCACCTGATCCGCACGTATGTCTTACCCGAGGTGGCTGCGTAAGAATGTTTCCTTATTGTACCTGGATAAGTGCTTGCATTGCCTCCTTCAAAATGCTGGCATTTTCCGGATCCGCCTGAAGCCAGGGCTGAGGAACCGGCTGATATGCTCTGTAAAGCGGTGTTATGTACACGTATTCTGATGATGTCATATTCAACATGCGTGCACGCAGCATAATACGAGTCTCATCTTTGTCACTTCCGCAGATGAAGATAACTGTAAATTATCAAGTACTTTGCTACATCTGCTATGTTTATTGCTGTTGCTATATATATATATATATATATATATATATATATATATATATATATATATATATATATATATATATATATATATATACCTCTAATTTTGCCACACGACATCGTCGTCGTCGTCGACGTACGACGACGACAACGACGACGACGACGATACAGTTATCTTTACAATTGTTAGTGTTTGTAATTGTTGCCGAACCGCTTGTTATCATTATAAATGCTATTATTGTCATTGTCATGATTGTCATTGTTATCATCATCGCTGCCGCGTAAGCTACATTATCGCCATGACCGCAGATTACTGTTGTTACTATATTTGCGCGAGTGTAGATCTATACATGTATGATCGTCGGATTTGTTTGCACGCGTGCGTGAGTGTGTGTGTGTGTGCGTGCTAGCGCGTTCGCGTGCGTGCGTGCGTGCGTGCGTGCGTGCGTGCGTTCGTGCGTGTGGGTGCGTGCGCGCGAGTGTGCGTGTGCATGAGTGCGTGTGCATGCGTCTGAAAACGTGTCAAAAGACATGGAAGAACTACCTAATGGGACATAAACAACACGTCATACTAGACATGTGGCCTTTTAATACAAGTTGTAAATATCGGGTTTAAGGAGACATTGAGACCCACCGAGACCCTTGAGAATCTTTTGGGACTCGGACGAATATTCGCTTATGACCTTTGACCCTGTATGCTTGACATCGCATTTGACCGTATGTAAATACGTCATCTCATTCATTAATATTCATATACCATCTTTGTAGTATAGTTGGCAATGCACGCCACTAAGTAGCTGGTCGCATTGGACAGTCACTGAATACATAGCGTTTGTTTATAGAATTAGGTTAATCATCGACGGTTGCATAACGATTGCGTAGCAGTAGGCAATGATGTGTTTAATGCGTGTGATATTATTATAGCAATAGAAAGTAGCTTACCGTGAGCTATTGCTCGATGCTGTTGCTGTGTTGCAGATTCCAATATAAATATAAATTACTTTGTGCCAGTATTCTGTTTGAATTAAGTTCATTTTAGAACGGTAGCAATTTGGTCGCTGCGACCAAGAACTATATAAGCGTTAAGCTAGTATGTGCCAATACTGATGCTGTGTATCACCTGTGAAATAAGACCTCCATCTTTAGGAAAGGTTAGGCATAAAATGCAGAATAAGAGGTTGAACGGCAAGACATGGATAGATTAGATACGAGTATGTCTTACGGATGTTTCCTCGGTATATAATTGTCACGATCTGAATTCAAAATTCGCGATAAATCATTGCAGCAGTTTTTTCTCCATTTTCGCTACAATATTTTATGTAAATAGCTACGTGTGTATAAGACGTGTTGGCGCTTGGAGTAGTGGTGTGCGTGTCTTTGTTGAAAGGAATGCGCTTGGGTTGAGAATGAACTGCAAGGTGACGGCCATGATCATTTCCTAGTGCTTGGGACAGTCGTTTGAAAGTCTGCCAGGTGTACGGTGTTCAAGTGTTTGCAACCTGATTGAATTTTGAACGGCGTATGTATAACTTTTCATATCTAGTAATTTATGTGTTTTGAAGTCATATGTATTAGAAATACCGGATTGTAATCGTCATATATTTCTTATTCAATTGGATTATGTGAGTATTGATAATTTTATACGGTGTCTGTTTATGTCAATCTATGACGTCATATAAGTATGTGTTTTCAAAATTGTTATTTTAGCCAAAACGTGTCCAATAAGTTCTCCTCTTAAATTTGCGAAGGGGTAATATGTAGCTTGTCAGTATGGTAAGTTGTGGTTTAAAAACATACTTATATCATGTCGTTCTGTTCAAATATATTGTGTATTTAACCCTTATCCTGCGGTATGCCTATCCTTATGCAAAATTCCTAGTACTTGGTATATTGTGTGTCTATTCTGAAGATAATGATACGGGAAGCTATTGCACAATACATGGGCAATGAGTTCCAGTCTCGTTAGCTTCAAAAGGAACACCATTGTATCGGTTACTCGTAGTCTGGTTTCAGAGTCAGTCTGTCAGTGGAAAAGGGTTAATCAGTAAGATTATAAATGCATGTTAACGAGCCTTGTTCATTATCATCCCTATGTCTCGTCAATGTTGGTGTCATGTGTTAGTAAGTGTGATTTACCCTATCGTAAACATATACTTTAACATGGTTATATTTGTATTGTAGTGTCCAGTCTGGGTCCGGACAGGCTGTGATTTCTTGGTCGGAAATCTTGTGTATTGGTTGGCGTGTGAGTAAAGCCGACCCTGTATAACGTGTGTGCGTGGTAAAATCACCTGCGAGTTGCGCAGACTTGCCTATCGTCTCATCATCGTCGTCGTCGTCATTGTCATCTTCTCTGTCAACGATAAACACCTGCGAGTTGCGCAGACCGGTATTGTCGTGTCAACATCGTCGTCGCCATTATCGTCACCTTCCCAGTAATCTTGTCAGTGTTTTGTCATGATCATCGTCGTCGTCGTCGTCATTGTCATCTTCTCGGTCAACGATTAACACCTGCGAGTTGCGCAGACCTGTATTGTCGTGTCAGCATCGTCGTCGCCATTATCGTCACCGTCTCAGTAATCCTGTCATTGTTTCGTCATCATCATCGTCGTGGTCATTACCGGTAACATCTGTGTCACATATTATCACCTGCGAGTTGCGCAGAAACATTCGTCAGTATCGTGTCAGTACAGTCATTGTCGTCGTCTTCAATTTCATGAAACATTCGTCATTATTGTGTCATTGCTATCATTGCCAGTATCGTCTTCATCGTCGTCAATTGTCGTGTCAGTACTATCATTGCCGTCATCGTCTTCATCATCGTCAATTTTCCGTTCTTGTGCAATGATATTAGTGTCGTAATCGTCATCAACATTCATTAACAGTTAAACGTAACGGTAAAACCCCACCCCACCCCACTCCACCCCACCCCGAGTCCGTGAACATTTCCATAATTATTTGTATTGTATTAGTAGTTTATATTGTGTATAGTATTGTCAATCTAGTTTTAATATATATATATAATTATGTTGTCTATCTAATACCTACGGTTATATATTATATATTGTGCGTACGTCTGTTAGTACTGCTGTGTACATTCTAAGGTGTAGTTGCTGGTGGTGTGCTAGCGTACGTTGCTTATAAAATCGCGTGACGAGGTGTAGTGTATGTAAATGAAGTGTACGTGTGAACATAGTGGGAGATTTGTATGTGAATCGTGTGTAAGCTGTGTGAACTGTGTGTGATTTATGCATGGATTATGTGTGGTTTGTGTCTGAATGGTGCATGAATACGGAAGAACGTGTAAGCGAATGATTTGCTGTGTGCATGGCCTATGTAGGATTTTAGTTGTGATGTCATTTTATGAATTGTTATTGAAAGTTTGAAAACTGTTTATCTGGCTTGACTTTTCTACTTAAGGATCGTGACAATAATATATCAGTATCTTGCAAGGCAAAGTTATAAAAGATTATTTTGAGAATCAAACATAGTATTTGGCTGGCTGTAATAGCATGCTCAATAAACCAGTTCTGTTTCTGGTAACTTATTGAGATGATGAATTCTGGCAAGCACTGCTGGAATATTAGGGGATTTCTATGACCACGTCTATTTGCACGTCTATCAGATTGTGATGTAGCTTGATGGATGAGGACCGTTGGCACTGGTGGCTAAATACACTTATCCATCACTACAAGGCAATCATAATGATTCAGAGTTAAAGTCATCAGCAGTGCTGTCACAACAAAATAGAATTCGAAGAATGTGAAACTATGACTGGAATGCTTGATTGACGAGCTTGTCAAACAACAAGTGTTTTGGAAAAGCCGTCAATCTTTGTCAAATTCAAGCTGGTTAGAACTGCTTTAATATGATCAATTGGGATGCGGGGGCGACCAATCAGATGACTGGAAATGTTGGGAATCACAGGGGAAACCCTGTTTGACGTCTTTATATAGCATCATACGCCTACACAAAGCAGGTCCTATATAATACCTGTGCACCATGTATGTGCAATCATTTTACCATCTCGATTCCTTTACGAGAGAAAGACCTTTTTCGTGAAGTAGTATTCTGCTTGTAATTCTAGTTTGTATCAGAAGTTATACAAGTTGATTTGTGTAAGCCTGCTATACGGCTATATAGTTTGTTTGTTAAAATTATCACGTTTAATAAAAGTATTAATTTTTATATTCAAAAGTTATAAGAGTTCTAGTTGTTCGAGAAGTAGATTAGAGAAAGGAACATCCTTTCCCGAATTCGGTAAGAATTAGTTTAGAGTAGATTAGAAGGGTAGGATCAAGTTCGTTACGACACCCGAAAATCTTCAAAGTGACATTGTGATAGGCTTTGCCTTTTTGGAGCTAAAGACGGTGTTCATTAACGCTCTGAATTGTGAATTCCAAAAAAACTAAATTCAAGGTAACTGTGCATGCTATACAGTCCTACGCAACAGCTCCCAAGTAGAGGTGGGGCGATAGGGTCGCTATTTCACACCTTTTTCTTCTGTTCTTTCCTTTGTCCTCTCCTTTGTTATTATGACACCTTTTTCCTTTGATCTCGCCGCCTTTTAAAAAGGTGTGAAAAAGTCCCCCTATCTCCCCTGTTCTGATTGGATGTTAAATGTAGAGGGTGACCATAATCCCCTCCCCCCCTTTAAATCACATGCCTTCTGTCATCCAATCAGGTGAGCTTAAGGGTAATTAGCATAATAATTGACAAGTGTTAATGCGTAGCATAAGTATAATTGACAGGTTACATGTCTAGACTCATCTTTTCCTGAGTCTTGGAACTCATTCAATCACGAAGCCCTACATCCCTGCCCCCCCCCCCCCTCATTAAATCACGTGACTCCTAGCGTCCTATAGCGCAATGATGCTTGACAAGGGTTAATGAGGGTAATTGAGCGCCTTCAAAGCCACCCGATCTCTTCAAGATAGTACAACATGCAATGGTTAATGTATTGCGTAATGATTATTGATGGGATGTATTTCTGAACTCATCTTTTTGTGGCTCTGGGAACTCATTCAATCGTGGGAGATTAATTTTAAATGGTCAATTTTATTGTGAAATGACGATTGACAAGGGTTAATGGATCAGCAAATCGAAGAAAAGAGGTTTAAAAATCTGGTCTGCTAAGACTTAAGATTTTGATTTTGTTTAAATTGTTTGTTTAACGTTCATTATAATTATGAATACTGCATATGTTATGGGTTGTGATGTTCCCATTGCACTCTGTAACAATGTGCACGTATGTGTCATGAAACTTAATGACTAATTTGTAGTAGACATACACGAGTTTAGTGTTGGTAGTGTTTACCCCACCAAGCGTGGGGTGTTTATGTATGGCAATACGTTTCGAAAGTTTGCCTCCATTATTCCAGCATTCGAAGAAACTGTGCTTAGGGCTAGCTGTTCTGATAGAGTAAAGCAGATTAATTACCTATATGAATTTGAGCTTTAATTAAAATTAACTATCAGCACTAAATAGCCATATGTCAAGCTAACATTGTACTATACATCGCCAGGTCAAACTGAGATGAAACCATCATGCAGGAGCGTCACATTCCCTAGTGACTTGGAAATCTTGAAAGAGAACTTGCATGAAATTCTTGGTGTGATATCAAACTCTACACTCGCATAATTGCTTTGTACTAAAAAAACAATGGTACCAATCAATTTTTTTAGCGTGTCTCGGTTGGGCCATGCAATACTGAAAACAACATGCTACAGCTAATCATCATTATCTATATAAAAACTTGTGATGGTTGAAACCATGCTCTCCAAAGATTCCAGAGATCGGTTATTAAGCACTAGATTAATGGCTGATTCGTGTCATTCAGATAATGGACAGAGACAAATAGGTCTCTGCAGTAACGTGCCTTTACTCTCCGGCTATAGTCAGCTTAAAATTAATGGTTGACAAAGATGCTTGTTTTGAAATAGTCAGAACTCTAGGTAGAGGGGCTAAAGTTAACTCAAAGTTAATATCTGATGGGTTATGCATTACTACTATGGTTGAAGAACTTAAACTAACTACAGCTTTAGCGGGTGATGCGGTAAAGATTAAAGATTACATATTCTAAAGACCTGTGTATGACTCGATTACTAGGATTAATGTCTAAGCAACCAGACAATGATAATGCCTTCAATGTAGCTGATTCTGAAACAGACCGAGTCATTCACAACCTTATCGAGCAGTAGTAGTGTCAGAATTAAAATGATACCACCTCCCTCAACTGGCTGCCGTTCGGTGATCCGTGGCCCCAACCGCCCTCTCAATCGCTGGGGCATAGGTTGGTGAGACAGGTGGATGGTATGCCTCTAGATGGAGGCCCCAGGGATTGAGAGGGTGGTGGGGGCCACGGATCACCGAACGGCGGCCAGTTGAGGAATGTTGTATCATTTTAATTCCGACACTACTACCAGGCAAATGATACCACCGGCCTCTCAATCCCTGGGGCATAGGTTGCGGGGGCCACCACGGATCACCGAATGGCTGCCAGGGAGGTAGTATCATTCCGACACTACTACTACCATGGTCTGAATGCCCATTTAGAGACAAGCCTCCACAGTGATATAGACCAATAATCGCCATCAACCACAGGGGCGGCCTCTCTCTATTCTGTGTAGGCTCAAACAAACATGTAGTCTCTGCCAGAGTCGCATCGGCATAATGGGACCACCCATAGGGGCTTCCATCTACCTTGACAACACTCACCTGGGAGGAGGCCAAAGTGATTAGCATGTAAACCACGGCAGACTCTGGCATGTTCACATGTTACGCAGAGAATCTGGTGCTGAGCAGGGGTCTCCAGCAGACAACCACAGCCTACCCTCGCCACCCCATAGAAGTGGCATACAGACTTGACCTCTTCACGTGGGTGAAAGCGGTTGTAAATGTTTCTCTGCAAGGGGTCGATCCAAGGATTGTACTGGGGGTCATCCCGGAAGTGGGCCCACTTGGCATCCAATATCATGGCAGTCCCAGCGCCCTGTGCCACTGCTGTAGACGCCAGCACGAGCAGTATGATGAGAATCATGGCTATATATGAAGAGTTAAACTGAACAGAATTTATCCCTCGAGAAATATCTGTGCCAGATCAAGCCCTGTTCCATTCGGATCGATAGTGATCTTCATCCCTTCAGGGGCAGGGGCTAGCTGCTTCACTTTGCTGCCAGCTAAGAAATGTAGCTCTAGGACTATATGAGTCATTTGCGGGCTAGTGAGTCCAACTCGCTGAAGCAGTTTAACAGCACCATTGATGTTGGAGACATGTGACACACCATCTACCCATAGGGTGCCCTCCTGGAGGTTAACAGCTTCTTCTGGTCCATCGAATGGACGATGCAGCAGGAGCTTTCCACCTGTAACCCCAATCTGGCGACCCACCCTAGTCAGGGAGACACCTTCACCTATGTAGGTGAGGAAGGATGATCCCCGATTGTAGAGCTTTAGAACTGTCCCATCCTTTTTCACAACAGTGGAGAGGGGAGTAACCCCTATGTCAATGACTGCAGGAGGCCTATATAGGGCCAACCATGTTTGCCAGTCACCCCAGGTCAAATATGAACTGCAGGTTTTTTGCGAGGGTCAATAGCAGACCCTCATGGGCCATCGGCAGTGCACCGCTCGAATAGGGTTTGACCAGGTGAAAGCTGAGGTCGTTATTTAGGGTGTTGATGTCTGCTACCTCTGTATCCGAGAGCTCAATCAATGGCTCGAGGATGTATTTCCTCTTCGGGAAATCGTACCGAAACACGATCTTGTGGCCATCTATGTTGCGCCCAAGGTGCTCCTTCGACACATCCTTGAGGTATGTGAGCAGCTCCACCCCATCACCACCAATGGGATGGATGGAGAATGCCTTTGAGTTTGCTTCGTACTGTAGGGCGAATGACTTGCCATCGCTATTTTCTACCTTGGCAGCATCAACTGCGTACACATCTGCCAGGTCAGAAAGACCAGTCGAGTGAGCAAATATGGCTTCCATAGCATGCTATAGGAGGGGTTTAAACAGGAAGTATAACCATGCCGATTGTCCGACTGCTGCTCTCCGGTGGTGAGAACGTAATCTCACCCTCTCTAGAGGGGAGATGGGTGGTACAGTACCATGTAGAATGGGTCCTCCTCCAGGTGCCCCAGCAGGGCACAACACACATACACGCCGATGTGCTACATCAACCTCCGGACAGTGCACACCGCAGCTCACTGGTAGAAGTCGGCCAGGACGTGATAGAGTATCTCCCAGGTGCCAATAGCAACCTATGGAGAGCTATCAGTCCTAGCCATTCACACCTGTAAATCACCTGTTTGACAGCCCCTCCATTAACATATATGCCAGCACGGATGAGATATTGGACGCCAATTTAGAGTTTACACTCTTATTACTCATTGACCTGACATGATATCACACCAGGAATATCTGACCTTTGCCGAGATGATGAAGAGCCTGCTACAGGGTTGCCCCTTCATGACCCCTGCACAGATAAAGGCCTTAAACGAACAGATGCTCGCACTGCAACAAGAAGGAGAGTGACTACAGCAGGAGAGCTGGTATCAACAAAACGCGAGCCTTGCAAGGAGGCGAAGGAACAGTGAAGGTTCCCGATGCTGGCAGGCCCTCCTGGAGGTGAGTAGGCAGGACGATGTCATCACATACGATGATGAGCCAGATGTTGTGGAGACCATGGACGATGCAGCGCGGAACACGGACGAGGATAGTTATTAACCTAACTCGATTGAAAATTAATTTGTTGAACTTTGTATGACTCTGATGATCGCTACACACGGTCTGGGTTGTTTTAAAGAACAACTAGTTAATTTTAATTGGTTGGAGTAATAACTAACCGATGGTCAATATGCAATAGATTGACCCTTGTACATTGTCACAGCTAAAAAGATCTGAGGTTCAGATGTTTAATAATGATCAACCCATTAGACTAATTTAGTCGTCTTTCACAATCGCTCATCAATTGTCCTTGCACGATAAATTTACCATTTCGAATTAATCTCCCATGATTGAATGAGTTCCCAGAGTCCGGAAAAGACGAGTCCAGACATGTACCCTGACAATCATCCTTACGCTATGCATTAACCCTTGTCAATCACTGTGCTAATTACCCTTAAGCTCAACTGATTGGATGACCAGAGGCATGTAATTTAACGATGGGCGGGGCTTTGTAATTGAATGAGTTCGCAGAGTCAGGAAATGACGAGTCCTGACATGTACTCTGTCAATCATACTTATGCTGTGCATTACGCCTTGTCAATCATTACGCTAATTACCCATAAGCTGACCTGATTGGATGATCGGAGGCACGTGATTTAACGAGGGTGCGGGGCTTCGGGATTGCATGAGTTCCCAGAGTCAGGAAAAGACAAGTCCAGACATGTAACCTGTCAATCATACTTACACTATGAATTAACCCTTGTCAATTATTGCGCTAATTAGTCTTAAGCTCACCTGATTAGATGACAGGAGGCACGTGATTTAATGAGGGGTGGGGGCTTATAGCCACCCTCTACAGCTAACATCCAATCAGAACAGGGGCGACAAGGGCGCTTTTTTCACACCTTTTCAAAAGGCGGCAGAGATCGAAGGAAAAAAGGTGTCAAAATAACAAGGGAGAGAACAAAGGAAAGAACAAAACAAAAAGGTGTGAAATAAACGACCCTATCGTCCACCATCTACTCTCCCAGTAGCATTGATTTCAAAATATTCAACCGTAATATTTAATTATTAAATTGTAAATGATTTTAGTGTTTTCTTCTCTCGGCTACAAATGGTTAAATAATGTAGCTTTCGGACCACCATTTCGAGCGGCAAATGGACTGGTTGACTGTACGCGGAAATACGTACTTCTGGCTTTTTCTTTGATTAAAGCGAACCATTCATTGACCTTCCCTTCATCAAGTTCAACTCCATAGTGAATCCAGCCGACCACCGCCACACCGATCTCAGCCATGCGCTCGATTGTGGCGTCAGAAGCGTAGGTACACACTGAATTAGAGTCAGAAAAAATAAACAGTTTCTTCCATCCAAAATGAGCGATAATCTCCTTCATGGCCAAGCCCAGTTTGTTATAAGGTGGGAGTAAGCGTACGAGAGTTGGGTAGACATCTTTGTTGGCCAGCACTGGACTCTGCGAGGCTTGCGATATCATTGGAAGATTCCAGAAGCTTGCTAGATATCCAGCATACACTAAATCTGAAAGTGAGTAGACGACACGTAGATATAGATCAATGGACATTTCCAGTTTTAGCTACGCCCCGCCCATCACTAGCTAAGCTCCACCCAGACCGCGCTTGTGTTGGAATCGATCGATCCATGAACTCCCTGCCTATCCAAAAGACTACACAGGTAAGATGTTGAATATTTTAAAACTAATTTGACCGGGTGCTGCTGTATGGCAGCAACAGCGCCCAGTCAAATTAGTTTCAAAATATTCAACAGCGTGTTTATTAAATAGTGGACATACAATTCGCACACCGTGTCAGACTATTAAGCATTTAAAACAGACTACATCGAGTCATTCATGATGGAACTTTTTATGACGTCATCCTACACGTCACGTAGTTGATTATGACGTCATATGATAGGGGGGAACTGGAAAGGTCAATTGGAACTTGTATCATGTAGCTAAATAGTATTGGTTCGAATACGAATGACTAAACACGAAAAAGTCATTTAGCCTTTAATATTGATTCACTATACTGCTGATTATTTTAAAACTAATTCGACTGGGATATGGCATTGCTGCCTATTGCTCTACCCCAGGAGTGGATTTTATAAAACGCTCACGACTGAGTATGCATACCTTCTAACTCGCGAAAATCTAAGAGGCAACCATGAAATTCTAACAAAACTTATTTCTGATGCCATGGAAATTTTCTTTACTGAAGTATTTTAGAATACTTCACGAAATTAAACCCATTGATGTATGTAGGCCTACTTCTACGTTGCGAGATGTGAGAAGTAATTCATTTCGAAACCTTGTTAGTATCATATTGCTGTCCAATCACTCATTTACGCATCGTACTAACATACGCTCATTCGCGTAACTTCGCTGCTCGATTGGGGAGCGGAGTGGGAGGGCGAGGCTCGTGCAATAGGACGATGTCATTTCCGTGGAGGGTCAGAATGAACATGCGTCGGTTGTGCCCTGAAATCTTCTTGGTTCTTATATGAGTCATCCTGACTCAGATAAGAGTAGAATTGCGACCCTAAAGACAACAAATCAGCGGTCGTTAGGGATCGTTAAGAATTCAAACTAGGCCTACCGATTATTTGACCAATGCATTTTTTTCTATCAGAATCGAGTTGCCTGTGTTTGTTGCTGAGCGAAACAAGTGTTAGGGCATCTCTGAATTGCAATTCACCTTTCCAGGGTATCCATCCATCATCAGACCTAGCATGACGTCATAATCAGCTCAGCGCGTGTATGATGACGTCACAATCATTACGTCACAAAGGGTTCCCATATAGACCGTCATCAAATCTCAAACAGTCGTTGCATAAATTGAATGGCTTTGTAATTCTTTGCTATTTAATAAACATGTTGTTGAATATTTTGAAAATAATTTGACTGGGCGCGGTTGCTGCCTAGCAACAGCACACAATCAGATTAATTTCAAAATATTCAACAGTTTACCTGTGTAGTTTTTTTGGAAATTGATAGTCAGGGTATTCAGAGATCGATCGATCCCAACACGAGCAATGTGTGGGTGGAGCTTAGCTAGAGATGGATGGGGTATAGCTAAAATCGGAACGATCCAGTCTGAATGCAGTGTGCCGGTGCTAATCAAACCCCTAAGTTAGAGATCCTTTACTAAGCATGTGAAAGTATAGCATAACATAAGCGTCAAATATATATTTTCGTGTGCACATGTGTGGATGTGTGGTCAATAAAGATATGGACGGTGCATCATCATGATTAGCCAACATGTAGATGCCAAGAGATGGATTTAGGACTGGGCAGATTGGGCAGTTGCTCACGGGCCTCCAGCAAAATCAAATTTTGTAGTTTTGTATTGGCCCTCCACCAAGAATTAGCTTTGTACTGTGATGACACAATACTAATGCCTAAGGAGGAAAGATTGTTGAGAATGATTGGGATAAGATTATTGTTAATTGTCCAAATTGTATTGAAAATTCAAGTAAGCAAAGGATGTTATTTAACTATACAGAATGAAGGAAACGGCAACGTGTCGATCTCCCGTAGAAGGCGGCTGGCGTCATCCTCTGAGAAAATTGAAAATTGGATGATAAATCCGGACCCGTAGGTGCCGCTCAGAATCTTGGTACTTTTTGAAAACGAGTTGAAGCTCACCAGATAGACATTAGCAATAAATTCTCTGGACCATAATGAAGGTTGTTTATTAACTTTTATATTGTATATGGGGGTTAACATGAAAATAAAGTTTTTTGGGTTTTTTCCTTTAAAGGTTGAATGTGTCACGTGAAAATCCACTTTCCCCTCAAAATGCTGTTCGACAATAGAGGAGGGCTAAGTTCTGACATGTTGTCGAGATTAGCGGAATACCTGGACAACATATCCGAACGACCAAGAGTATAATCGGAAAACAGTATCACGTGGTATAAATTCGTATCACGTGGTACAAATTCGACTCGATCACTCCTGCTCCAAATGAGAGTAAACGTGTGAGCACGCGTAGATAGGCAAAGCAACCACGTGATACTTCCGGTTCGAGTAACGCGACAACTAACCCGAATTCAACCGAGGTTTGTTGAGGAAATGTAACAAATCGACCAAAAATTGGGCATTGCTTAATATTTTGAAATTCTCTTCAAGTTAAAATAAAAAGGATTCTGTTTCTGTAACTATTTCCGTTGATGTTCCCAAAATGCAGGTGTGCCGGCGATGAGAATGCTGGGTTTGCGCAAGGACATATCAAGAAATACATATGTCTGTTGTTTCATTCCATAGGTCATTGGCAGCCGATTTCTGCAAAGATTTGTTTCAGAAAGAGAATTAAAGAGCAAAATTAACCACCAAACAATAAGATGGTTAAAGCTTCCAGAAAATGCAGATTCGCAAATACAAATATACCACTAAAGATTTTGGGGACAGTATTATTAATAGATATAGATACATCATTTCGAGAATCCCGACTGGTAAATAGATAAAATTACGTTTCAAAGCCAGTCATTTTAACCCGCTTGGAAAAACAAAACATAATGGGCGAATCTAGTATTAGCTCTTCCCCGCCCATTGTTAGCTAAGCTCCACACACACATAGACCGTGTTGGGATCAATCGATCCCTGCACACTCTGAAACTCAATTTCCAGAAAACTATACAGGTATGCCGTTGAATATTTTGAAATTAATTTGACTGGTTGCTGTTGCTGCCATAGGCAGCAACATCGACCAGTCAAATTAGTTTTAAAATAGTCAACAGAATGTTTATTATATGGTAAAGACATACAATTTGTACAACTGTCCGACTTTTAAAAGTTAAAAGTTATTCATTACATAGGTCAAGTTCGACTCACTAACTTTTGTCAGTTTCATGGTTTACTGAATATGCGCAGTCGCTATGCCAAGCCGAACGCTGAATAGTTAACTATAGTTCGTTGGTACCCGGTTCCCCATTGAATTACTATTGCCGAAAATTTCGAGCCTGGTACCAGTCTCCATTAACCCTTTCTGTCGTCTGTTTTTATGACCTACAAAAATGGGTTATTTTTGTCCGCTAAGACGTCAAAAAGCGTCCATATAACATGAAGTGGGAAGGAATAGGGGCATGGGAACATTGACATACAATGGGAAAGCATAATTTCATCAAACCTAAGTTATTTAGTGAAATATTTACACTTTTGTATGCATTTATTCGTGGCATGCGATCGGTGTCCGCCATTTTGAAATTTACGCAACTTCGGACTAACCATCTGAACCGAGTTCGGGTGCTCGGTTGACTATAGTTGACTAGCTAGTTAACTATTTGAGGTTCGACTGGTATTCTAGTTAGCTATACCTAACTATGGTTAGGAGTCGAACTTGACCATGGTTGGTTATGACGCCAGCCTACATGTGACGTAATTGATTATGACGTCATATACTTGACTGACAGATTGGATTCCTCTTATACACTTTAATTTTGTGTTTGTCAGCATGACTCTCGCTAGGCGTACTTCCTTATAATAACAATCAGCGTGATGGACCATGTTCTTGATGGCATCAAACATGCGTGGCATTTTGAGTCCAGTCTAATAGAAATCTCAATGATGAGTGATTATTTTTTGTGGCTAGAAGACAGGAGGTTCTATCCCCCTATGACATGGATGCATCCCCATGGTGACCAACCAAAAAAATAATAATCCCACTCACCAACTGCGTGAGCCGCGAGGGGGGATTTGGAAAGTTACAAGCCCATAGAGTGCATTTAGGGTACAATTGGTGTGTGTGCGTGTGCGTGTGCGTGTGCGTGTGCGTGTGCGTGTGCGTGTGCGTGTGCGTGTGTGTGTGTGTTTAGAAATGGTGGTGCTACAGAAAATTAAGGGGCCCGAGCTGTTTTCACCCGGAAGATTTTGACAATTAGACTCTCAGAGAAGCCATTCCAGACAGCATTACTGATAAATCGGCCAAATAATGGGTGCGGTGGTGTGTGGTGGGTGTGGTGTCTGGATCCGGCGCCCTTGCTTGCAGGGCCCGGTGTGGGTGTGGTGGTGTTGATTTCATTCCTCTACACCCTGGATTGAGGTGGATGCAAACTGCATCTCCTACCCATACTGCGGACCCCCGTGCTAGAAGAACTGAAGAAGTTGTAACTTCCTTCAGCTGCAATCAGTTTTGTTCAACTTTCTCCGTTGTGTCTTCTCCGTTGCGAACAAGTTAGTGCTATAGCCTCCTGCGCGTGCCTTACACTTGCGCGTGATGTGCACGCTTATGATAGCGTAACTGCGTCCTATACTGAAGCTGCTATGCCAGTTTCACATAAATTTGATAAAATTATCCCCGATGCGAGATCACAATTGGGGGAAGTCTTCTATTGTCGTGTGTGTGTGTGTGCGTGCGTGCGTGCGTGCGTGCGTGCGTGCGTGCGTGCGTGCGTGCGTGCGTGCGTGCGTGCGTGCGTGCGTGCGTGCGTGCGTGCGTGCGTGCGTGCTACAGAAAATTAAGGGGCCCGAGCTGTTTTCACCCGGAAGATTTTGACAATTAGACTCTCCGAGAAGCCATTCCAGACAGCATTACTGATAAATCGGCCAAATAATGGGTGCGGTGGTGTGTGGTGGGTGTGGTGTCTGGATCCGGCGCCCTTGCTTGCAGGGCCCGGTGGGGGTGTGGTGGTGTTGATTTCATTCCTCTACACCCTGGATTGAGGTGGATGCAAACTGCATCTCCTACCCATACTGCGGACCCCCGTGCTAGAAGAACTGAAGAAGTTGTAACTTCCTTCAGCTGCAATCAGTTTTGTTCAACTTTCTCCGTTGTGTCTTCTCCGTTGCGAACAAGTTAGTGCTATAGCCTCCTGCGCGTGCCTTACACTTGCGCGTGATGTGCAGGCTTATGATAGCGTAACTGCGTCCTATACTGAAGCTGCTATGCCAGTTTCACATAAATTTGATAAAATTATCCCCGATGCGAGATCACAATTGGGGGAAGTCTTCTATTGTCGTGTGCGTGCGTGCGTGCGTGCGTGCGTGCGTGCGTGCGTGCGTGCGTGCGGGCGGGCGGGCGGGCGTGCGGGCGGGCGGGCGGGCGGGCGGGCGAGAGAGATGGGTGGGTGGAGAGGGAGGGTAGGAAGGAGGGAGGGAAGGAGTGATGGGGGGGGGGAGGTAGAGAGATAGAGGTCCACGTGGTGTCTTGGGCTTAGGCAGTGCTATAATGTGCCTTCTCTCATAACATCGATAGAGCATTGGTTTTAACTGCAGGGATGGTGATGATTTGATGTGTCTAATGGTTGTCCGTCCACTCACTCTGAAAATAGATCTGTTTATCACCAATACACCTAAACATTTCTTTCACCATGCAACAGCCCTTTAAGTTTTCCACCCTGTCATTTATCTCTGTAAAACATATAAGACTTACCCGAAGAGCAGCCTATACCAATGAATGCATCAATATGCTCTATTTCATGTAGCCTAACAAACGCAGCCATCCCTTCCTTTGGTCCTTCGCAGAAATTTACGTCAGGAAACAGCCTATAATAATAATAATAATAATAATAATAATAATAATAATAATAATAATAATAATAAAAATAATAATAATAATAAAATCCTGTAACTGCAAGCAGGTCTACTGTGGACGGCTTCCAGGCCAGTTCCCTGAATCTGTAGCTAAGACACACACATTTTAGAACATGCTGACACATCTATAGTTATAGTTAAACGTAGAAGGGTAACCTAGAATTATTCCGCATCATGCGCTTTTATGCTGGTAAAAACGACCAAGAATTAAAAAACTTACAAGAATCTTGTCAACACGGTAAGAAAACGTGGCTGAATGGTAAAACAACTATTATCAATTTACCAACGTTCCAAACATGGAGGAAGGAAGCAGCACAATATGCCGAAAACTGATCAGAATCCACCTTTCCAGAGTATCCATCCATCATCAGACCTCGTATGACGTCATAATCAGCTCAGCGCGTGTATGATGGCGTCAGAATCATTAAGTCACAAAAGGTTCCACATAGACCGTGATCAAATCTCAAATGGTCCGACACGTTGTATGAATTGTATGTCTTTGTAATTCTTTGCTATTTAATAAACATGCTGTTGAATGTTTTGAAACTAATTTGACTGGGCGCTGTCAAATTAGTTTCAAAATATTCAACAGCTTACCTGTATAGTTTTTTGGTAAGTGATAGTCAGGGTGTTCAGAGGTCGATCGATCCGAACACCAGCGAGGTGTGGGTGGAGCTTAGCTAGAGATGGGCGCGGCATAGCTAAGATCGGAAAGGCCCATTGCCCCAAAAGTGCCCAAATTATCAAAATCTGGCAAAATCGCCATGGATCCTTAAATACAATTGGGTACACTGGAATGCATTTAATAAATTAGCCATACCGGTGCGTTTTCCAATACTGAAGGAACCGGTACACAAGTCGAGTCCCGCATTATTTTATGCTTAGTTCACTTACCCAAGCATCGAATTGAAATCGCCAAATATGAAGAGCTACCATCTTGCTGGAATGTTGATGATTGTCATCATTGCACATAGCTTATCGTAAAGTGAATTTAGTAGTGATGGATCGCTAAGTTATTCCTCAGCTGTTCTGCCATACACATGTAAAATGCGACGCTTTGTGGTGGCGCCGTTTCAACCTTGTATGGCTAAGGCAATGCTCACAATATCGTCGCTGACGCACGCAAAACTGCGGATATGGTCCATCAATCGTGGACCGATTACAAAACCTAGACCACGGTAATTAGCTTGTTTTAGCGAATGGGAATTAATTTGTGCCCACACTACAGTATATGTTCTAGTAACATACCCCAGAACTAGTATGTCGTGATAGCGCACTCAAAAGTGTGTGCAGATGCTCGAGGATGACGACTACAACAATGGAAGAATCCAGTTTATCTATACGCCGCCCAACTTTAGCTAAGCTCCACCCACACTTCGCCAGTTTTGGGATCGATTGATAGCTGAACTCACTGACTAGCAATTTCAAGAAAACCATACACGTAAGCTGTTGAATATTCTGAAACTAAATTGACTCGGTGCTGCCTATCGACCAGTAAAACAAGTTTCAAAATATTCAGCAGTAACAACTTAGCTGTGCTATTCATTGCATAATTGAGTATGCCCTCATGTTACACGTCACGTTATAATGATTGATGGATAAACTATAATCCTCCGGTGTTTGGCTGAAAAGATTAAGAGGTGGTCAGACTGTTGCCTAAATGTAGTTTGCAAGTCTGCCGTCATTGACGATGTTAGTTTTCCTGAAGGTAAATATGACCGTGTGAGGGTGTCGTCATTTCCTCTAGCATCGTAATCGACCTTCCCAGTTTATCTATCCATCATATAACGTCATATGACGTCATAATCAACTACGTGGAGTGCATGATGACGTCATAATCAATTACAGCATGAATGACTTGATATAGTCCGTCCTAAATGCTTAATAGCCCGTCAAATTAGTTTCAAAATATTTAACAGCTTATCTGTATAGTTTTCTGGAAATTGATTGCCAGCGAGTCCAGGAATCGATCGATCCTTTCCACGGGCGAAGTATGGGTGGGGCTTAGCTACAGATGGGCGGAGCATGGCTAAAACTGGATAGGTCCATTATATCGGATATAGTCCCTATACCGAAAATAAGTAAATGGGAAGCCCTAATAAACTCATTCCTCTTCGTGCTTACGTGCATGCCCTAATAATACATACACGTCATCATCTTACTACTGTAGGAGTCTCAGACCGAGTCCCGATGTTTAACAAAGTTTGGCATGCCAACAGAAACTAAGCTCTCTAAATACTTGAACGTGTATTACATCACAGGGTAAATTTTGTATACATTAATAAATATTTGTGTTCTAACTCCGGTGGTCTAATGTTGAACTGCGTCTAACTCTAATGGGAAATCTGGAACTGTTCTCTGAATTTAAAAAACCCAACATCACTCGAGCGCGACTCCTTAACTTGAGGTGTATGGTTGAGTGAGAAGCCACGCAATTTTAGATTCTAAAATTTTACGATATTAACAGAAGTTAGTCAAATTAAAGATAGGATGATTGTCAAATTTAGTTGCTACGTTTATGCTTATATGTGATCGATGTGACGGGAAAATGGATTATGCTTTTAATAAGCAATTTCTCTAATAGTGGATTATTCCCTTTGAAACCGTGAGTTGTTTGTCATAAAAAGACACACAAATCAAACAAGCTAGGCGTTTAGACTCCACTATCACATAAAGAACAAACCATTAAATATGGTAAACACTGCTATGCCAGCCGTGCGTATATTACCCACCTAGACAACACATACAATACATAGAATGTTGAATAATAAACTTTCAAAAGCGTAAAATTATTATTATTATTATTATTATTATTATTATTATTATTATTATTATTATTGTTATTATTATTATTATCAAACCGCATACTCATACTTGCGGCTGCATTACAGAACAAAGTCCAACTCAGAAGAAGTACGACCTTCAAAACCGACACGAAAACCCATTAAAAACATTTAAAGGTAAACATTCTTGGGAACGTATTCCTCATACCGCCCACTTAATTTAGTATAGTGGGAAATTTTGCAAGGTCTAGCTGAGAGGGTTACAGCTACTTCTTCAAATGCCTAACAGGACTCGGGATAGCGCACAATAATGGATGGCAAAAACACAAAATATAAGCTATAATTTTATGGAAAATGTTTAATTTTTCTAATTTTTTCACTGAAAACTAGGTGTTAACGCTATGGCTACGAGCTCGTAGAATGACCAATGGTCAGAACGAGCATAATCAGCTCAATTTGATTAACGAATCAGAATTAGCCACCATGGCAAACAATGTTGTGATGAAAGTCACCAACATGCACTACATGTAATCCGTGTGAGCGAAACATTGTTTTCACGCTTCACTACGTGCCGCTGGAAAACACATGTAGCCACTAGTCACCAGTACAGGATATTGAGGTATGTAAACAATAAGTGGCAATCGCTCACTTAGTGCCTCTCAGACAATCTCGCTCACTAGCAATCGATAGCTCATAGCTGATTATCGTTCACTGAAAATTCGGTCACTTTAACTCTTGCCCAATATAGTAATGTGTCCATAGTGTGGTGCTGGCGGTATCCCGCAATTCCGCAGTTCGTGTTTCGCGGCTGCCGGGCTAGCTGATTCCCGCCGTTTCTACGGACGCCCGGCAGTCGTACCTTGGAACTTGAACTGCGCACATCTGCCGCTGGTTCCACGGGCCGATTCGAGACCTCTGTTGGGTGAGTAACCTTTTATACGTAGCTAAGTTACTACAAATGGTGTCAGGAGTACTGTGGGCCCTAAATTAAAAATTGTTATTAGTTATTTCTAAATTCTACTCATGATTTTGCTGTTAAAAAAGATAGAATTCTCGGAAATATAACGACTACTCTAGTCCTGCCCGAACGTCAATTGTACAGACTCTGGCCGCCATTTTGATTATTTTACAGTTATTTTTGTATGATTTAACAATCACAGATGATAGGTGAGTTATAGTTAAATATATATTATTTATTTATACTATAGCATGCAAATGTCGGGTATATAGATTAATAAACCTTACATACATACGTCATATACGTCATAAATTCAAGATTCAATGTTATTTATTTGAATTGTAATGAATTGAGGTATATTTTCGTGCTAAGTTTCTATCATCTAATGTCAGTATTCCGTGGAATGACAACCCTATAGTTTCTGGATTGTTATTGTTAGTTGTCTTCAGTGTCATATATACGCGATTCTGAGCTGTAATTTAACCGTCGGTTTTTGGGTATTTCTTTATATACACCTGTGCAAAAGTTAAGCACCACCCTATTTTTACGCACATGCGAGGGTATATTCATGTGCTATGAAGAAAGCAATAGCATAAACATTTATGTACCCATCCATCTTAGTGCAAGAGGTAATAATGCAACTAGGGGAATGCTGATTATGATGGTGGGGAAACACTGTATGTTTTTGTTTGAACTTGAAAACGAGGCCTGAATATGGTTACGTTGACACAACTGACAACTATTGCCCTACAGTTGACACACGTGGCTAGATTGTCATTAATGGTGTCTGAAAACGAAGTTTAACATCTGTGCACGAGTTTGAGACTGTCATTATTAATACCGGGTATATCCACCTTGTGCCTGGATGACGGCCTGGACACGACGTCTCATGCTGGTCACCAACCGACTGATACGCCATTGTGGTATTCGTTGCCATTCAAGATGGATTGCGTCTGTTAATTCCTGTAGGTTCTGCACAGGAGGATCCCTCCTTCTCACCATGTTTCCCAGAATGTCCCAGATATGCTCAATAGGGTTCATGTCAGGGCTCCTTGCTGGCCATGGTAGGGTTTCGATGGCATTCTGGCGGAGGTATTCATGCACAGCTCTAGCACGATGTGGTCGGGCGTTGTCATCCATGAATATAGGGTGGGTTCCAGGTGCATGATTTACAAAATGAGGGACCACAACTCTATCCAGTATGGAATCTTGATATCTTTCTCCATTTAGTGTTCCAGGTACAGTCAACAGATCCAGCTTACAATCAAATGAGATTCACCCCCATATCATAACGGAACCTCCACCAAATGGAACTTCTTCCATGATGTTACGCTGGTCGTACGCCGTGCGTCTGGACCTCCATACATGAGTTCGACCATCTGTGGCATGAAGCAGGAACCGACTTTCATCGGACCAGTGTACCCGTCTCCAGGATCTCATGTTCCAGTGTCTTCTTTCGTTGCACCACCTCAGACGCTCCTCTTTGTGGTGTGCAGTGAGGAGAGGACGTCTGACAGGTCTCCTAGCTTTCATGCCAGCAGCATACAGTCTCCTTTTGACGGTAGACATTGACACTCTATTGCGCGTTTCCCATTGCTGGCTGAGCACTCTGCTGTTGGTGAATGGAGATCTCCTAACAAGGCGTACTAGGGCTCGATCATCACGGGGAGTAGTCTTCTTCGGTCTTCCAGATCTAGGCCTGTCCTTCACCTCGTTAGTTTGCCCATGTTTTGCAATCAAACGACTGATTACAGTATGGTTAATGTTCAGCTGTCTGCCAATCTCTCTGCATGACATACCAGTGGTATGCATGCCTATGATTTGCCATTTCACACGATCACTTAACCTTCGCCTTGCCATAGCGGTTCACAATCAAGAGCTAATTCTCTCTGTACAAATAAACCACGGTCATGAACACAAAATTCCTAATCTTGTTGCCTAAATCTGTATGTAATGTTCTACACCTCAAACTGGACTTTTACATAACTGAACACGTGTGCTGTTTCCCGCCACGCACGGACATCAAGCGGCGTGAAGTCATGCATGCATGTGCATTTCGTACTTGGAATTATGTCAGCTAACGCGGGGACAAAAAGTATGGCAGCCTACTTGTACCATCATGTTTCTACGTTCTATTGTTTTTGCTGGTGCTTAACTTTTGCACAGGTGTATATTTTAATTACAGTTCCATTTCGTTGTTTATTTCAGAATTATTTGAAATAAAGAAGTGATATAAATCACTGTTGTTGTTATTATTATCATTATTATTAACTTTTTGAACATTAGAGGGTAATCTCCCTTCTAATCAACAAATATGTTTCAATTGTAATATTAGGTTTACTAATTACGCTGAACACTATTTGTTTTGGTCTTTTTTCTTGTTATTATTAATTCAAAAAGTTCATAATCACATTGCTAGTTACTCCGTTAAAACACTACTCAGCTTATGCCTTCTTTTCAAGTTAAATCTGAGGAGTTTTTGGCTCGCATCCAGTTTTCGTTGGATCAATCCTTTACCCACAAAGCGATTTTGTTGGGTACAAGTAAAGGTTTCATTTTGAAAAGAGCTGATCAAACTGGGTTTGTTGAGTATTGGTGTAAAAGCGGTGGTACTACACAAGACTTGGTTAATATTTTGCAGTCGAGAATAGCCAGCGCCGTTCAGAGATTTCACCGTATCGTTTTCTATATCTGGGCCGGAACGTGCGACCTTACCGAGAAACGAGGCGACGGTTTTGTCTATTTAAGGACGGCCGATGATGAACTCGCGGTAGACCGCATTTGCCAACACTATCAATGTGCGATAGACATAGTAAGGCATTACGGCCAAACGGTGAAATTTATCGATATCCCGGCATATTCTCTGGTCCTGTATAATGAGCAACTTCACCATTTGAATCCCTGTTCCTTCAAAGACCAAGAGCTGCAACTGCATGACCAACTCTATCTTCTCAATGATAGAATTGAGAAAATTAATGCAGATATTGGTGTACACACCATCAAATGCAGTGTAGAGTTAATACTCAGTAAAAAATCTAGTGCACGTAAACGCGTCCGTTATCATTATACTTTCGAGTTTCTGAAGGATGGTTTGCATGCAGGTACGCTACTGAATCTGGTTTGGCTTCGGAAGATTCATTTAGACGTTCTCCGGAGTTGCACCACCATCACTACTCAGTGAGTTATATTTGTCAGTAAGCATATGCTTACGACTTATTTCAGTAGGTGATATTACTTGTTTAGCGAATATTAATTTCGCTTCCTTGGTATAAATCAACAAGTGACCCATAATGACGAAACCCTTGTGTATTAACACTGCAACCGTGGAGGAACTTAGTGCACTCCATAATATTCGTAAAATTCGAGCTGCTGGCCTAGTAAGTTTTCGTGAGTCCAGAGGTGGTTCCATGTCCCTGGACGACATTAAGGCAGATGCTGATCTGCCTGCCACAGCTACAGTCCTTGAACGATTGCTCCATGCTGGGGACGTCGTATTCGACATCAATGATGAAGGCGCTGTTGGTGGGGTCGACTCACACCCAAGGGAAGAATCCCTGGAAGAGCAAGTAGCTAGACTGAACCTGGAACTGCTAGCTCAAGGTATCCAATACAAGGCACTCCTTAAATCAACTAGTCAACAAAGGGGTGATCAGACCCTAGTTGATAACCTGGCTCCTAGGGGGGTATATACTCCTAGAGAACCTAAGAGGGAGTCACGATCAGTTTCTCACCATGACACTAGGACGTCATCACCTGTTCGTAGAGCTTACTTGGATGGCTCTTCGTACAATGACTCTAGAATGTCATCACCCGGTCGTAGAAGCTACTCTGATGGTCCTCCTCCACCTAAAATGCCAACTTTTGATGGAAAATGTGAGTGGAATCCATTTTTCATACAGTTTGAGCATACTGCTTCAAGGTACCATTGGTCTGATACATATAAATTAGACATGCTCATCCCAGGTTTAAGGGACAAGGCCTTAAAGTTTTACTGCATCTGTTCTGTGCAAGTCCAGAATGATTACTTTAGTTTATGTGACAAATTAAAGTTGCGATTCGGGAAGAAAGATCTGCCCCACATCATCAGAAAAAAGATGCAAGATATTCGACAAGAGGGTAACTCGCTAGAAGAATTTGCAGATATCATTCAGGAGCTCACTTTAGATGGTTACCCTGATGCCTCAGAGAGTTTGGGCGAGACAATTGCCATTGATGCATTCCTACGGGGTGTTGAGCATAAACGAGCCGCTCTGGTAGCTATGGATAAAGATCTGAGCACCCTGGAGCACCCTGGAGGAGGCTGTACAAATGGTCAATGCAGCTATCCATAATCAAAGATTGATCATGGGTTCCAGAAGACCTGAGGTTCGAAAGGTCCGTTTTCCGGACGATGCTTTTGGTTTGATGGAGGCAGATAATCCTGAGCAGTTGAGAGGCATAACGGCTCCAAGCAGGATAGATAAATTGGAGAAAGATGTCGAAGGACTTAGGAAGGATATGGCGGAGATGAAGGTAGATGTTGCTAAGATTTTGAATCTTATATCTGGTCAATTCGGCCGAGGTCGGTCTCCTCCAAGAGGGAAGGTCGTTCCATCGCGTTCCCCTTCTCCTCCTCTCAGATCGGGAAAGTGCTTTAATTGCAATTTAGAGGGGCATTTTTCCCGTGAGTGTCCAGAGCCGAGGCGTACACGGTCGCCATCACCTTCTGCTTCACCGAGATCTTCGCCTGTGCGATCATATGATGTTCGCATGTATGAGTTTAATCATGACCCTATGACACTAGTCATTCCCATTAAAGTAAATGGTATTTCCGTTGATGCAGTGGTGGACACTGCGGCACAAGTGACAGTAATGGGCAATTTCTTTGCAAATAAATTACCTTACCCTTTAAAGAGGTTGGGGTCTATTACATTGAAAGGTGCAGGTAGAGACAATGTTATCCCTGCGGAAAGTGTTGAGCCAGTCACAATTGCATTAGGCTCTATGATGTTCAACTGGCCAGTACTTCTTGCCAATATTAATGATCCGATTATATTAGGCCTGGATTTCTTGAAGGCACACAAGGCCACCATTGATCTGACTAGACTGTGTCTGACAATTAATGGAGAACCGGTTCAAGCATCAATGTTGAGAGCTCATGGGAAGGAAGCCCAAGTAGCTTGGGTAACATTGAAGCAGCAAGTGGTCGTTGGTCCTTTTGAGGCCGTGAAGACCACAGGTGTTCTGGATCGGGAGGTACGGAATGATGTTGTGCTCCAGCCCTCATCTAAACTGGAGGGTCTGGTAACACCTCATACAGTGGCCACTGCCAAAGATTCGCAGATTCCTATTTTGTTAAGGAACCTGTCGGCCCAATATATTACTCTGGAACAAGACCACAACCTTGGTATTGTCACAGAAATTGAGGAGGTTTTAGACCCTAGAACAGAATTTCAACTTGCTGGTAATCCCATAAACCAGAACGGTTTACAGACTTCTACAGCCACTGAGGTGGACATCCCTGTGTTCTTACAGGAGCTGTATGAGAGGTCGACATCGGGTTTATTGGAGACGCAGTCTTCGCAAGTTAAATCCATGTTAATCGAGTATCAGGATGCATTTGCAAAAGATGATCTTGATTTGGGTTTGTTCAAGGGGATAAGACATATGGTTGACACAGGTAATGCACAACCTGTTCGTTCTAAACGTAGATGAACTCCTCTTGGTTTTGAGAATGAGGAAGAGAAACACCTTGCGGAAATGTTAGAGAAAGGTTGAGGAAGAGAAACACCTTGCGGAAATGTTAGAGAAAGGTATCATAGTTCCGTCAAAATCTGAGTGGTCATCAGCCCCAGTATTAGTTCGGAAGAAAGACGGTACCATGAGGTACTGCGTCGATTTTCGCACTCTGAACAGTATAACTCGCAAAGACCTTTACCTCCTACCAAACATTGAGACATGTCTGGATGCACATGGTGGTGCTAAGTTCATCAGCACACTTGATATGGCAGCTGGGTATTGGCAGGTCGAGGTTGACCCAGAGGACCACCACAAGCTCGCATTTATCACAAGATATGGGCTCTTTGAATTTGTCCGGATGCCATTTGGTATGTGCAACAGCCCGGCTACCTTTCAGAGGGTTGTTCAGCTGGTGTTGCAAGGTCTTAACTAGTGCGAGTGTCTTGCGTATTTAGATGACGTGGTAGTGACAGGGACTGACTTTGACAGTCATATGACCAACTTGAAAGCTGTCCTTTCCCGATTCCTGTTGCACCACCTTAAATTAAAACCTAAGAAGTGTAATTTGTTCCATACAGAACTCTGTTTCTTAGGTAAGTTGGTGAGTGATAAGGGAATCGCTGTTAAGCCAAACAGTATGGAAAGCGTCGCTAATTGGCCTGTTCCTAAGACCAGGAAAGAGCTGGAATCTTTCCTAGGGTTCATGAATTACTACCAAGAGCACATACAGGGTTTTGCTGGTATTTCTGCTCCTCTCTCTGCACTTACCAGTTCCAAAGTAGAGTATGACTGGACTCTAGAGCATCAGGTAGCTTTCGAAACACTTCAGGGTGCTATGGCCAACCCTGCAGTGTTAGGTTATCCGACACCGGATGGTACCTTCATACTGGATACTGATGCTTCAGAGGCGGCTATAGGTGCAGAGTTATCCCAAATTCAGAATGGGAAAGAGGTGCTTATTGGTTTTGCGAGCCGAACGTTGACACTGGCTCAGCGTAAATATTGTGTTACACGCAAAGAGTTGCTAGCCATGGTAGCATTTACTAGGCAGTACCGTATGTACTTGCCAGGACAGTCATTTATTGTGCGGACTGACCATCACAGTCTCACGTGGCTGCTCAGTTTCAAGCACATCGAAGGACAACTAGCTAGATGGCTAGAAGAACTGTCCCAATATTATAGGACGATACAGTACAGGCCTGGTAAACAGCACTCTAATGCTGATGGTCTATCACGAGTTCCAAGTGATTCTTCACCTTGCCACTGTTATAAAGCTGGCCAATCTCTTAGTTCATTACCATGTGGTGGGTGCAAATATCGTACCAAGCTTCAGCAGCAATGGTCTCAATTTGAACAAGATGTTGATGATGTAATTCCTTTGGCTTGTCAAACCATAAGGGCCCTTCAACTTAGTAATAATGTCCTATCAGACAGCGACACAGACAGCGACGATCCAGATGGACTGCTGAATGGTGTCCCCCAAACAGACCAGGTTATCGGAAGGTCAAACTGGTTAGACGCATTCTCTTCGGAAGATCTAAGGGAGCGTCAGTTGGAGGATACTGATCTGAAGACAGTTGTATCATGGATTGAGCAGTCACACACACCTTCTAATGCGGAGCTATATTTAGCTTATCCAGCTGTCAAGTTTTGGTGGCCTCGTTGTGATCAATTGATTTTTGTCAATAGCATTTTGCACTATCTCTGGGTAGAAGCAAATACCACACGGAATCTGCTGGTAGTCCCAAAGTCTCTCCAGAAGCTGGTTTTGAAGAATTGTCATGATTCCAAGCTTGCCAGTCACATGGGTGAGCAGAAGACATTAGAGAGAGTGAAGGCTAAATATATCTGGCACAGATACTCTCGTGATGTGGTGGCGTATGTGAAATCCTGTCGGATTTGTAGCTGTAGCAAAAAAGCTTCCATCCGACCTAGAGCTGCTCTGGGCGAGTTCCATGCTGGTTTTCCCTTGGAACGGGTACATATGGACATTTTGGGCCCCTTTATCACATCTGCACTGGGAAATAGATATGTGTTGATGATCATAGATCAGTTCACTAAATGGGTTGAGTGCTATGCGCTCCCTGAACAAGGGGCAGAACTGGTAGCCAAAACGTATGTGGAGCGTTTTGTCACCACGTTTGGCTGTTCATATTTCTTACACACCGACCAGGGTCGTAACTTTGAGAGCAACCTATTTAAGGAACTGTGCCATCTACTGGAGATTTCAAAAACATGCACCACAGCTTATAGACCATGTTCGAATGGACAGATTGAGCGTATAAACCGTACTGTCTTGCAGTGTTTATGGTGTTACCTGCAAGAGCATGACAGACAGAAAGATTGGGACAAGTGTATTCCTTTCATCGCTGGAGCTATACGATCTACTGTAAGCCGACAGACGGGGTATACTCCCGACATGATGATGCTTGGTCGAGAAGTGCTACAGCCTATTGACATAATGTGCAAATGCCCTGTGTCTGCGACTACAGAGAATGCCCCTTCAGATGCCAGTGACTTCGTCCAACAGTTACAGCAAATGTTGCATGAAACTCATGGGATAGCACGGGATAACCTTAAAATGGCTCAGAAGCACCAGAAAAAAGAGTATGATCTACGTTTGTATGAGCATGCCTATCATGTTGGTGATGTAGTTTATCTTGCTAATTCTGCAACTAAAATAGGCCAGTCCAGTAAACTACAACCTCCTTGGACTGGTCCATTTATTATTTATAAAAAGTTGTCAGAAGCACTGTTTGGTATCAAAAACCAACGCCAGGAACTAGTTGTTCACCATGATAGATTAAAGCTGTGCAGAGATCGTGATTTACCTCTCTGGACATTGCGAATGAGACGTGCTATAAGCTCTGAAGATCATGGCGATGATGATGACTTATTATCCCCCGATAATGGCCTTAATTCTGCATAATGATCTAGATGCTGTTTTGACCGATGACCTGGATATCGACTCTGTTTTACCCGTCCCACAAACACAGCATCACTCTCCTAGGCGCATGAGGTGTCAGGTCCGAGGAGAAACGCATAACACTTCCCCTAGGCGCATGAGGTGTCAGGTTCGAGGGGAACCGCATCATACTTTTTCCCCTAGGCGCATGAGGTGTCAGGTCCGAGGGGAAATACACCACACATCTCCTAGAGATGACCAACTCCAAACTCACACCATTCAGATTCGAACAGGAAGGCAGTGCCGTCTTCCCAACAGGTTCCTAGATTATGAAATGTATTAGAATGATCTTTAAGCATTCGTGAATTAGACTATGTAAGTCTTCAGGGACCCTACTTGTCCACCTGAATAAACGTTCCTCTGGTTTCGTCTTATTACGGATTCATTTGGTCATGGTATTGTTGCGGACTGCAGTTAGCTTTTCGGTCATGGTACAGTACTACAATAGTAATGTGATAATGTACAATAGTAACAGTAATTCAACATTAAAAGAATTACTGTAATCCAGATGATATGAAATTATGACTTCAAATTTTAACATTCTGCAGGACACTGAAGACATACAACTTGTCCGGAAAACATTTATAATCATTGGCTTATGTTCCGTTTCCATCTTAGCTTTAGTTTCAGCAACAGCAAAATCGTGATGTTCTCTTCTTTGTAAGTTTTTGGGAAACTAAATTAGTTGGACACATAAGCACATAGTGGTTTTTTCCAGCAATAATACTCCTTGAGATACCAAAAACCAACAGGGGTCCATCGCTGTATGACTCACAGAACGCGTTATTATAACTACGCATTTTTCAAATGACACGTGAATAATTGCGCGTAGTAATGCATAGTTATATTTACGCATTTCTTGATCACACATTACAAATATGCGTTGTCAAATGATGTGTAAATTGTTACACATTAATCATACGCATTGTATTGTTAACTGTATTTATTGTCCGTCATGACGTGTGGTCATAATAATGCTCTCTGTTTATGTGTATATGGATTAAATCCATGTACACGCTTTTATAAGTATATGCATCATATGTTATGATGCAAACTCATTTATGTATAGTGAAATCCCGTATAGGTTAGCTATTTAATGCCAGTTCTACATTTGTCAGCTCAGATATTTTATAGGGTAGCTCAAATATATTATATATAGTTTTATTAGGTCAGCACAGATATTTTATAGGATAGCCCAGGTATATTAATTCTACATAGGTCAGTTCAGATATTTTATATTAGGCCAACATATTATATACTGCCATACCTAGGTATTTCATTTATTAAACATGTAGCAATTACATGTTAAAATGATGCAATGATGTATTATTACTCTATAGTGCATAACTCAGGCATATTTATAATGTGCATTACTCTATAATGGAGAAGTCTTGCATATGACAGCATATTTATAAGACGCATTTAGCAAAGACTGCATAAATCGTACAGATGCATTTCTTGCACTTACCATTTCATAATGCGCGAAGTAATTGGTGCGTTAGTCATAGCGCAAATTCATATGTTTCTTTCTTCTGCTGTATTATCCGTTCCGTTTAGCTTCATTCAGATATCTTTATTGTGATAGGGATAGTGGTTTTCCGGATTTCCTAAATTTGTGGATTCAGATCCGTTTCAATTATATAAGAGGTATATCATAAATGTTAAGGTTAAAAATATTCACTAAATTAAAAAATTTGCAATATTCATAGGTTTTCCTCGAATCTCACATACGTTAATTTCAGATAACACTCCAACTAAATTCATGTGAGATTATTTTTATTACTTCTTTATCAATTCGGCAATTCCGTCAATTCTGTCAGTTTTCTGCTGTGGTGGAAAACCACTGTCCTTAATTTTAGTTAGGATGCTATGCTATTTTAAAATCTGTGACGATGGCCCTCGTCCGGCAGCTGTTGATCTATCCATCTGTTTTATTATTAACAGCTCCTTCCTTCTAGATAGATCGACACATATTTTTTTAATTGGTAAATGCCAATTCTACCTTTATCAGTTGAGCGTCAATGCCTGTGTGTTTTTTATTGTGTGCAAATTTTTAAAAGAGTGGATTTTTAGATAAAATTTCTAATTAAGTAACCATGTTTTTATAAACGGGGGAGAGTGTGGTGCTGGCGGTATCCCGCAATTCCGCAGTTCGTGTTTCGCGGCTGCTGGGCTAGCTGATTCCCGTCGTTTCTACGGATGCCCGGCAGTCGTACCTTGGAACTTGAACTGCGCACATCTGCCGCTGGTTCCACGGGCCGATTCGAGACCTCTGTTGGGTAAGTAACCTTTTATACGTAGCTAAGTTACTACAGTAGCATTACAAGTATGGAAAGTCTGGAGAGTAGCGGTGTGTCACAAGACTAAGTAGATTCACTTAAGCGGAAGGCTTCCAGTTCTCCAGAAGTCGTGCCGATTATCCCAGATCGCCCAGTCGTTGTGACACCAGACGGTACGGGGGTTAATCAGTTGACATACACCTGAGAAGTATCCTTGAACAGGCGAACACTCTATTGGCGGACACCCCACCCGGCAAGCCACGCGCCATGCTCCTTCTATGTGTTCAGTTACAGGAATTAACCCGCTACCCATTGATGATATATTTTCCGTTTATGGACCTGTGTTCTCGCCGGAGGCAGAGGTGCCATTAGCCGAAGGCAGTAAAGAACATATGGGAGCATCGTGTTCAACCACAACCACAACCATGAACACACAACCTGGACTTCAAATGCGTGCATATCCTGCACAATCATCCAACTCAATTGAAATGATGTTAAGCCACCTCTACACGCGAATTGAGCAAATGGAAGAGCAGACGGGCAGCATTAGTTCCATCAATAAATCGCTCACAGAAATTAATGGGAGATTGTCATATTTTGAGAACGATATGTCCGACCTGAAAAACTGTCCGTGATCTAGATTTAAGAATGATGAATGTGACGGTAGAGACAAACGCTACAAAGGAGAAACTAGCAGGAGTCGAACAAAGTATTCAATTCGTCTCAAATATATACGATGAATTGAGTAATAACACCGCTATCAAAAATGACATTATTGAAATAAAGCAACGTCTGGTGTTGACAGAAGAAGCAAGTTGTAGGGCGGGAAATTGTATTAAAGATGAAACAAACAAATCCTTGCAAACTATACAAAAACAATGCTACGAACTGAATGAGGTTTTTTTTAGACCTACAAACACGCAGTAGGTGTAATAATATGATTTTCAATGGCATTCCCGAACTTACAGCAGATGGGAACCCGGAAACTCTAGTCAGTGACTTTACCAAAGGGACAATGAAAATCGAGACGGGTATCGCGTTTGAACGCGTCCATAGAATTGGGCCTCGCAATCAAGCCAGAAATCAAGGAGAGCTTCCAAAACCCATGGGAATTGTGGCGAGATTCAGTGCGCTTAAAGACAGAGAACTTGTTCTACATGCGGCACCTAAAGGCGTGTTTCCATTACAAGCGTTTTCCGCAACGCGTTTACCGCGCGTGCGTGATTTTTTTATCGGGCATGTGTTATTTAATGCAAGTGTTTCCATTCCAAGCGTTTGACGCGCGTCTCGGAGCTATAGAGCAGCACTGTCATAATAAAATCGGTCATGAGCCGATTTTTCATGCAGAAACGCTACAACGCCCGTCAGCCTGGTGTCTATTTGACTGACATAATTGCATGTTCGGTCATTTCTGCTACACGTGTCGGTATGACAGACTCAAATCGAATTACTGAAAAATTGATAGAATTAGTTCGACAAAATGAAGGGTTATATAATCAATCCTTAAAAGAATATAAAGACAATATTTTGCGGAAGACCTGTTGGGTAAAGATTGCCAAATCTATGAACATCGAAGGTGTTTCTGGTGAGTTTATTGTACAATGATTATGCCAATTAATTCATATATATATATAGCCCCTTAGGCACGGATGACCCTCCTGCCAGGCTGCTCACATACCGGATGGAGGTGGTGTTGTTGATGATGGTGGTGAATCCTGAATTATTGGGGTGGGGTTGGGGTGGGGATGGTGTTGGGGTTGTCGATGGATTAAGCCGGAAGATGTAACCTTTTTATTTAAATTGGGTGAACTCAAAGAAACGTTGATTGGCTGAATTGATGCATGTGTGCATTTGTGATAAATTCAAGCTATACCCATTTCTTATCGTAAGTTTAAATATAATTAATATGATTTGTTCTGGACCAATATGCGTATATGCATTGTCATTCATCAACTGTATTAATTTAGCAGTGGTTCGTAAAGAGTGGGACCTCAGAACATGTTTTAGAACGAAGGTAGTAGGCCAAGTCCTAAAACCACATCAATCTGTTTGTATATCAGTCCTCTGTGTGCGTCATGCTGTGCGTGCGTGAATACGTGTGTATGCATGTGAGTACGTGTGCCTATGTGTGTATGTGGGAGGGGGCTCGGGTGGGTGGGTGTGGATGGTGTGGGTGGGGGGGGGGGGCGATGTGCCTGTCGCAAATCATACTGGATCCCGGTGTGACTGAAAGAGTTGGTTCCCATTTTTTTAATGTATATGCGGTGCAACTGTTGGCTATGAATTTATGTAGAATTTTGCCCATTTTCTCCCTAAAAATTAAAACGATGACTTGAAATTATATGTCAAAATAATGTTACAATATTGTGACATAGATATTCACATCATGATTTTACTTTAATTGAAAAAAAATTGTCGATGTTTCGCTTTAATTAAATGCATATACTGCGAAATGATGTGATGCACAGGGGCGCTTAGCCAGGCCTACATCACCATTATGGGAATATAGGCCTGGCTAGGGGCAATCTGTAAGATGTTTGTCTGGGCGAATGTCCTTTTCTCCATCCTTTATGGTCTTTTCTATAAATGTTAGGCACAGAATGGGCGGCAAAATGGAAACACCAAAGAGACGGATTTAACAGAAGACAGGCTGTTATCAAGAGTAAAAAGAGCGGTGCTCCAGCCAAGGCAGTAAAGAAGGGGAAGTTTTATGATCAGATGTCTTTCCTCATGCCATATGTCATGCCTGCAAGGTATTTGTTTTTCAATGACATCATTTGTACGAAATGACAAAGCAAGATCAAACATAGATTGCAGACTCTCGCCCTCCCCCTTTTGCACCATTTTGTTGGATTTGGCGGACCCCCCCCCCCCCCATATTGAGCTTGATGCCGGTTTGAGCCAAAATCGGCGGTATCCTAGTGTAGAATAACCCAGATTTGTGACCCAATTCTACTCCGGTCGTTACTTTGATCAAATCTGCATCAGGGTATTTTAATATAGACCATGACCAAACTCTGGCAATACTCTTACAGAATCAGCACATTTATGGTCTTGCAGTTTGAGAAAGATAGGATCAGTCGTTTCTTATCGCTACGTACAGTTAAAATTTACAAAGATCATGATCTTTTGCTTCACAATGCCAAACTTATCCCCAAATCCTGGACATATCGAAATAAATGCTTCAAAGTCACAGACAGACGTACAGACGGACGGGCGGGAGGGCGGGTGGGCGGACGGGCGGGCAGGCAGCCAGGTATGCAGGCAGGCAGGCAGACAGACAGACCTGATTACACTACCATCTTCCCCTTGCGTGGTCGATGGCAATTAATCAATACTATTTAAACGTCTCAGAAAACACATTGATTTGAAATTAGGATTATATAGAAGCTGTCATTCATCGATAATTTTTTTTAAGGACCGAGAGCAACATAAGCAATCCTGGATCCAAAACTATTGATGACGATGACGATACTTGCGATGGCGATGGCAAAAGCAGAACCCGAAAGCATGATAGAGGACACGTGTTCTGATGATGGAAGTGGTGTGTCAGAATACACTCAAAATAATTCTGACAATATTGATGTAAGGTAAGCACACAATCAGTTAATGTAATCCCCTTTCAACAGCGCGGTTTTGCCAGGGGATTGTATCATATTTGTTAAACAGTTCCTTGAACTTATCTCTGGTTTCTATTGCCTCGGTTGTTCCCCATGTGCCAAATTTTGATGTGCTACACAGACCCACACATTCATCGACATTGTACTCATCCAACAAATTGGTTATTGCCACTGTAGTTGTTTCCTTCTGAAGCATATTGTGTAGCACAACCGCAACCTTTACGATTTTGATAAGGGTATGTGGCATTACTGCTAGTTTAGTATGGAACACACGCCACCTTACCGCAAGTACACCGAATGCATTCTCCACAACCCTACGAGCGCGAGTATGTCTGTAATTATAGACTTGTTGTTCAATACTGGTTCCTCTGCCAGGATATGGCCTCATTAGGTTTTGTTGTAGAAGGAAGGCCTCGTCGCCTACAATCACGTAAGGGATAGGACCCAATTGTTCGCATCCTGGGACAAATTCAGGTGCTGGCAGGTGTAATTTATTCCGTGTCGACAGGGCCTTGCCTAGCGTACATTGTGAAAATGTTCCACCATCTGATTGCTTTCCATAAGCTCCTATGTCGATGTAGAGAAATTTTTAATTTGCATCTACTAGGGCCATGAGAACAGTTGAGAAAGTTGTCTTATAATTGAAATAGAGTGATCCAGTATTCTTTGGAGCTACACTAACAATGTGTTTGCCGTCAATGGCTCCCAAGCAATGTGTGTAGTTACATTTCAGCTCGAAATTTCTGGCAACTGTCTTCCACTCAGCTTCGCTGTTAGGGCATTTTAAGTATTGTGGTCCGAGAATGTCATATATGGCCTCGCATACTTCTGGTACAATCTTTGATACAGTAGTCGTTCCTACTCGATACTGGTTGGCAAGTGAATGATACGATTCTCCGGTTGCTAAAAACCTGACAATCAAGAACAATAATATAATGTAACCCCTTTTCATATGCTAAAGTTGGAAACATCAGTTCAATAGATTATTGAAAACTACTGCGGACATACAGACAAACACACAGAAAAACATACAGTGCCAAATGTAATGCCCTTTCTCCGCCCCTTCATTGATCAAGGAAAATAAATAAATAAATAAATGCCATTTTTAATTTGTCTTTAATTCAGAACAGTGTCAAAAAGCCAAGCAAAGGTCAGACCGCCATCTCCATATACGTCATCGAAAGCACCACCATCACAGGATGCTGCGGGTTCTAAAGGCAAACTCCATCAAATCCTGTCGCCGACGAAGAAGCCAAAACAAACAACTCGGAAAAAGGAGGACAAATTTGATAAAATGATCTCGGATTTGTTTTCCGAAACAACTAATTCATCTGACTAACTCGAAAAGGCTATGGCCGCAATGGCTAAATCTGTACAAGAAACGCCACCAACTGATGACTCGGACACATTCTTTTTATGGATGTCGAGGCGTGTCAAGAAGCTAAATCATGATACCCAAAACTTCATACAAGATGAAATTTTCGCTCTTGTGCGCAAAGCGGAGCGTGGGCAAATTAGCATGAAAAAGATGCCAGGTGTGCAGCAGGAAACGGTTCAGAGGCAGCTACCAGAGTACAGGAATGTCGCTGCTCCATCACATCAATTTCCATATCCCATTAATCAGGATACAACACCATATAGCCATGTAATCTGAGAGGCAATGCAAACGGGGCTTGGACAGAATTATGAAAACCGTTATTCAACCTATTAATACACAGCAGATTCTTTTCAAAAAAATGATCTTCATCATAATTACCATTGTGATTGAACGAACGAGTGAACGACTGAATTGGTATATGTATAGTGGCTGTAGTAGTAGTAGTAGTAGTAGTAGTAGTAGTAGTAGTAGTAGCAGTAGTAGTACTAGTACTAGTAGTAGTAGTAGTAGTAGTAGTAGTAGTAGTAGTAGTAGTAGTAGTAGTAGTAGTAGTAGTAGTAGTAGTAGTAAAACCATCAGCATCTTAAATATTAAAAATTTGGTTATTGATATCAGTGAACTAACCTGAGGCATATTGCAAGTCTTTCATGGGGAGAGATAGGATCCCTACAAATCCTCTCCTTTGTGAGCTTCGCATCGCATTCTCTTACAACATAGTAGAACTGTTCTTTGCTTAGTCTGAAGTGCTGTTGAAACCGTTCATTGTCCAACTCTAGATCCTTAAACAAATGATGAAATGTTCCATATTCTGGCCGCTTCTGATTGATGGGATGTACCCAAAATCTATGACGTCTTCTGCTCTGTAATTTCCTCTTGTACAGTAACAAAATTAATAATTTCCTTCGTTTATAGGTGAGCTTACAATATTCTGTCATATATTCTACCATAAACTTAGATAGAGCTGGCGCCATCATATACGTTGTGTGCTCTACAGCTAAATGCCAATCTGAGTTTTAGTGCAGATACACATGTCCCAGCGTAGATCTCATGATTTGCAGGGGAAGAAATAAAAAAAAAGCTCAACTGCATGCGTTTGTGAAAAATTTACGGCTCGTATGGAAACAAAAATGCTGCGCCGATGACGCCAGGCGGCTAGCCACGCAGCCAAAAACGCTTGCAATGGAAATGCGCCTTAAGACCTTTCGCGGACAGACGTAAGAAGTTGATGCTCGAATTCAGAGCAGCCAAATCGCGCAGACTGTGAGAAGCCTAGTAGCTGATAGACTATATGTCGAAGGTCAGCGTGTTTATCCAACGGAACCCTACACACCAGCCCATACCACAGCAATCTACCACCCACAATGACTTGCCAACCAATTTAAACACGTTCAATCGACAGATCTATCAAAACCGCGCGCTACTAACAACTCAAACCCCACTATACACGTATCCCACACATACCCAATACATGCCACCACAAGCTACACCACCACCAACCAGTGTTATGTTGATGCATACCTAGCATCTAATTAACTGTGCATGTGCAAATAGCACATGCGCAAACTGTGACAACTGCACCAGCCATAAACACGTCAGTGTATGTAACCAAGAAGTCAACAACAACAACAACAACGACAACGACAACGACAACGACAACGACGACGACGACGACGACGACGACGACGACAACGTCAACGTCAACGTCAACGACGACGACAAGTACAACAACAACAGCAACAACAACAACAACAACAACAACAACAACAACAACAACAACAACAAGGACGACGACAATAATAATAATAATAATAATAATAATAATAATAATAATAATGAAAAAAATTGTAACACCGACCATTACGCCAGCAATCACTACTACTTTCGCTGCCACTATTTCTACTACTACTACTACTACTACTACAACTACTACTAGTACTACTACTACTACTGCTGCTGCTACACATACCACTGATACTACTGCTGCTACTACTACTGCTACTACTGCTACTACTACTACTACTACTACTACTACTACTACTACTACTACTACTACTACTACTACTACTACGACGACTACTACTACTACTACTACCACTACTACTACTACTACTACTACTACTACTACTACTACTACTACTACTACTACAACTACTACTACTACTACTACTACTACTACTACTACTACAACTACTCCTACTACTACTACTACTACTACTACTACTACTACTACTACTACCACTACTACTACTACTACTACCACTACTTTTTTTCTTCTTTTTTTGGTAACACGATCAATGGATCGTGTGGAAATCCATAATACCCAAAAATAAACTGACTGAAAGAACATTAAACATAGAATAAATCAAAGAGAACAAACGATTATATCAGTCATGTGTATAAATAAACAATAAATATACGGTGGTCAAACGATTAATTTAAAAATTCAAAACAGCTAAATATGTCCCTTTAAAAATTCCAAGTAACTAGCTCAACAACATTCCATTACATTTATAAAAGCTCACGCGAGCATAGGCTGTGAAACAACCACAGCGCCCGGACGTATTTAACACACACAGTCACTCGGGAACAAATTAATCAATAATCAACGCCCCGCAGGATAATCTATAAAAAGTAAACACTAAGATATTACACCGAGCTCAGTGAAGTGACAATGTAACCTACATAGTTGAAGAGGGTTGAAACGTAACAAACGATTTCAAACAATACAATTTACCTTGAAAATGAGATTCCATAATTATCCCGGGACAAACACAATTATATGTATACATGCTAAGTATTTCCAATCTATTATTAGGAAGCAGTACATTGAATGTTAAATTTATTTTAGTCAAAAGCAATTAACTTTTGGATTCGGATTCTAAAATTACCCCGGAACAAACATTATTAATACAAAAAGTTGGATTGTTTATTAACATTGAAAAAACCCAAAATGAGTTAACCTGTTCAAACGACCACCTAAATTTAGGGACAAGCTTTAACCCTTTCAGAGCAAACACTCGCAATTTTCATCTCAAACTGATTAGCAGATTTTTAGAGTGCATGCGCATGTTGGAGCTGTTGCTGCGTGAAGTAAATGCTGCTGTTTCACATAGTAACAGTCAGCGCACATGCATGCACACGCACGCACACTCTAAAACCACTAATTTTGCATGTGCTTTAAAATAATAATTAAAAAATATATAGTTAGCTTTTAAATATAGAAAACATCAAAACAAAGTAGTTTGAAACAAAATCACAGCTCCAAGCGCACAAATACATGTATATTATTTAATAAATCACTCCAGAGGCCAATTACGGTGGATAAAAAAAAATCAAATTTGTCGAAACAATGGAAATCAAATCACCAGAGCACCAAATAACTTCAAAAGAATGAAGTCTATTTTTAGTCACTGCATCATGAAATTCACATTTAAGGCAATACGAAAACAAGGCACGAAAAGCGCACTTCAATTTTTCAAAACTGCTGGAGTTAAACCCTTTATATGAGTCACTAACTATCGTACAACGATGCTTCCAAATTGCCCAGACCGCCACACTCAAACAAAATAACAAGATCTTCTTTGCATTATTAGTCAGATTATAAGCGTCTAATTCATGAAATAGAACTGCATCTTGGATTATGTTGATATCAACTGTAACAATTTTCCTAAATATCTGTTCAATGTACATCCAAAATTGGGAGACGGGCAAACACTCTGTAAACAAATGGATAATGGTTTCCTCAGTGTCTGTACAAAATAGACAGTGGTCATTATTTGCTATGCCAACTTTCTTGAGGAGGGGGCCCACCCATAGTTTTCTATGAAGCAATCGCCAGACAACATCCCTTGCTCGATTAGGTATGTGTGATGAATGGATATTTTTCCAAACCACATCCCAACTCTGGGGAGAATGTTCAGTCCTTTCCCATGCCGTGACAGCCTTTGGAATAGTAATTTTCTGCAGCATTAAAATATTATACCACCCCTTATTCCTTAACGTGTATGAAAAACGTCCATCAGTACTTTCCAGGATTAACTTGGAGCAAACATCATTCACAGACCCATTAGGGAGAAGAAACCATTCCATTGGAATTGCTTCCTCTAACCGTTTTAGAAGGCGCTGCATGTCAATTGGACGTAAAGATGTTACTCGTGATATGTCATATAGTGATTTCCATTTTCGAGTTTTCACATCCACAATATCACACACATTTTGAATACCATGCTTAGCAAAAGAAGTGTAATATAAAACTCTGCCTTCATATAGAATATGATCATTCCCCCATAGGTACTGGCTGGAGGCATGCTCCCAGCAAAGAGGTGAATCTTCTTTGCGAAAAAACTTAGCTAATGCAGCTTTAATGTCCAAAAATATCGATGGAATCCGTGTGTAATTCGGTGGAGGTTTAGAAGACCAGAAAAAGGATTTAGCTGAAAATGGCTCAATACACCTTTCTATAAGGCATCTAGACACATTTGCCCACCGACTATCTGAATGAAGTAAATCATCTAATAATTTCAGCCTTAACGAGACGTATTTAATTCTTAGGTCTCGAATGGAAAGCCCACCATCAAGCTTTTTATTAGTACAGACACGTTGTGAGACAAGGTGTGTCTTACCCTCCCACAAATAATCAAATATCATCTTGGTAATTTCCTTTTCAACATGTGTGGGCATATTAACAACTGCAGCAATATACCAAAGTTGTGACAATATCAAATTATTGATCACTATTGCCCGGCCAAAAATAGTCAGACGTCGATGTTTCCATTGAATAATTTTCTTGCTCATTTTAGAAAGCAAGTTTGTCCAATTAATGGAATCATGGTGTGTTCGACTGAAATGAATGCCTAAGATCTGTATTATGTCAGTGGACCAATTGATGCCTAATGGCTGATCATTTCGATCTTTCCATGAACCCAAAAACAAACCTACTGATTTTTCTTTATTAATCTTGAGCCCTGACGCTTTTTGGAAATTCTCCAAAGTAAGATGTAAACGATTAAAATCACTATTTTGGCCAACAAAAATAGTCGTATCATCGGAATATTGTGATAATTTCATTGGTGTCATAAGACCACGAATACACAGTCCATGATAATGTATATCTTCTCTTATTGTCGCTCCCAAGGTTTCCATACAAATTACAAATAAAAGTGCTGACAGTGAGCAACCTTGTCGAACCCCTCGTTCTAAGACAACTGGCTGGCTTATAAAATTGTTCACAAGGTATCTGCTAGTAATGCCATTGTACAATATTCGGATCCATTTAATAAAATTGGGCCCAATGCCGAATCGATTTAATGGCATCAACAAAAACTTCCACTCCAAACGATCGAAAGCCTTTTCATTATCTAATGCCACAATGGCACCTGGAATGTTATCCTTTTCAACTAACTGAATCAGATCGCTAATAAGCACAGTGTTGGTTAATATTGATCTACCAGTTATTGAACATGTCTGAGCCGGGTTAATAACGTCGCCCAGCACCTGACTCCAAGGAGAGAAATTGGCCTATAATTTCGTATGTCACTCCGGTCACCCTTTTTAAATAGCTGACGTACATGTGCTTGAGACATTGTCAAAGGAAGTTTTCCCTGATGGAAAATTCCTTTAACAATCTCACAGAATTTCTGACCAATGAGATGCCAGAAAGTAACGAGAACTCAACAGGCAGGCCATCTCCCCCTGGCGATTTTCCATTCTTCATTGTTTTAAGCGATTTAGTCAGGTCTTCTAAGGTTAAATATTCATCACAAATATCAGCCAACGGAGGAGTCAATGTTTCCTTAATATTAGCAAGTAATTCAGCTGCCAACTCTTCATCAATTTCTTCAGACTTATATAAATTTTCATAAAATGTCTGAACAGTTTCTAGTAGATCTTTATTTGAATTAACAATTTGCCCATTTATTTCAACGCCCCTAATTATCTTTTCCACACCTAGACTTTTCTAGGCCACAAAAATATTTTGTTGGCTTTTCACCTTCAGAATAAAATTGGGCTCTTGATCTTACTTTTGCGCCTTCTACTCTGTACATTTCTATTTGTGATAATTTTAACCTGGTCTCCTCCAAAACCTCAGTCAAGTGAATATCGCCGCTTGAAACTTTGCGAAAAATTAAGGTTTGTAGACGAATCAACCTTCTCTCCTCTTTGCGCATTTTCCTTGCCTTTTGAATAGAATATTGCCATGACATAATAGCAAACCCTAGTTTAACATCTTCCCACCAAAAAATCAAGCTTTCAAATTCTGATATATTGCGGAGCTTAAAACGCCAGAAACTTTCAATACATCGATGGTACTCAAAATCATTCAGCAAGGAAATATTAAGTTTCCAAAAACCTGGCCCACGTGTGACCCATTCTGCATTATCTAACACAGTGGAAACGAGGCAATGATCAGAAAAAGGTACGGGATATATGCCAGTATCCGAAATTAACCCTTTTAGCTCTCTCTGTACATAAATCCTGTCTAACCGAGAGGCTGTCTGACCATTTGCTGTTACACTTGTATATTTACAACATTCAGGGTTTAAAACTCTATAACTATCCAAAAGGTGCTCACTGTCACATATTTCCTGTAAACGCCGATGAGACGTATCAGAGTATATCGATAACGAATGCCTATCCTTCTTTGGATTTAAAACACAATTAAAATCTCCACCAATAATAATATTTTCTGATCTATCATGAATTACTGAGCCAATAGCTGAATAAAATGTACCTCGTTGAGAATGGGATGCAGGGGCATAAATAGACATCAAATTTAGTGTTGAACCAGACATTTCAACAGTCACCACGACCCATCTGCCATTACTATCAGCTTCCGATGAAATGATATTTAATAAAGTCAAACACCTGGGTAAAAATAAAATCGCCACTCCTGTATTTAAATCAGTGGCATTGGAATAGAATATTTCACCCTTAGAAAGTTGTTTGAAATTTTCTAGTACTTCAACATTATGGAACTTAGTTTCCTGAAGCATGACGATATCAGCTTTCAAATCAGATAATTTCTCTAGCAACATGCATTGCTTCAATCCATCATTCAAACCACAGCAATTAAGTTAGCAAATTATCATTATGATTACGACTCTATGCATAGTACCCATAATGTCTAGTTTGGTTTTGTCGTCTTACTGTTTTTATCCCGCTTAGCCCATTTGCCAATCTTCATAGTAAACGCTGAATTTGTATGATCAGTGATGGTCAGATGTTGATACCGTGAAATGTCTGAATCACTCCGCAAATGCATATAGCGAACACCTAAGCGTGTAATGTATGGAACTAAAATCTCGCCCTTCTCTGAGCGATACAGCACCATTTCATCGGGCTGCTGAGATTCCTGCGTTTGGATCGAGGTGTCAGACTCTGCAATAGAGATAGTCGTCTATATCGTCATCCTCCTTGTCCTCCGACCCAGAGCTCGTCTTCTATCACTCTTTTAACCCCACCAGCAATAGCATCCTGTTAGTGGTGACAAATCAAATGGTACATCAACATCCATTGACTGAGATCCAAATTTTGTTTGTCCCAGTAATAAACTCTGTGTATCATCAACAGCGTCGGAGTCATCATTTTCCTGGGCTATTTCAGTTAGTGCTGAAGTGGTAGCAGATAAACCTGTCTCCGGAACCTCAATCTCATCAACGTGTTTTGCCAGTACTGGATCACCAGCCTTACTAACAACTGGACCCCCAGTCTTACTAACATTGGGGTCCACAGTCTTACTATCAATGGGATATTCAGCCTTGCTAACAACATGTGCATAGGTGTGTGGCACATTGTTACTACTGTGTACTTCACTGGAATTGAGAGAAGCAGTATCCACATAGCTAGCACTCGCCTCTTCCACATCACTTGCAGCATTCATCGATGATCTTTTATAAGATCGAGATTTAAAATGATCAGCTGACCCACACAAAAGACACTTATTCTTGTAAGGACAGGTACTAGCTAGGTGTTCAGTACTTGTGCAGATACGGCACTCTTTAACCTGGCCCCTATACCACACAGGGAGGAAGAAGCTCCCATCAATAGACAATCTACCTGGAATTGGTTTGTCAATTTTTTCCAGGCACACCCGTCTTATCCCATTTTCAAGTGTTCTATCGAAGGCATACGTCTCCCTTTCAATTTTTATCACTTGCCCATATTTTCTCAGCTCGGCTGTAATACGTTCATTCGGAAGTTCAAGTGGGGCCTTCACTTTTACAATCAATTTATCTGAATCAACCTCTTCGATCTTACATATTTGTCCGTTGACAATCAGGCCCTCTTCCAAAAACCTTTCTTTCACTCCTTGTGAACTGACCGTAAGATTCCAGATATTTTTGCTAATATTAATTAGCCCCTTTAAGACATTTGGCCCAGCCCCTATAGTGTCTTTTATTCCATGATAGACGTCAATAGCGCCAACATTCAACCCAGAAGTGGTGGGCTAAGAGTCTTTTTATAGCGACTTGACATGTTACTAGCGAGCATTCACATTGACCTAGATTACGCCTGTCTACTGCAGTGAATATAAATGCACGTACGAAGCGCGATATCTCGACAGGTCAGCGAGATCGGCCTAAGCAGAAAGCTCAGCCCGCCAAGTACAAATGCGCTTATCAATAACGGAGATATAGTAGGCAAAAAGCCACCTAAACTTATATACAAAATGTAACACGACGGTTGCCAAATACAATGGCAGTTTACTTGGCGACTCTAGTTCTCGAAACCAGAAAACCACAGTCACAAAATACGACAAACAACGACGAATAAAACACAAACAGAAAACATCAAACTCAACCAAAACCGCTTATGCAGTGAACAAAACAAAAATTAAGTGAATACGAGCAGTAGTGACGAAAATATTCGTCAGAATTAGCAGAGCCAATTTCAGCACAGCTTTCAATGACTACTACTACTACTACTACTACTACTAATACTACTACTACTACTACTGCAGCTGCTGCTGATACTACCTCTACTACTACTACTGCCTCAGCTGCTATTGTTGCTACTGTTCCTACTGTTCCCATTGATCATATGTTTGCGACTATTGTTGCCCCTAGATTTACTGCTGTGGCTGATATGGCTCCTACTGATACCACTACTTCTATCCACTCACCCCAAACTATAGCAATACCTGTTGCCTTCCATGCCGCGGGTAGACTTAATATCGGAAGCAACATCACCACTGGCCATTTTGAGCTTAATATCGCATTTGTAAATGTATGTGGGCTGAAACATTAAACTGGAAATGACGGAATTTATTAGGGAACACAACATTGTTGGTCTAGCTGAAACAAAACGCAATGAATTTGACAATTTCGAAAATCTCCCACAAGGATACAAAATTATACCTAAAACAAGAACGTCGGCTAAACGTAAAGCAGGCGGCATTGCGGCCCTCTTCCATACCAACATGCCTAAATTTATAACAGAAATCAAAACAGAAAATAAATATGTATTATGGATTAAAATAGATAAACTGCTAACCAAAACCCCGAGCAATGTTAGCCGTTTCATACATACCACCTGAAGGCTCTAATTACTCATCCATCGAAGCTATTGAATCTATTGATAAGGAAATTGCACAGTTAATGAAAAATTCGGAATTATTTTTACTTATTGGAGACACTAACGCCAAAACAAGTAACCATAGTGAGGTTTTTTAACATGATGGCCAATTAGGGGATATATTAGAGATTGAAGACGACAATGTCTTAATTGTAAAAAATTTACCCACACATGTAACTCAAGATGCCAATAAAGCAAACACTTTCGACCGGCATCTCATAAATATGTGCATGTATAATAATTTGTTTATCTACAATGGTAGAATAGGTGTGGTCCAAGGGGTGGGGAAGCTGACATCTTAGTGTAGTGGATTATGCCATATCATCTTACACACATTTAAAATATGCAGTACATTTTAATGTTTTGAACTATAATCCGTTGCTCTCAGACATACACTCTGCATACACTCTCGAGGTGTCTTATTCATTTCTAATACCGTAAGTTTGCCTATACACCAGGATCTTTCATCTGGCTGGTGAGATAACACATACGCGTCTTTGTAGTTACGGTAATACTTTATTAATATACAACTTACGCTGAGACACTGTCACTAGCTCGTTTGCACAGTTGGTCACAATCCACAGTTTGATATTCAAGTCGTGGAGTGGGACCAACTATCCAAAACAACAAGCGACCGTGCCCAACGCCAAAACTCCAACTGACTGCCGTACCATATTCTATTAGAAACATGTGACGTCAGTCCATAGTCACAAACCTTGGTGACAAACAGTTTCACCTGATCCGTGATAAAACATTCAGTATGCACAATACATATTTATAGATTAAGTACACTATTAAAGCACGGACACAATATATTCGACAATCCTCTTTCGTATAAACCTAAGATGTATAAAATCCGTAGTAGTGTGTGTAAGTCCATGGCGCTGTGTGTCACTGTCGACGTATGCTAGTTCACTTGTGTGTTTATCTGTGGGCGTGGCTTGTTCATTTATTCATGCATGTGATGTGACCGTCCTGTGCGCGCGTACTATATGTCTATTTATGAATCATGTGGCCAGTTGTCTGTTCTTGTGGGTGTCTTTCTGTGTGTGCTGAAACTATCCCGTCCTCTGTACCATACATTCCCCAAAAGTACAGTGTTAATGTCTCATAATAACCAAGAATATAACCCAGGTACTGACGCAACAAATAATAAAACCGCACAACCATGACGTAAAAGATGGAACCCAGACAAAGCTTCAGAATATACAGAACATGTGATAAATAACGAAATTTATACTAACTTGCGCATTTCGTCAAATAATATTACCGACCATAACAGAAATATTATAGCTTCATATAGTGTGTCTAAAACATTTGCTAGCATAGCCACAATATTTCAACAATCGGCTCGAAATACATTTGGATGCTTTGAAGACTCGTCAAAACCAGTCTAACAGCAAGAAATATAACTTAAATCGGCCATGATTTAATAAAGATTGTCGAATAGCAAGAGAAAATTATCACAAGTTCCGAACCAGCTATTGACTTAGTAAATTAATCGCAAACCTTAATACCCTGATTGATGCTAGTAAAATATATAAATCCAACATGAATAACGCTATTGCTAATTATAAACGAAATTTTAAACTGAAAATAGAACAGCTATGTAGCACCAACCCACGAGATTATTGGACAATTATTAAGTCCTCGGACCCAATTCCAGATCCATGTAAAGTTGGTATTAATGATATGTTTGAATTTTAAAAATCTGTATGCAAAGCGAGCATGCACATGTAACTGACACAGATCTCGCTCCCCGGCCTAGCCAAATTATTTACTGGCATATTAACTAATAGAATAGACGATTACTTAGAACAAAATGAACAAATAAATTAAATTTAAGCTGGGTTTAGACGTAAAATTTCAACAACCGATCACCTGTTTGCAATCCATGTCTTAATAGAAATTTTCAAAAAAGAACGGAAAAACTGCTTTGTAGATTTAGAAAAAGCTTTTGATAAAATTTGGATGGAGGCACTATGGGGGAAATTAATTAAAGAAAACATGAATGGGAAAATCTTAAATGGCATCCGTAATATGTGTATGGGCATAAAATCTAAAGTATTTATGAATGGTATTGTCTCTGAAGCATTCACGTGTAACTTGGGGTTAAGGCAAGGTGAACATCTATCGCCAATCTTATTTAATATATACCTAAATGATCTCAGCGAATTCCTGGAAAGCTCTGGTTGCAGTGGACTCTAAAAGAAAACATCGACCGCTATATCAAACTGTTAGCGCTATTATATGCAGATGGCACTGTTCTTTTCGCCGGGAGCCCGACAGACCTACAATCAATACTGAACGCATATGTGACCTTTTGCCAAGTATGGAACCTACGGATAAATAAAGAAAACACTAAAATACTAATTTTTGGTAGCAATAAACGGGGGTGGAAAAGGCTAAATTTTAGCGTTGAAGGTGAACAAATCGAAATAACTGACACGGACAAATATTTAGGAATACATTTTTTACATAATGGTAGATACCTCAAGGCGATGAAACACTTAAGTCAACAAGCTACAAAAGCGCTCTACTCACTATATAGGCGAATAGAAAACATTGAATTACCTTAAACGTGCCAACTAAAATTATTTTGACTCGATGAATATACCAATAGTTACCTATGGATGTGAAATCTGGGGGATAGAAAATCTTACTTCAATAGAAAAGGTTCAGGTACAGTTCTATAAGCGGATATTAAATATTGCAAAAACAACGTCTAGTTATGGCGAGCTAGGACAAAACCCCATTAGAAATTACTATAAAATATATATGAATAAATTTTTGGGGAAAACTCCAGAATGGCAAAGAAACAAAGCTATCATCTTTACCATACAAATATTTCTACAATGATTTTAACAAAAACAATTCATAATACAAATGGCTGACCACAGTTAAATGCATACTTGAAGATGCGGGAATGGCTCACCTCTGGGAAACGCAGACCATAACAAATGCTAATATACGATATTTGAAACAAGTACTTAAGGATCAGTACATACAAATTCGGTCAGGGAAAGTTACCACCTTGACCAAAATATACAGTATATTCAAAACTGAACTAAAATGAGAGCCTTATCTCAGAAAGCTAAATAAATTAAAAAGAAGAACTTTAGTCAAATTTCGAACTAGTAATCACAAGTTACCTATAGAAAAGGGAAGATGGGAGGGCTTAGAAAGGGAGGAAAGAATATTTAACCTATGTGACAGACACGATATTGGGGATGAGTATCATTACCTATTCTTATACAACTTTTTTTGTGATGACAGAAATCACTACAAATTCAGACGACTACTCTCGAATACAAACTTAACTGTCCTAACACAATTGTGCGCCTTTATACGGAAAATCTTTAAACAATTTGCATAACGGAGATTATTATTTTATTATCATATTGTAATATTTCAAACACAAATATCATTACTACTAATACTACTACTGCAGCTGCTGTTGCTGTTGCTGTTGCTGCTGCTGCCGCGCCGCTGCTGCTGCTACTACTACTACTACTACTACTACTACTGGGTAATCAATAACGTTACTACCGATAATGGTTATATGCAATGTTTATATCAATAATGCCACAATTAATATCTATAAAATGCTTGTTAAATTTGGTTAACTTTAAAATTGGTTATACAAATATTGTGTAATAACGTTTATATTAATAATGTGTAATATGTAGGCTAATGTGTTTATATTGTCTTTGTCGATAATGCTGTTACCGATGTTGATAACAAAAATGTCTACACCAATAATGTTCATATTATAGCACTGATGATAACAATAAGCTTGGTATGAATAATAATAATAATAATAATAATAATAATAATAATACTATTACTATTACTACTACTACTACTACTACTACTACTACTACTACTACTACTACTACTACTACTACTACTACTAATATTAATAATAATAATAATAATATCTTTTAATGGTAAATCTCACTCAGACCTGTAAAAATTAACAATTATTTTGTAATCCCCATATGTCACATTGTGATCTTGGAGTACTTCAATAAACTTAAAACTTAAAAATTGAGATACTTGAACGCGTGTCCAAATGTTCACTGTTCCGCTGATTTTACGATCTCCAATGGAAGGATCCATTTCTAGCTATGCCCCGCCCATTTCTAGCCAAGCTCCTCCCACATTTTACACGCGCTCGAATCGACTTGAACCATGTAAATTGAATCTCAAAAATCTCAATATCAATGTAATTAAGCTATTCAATACTTTGCAACTTATTTAATTGGAACTGTTGCTACCCATTGCCACAACAGATACAAGTTAAATTAGTTTTAAAATATTCAATATAATTTTTATGAAATTGTAAATTCATCAAGACCATGTAATTCATACACTTCGAAATGGACTTTGGATTTTCGTGGCGGAGCTATACGGCATTTTGATTACGACGTCAGCTAACATGTGATGTATTTGATTATGACGTCAGATACTTGAGCGACAGATTGGATTCCTCTATTAATATTGATTCTTATTTATTCTTAGGTGAGGTAATCCATGGATGACTTTCAAAATATTCAATATAATTTTAACATTCAAAAGAATGTAGTCTCAGTAGTACTTCTAGGTACGCTCAGGCAATCGTTTTCGCGTGACTTATATACTTTAAATCCTGAATTCCCAGAATCCCAATTTCAAGGTAACTATACAGGTAACGTGTTGCATATTTTGATAATAATTTGACTGTCTGCTGTTGGTGCCTATGACAGTAAGAGAGCCCAGTTAAATTAGTTTCAAAACATTCAACAGAATATTTATTAAATAGTAAAGACATACAATTCGTCCACTTGACGGACAATTCAATGTCCATGACGGACTTAGATACGTCAGTAATTACTCATTTTTATTATGACGTCAGCTTACGTGTGACGTAATTGATTATGGCATCACATACTTGAGTGTCAGCGTGATTTTTTTAATGTAGCTGCTCCGAAAGCCTATTTTCTCAGAGCTTATTTTTGTCCAACACCCGCGTCGTTCATATATGTTTCCAGTCGAGCCGCCGTAACGCCCAAAGTGTCTATATTTGAAACAATATTGCTAAAAGCTGTTGCTGTTGTGTTTTAGGTTTTTACCGGCATACGTCTTCGATCCCCACAAACATACATCAACGCAAGTTCGGAAAAGATCGCCCCATTAGAGTTATTAAAAAATGCTAAAAAAATGTCTATTTTGAAAACAATGTGGCTGAAAGTTGTTGCTGTTGTCTTTTAGCTTTTGGCCACGTGTTCGGGACGACATGGTCACGCTCACCCAGCTTTGAAAAAAATTGCACCAGTAGAAGCAGAGTTATTAAAGAATGTGCAAAAATCTCTATTTGGAAACTGTTGCTGAAAGCTGTTGCTCTTGGGGTTTAGATCCCAAATTCGGCATAGCTGCTCTGGATCCGTAGCTCGAGAAGATCCCCTCTAGTAGAGTTATTTTTAAATGGCTCAACAACAACGACAACAACAACAACAACCACTACAACAAAACAACAACAACAACAACAACAACCGGCAAGCGAAGACGACGACGACAAGCACTCAACGCTCGCAGTTACCCGTGCGTCTAACGACGCGGGTAAAAAGCAGTCGGCATAACTATAACTTGGTAACTTACTTTATAGAATTATTACTTCCTAGGATTCCTTCCGCTTCGATTCGGTCAAGTGCCATAAAGATGGCGGCGATATTGTTTGGCCAATAGAACGACGAACTTCCATTGTGCCCAATATATGCCATCCGGTATTCTCTGGCCCATGCCACAGCGATCGTGACAGACCACAGCCATAGTCTAGCCATCATCGGCAGCTATAGATGGTTTAGCAAATGAAACCACTTCCTGATTGGTTGATTCTAATTCAAATTTCAAAATGGTTGCAGTATAGTTATCCAAAATTACGTGTTTTTCCGTATCCTAAGCAAATAAATCAAATCTCTGTTTCTCTCAGATCACCTTAAGGAGCATTGGACGTGCGTCGTTAAATGAAATCTTATCCCCTCGATTATGTGTCAACAGCGTCTCAAAGAACTCGAAATTCCCCTAGGCCTATATAAAGTAACCATTTAATGGTCAAAGTATTATTTTTAATTTTGTAAATATAACATTGGAATTTACAAAAAGATTTTTCTGTTGTCCCGCGAATGGATATTTTTCAGATGTCGGGGTTTTTTCCGCCGACATAACCAACAAAGGTTTAATGATAAAGAAAAGTGTGCACTTACTCACTGTCTATTTGTAGGCCAACAGAAGACTTTTTGTTAAAGTAGGGCCTATACGACTGGAATAACTGGCTCGATTATCTTTCTAAATGAATGATATATTTTCAGCTCACACAATACGTTTTAATAACATTTTCCCCCCAGTGGTGAAACACGCGCGCTCACATCATCAAAGGCTCGGATTACATTTGTAATAAGATAACAGGCGAGGAACTCCTACCAGGCATTCTCGATATAGCATCTGACTTTTTAAAGCAAAAGATTGCGGTTATTTAACCATTTGAGCCTTGAATTTGTTTGTTCAATGAAAATGTCAATTTGCAGACCAAAAGAAGACTATCTTTGAAAGTTTAGCACTAGAATGACTGGCTCGGTTATCGAGCCTGTCATTCTAGTAGTAAATTTTCAAAAATAATCTTCTCTTGGTCTGCAAATTGACATTTCTCAACACCACTGCAGAAGCTGTTTTGGTTGATATAAGTGTTAAATGAAGAACCACCGTCTTTAGACTCCAAATGGTATATCATATAGCAAGGTCACGTGTAATGAAGGACCACCTATCTATTCTAGTTAATTACATGTGCTCTATAATAAGGTCATTGTGTGTTTATTCTTTAAGAAATTAGAAAGAGAGAGGATGTGAACTGAAATAGCCGCGAACAATGTGTACGATACTACTTCCATTTAACCAGATATGTAGGCTGCCTTCAAAAGAAACTTGACAAGAAACCCTTGGTTGACGTTTCCATCTCATATCAAACTTGATATTGCCTCAAATTCAAGACCATCGGAAAGGAATATTTAATCTAGTAACGCATGTATAATTTTGCTTCAATATCCAGTTTCAACAAGAAACACGATTGCTGTCTGAGAAACATTATTGGTTACTAGCCCACGCCATAATAAGCCACATGTAGTAGCATAAGATAATAGTATCGAATGTCAAACATATTTCTACTCGTTATAGTCCCCGTATATATTAGCGACCAAATAACAAACTTGGCCCGTTTGTAAACGGCACTGGACCGGTTGAAGACGGCGCTGACCCATATACCAATTTGTTATTTGCGCGCCCATTTGTAAACGGTGCACGGACCATATGCCAATTCACCTTTCCAGAGTATCCATCCATCATTAGACCTCATATGACGTCATAATCATTACGTCACAAAGGGTTCCATATAAACTGTCATCAAATCTCAAATGGTCTGACACGTTGTATGAATTGTATGTCTTTGTTATTCTTTGCTATTTAATAAACATGCTGTTGAATATTTTGAAACTAATTTGACTGGGCGCTGTTGCTGCCTTAGGCAGCAACAGCACCTAGTCAAATTAGTTTCAAAATATTCAACAGCTTACCTCTGTAGTTTTTTGAAAATTGATAGTCTGGGTGTTCGGAGATGGATCGATCCCAACACAAGCGAGGTGTGGGTGGAGCTTAGCTAGAGATGGGCGGGGCATAGCTAAAGCCGGAAACGTCCATTGCTTATCTGTGTACCCGTTTGTAGACGGCCCAGCCCCATATGTAAATTAGTATATGGGTCAGCGCCGTTTTACAAACGGGGCAAATCTTTCAATTAAATTTGTTTGTTTATTTATGTGTCTGTCCGTCCATCCGTCGTGTGTTATTGGACTACATTCATAAACACTTTTTAAAATGCTCACATTCATGAAAGAAAATGTAAATCGTCGCATGAGAAATGTCCATTTGCAGAGCGAGAGATTATTTTTGAAAACTTAACAGCACTTATTTATGCACAAATTAAAACAATACTTTGATTAAAACTGCACGCCCATCACCCATCACCCCGCGATTGCACACGCGTGGCAAAAAACGATTCAGTGAACTACCACTACCTTGTTTGATAGACGGTGTTTCTTTAAAGGTAAGACGTGCTAAATAAACTACCATAACCCAGTGACTGATCTACGACGGTAGGGCTAAACACCACAATTGGCTTACAACTATATAAGCTAGGCTACATTATTTATCGGCGCAGGTTTTATATTGACATATGGGCCGTGGGCCGTTTGCAAACGGGCGCACCGATAACAAATTGTCATATAGGACTGCGCCGTTTAAAACATGCGTGTCGATCACAAATTGGTATATGGATTCGAGATTTTTGAATGGTGGTTAGCCTTTAGGGCTTCACAGTAGGCCCCTATTGGACAAGTTTAGAGTGATGGCATCATGGCTTGGGCAGTATGATACTGTATTTAATGTAAGTTGTTCAATAAAACTTATTTTGTATCTTTTCTGCCCCTTGAAATCATGCTTTGATCACGGAGCTACGGCTACGACTACGGCTACGGCTGCGCCGGGTGCTACTGCTACTACTGCTGCGACTGCTGCTACTGCTAGGCCTACTATGATTTTTAATATATGTAACTACACCCATTACTGTATGATACTAGCTATATATAAGCTACTATAAATATGTTGCACACTTAACAGCTCCATTGCCATAATAACAATAATAGTACTATACACTGTTACCTCAAGCTATTGGTAACTAGAGAATAAAGTGAACTTGGACTTGAACGTGAAACGAAGCCACGCCTCTCGTCTTTAGATTGAGAGTACATCCTTTGATATTAGGAAAAGCGAGAGAAAATAACGCGAGTATTAAAAGTGGAAGTATCAACCTCAAATGAGCTCCTGCCAATAATCAATTTGCCTTGTCTGTATCACGCATCTGTTGTCCTATGGTTATCTTATATAGGGCGGCCTAAATATATAAAAAGCGGGTCAAGACGTTTGTTTAAGCCAACTATTTCTTCATATATTGTTTGAACTGTTTCCGAGGCGGATCGTTCTTTCATGTGTAGGCGACCTACTCGTCACTACGGATGAATCCAATCTATCGATCAATCATGTAACTCCAATTACGTCAGTAATGACGTAATTAAGTCCCACATAAATGTTTAATAATCCATCAATTTGCACGAATTGTATGTCTTTATTATTTAATAAACATTCTGTTGAATATTTTGATACTAATTTAACTGGGCGCTGTTACTGTCACGCAGTAACAACATCCAGTCAAATTAGCTTCAAAATATTCAACACTTTACCTGTATAGTTTTCTGGAAATTGAGATTCTGGGAGTGCAGTTGTCGATCGATTCCTACACGGGAACTTAGAGAGAGATGGGCGTGGCATAGCTAAAACAGTATTCCTCCATTGCAGTGCATTTCTCTCGAGCACTCTTTATTGCAGACCAAGCATTTTGACAAAGCAATGCAGCAGGGACGGATCCAGGTGGGGGTATGTGAGCACCACAACCACCACCCACGCCGTGGGAAGGGGTGCCATGCCCCCCCCCCCCCTCCTGGCGTGCCATTTCTCCTCCCATCACATTTCAACTGTTGCACTAGTAGGCCTATCATCGCATTTACCACCCACGTACGGTACCTGTTGATTACGTAGAATTCTTATACATAGAAAGAGCATCAATTGGCTAATCTGTTTGATACACTAGATTGAATTCACCGTCCGCCATATTGGTGCTCCCACTCAGGCTGACAGCTAATGATAAACAGTAATAAAACTAAGCATACTAATCAGGCTGCAAAAGCTATATCTGCCGTATCAATGAGAACATGTCATCAAATCCAATAAGTAAATACATACATGTCACTTAGCATTTTATCTGCAAGTATGTGTCTTAAGATTGAGTAAATGATAGAAATTTGTCACAACCATAAAACTGTTATAAACAGAACACTGATGTATCAAGAAGGCTGTCATGCCCATAATACTGTTGAAAACAAAAACTGTCACATATCGAAATTGTTGCGCCACATTAAACAGTGGCTATCCAGCCGATAGCTTTAGTGTCAATAAACCGCTTTCTAAATTAGCGTATTAAGATATCCCATTCAAAAAATTCTTACAACCAGAAATCTGTTGCATTCACAACGTTGTTACATTCAAAGGTGTTGCGAAAACAAAGCTTCTGAACTCAAACATGTTGTAAATAGAATGCTCCTACAGACGGAATGCTGTTGCATTCACAAAGATGTTGCACATTTTCTGTGAGCAATGACAGGAATAACAGCAACACCAGTAGTAGCAAAGCAAGAACAGTAATACCAATAGTAAAAACAGCAACACTGTAACAGCATACAGTTGAGTGATGCTGAATATGTAAAAGCCATGGACAGTAGCAAATAGAAAATAATTTCTCGTGTAACTTAAAGGATAACTAATCCCATCTCTTGATAGCTATTCAGGTGGTCTAACACGCCGGTCATAAACTATCTAGGTAATTTTAAGCTTTTTATCACGCCGCTAAGGAAAGATATTCAGGATTTACTAGTTAAATGTTGGTAGATTTCTACACCCTATGATGGATGTCATATGTTATGATTTACTTTTCAACCAATCAGAAAAATCCTAGTGTGTCTGCCTCGGTATATACGCTCAGTCATAGAGGCACCAGCTATAGTTTGGCAATGTGGTATAAAAACAATCCTACAGGTAAGTTGTTGAATATTTTGAAACCAATTAAATTGGAAGTTGTTGCTGCCATAGGCAGCAACAACTTCCAGTCAAATTATTTTCAAAATATTCAATGGGATGAACATTACATAATAAAGAATGTGATGCTTTGGAGCTGACATGGCATCACGCACAATAGCTTGAGGAGACACAATGGTGTCGATCACTGTTCAACATTTACTCGATATTACAAAACAAATAATTCCGATACAGATCAGGGAATGTGACAGGATATGAATGATAAGGAATCTATAAACCATGTTCTATCGATGCAATACAACATTTGAGATGAGATTAGCATCGCTTTAATATTGTGTGTTTTGATTATTTCAAGGTAAATTTCATTCTAAAATCCATGACAGGTCGTCTCCAAAAGAACTCAAGAGTACATGCAATTCTGTTTTAAATATTTTTATTGAATGTTGCTGCTGTTGTGGGTAGCAACAACTTTCAGTCAAATTGTTTTCGGAGTTATCATCGTGGTTCTTACTATACCTGGGAGAATTACCACAATAATCCTGCGAGGATCTGTATTGGGCTAATTACATGACATCTGTTGCTGATGTCATTGTCATCGCCGCCATCAACATTGACATTGTCATCAACATTGTCATTGTTGTCGTAATTGTCGTTGTCATAATTAGTGTATAATGAAAGTAATGAAATTATTATTATTATTATTATTTATTATTATTATTATTATTATTATTATTATTATTATTATTATTATTATTATTAAGTGTACCTTAAAAGTTGTTGCTATCCAGAAATAGAAGTTGTTGTTTTTATAACCCTATTGATAAATAAATCTGTTGCAACCAGAATACGATTCCGTCCGTTCTTTTGCAATCAGAAATCTGTTGCAAATAATAAAGCTGTTATAATGCTTATTATGTGGTGCAGCCACAATTTTATTGATGTTCCTAGCGTGCTATGCACGTAGCTGAGGGATGTAGAACAACACTGTGCATATTAAATCGCATCTAATACAGATTATCTACCAGACCTAATTATTAATCCTTTAAAATTGTTTTTGAATGAGGCGATGCAGCCACAGGATTCATAAATAGTTATATGTGTTAATTTGCCAGGGGTAATGCGACATGCATTTCATTCTATATTTCCTGGACACCTATTTTCAGGAGAGCTAAATATAATAAATATCATGTTAATTTTGAAACTATTTTGACATAAACTCTTCCTACCTTTAGTGAAAACAACTTTCAATCAAATTATTTTAAAAATAATTAACACGAATCCCGCTATGACTCAGAAACTGTGTGTATTTGTGCAGAATGAAATGAGTCATTGGCTCACTATCACGCCGCAGAGAGGAAGTGTTGTTTATTGGCAAATTAATAGTAACATGCAGATGTTTGTGTAGTTATTTTAGCAGTTGGCATGCTCTATCTGTCATTGTATCTAATCTACAAAGCATCATTATTCGCTAAAAAGCTTGGTATCTTTCAAAACACACATTCCCACATGGATCATCTGGATTTGATTAAAAAATGGCAAGTAGTTCTTATTGGTTTGAATTAGGGTGGTATCGAGTTTTCCTATTGGCTACGATAGTGAAGCAATTACTTTTTTGGAGCACCAAGACGTCAGCCAGTGAAAGTAAGACTGTGGTAAAATGAGACTTCTAGATAATATATGTAAGATTTCTATGGTTGATTCAAAGATCTTGACCAAGAAGATGCGCGAAGACTGGAATCGTAGCCTAAGCAACAGTTCGCATTAGGTGAAAAGGTCATTATTGTCACTGAGCAGAGGCACGGATAACCGACACTCGAATCTGTTATCTACATACACATATAGCGCTTATGACTAACCTAATTGATTTTAATCTGGATGCGATTGTTTGAACAATGCCAGTCAAATTATGACCAACACTGTTTGCTCTAATAACATATTGCTTCGTTGGCCTTTTGTTTAATAATAATCAGATAAGTACACGCACGCACGTATGCACTCACGCACGCACTCACGCACCCACGTACGCACGCACGCATGCACGCATCACGTACGCAACTTCTCTTTGGGATGTATTACTGGAAATTTTCATGCTCCTTAAAATAGGCTTATATTGTCTGTATATTACCAATACAATTTTAAGATTAAGCCAATTTTGCAAGAGTTTTCTTTCCATCATCCAGCCGTAACAGTCACCTGGGCATAATCATGATGTTACTAGGGACGTCACATTCGTAATGACGTCTAGCTCAGTAATGACAATAGAAAATTGTGTAGGGAGCAGTCCAATGTGAATTGTGTATCTTTAGCGACTTCTATTTTATAAAGATTCTGTTGAACATTTTGAAATCAATTTGACAGGGAGCTGATGAAGCAAAAGGAGCAACAACCCCACCCCGCCCTCGTTACGCTACATGAATATTATCCCTAGCAAATTATACATGTGAAGTTTCAGCGATATTGGATACGAATTGGAAATGTATGTGCAATTAAATGAACCCAATCTCAACTGCTACTACAACAACAAACAACTGCTACTACTTCGACTGTTGTTGCTGCTGCTGCTGCTGCTGCTGCTGCTGCTTCTGCTTGTGCTGCTGCTGCTGTTATTGCTAATGCTGCTGCAGCTGCTCCTACTGCTACCAATGCTACTGCTACTGCTACTGCTACTGCTACTACTACAACAACAACAACAACAACAACAACAACTGCTGCTGCTACTACTACTACTACTACTACTACTACTACTACTACTACTACTACTACTACTACTACTACTACTACTACTACTACTACTACTACTACTACTACTACTACTACTACTACTACTATTACACAGCAATTACAACCACAATAACAACATCACCATGACCACAACCACCACCACCACCACCAACAACAACAGCAACAGCAACAACAACAACAACAACAACAACAACAACAACAACAACAACAACAACAACAACAACTGCAGCAGCAACAACATGTGCAAGCTTGAGAGATACGTTGCTTCATTCCTGGTGCAAAAATTCGTTCTCATTTTTTTGCATAGGTATCTATCTCTGGCTTATCTTTAACTCTTTTTTTTGTCCAAATACAGGCAGTCAGCCAGTGACTAGCAAGAAATGTCCTAATGACCTAATCACACTAGTGCAAGGCCCGTAGTTGGAAAAATAAAAAAACCCGATTGAAGAGTCATTATTAGAAACAACACAATTCGTGATTAGCCTGCTATCTACGGATTGAAATAGTGGTGGGTGTCATTGCTCTTAAGATATCGAGTGCAGTGAAAATGGTTTTTGTTATCACGTTTTTTGCATTAGGCCCACGCGTGAGACAAATCTTCTATATTAGAAGAGGTTTAAAGGTCGCGATTCGGTGGACACCCATATTTCTTGATGAATATGGCGAAAATGATGGGATTTATTGGAGTCGGTAAAATTGGCCGAGTTCTTGTGAATTCCTTTGTCAGTAGAGGTAAGCCAATTGGCAATACTAGTACCGTGTACACACGCACGCACGCACGCACTCACACACACGCTACTAGTGCTGCTACTACTACTACTACTACTACTACTACTACTACTACTACTACTACTACTACTACTACTACTACTACTACTACTACTACTACTACTACTACTACTACTACTACTACTACTACTACTACTACTACTACTACCACCACTACTACTACTACTACTACTACTACTACTACTACTACTACTACTACTGCTGCTGCTGCTGCTGCTGCTGCTGCTGCTGCTGCTGCTGCTGCTGCATATTGTTGTTGCTGCTGCTGCTATTCAGTATTTGATGCCAACGTGAATTAACCAATTTTGAAAAAAATGCAAGAATTTCAGCGAAATACTAGAACAGTTGATTGACAAATATAACTGCTAATATGCATTTAAAATCTTTTCGGTTTTGTTGCAAAAACCTAACCCAAGGCCGTATGGGTTATGCGAGCCTCAGCTCAGCACACGCTCGGGTGATTGGCGGCAGCCAGATTTTTCAATGCGTCGCCCTGCGCATTCAGGCGTGATTCTTTTTCGACCTCTCCCATTTTTGTGAAGGTTTTCTGCCCTGCTCAAGTTGGTCTTGGAGTATGTGCGGAACTCTCAGGCATTCCGGCTGTACAGACATGTGTGGATAGACGGATGCTCCCTCAGTGCCTCTCAGAAAGTCTTCTTAATATGTTCTACCTCTGGCCTCTACTCTTCCAACAATTACAATTTTATTCCAGTGATTAACTACTTGACTACTGTCTTACAATCTATCTTTCCTACCCAACGATTCCTCTGGTATGCTATGTATTGGCTATTCAGTGCATATTCATTTTTAGAGTCCAGTCGCTCCTCTTTCGCTCCTCTTTCGAGTTATTTCTTTCAAGGACTGTTATTTATCTCTCGCACAAAAAATAAGTCCCAACTTTTTGTATACATGGTCTAGTTCTACTGCATCACAACATTGCAATGGACATTTCCATTTTTAGCTGCGCCCCGCCCATCTCTAGCTAAGCTCCGCCCACACCACGATCGTGTAGGATCGATCGATCTCTGAACTCCCTGACTATCAATTTCCAGAAAATTATACAGGTGAGCTGTTGAATATTTCGAAACTAATTTGTCTGGGTACTGTTTCTGCTGTACGCCCTGGTCCGTTTGATATTCTCACCCTGCGGGACCGCATGTGCATGGTGCGTTGGGGCGAGGCTGCTGGTTAGCTGCAGATCTCAGGGTTGCAGATCTAGTGTTGCATGTCTCCGGATTATACAAAGACCGGTGGAATGTTCATGTTCCAGTGGGGCGTGCGCCCGTCATCACGGAAGTTGAACCACACCATATCGTCCCGGCTGTTTGTGTCACCAGTATGCTGGTCCATTTTCTCAATTAGAGGTGAGATATTATAAAGTACATAACTAATTAATATTATACAACCAAACAATGGCACTCGTTTGCTGCTATGAGAGAGAATTAAGTACATAGGACTAAGTTGGTGATTCGTCTAACATGGTCCTTGCCAGAGGTACCTCACCGATCTCTGATCGGTATAATCCTTGAGGTATCCCTGCAAGGGAGGGTCCTAACACGGCTACTTAGCAAGTTTAATAAAACCTATAATAACCCCAAGCACAAATATTATTTCTTTGCGAAAGGAAAGTGCCTCGCGCGGGCCTCTATCACAGGGAAATGCCTACAATGCAGTTCTAAGCGGAAGAAGAGAGATGGTAAAAAGATCCACTTTCTTATTCAAACTATGCTATGGTGTGTAAAATGAGTCAACCTAGTGAAATTATAAGTCATAGTGATGCATGCTGTTTTATGTGACGATGAGGTGGATGATTTCCGCAGAATTCAACACCGTCACCTTATGTAAGTTAAAGGATACTGTATTGGTAGTTGCCGCTTTATTTATGCGGTCCTTCTGCTAGATTCTATCCTAACATTTAGCTTTTAGGTCCAAATCAAGTTTACGCCGCAAGTGATTTGTGTATTCTACCTATCTTTAACATATAAGCCTGACTGGCGAGAATGCTCGGTGTCTGTATGGTCACCCTCACGGAGCATCCCCCTCAGAGAGACAGCGTGTGGACATGTCACATGGTGGCAGCTTCATAATCATATATAACGATCCTGTCACCACCGCAAGTCACATTACATAAGCATTAAAAGCACATTAAGAGACTGATATCCAACTATGGCGACCTTCCCATGGGGACGTGGTGGGGTCTAAGACTGCACCCAGTCACCTGTAGAGTTAGGTGGAGATCTGTGTCCTGTCAGTCACCTAGCGCATCGGGGCGGATCATGTGAGATCCGCACCCTGGGACTAACATTTACCTGTTTTTAGGGTTATGTAGATAGATTGCCCAGAGATGCACTGCAGGGAAGTAAATATAATATAATGTGCTTGCAGTGCTTCCTACTATGGCATGGTTATCTAAGCTAACAAGTATCCGCAGATACAGAGGGGATGTTTGCGGTCAACGACACTTTGATTCCAGCTCAGCTCTAACTAACGTGGCGGAGGGAGTCCGGACAGTTATTAGGCCCTAAGGCTAGAGGAGCGTAGACAGAGACAATTACTCATGTATTAAAAAGAATTTAGGAGGCCCTATGGTATATGGCCAATTTATACAACCTTGCCGGTGTGTGGTGTTACATATCTGCTACTCCTGGAAAAGAGACTTACACAAGAGTAGAGTAATCGTCCCTTACTACTTATAAACCTATCCTATCGAGCTAAAATATCCAGGTTTAGTCGGCCGCATGTCAGGTTTCACGCAGTGAGAATATGAACGGTGACCTCAGTGAAAAATTGATGCTGTTGGGGAACAAGATGGTGCGGTTGTTGTTGTTGTATAGTGTAGCCTAGTGAACTGCGGTCCTCGTATTTTATATAAAATAAGCAAAACATATAACTAGGATGGCTACTGCCATGTAACTAACTATTACAGTTCAGTTAAAATGTGAGGACACACTACGTTGATGGTGCCTGTTAGTCATCCACACAAAATAAGAATAAATATATACAGTAAAGAGATAAAAACTATAAAATTGTGGTCTTAGACGACTGCGCGGTACGTGTTAGTTTATCAGTACCTAATATAAACATATTAATATGATAATACAATGACGGAGTACTTATTAGTCATCGGTACTGGAAAGGTTCTAAAGTCACTGTGGTTAAAGCATCACATATCCGAGGCGCGAGATGGCACGATGCTGAAGTTAGCTGCTAGGAGTATATCTGCAGGCGCACTGTCTGATGTGGCTCACTCTTAAGAACGTTGAAGAAGAACTGTTGTGGATGTGGATGGCTAGTAGATAGTCCCGTTTATTCACATATTAGTAATTTAAATGGTGGTTGGAAAGTTCCGTACTGGTGCAGATTTTTGTAACTGCCCTGTAGTTATGAAGGGCTACAGTTGAAAGTTATTTGATGCAAATGCATCCTGGCAGATGACAAGACATGATGCACTGCATAGCTCGTGCAGTGCATCAGGTAATGTCCCAATTAGACTGCGGTCGAAATGTTCAATACTGAGCACGACACATTGAAGATTTCTGATCTTCGGGGTTCGAATCTTCTTACTAAGTTGGTAGTCCCGCTTCGTCACCGATAGCTGGATGGAGTTGCTGCGACAACTGGTATCAGTGGCGGAGAAGGAGAATGGCAGTCTGGCTCGCCTCGTCTGACTGATGGTAGGTGACGATATGGGCCTTATCTGATGATATATCTTCCAAGTAAGGAGTGAAGGTTTCCTTCAACTCAAGACTAGATTACTACTGACAAACTGATTGAACGACTGACTTGCATATACGTAAGTTAAATTGATTTTATTAAAAACTGAACTTATTAACAATTTACAAACTTTTGCTAAAGAGCAAACTCGCTCACAATCAGACTAGTACAAAACGTGTACGAAACTAACAAGTAGCCTAAACTAACTCGAAGTCTGACCAGAGCTCTGCAAAACTGAACATCAGCGAAACGTTCAGTGATTCACGATGGTGAGTTGAATAATCTCTAAGGCTGAAATCTCGCCTTATATACAAATCGATTCTCTGATAATCAAGTTCTATATCTATACTAATATTTAGATCCTTCTCGAATCTGTTTGAATAACTCTTCTAGGTACGTCATAAGCATGCTTTGATTGGACTGCACAATCGGTTCGCCAATCAACCCCTGCGTATCCCTTCCTAGAATCTATGATCTAATAAATGTTGATCCTTTCAACCAATCAACGATCCCTTCCATCCTTTGCCTGGCACACAAACCTATTCTACATTAGTCTTTACTACAGAGTTTGACTGACGCTGGTTGGTTATGACGTCATCCTAACCAATCATACTCTGTCCTATTCTTCCAGGGAGATGGTGCCTCACATAGACAAAGCGGTGGGTACCGGTTCTGATTTGATGTGATGTGTCAGCTAACTAACAACATTATGGAATGTGTTGTTGTTGCATGCCATTGTATGAGTGACATATAGTTGATATACAAATTTCAATTATGTTATTCATTCCTACAGGACGCTACACTGTCCATGTCCTGTCCATTGCCTATTGATGGATAAGCCCCTAGGATGTTAGGTGGAATAGGCACTTGAGCTGTATGATCTCATTGCCAGGTGGTGTTGTTCCACTCTCATGTGAGAACCTAGATCATCTACGTCATCAACTAAGTCCGTTTGTCACGTTCAGTTTCACTCATCCCAACACTGATTACTATGCATTGATTATTTTCTAAACTATCGTTCCCAACAACTGCTGAATATTATAAAAGTGTGTGCCGACTGAACAGTAACCACTTTCATTCAAACTATTTCCAAATACACATCAACTCAGAACCATAGACTCTTTTCCAATCAATTCACTTATTTCAAATATCATTCTACAACTTTGTCCATCTAGTTTCATCGTGCTATATCTAGCATCCCAGCCATTTATCAGAAATGTGGATGGCCATTTATAAACAATATCACCATCTACTAGGAATACATAAATCATTAAAATAATATGTCATCTGGACCTTTAGCTCACTTGGTATTTTTAATCTTTGGGACTTACTCGAAAATATAAGAGGTCCGACGGGGTCATGGATGGGGTCATGACTCCCACAAGACAATCCCATACTTACACATGCCCACCAACCAAAGTTAATTAACCGTCTCTTAAGGCCTTAAGAAAGCGTTAACTAACTCGTTGTACACTACCTACAACCAAAACCACACTATACCAGGGCCATCCAGATCAAAATAAAAGCTAAAATAAACAGTAAATAATACTATAGTAAATCATCAAAACAGTCATTACAGCAAATAGAATAAAACAGTAATACGACTAAATAATACGACAATTAATACAATAATCAATATAAACAATCGAAACAAACAGTACAATCATCAATTCGAATAGAATGAAAACAGTTAAATAAAACAGTCAATGAAGTAAACAAAGTCTATATATCTTCATACTCCACTGACGATATGTTGGTACAGGTACCGGAAGTGGTAACTGCATGGATGTCCACACCTACCCAGCCATCTGCCGTGGGGTCCATAATCCTATGGTTCACGTTAGGTAGCGAACCCCCGTTAGGCACGTTTGTCGGACCATACAGCGCTGCAGGTCGCTGCGACCGACGAGACTGAGCAGATCCAGACATAGGAATCCTTGCCGCACGTGGCTTTCGTGTAAAGCACATCCACATGCAGTGCAGGATCCCACACTTATATAAAATAAATAATATAACGATAATTGCGACGACAGAAGACGTCGAATATGAAAACAAAGACCGTACATTGATGCTATCGACCATCGCTGGGTCGACTTCTGATAGTGGTGCTAAGGGCACATATTTTGTTTTCCGTAAATGGTCCCATTTATCGACCTTAAGATGGTTCACAATCAAGGATTGGTTTAACACACCGGCCACATCCAGTCTCGGGACATCTACCACTAGACTGATCCGACTATAAGACCTCCTTTATATCTGTATAGGTTCGAATCGCAACCCTTTCCACTATAATCACATTCGTTCGACATCAATGCATACAATCCATTAGATACATCACATCGGTCCGTCAATCGTCCTCCACAGTGTACCTCTATCTTTTCACCGAATGTTTGCAACACAACTCAAATTTCCTTATGGGCAAATAATTTACTAGAAGTTTCATTAGCTTCTGACAGCATTAGTTAACAAACTAACCATACACGGTACATGAGTCTTGTCAACCCTTAACTATCCGTGGCACACGTGCGGTCCAATGCCTCGACATTCAGATGGGGTAAAATACCAACCGGTCTTCGTGTCTAATCCAATGCTAGCTCGGGCAACAATAACTTGCATATAATATCCTATCGTAGCCAAAGGTTCGGGCCATGAATGCAATCCATATTCGATATAATTACCACCGTCGATTAATGGCAAAGTTGGGATATAGTGCAACTGTGAATCGTCTTTCCATAATGGAGACACAACAACGTTCCGGTAGTACCACTGGTAGGGACGAATCAATCGGTTTCCTACACTGACTTGTTTACCAACTTCCGCTAAATCAGATGAACTGAAAAGCCCTTCTGTTAATCTCCACAATTCTAGAGACGCTGTCTGTCTATGAAATCGTGCTGCTAGCTTCTGATAACAATATACTACATTTTCGGCCGAATCAACAATGTGACCCAGACGCACCAGTGTATACAGATCCGCTTGGCGTGAAGCCTGTATTCTAAATAGTTTACTCACGTTTTTTGTCAAATCGACCAAACTGTCCGTAATCTCATTAGTCCGGTTTACATTAATATTAATTCCCTCAAAAGCATGTTTCACATGGGATGCTAAATCATTAGAAAAATAGACTAATCGGTTCATGTTTTTCATGGCGGTCTTGACAACATTTTTGATCGTTTCAATATCGCCTGATGTTGCTACTCCGAACAATGACGAAGCTACATCACCAATAAAACTGAACAGTCCTCGTTTTTGTCGACTACTGGCATAATGTAGCATTGTCTGTTGCGTCCTTATGGCAACTCTCTTAATAATATTTATGCGGTGTTGAAGTCCAAAAATATCATTGCTGCTTAATGAAGTCTTACGACCAATTTCTGCAACAAGTAGAAATTTCCTCAATCGGTCAACGAAATTAGCAGGTAGAAACGGATGATCAATTGATACTACCATGGTCCATTCGGCGCGTATTACAGAAATCTTCTGATGGTTGGTTATCATTACGCCATTCTGTCATTTATGGATGCTCGAATTTCTACAAAGTCCGAAAACTACACTAACGAATACTAACGCGACACAAAATCGTAAAGTATACATGATTCGTTTTCGACAAGTGCGATGTTATTACTATCAGCAACTGAGCAGAGATTGAAATCTCCTTGTATTACGCCACCTTATAACAGCTTCAATACGGTTCACAAAGTCAGCATATGCAGACCAGCCAAATGCACCAATCCTAGCACGTTTACTATCTGACCTGAATTCAGGAGCATGACCGCGCTTGCGCAGATTATAGGAGTGCGATGGAAGCACTTTCATTGGTTCATTGACAGGCTCGGGTACATCCTCCGAGGTGTCCATCAGTACATCGTTACCAGGAGCTTCGGATGTATCCATCTGTGACTCATACTTAGGGTCATTACTCATACCTGGCTGATCGACATCCATGTCGGCCACCCCTCCCATCTTACACACCTTTGGTGCTTCTATAGGTGCCGGTCACTTCCTACGAGCTACCTTGCGGGGTGTTAGATCAGACTCGGATACAGGAAAAGGTATGGACTCGGGTACTGGTAGTACTCGTGGATGATGGCTTGCCTTCGTACCTTTCACAGGGTTACGAATATGGCGTGATCTTATTTTGTCCCAGCACATCTCTGAATCGACTACGCATAATTTCGAGATGTTAAGAACACGCACCTTTCCAGACCTTTGATGGCGGACATGAGCCAATGGTCCATTAATCTTAAAGATCTCGTATTCAGGGTCACTGCAAGAGGTCAATTTCATCCTCTCCTCAGCCTTCACAACCACTGAATCACCAACCTTATACTCACCAGCGTTTGCACGCTTATCAATCTGTTCACAGTGTATTTCTCGGGACTTAGCCATTTCTCCTCAAGCGCGCAATAAGGCATTGTTAAGACATGTCAGTCTTTCACATAAATCATGTGCAGCATCGAGTGGAATCGCAAACAGAAGTCTATCACGTCGACCATATGCCAGATAGAATGGCGTATATCCAGTCGTGGAGTGACGAGTGTTGCGGTACACTGTTAAAGCTGCGCCTAGCTCATCCTCCCATGCTCGAGACTCATTGTTTACACCTTTTTGAATTAACTCCTTAAGAGTTCGATTGAAACATTCGGTACGTCCGTTCGTCTGTGGATGATACGGACTCGATCTTCTATGATCGATACCATGTTCCTGGAATCGCTGCTCCAGTGAGTTTGAACAGAATTCTTTACCTTGATTGGTAATAAGAATCTCTGGAACACCATGACGAGATACATACTCATTGAAAAACTTGTCTTCAACATTCTGAGATGTCTTAGCCGCAATTGGGTATGCTACCGCCCATGCAGAACAATGATCAATGACCATCATGATATAATTGTTACCTTTACTCGACTCTAAGAGTGAACCAATCAAATCCATTCCAATTATCTAACCGGGATAATTGGCCATGGACATCTCACTATATTTAGGTCGAGTAGTGACAGGTCGGTTAACCTGGCACGTCGTACACGTCTCTAGCATACGTACCACATCCTTCATCAAGGATTGCCAAACAAAAGAATCTCTTACCATACCGATGGTTTTCTTCAAACCTTGGTGACCGGCTCGTTTATGAGCCTTCCGGAGCACTTTCTCATGGAACATGGTAGATAATAAGATTCTAGGGTACTCAGCGTCTAACGCTGAAGGTGGAATCAAAGAATACAATATACCGTTATTTACCATGTACTCCTCTGGTGTATTCTTAAATAACTCCAGGAATTCCTTGGTCTGTTCTGTACATAGTCCAGCATAAGGTACATCATACACTTCCAAAGGAACGTGAAGTAAGACACCTTCGTCTACTTCCGGTATGACGTAGTCACCCGTATCTAATGTGGCGACTTCCACAGGACGACGTAATCTAGACAACATATCCGCTCGAATATTCTTCGAGCCTTGGATGTATTCTATCTTACATCCGTATTCAGCAATCAGTACTGCCCAGCGCTGCACTTTCATGTTTTTAACCTCCCCCACAAACAAAATCTTTAGGGGTTTGTGGTCGGTATACACGGTAAACTGCGCTCCAAATAGATAAGGTCTAAGCTTCTTTAATGCATAGATCACAGCATAAGCTTCCTTTTCTATTACGGGCCAATTTAACTGACTGTCTTTAAGCGTCAAGCTGACATACTGTATGACACGCTCAATACCTTTACTATCAACCTGTACTAGTATCGCACCTATTGAATAACTAAACGCATCAGTATACGATTTATATGGGGCATTCAAATTTGGCTAAGTGAGTACAGTCTCACTGCACAGCAAGTTCTTTAATTTCTCAAATGCTTGCTGTTCATGTTTACCCCATTCAAATCTCTTATACCTCTTTGTTAGCTCGATCAGAGGTTTAGCAATTTCGGCATAGCCTCTCATACAAGATCGATAATAGCCGGTAGCTCCGAGAAAACTACGAACTTCACCCACATCACCGGCTGGTGACATTTCTCGTATGACCATAACTTTTTGACTCTGAGGAGCTATGCCTTGTGCAGAAATGTGGTACCCTAACAAGTCAACAGACTTACTGGCAAAGTCACATTTCTTCTTCTTCAACTGTAAATTATACTCTTGGATCTTACGCATGACCAGGCATAAGTGATGTGCGTGTTCCATCGGATTTCGTGAATATACGACTATATCGTCGACAAAAACATGCACATATTTTCCAACAAATTCGCGGAAAATGTCGTTCATTGCCCTCTGAAATGAGTTGCAAAAATCAAACGGCATCCGAATCCATTAGAAAAGACCTTCACTGCAAACGAACGCTGTTTTCTCGATGTCTTGGCTAGCCATGGGTACCTGCCAATAGCCAGACTTCAAGTCCGTCGTAGAAAATATCGTTGCGCCTCTCATTGAATCAAAAATATCAGATATATTTGGTAAGGGATAACTGTCCTTACGGCACACTGAATTTAATTTTCTAAAATCTACACAAAATCTAGTATCGCCATCTTTCTTTGGTACTAAGGTGATAGGTGACGCCCAAGGTGATGACGAGGGTCTTATGACGCCAGCTGCTAGCATTTCCTTAACTTGATTCTTAAGCAAGTACTGCTTAGCTAGCGGTAATCAATATGCTTTCTGTCTAATAGGAGGAGGATCTCCTGTCGGAATTGTACATTTTACCATGGGTACACGTCCTAAAGTGTTTGGACGAGCTGTATCGAAATTATTGGCAAAGTCGCTCAGTACTTTGTCAATGACTGCATATCCGGTCGTTTCTTTGCAACTGGCATATACATAGTCATTCTGATTCCTAAACGGTACCTTAAATGGATATCCTTGTCCAAACCATACTACTTCTTTGGTCTTGTAATCTATCTTTGTATTTCCCATATACAAAGCATCTGCACCGATTAAACATTCATGCCTCATGCTTCCCACAATCATACTTGGAATAGGTCGGGTGTTCTTGAATTTAATTTGGGTCTCCCCCAAAACATTTATCGGTGAACCATTAATGGCTAACAAAGTTTCAGCCCTTTTCAATGGACGAGCATTCAAGATGCTCCTACATATATCCTTCCTGACAACGGAAGTACTTGCACCAGTATCAACTAAAGCATCAACGTACTCACCCCTGTCCATTAGACTGCTCGTTTCCATTTCGAGCCGGATAAGGAACTTTCAGTCGTCACTGGTTCCCTCCGAACTCATTTAACGGGCTTCTTCGTCCACTCACAGCTTCGGCATATGATCGTCGCCGACCTTCACCAGACGAGGCTCCTCCGTGACCATATGAATAACGGCCATACTCGTCGGTGTGCGAATCAGTTCACACTAATCCATCATGGTCTTCGTATTCCCTGTCACAGTTCATTTGATTAGCGATATCACGGCGCGTATTCCTAGAGTATGCACGCGCAGTAGTTTCATGTCCCGAATACGAATCACGATCACTGAAATTAGAATGGTTATCGATTTGGTCAATCTGCATAGGTATCTCCTCTCGGTCCGGCTGACGCAGACGTTTCATTGCACATCGCTGTGATGGTCTCTGCTGGTTCATAGGACAGTCATTCTGGTAATGACCAGTCCTGTTGCAACGGAAGCAGGTTATTGGACCCTTTGGTTGAGACGGTGTTGTTGGCGCCGTAAAACAATCCTGTGCTAAATGTCCCAATTTGCCACAGTTAAAACATGTCATCGGTGGACGCTGTGGTCTTGGCATACGTGATGTGCGAGGTGCTGCACGTGCAGGTTGCACCGCTTGCGGGCAATCACGTTTGTAGTCACCTTGTCGGCCAGAGTTGAAGCCGGTAACTTCTCGTTTCTTAGGGACCGCTTTCGGTGTTGTCCTAACTTTTTGCTGCTGTCGCGGTTTAGGTGGTGTTTGTCGTGATGATGGTCGAACTGCTGGTCCATTCTGCAAGTCCTCTATCACACTGCACAGCTTTTCAATTAACCGGGTTTGCTGGGCAGTCTGTCGTCTTATGCTGCCGATCACCTCCCAAATCCCTTTTCCCTCTTCTTTGTCGATTAAATCGACCTCCATTTCTTGCTCACGACGAGGTGAGATGTTCATGGCTTGGAGAAGGTCATTACACCCCTCCTCATCCTCCGGCATCTCCATAGCCGCCGTCAGAGTCTTAATCTTCTTTCTTGCTATCCTTTGGCCCATTCCTTGATCCTTCAGAGCATGGATATCGGACGATAAGATTACACATTGGCTGTCCAGATTCTGATTCGGATAAACCCGAGCAGACAGTTCCTTATATCTTCTGTTGAAGGATATAATAGTTTCATTGCTGTGCTGTCTCACAGCCTTGAGGTCGTACTTTACACGCTCGGTCTCGTTTGCCGAGACAAAGTTGAGCATAACAAAGGCTCTTAATTCTTCGAAGGTGACTTCATTACGCACTTTCCCAAGTACGTACTGATCAATAGCTTTGGACAACTGCGCACGTGACGCCCTCATCATGATATAGACAGGCGTGCCATCCAGGTTACCCTCGGTTTCTTCCCAGACCCTCCTAGTCTCGTCGAAGAACTGCCATACTTCTTCAGGTAGAAGACCGTCGCACGGCTTAATTCTCTGGGTGAGTTCCCTCACCTCCTGACGGTACACACGATTCTGCTCCCGTCGGTCCTCTTCTTGTGTAATGGTGCAGGCCATAGAAGTGCCCAAAGTCTGCATTGCCTCGACAGTTTCCTGCCGGAGCTCATGTTGGTAAATGGTCGAAAGTGGAGCTTCCCGTCTTGGTTGCGCCGGTGTAGACAGAGTAGGATCAACCTCACGACGATCCGCCATCTCACTCACACGGACATATTGACAATAATATGAATTCACTGATAATACAGCTGAACGACCACACGTTTCAGCCTAGGTAGTTCGTCGCACCTAATGTCTGTAATAATTTTAACAATTGTGTTTTCTTGGTACTCCCTATGCTGTACCACTTTAGGGTGTTCAGAAAGTTTAACTAATTCGATAAATTGACTGACACGATCATTAATGTCACTAAGAACTGATATGACTGGCCTTGTTGGCGGATTAGACATAATTGAAAGTACTTACATTTTTACACAGATCTGAACTCCTGTTCGAAAATTGATGCTGAATAATTTACACTCACGAATTTTACAGTAACGATGTCGAATCCTAGTCTATCCTGGCAGGTGAAGCCAATGAAGATTTCTGATCTTCGTGGTTCGAATCTTCTTACTAAGTTGGTAGTCCCGCTTTGTCACCGGTAGCTGGATGGAGTTGCTGCGGCAATGGCTATCGGTGGCGGAGAAGGAGAATGGCAGTCTGGCTCGCCTCGTCTGACTGATGGTAGGTGACGATATTTATTGAAGACTGCTGGGACTTATCTGATGATATATCTTCCAAGTAAGGAGTGAAGGTTTCCTTCAACTCAAGACTAGATTACTACTGACAAACTGACTGAACGACTGACTTACATATACGTAAGTTAGATTGATTTGATTAAAAACTGAACTTATTAACAATATACAAACTTTGGTTAAAGAGCAAAATCGCTCACAATCAGACTAGTACAAAACGTGTACGAAACTAACAAGTAGCCTAAACTAACTCGATGTCTGACCAGAGCTCTGCAAAACTGAACATCAGCGAGACGTTCAGTGATTCACGATGGTGTGTTGAATAATCTCTAAGGCTGAAATCTCGCCTTATATACAAATCGATTCTCTGATAATCAAGTTCTATATCTATACTAATATTTAGATCCTTCTCGAATCTGTTTGAATAACTCTTCTAGGTACGTCATAAGCATGCTTTGATTGGACTGCACAATCGGTTCGCCAATCAACCCCTGCTTATCCCTTCATAGAATCTATGATCTAATAAATGTTGATCCTTTCAACCAATCAACGATCCCTTCCATCCTTTGCCTGGCACACACACCTATTCTACATTACTCTTAACTACAGAGTTTGACTGACGCTGGTTGGTTATGACGTCATCCTAACCAATCATACTCTGTCCTATTCTTCCAGGGAGATAGCGCCTCACATAGACAAAGCGGTGGGTTCCGGTTCTGATTTGATGTGATCTGTCAGCTAACTAACAACATTATGGAATGTGTTGTTGTTGCATCCCATTGTATGAGTGACATATAGTTGATATACAAATTTCAATTATGTTATTCATTCCTACAGGATGCTACAATGTCCATGTCCTGTCCATTGCCTATTGATGGATAAGCCCCTAGGATGCTAGGGTGAATAGGCACATGAGCTGTATGATCTCATTGCCAGGTGGTGTGGTTCCATTCTCATGTGAGAACCTAGATAGTCTACGTCATCAACTAAGTCCGTTTGTCACGTTCAGTTTCACTCATCCCATCACTGATTACTATACATTGATTATTTTCTAAACTATCGTTCCCACCAACTGCTGAATATTATAAAAGTGTGTGCCGACTGAACAGTAACCACTTTCATTCAAACTATTTCCAAATACACATCAACTCAGAACCATAGACTCTTTTCCAATCAATTCACTTATTTCAAATATCATTCTACAACTTTGTCCATCTAGTTTCATCGTGCTATATCTAGCACCCCAGCCATGTATCAGAAATGTAGATGGCCATTTATAGACAATATCACCCTCTACTAGGAATACATATATCATTAAAATAATATGTCATCTGGACCTTTAGCTCACCTGGTATTTTCAAAACATAATTTCTTTGGGACTTACTCGAAATATAAGACGTCCGACGGGGTCATGACTCCCACAAGACAATCCCATACTTACAACATGTGCGGAATTTGAGTCACCACTCTTTAACGTGGCTCGGTAGATCTGGCAAGTTATCCATCGAAAACAACGCTCGTCCTACATACTTGACAAGATCTTACATCGGGGTCAAAGGCCCATCCGCAAAAAGGTCCCTCTGCAGTGTTTGTAGTGGGGGTACCTTACTATAATTTAGTTCTTGCCCCTGGATGATATTTTTTCCGAGAGCTTCCAAAAACTAGGGGCAAATGCAGAAGCTGTGTTCCAGAGACGATGCTGAAATCCGAATGACACTGTTGTTGGCTATTAGGTGCCTGATCTACAGTAAGCAGTTGCCCCATGACTTGGTCTGCGCTGGCTAAACACAACCTTTCACCTTCTCTCTGCTCTGCTTTGGATTCTGATCTTTCTGCTCATTTTATACTACTCGTGACGTCATAGCTGGAGCACCACAACCAATCAGTACGCGAGTACTGAGACAAGAAAGCGATCGCGTGATACGCCATCAGTCCCCCTCCCATTCACTAAGTACATGCACGTGCCTATGGATTTTAGAGCAATATTTTGAACAGAATCAGACATGAATAACTCAGCCATTTCTGTACCGATCTTAAAATAGTAAAAAGATATGGAGTCCTCGCTTTATTCTAGTAATGATCAATACCGAGAACGACGAGGAGAGTACATTTTAAAGGAATTATGAGTACCGACTCGGTATACAATAAGATGCCATTCTTTCCAACACTAATGCACAATGGTAGGCAATCTCTGACGCCTGCGCATGCGTGCTAGGCGATCTCACGGACTTTGTCGTTTTGAGAGCCTCACTTATATGGCATTATGCACGTGTACTATCCTACCCAGGGTATGGGTGTGTGTGGGTGGGGGTGTGTGTGGTGGGCGTGCTTGGAACATACCCAGTCCAGCCCTTCCGTATCCCAACGAGCTGGGATGGTTCATACCTGACCGGTCGATCCGCGCTACACTGCCTATGGCAGCAACAGCGCCTAGTCTAATTAGTTTCAAAATATTCAACAGCATGTTTATTAAATATTAGAGACATACAATTTGTACAACGTGTCGGACTATTAAGAGTTAAAGGTATAGAATCATGTATGTAATGATTATGATGTCATCCACTCATCCTACACGCCGCCTACCGGATTATTACGTCATATGACGTCATTACTCTGGAACGGTCCATTATTTGCTCTTCGCTCATGGCCACAACATGCATGTATATGTTGTAGTGTGGTAGACCTTCCTTTAATGAACCCAAATTTTTTGGTATTGAATATGTTGCTTTCTTTCATGTGCTTGACTATCTTGTCTCGAATTAGTTTTTCCATATTATTGCATATTATACTTGTTATGCTTATTGGCCTGTAATTGTCAGGTGCCTCTTTTCTCCCTTTTTAAAGGAAAGGACCAAGGAACTAACAAATGCTCTTTTGAATGATAGATGCAGATAATGATCAACCTATAGCCACAAGTGAAAAACAGAAATAAATCACAATAATATAATAAAAGCTAATACCATTTATGTCACTCTGGCTGGAACCAATTAGTGACACATGTGGTGGGATGCACTCTGGTCTACGTCGAGCGAATAAATAATAACCGTTACAGCCGGTTATATAATCTCAGTTATATTCACGTTAAACTGATTAGCCACTACTTCCTGCAGGTAAAATACTGTTTACCGTCCAATCTAAAAACAATTTGACTGAAAGCCACTGCTTCCAAGACAGGATCTGCATTCAGTTACACGAATTTCAAAATATTCAGTAGGCATCCTGTTGCAACCATGGAAACCAGCAGTGTTTTTTTAAATCATTTTGACCGAAACTCATTTGCTCCTGCAGAAACAGTGACTTTCAAATATAATGTTTTCAAAGGAATCAATAGTGAATTAACAGTAGCGACTTAATCGCTCTACATCGGCGCCTATAGAGAATAGTATTCATACTGCTTACAAAACTATATTCAGGTTTGCTTTTGCTATATTCGAGTATGCGGTATACCTGCATACACAGTTGATACGTGGCAGAGTGCAAAGTACTGGCCACGTCACTCATTGGTTCCTAGTTAAATGCTCCTAGATTTAGTAAATGCTTTTTTCCAAATAATCCCATTTCATTTCCATTTTTACCGATGCTAGTTTATTTAATATTGTATAAAATTACCAATAAACATCATTTGTTATTTTCCTTTTCCCTTCCTTTAAAGATTGGTGAGCTCCCTAAACTTGGTACCCCCCCCCCTGTGGTGAAAGATGTATTGAATATCAAAGTAAGAGGTATGTAGACCACTTCCTTGAGCTAATATATTAGTCGAGGATGGACTTTGTCAGGCCCCAGTGACTTGGAGATATTGATAGATTCTATAAGTTCAATATTTTACTGAAAGTCTAATTCAGTATCATTTGAATTATTGATGTAATTTCGTTTATCAAGAGATGGGCGGTAAAGACATTGCTGTATACTTTTCCTAATGCTTCTGCTTTATCCGCATCGTTTTGCATTTTCTGCATGGAGCCATCTACTTCGACTTACAATTTGACACTCATGTGCTGATCTTTCTCTGTCAATTTACATGAAACCAGAATTTTTTGGGATTAGATTTTACACTCTTGGTAATATCTTTTGCTTTATCACGCTTTGCATATCTTGTTATTGTATAGTTTATTCCGGAGACGGGCATACACAACTCTATCTATATCCTTCCGGATTTTCATACATTTTGTCCAACTTTTGTTTTTGTTCTTTATTACTTTTAGAATTCTGATTGTGGTTGGTGCTATTTTTTTGTCCATGGTTTTGTTAAAATTGTACCTTGGGATGTCCTTGTCTTCTGCGTGCTGTAATCTTTTGCAGCATATGGAGAACATGTCTTCTACTTCCTTATGCTTGAGTAATTTTTCCCAGTTGATATTTAGCTCATTTCTCATTTTCTCATAGTCTCCTTTATCATAGTTTACATTCTCATTGTCACACGTCTCATATTTTTCTATACATTGGAGATTGCGTGTAAGGACTGCATGGCCACTCTTTTCTACTCAATGCCAGACACAGGATTATCATCACTATATAAAATTAATTTTAAGATACTGTGATTATTCTTTCCTCTTGGCCGGGTGGGTTTGTTAATTTTCTGGATGAGAACGCATTCTCTGAGGCATTCTAATAATTCTTCACAACCTTCAACTCCAACCCATGAATCCCATTAAATATTTGAAAGTTAAAATCGCCACATATCAATAAATACTTCTTTGTGTTACTAGTAACACTATACAAGAGACTGCTAATTAGTTTGGTACTGTTAGGCTATAAATTACCCATACTAATAAATTTTCATTGGTGTCTAGATTTATTTTAACAAGACAGATTAGACAGTGTTCCTCAAAGACATCATTTAGCTGGAGTTCATTGGCTCTCAATTCTTGCATGACACATATCATGATGTCCCTACCAGTTTGTTCTGAGATATTATCTGGGAAGATGCCATATTCTGGTATGGACATATCCTCCTTATTAGGTATAAATCTACAATGTTTAGGGAGGACTTTTGTTGCTAAAGTTATATCTGGCTGTTTTTCCATACCATTTCTTCTTGCTTGGAATTCGGTGCGTTTGTTTAACAAGCTTTCAGCATTGGCGTAATTGCATTTCAAACTATTATCAGACTTTTCCCGTATAGAGCAATGATTGATAGGATTTGGGTCATAATGCCAGTCAGTTTGCACAACTATCATTGGTTTAACGGATGGTTGCTAGGTTTTGGATATGTTATTTGAGTTGTACTTAGTTCTTTTGCCTGAGTGGTTGCTACATATTTTTTTGCTTGGGTTGTCTTAGGACTTGGACTGTGTTGAATTTGCATTTGCATTTTAGATAACATGGGAAGAGGCACATCCTGATAGTGAAAAACTCATCTTGATTTATTGTAGTCAAACATTCAACAGATAATGGATTTTATCTTGTGCTTAGTTTTAGTGGTTTGACTGGTACTGTATTGTGAAGATAGTTTCTTAACATATTCTTCTTTTCCCTAGTAATTTTGTGCCAAAAATTCCTGGGATATTGATTTTCTCAGATGAGTACTAGTTCTGGTTGAGTTAGTATTATTTGTGATGCAATTGATAATGTTTTCAAAGACTAATCTTACTCTGTAGTAATTAGGATGGATACAGTCCCTGAAAGGCTCCTCATTCGCTTCACCATTATGATTGACACACAGTTCTGTGTTATTTACTAAGACTGTATTATGTCATATGGCAAGAGATCGGAACATTTCCATGACTTCCATGACTATGCTATTGGAATAGTTATTACTTTGCCGTGGCAGTAAAGATAACACATAGATTTGAATACCCGGTGTTGGTGTTTTGATTTGTTCAATTAGTGCATCATAATCATTGATCATGCCAGACACCTTCCGCTTGTCAATGAAATTCGAGCCTACATGTATGACAATTAAATTGAATGCATCCATTGATAGCAATTAATCTAGTGGATCAGTGACCTCACTAATTCTGGCACAACCATACTATCGAAGAGGGTAGAGCTCCCAACGAGCAAAACGAGCAAACCCTTGTTAGTTGTACTCGTATTTATGTGGGCTAATGGCTTTGTTTTGTAATTTCTGTTTTTGTATGTGTGCCTGGGGGCAGGTCTGTTTTTGGACTGACTGATAATGCTCATGTTATGGCTGTTGCTTGCAGCGACTTGGCTGTAGCTTCTGTTCCAAGGCTTTACTGTTTTAGTATTTAAAGCATGGTTTGTATGCGTCTGAGTAATGTTAGGAAGTTTTTGATATGCCACCCCACCTGGAGGCATCATAGTCGTTATTTGCCTGTTCTGGGTGACAGTACTATTTGGTTTATGCTGAATTATTAAAATCCTGATGAAATCTTAAAAGCCATAAGGACTGGATGACGGGCATGATGTTGTACTAGAACTGCATTAAAACTCTATGTATGATTACTGTATTTCGTGGCTGTAATAACCTCTCCACCAGATAGTCTACAGATAATATATCAAATGAAAAAGGTTGTAGCACATTAGGCAGATAATCTCCATAAGTTGGTGTTTCATGAAAGCTGGTATATTGGTACAGTACATATACAATATAAGGAAAATGGCTTTCAAAGAATAACAGAGCATACAGACATTTAAGCTGTAGGTTTAGAACCTATATTACACTATGAAGCACTACTCTTTTATAATGTATGTATGATTACTGTAGTCTGTGGCTGTAGTAGTAGAACCATCCTACAACTACAAACACTCCTTCTTCACTTTTGACCACTGTATCTTTTCCTCAGCCAAAATCTTTAGCTTCCTCAGATCCAGTCTTGATTTGAGTGTAACGAGTCCTTCTTTCTTGAGGTCCCCTCATAGCATGTTTAACAGATTTTTGCAATGTCGTCCTCTCCTGGCTTTGTATCTGCTGGAACCCAGTAGGGCGGATTCCCGGGCTCTCTGTGCAGGTCTGACTTCTGGCATCCTTAGCACAAGGCTAAACATGGCCCATCTTTGCTTGTCGACTTTTACGGACAATGGCAATGTTTTATACATCTTGTATAGTACACCATTGGAAATTATACTGTCAGTGTCCAGTGATGGTGCAAAGCTGTTTGCGGTGGCAGGCATCAAGTTTGTCTAGAGCTGCCTTTGGAGCTGAGCCGCTGTTACAGTTATACAGCATCAAGGATACGTAGGTTGTGTTGTATAGACGTAGTCTTTTTGTGAAGTGCATCCATAGCTTGCAGAATCACTGGAAAGCTATGTTCCCCATGACGCAACGTGCATCAATGCCAGCAGTACTACAAATCAGTCAGACCAGGATTGTACTTTTCCTCCATGGTTCGCCACCACGAAGTGAATCGTCATTTTCTTTAGTTTCATACTTTGTAGATATGTACATGTGGGTGAACTCCATTTTAGATTCATTCATAGTGATTCTCAATTTTTAGCTTGCTTGCAACTATTGGGAAAAGTTTGTAAAGGGGTTTCTTTTCTTCGTCTATTAATTTACGTCGTCGACATATTCCATCTCTAGCAGCATACCAAGTATGGACACTGGGGCGTTTGGTCTTGGGAAATTTTCCCACACAGATTTGACAGCAGTAGCAAGGTAACAGGTGAAAATCACAGGGGATAGACCATCTCCCTGTGGTGAGCCGATTAATGTTTCAATCTCTAGAGATTTCACTGACTTGACTCATTCTATCAGCTTGGTGTCTGTAAGTAGTAGTCTCAGTAGTCATAGCTCATCTTCATTGCAACTGGCTTGGCGTAGTACATCTATGATCTTTGAGCGCTTACTTGTGTCGAAGGCTCGCAACATGTCAATGCCCATTTTGTGGAAATCCCAGTGTTTGGACATGACTACTGACACAAGCATACGTTGAACCCATACAATGTCTGCGCAGCTGTGTCCACGTTTAAAGAAACTTTGTCATGATCTAGTGAAGACATAGATCTTGTCTCGGAAGTGGAACATAGTAATATTGGATAGGATTCACAGTATGCTGTTGAGGAGCACAATGGTACACAGATTGGCTGGGCCAGGTGGCTTCCTAGGCTTGGGTAGCTTGATACAGTTGATTAGGTGCGTGATCCCTTTTGAAATAATGTCACTTGCATATTTGAATAATTCATTGCTCATGCGACCAGGACCGGATGCACGTCCATTCTTGTTCACTTTGAGTGCCTTCTCAACTTTTGCTGTTTTACTCAGTGTTAGTAAAGAAATGGGGGCTCCTGAGAACACGTTCAAAGGCTCATCATCGTGGTCAGTGAACTGTTCCTTAAACGATTCTCGAATTGCCTCGGCTTTATCCTGGTCAGTCCCGATAAAGTGTCCTTCAGAATTATGTACAGTGAGTGGTGGTGTGTTTTCAGTAACTCCCAGGGCTCGGGCTGCCCAAAACATTTTGTATGTATGTGTGATTACTGTGTTCTGTTGCTGTAGTAGTAGAAACATCCTACAGCTGCAATCAGTCCTTCTTCGCTTTTGCCCACTGTGTCTTGTCCTCAGCCAAAATCCTTAGCTTCCTCAGGTCCATTCTTGACTTGAGTGTACCTAATCCTGCTTTCTTGAGGTCACCTCGTAGCACGCTTATCAGATTTATGGAATGACGTCCTCTCCTCGCTCAGTATTTGCTGGCTCATGGTAGGGCAGATTCCAAGGCTCTCTGTGCTGGTGTGTCTTCTGGCATCCTTAGCACATGGCCAGACATGGACCATCTTTTCTGTCTGACTTTTACAGACAGCGGCGACGTATTACACATCTTGCATAGCGCATCCTTGGAAATTATGCTCTCTGGCCATCGGTGTCCAGCGATGGTGCATAGGTGTTTGCGATGGCAGGCGTCAAGTTTGTCTAGAGCTGCCTTTGGAGCTGCCCATCTGTTACAGTTATACATCATCAAGGATACGCAGGTTGCATTGTATAAACGTAGTCTTTTTACCAAGGGCATCTTTGATCTACGAATCCATAGCTTCAAGAAGGACTGGAAAGCTATGTTCCCCATGATGCAGCATGCAGCAAAGTCAGCAGTACTGCAAAGCAGTGAGCCCAGGATTTTACTTTTCCTCCATGGTTCACCGCCACGGAGTGGATCGTCATTTTCTGTAGTTTCATGCTTTGTAAATAGGTATATGTGTGTGAACTCTGTTTTGGATTCATTCATAAAGAGATTTTCAATTTTTAGTTTGCTTGCAGCTATTGGGAGAAGGTCGTCAAGGGGTTTCTTTTCCTCATTTATAAAGTCCACATCGTCGGCATATACCATCTCTAGCATCATGCCCAGTATTGACACCGGGGGGTTTGGTCTTGTGTAATTTTCCCACACGGATTTCAATGCAGCACCCAGGTAACAGGTGAAGAGCACAGGGGTTGGACCATCTCCCTGTGGGTAGCCGATTTATGTCTTAAACTCTACAGACTTCACTGACTTGACTCGTACTCTCAACTTGGTGTCTGCGAGCAGTAGTCTCACTAGTCGTAGCTCATCTTCATTGCAACTGGCCTGGCGTAGTACATCTAGGATCTTTGAGTGCTTAATTGACTCTAGGCTCATGACATGTCAATGCCCATTTTGTGGAAATCCCAGTGTTTGGACATGGCTACTGACACAAGCTTGCGTTGAGCCCATACAATGTCTGCGCAGCTGCATCCACGTTTGAAGCCACTTTGACATGATCCAGTGAAGTCGTCGATCTTGTCTGGGATGTGGCATAAAGTAACATTGGATAGGATGGGGTGGGCAGGTCGCTTGTTGGGCTTGGGTCGTGAGATAAGGATGCCTTGGCCTACAGCGTCGATGGCAAGGTAGTGCATAAAAGCTGAATTGATTATGTGCGTGATCAGTTTTGAGATAATGTCACTTGCATATTTGAATAGTTCATTGCTCATGTCATCAGGTCCAGATGCACGTCCATTTTTCAGGGCTTTAAGTGCCTTCTCAACCTCTGCTGTATTAATTGGTGTTAGTAATGGCCTGGCGTCTCCTGAGAATGGGTGCAAGGGCTTATCATCGTGGTCAGTGAACTGTTCCTTGAACCATTCTCGAATTGCCCCGGCTTTGCCCTGGTCTGTCCCGATAAAGTGTCCTTCAGAGTTGTGTACAGTTAGTGGTGGTGTGAAGTCAGCAACTCCCAGGGCTTGGGCTGCCCGAAACATTTTGTGGCAGTCATCAATGGCAGTGATTTCATCTGCCCGCGAGTCTCCTTGTTGAATTGCAAGATCTTGTAAGAATTTGCTGATGTGGCGCAGACTCTTGTTGCATCCCCTGTATGGTTTGGTCCAGTCTTCACTTTGGCAACTATGATAGCCAGAAGGCTTTCTACTCTACTGATAGTGTTACTACTACAAGGTCCTCAAAATACTTAGTTCGGTTGTTTTTAGAACTCGTATGGTGTTGGTAGCTGATGATTTCATTCCATATGAATGATTCCATACATTTCAATATTTTATTTAGGGCTTCGTTTGGCTTGGAGCTGATGTCGATGTCAGGCATTTTTGTATGAGATTTGAGTGCCAGTGTCGCTGATGAGCTTCGGTAGGTTGTAGGTGACTCTACCCTCTTGTCGGGTATGGCGTTTATACATGAAGACGGCTCTTTTAACTTTAGACCCTTTTGGGATGATGCAATGGACAATGGGTGTTGTCCATGTTTCCCGGTGACGGCATGGCTGTTTGAAAGCCATATTTGTGGCAAATATTCCATTGGAACAAAGGAATGCCACCAGTGCTTCTACATTGCTGTTGCGCCTGTCCCATACATATGCCTAGTCCTGAATTTTTCTCTGAATTGCCAAGTTTACCCGACTTGGAGTTGACATCTCCACAGATGCACAATTGCCATATGGCTGGGATTGTAATGACAAGCTCTGTTCTACAAAGAAGGAATCTAATATTGATGGATCATGACATATTTAAAAATAATGACATGGTCTAAGAGCATTGGTTCGATTATGACGCCTAACCCCGGTATGTGGCCTGTTTTGGCTCCATGAGTACTAGTTTATGGCCTGTCTGAAGTTGCTGCTCTGAGTGGGTAGCTACTCTTGAATGCATGTAATATCGATGTTATAATGTTCACAACCTGCACCTAAGGTTTGCCTCTTTGCTGTTGCAGTCAGACCACATACATTCCACATAGCTATGGTAGGCTCGTGGGAAGATCGTGTCGACTGAGGATGTCGAACACGGTTTCTAGTTTGAAAAATAACTGCATTAAAACTCTAATCTATAACAATGCTGGGAAAACTATGGAATTGACTGAAATATACTGGTTTCACAATACCACCACTAAGTTCATACACTTTTAGGTAAATAATTAATCTACATGTGCCCTCATCGACATTTAATTTGGTTATCGTGAAAACAGCTTATTATAGTTCTTTATCTGTAGATATCGTGTAAATGGAATATCAAATTGTGACATGTATTCAGGAACTCGAGAATACGTCAAATACTCCAGGGTAGTAAACTACTCCGGAAGGAGGTTCGTTGGAGGGATACAATAACACAGGAAGCCATACAGCTTAAGAATATGAGACCAATAGCAGCTCAGCAGGGACAGCATACTAAGTGATACTGCCATGGAAAAAACTTTCGACTTGAATAAGCCTGCATCTAATGATATTCGTGTAAATGTGCTACAGGAGATACCAGAAATGAGAAGAAATTATAATACTCTCCAAATACAGATACTTGACCTACAACCTACAAATCTAACTGAGAACAAAAGCCCAAACATGACTAAAACAGAGAGAAATACTTCCAAATAGCACTCAAGTCAATCTACCCCAATGATCTTCCCAAATAAAGAGCACAATTTCAACGCCAAACAACAACACAAACCTAGTGAACTAAAAATCGCAAATGGCAAACACAAACAGAGACCAAAGACAAATAACAACAGATATAGAAAAAATGAAACATATACATACATGGATTCAACCCTCAAAGCATCAAACAACAGTCTACCATGATCACTTCTAATGACAAGTTCTCACAACAACAGTGAACAGACAACAAACCAGAAGAACATGACAAAGAGAATACTGCTTATTGGCAGCTCCACCGTAAACAAACTCAATGGGCACTACATGTCCACGGAAGACATGAACATAATAGTCTGATCATTCAGTGGAGTAAGGATAGCAGAAATCCATGACAAGCTGGAGCTTCTACTTGAGACAGAAAGTGTTGATGCTACGGTAGTCCATGTCAGCCAAAAATTGGAAGGTCTGAGCAGAGACTTCGATGAATTCTTGGAACTTATACAACTAATGGCACCAAGTACCAAGTTTCATCCATTCTACGTGACCAAATAACAGATGTGACAACAACCTTGCAGATATCTTCAATGGGATGTTGTGGTTCCTTGCAAATTGGCACAAGGCCAACTTCATAAATAACATAGATATATTCGGTGATCTCAATGGTGAACCATTTTGTGATGACGTTCACCCTAACCATAAAAGCTTTCATGCTGTGATGAACACCTTAGCACAATCGCAGGATTTTTGTTCTGTCCAAGTTACACCATGGAGAAGATAAACCCAGCTACAAGCCAGTTCAGCCAAAGCACAATACCAACATAGCTCTCAAACAAATACTAATTACTAAACCACGAAATTGTAGATATACATGTACATAACAATGAGGCACCTCAGTACACTATGTGTTACAATAAGAACACAATAAGCACCACAACCTTGGACCATGGAGGGCAGGAAATAGCAAAGCAAAAATACAAACAAGTCAGATGCAAAAACAGTGTAAAAACACTAACTGGTATGTGCGCAGAAATCAACACAAGACCAACAATACTAAAGCACCCGTAAATAGCAAACAGTACTAGTTCTAAAACAGTAACCAATACATGCATATACACAAATGCAGATAGTCTAATTCATAAAACAGCTGAGCTTGACGCACTAGCACACAAGATTCGTCCTGTTATCATACTAATTATGGAGGTGTTACCAAAAACACAAATATAAATATTAGTAAATTGCAGATTGATGAGTACAGCCTCTTTCAAGACGAGTTATCATGTATACTCATGAATCATTAAATGGTAAAATCTGTGACACCATAAATGATCATGTATCTAACGAAGCAGTATGGCATCGTTTCATGGATTTATCTTTACCTCTGACACTATATATTTATCGTGCATTTTAGTAATTTTAGGGTGAGTGTTCGCACTTGATTTCTAGTTCTACAGTATTCGTCATATGTTTTTCTTCCCAGCTTTTGAGATAGTTTGTCCATAGGCGTTGTTTCCTTTTTATTTTTGCAAGTTTTCTTGTCAAGCCGGGTTTTGTATTTGCTTGCTTTAGGAGGTCTTGTCTTGGAATTTTTTTTTGGTATACACTTGTCAACAGCATCTTGAAGGTTGGTTCTGAAGAATTGCCATTGTCTGTTTATATTCTGGCCACAATTTTGTAAGGAATTTTGCCAATCAATATTTAACATCATTTCAGTTTAATATAATCGCCTTTGTCATAGTTATAGCTCAGTTTATTGATAGGTTGATCCTGTATATACACATTAAAATCAAAGGTTATAACTGTGTGATTGTGTTTATCCAGGTGTGATTCTATTTCAGTGTTTTCCTCTATGGCATCTTCATTAGTGACTATGAGGTCAATACAACTTGGCTTGTTTGGTCGCCATCCATGTGTTGGAGGACGCATATGTTGGTAGAGATAGCTATCTCTTACAGCTTCAACAAATTTGAATTCCCTATCATCCGACCTTGTTGTACAATTATCCCACTTGATGCATGTTAGGTTAAAATCTCCAAATATGAAAGTATGTGACTGAGAGGAACATTTTTACGAAGTTCGTGAAACAAACCCAACAGTGCTGTGAAGTTTTCTTCTGTGCTATTGGGACTATTAAAAATAAGTCTGATCCGTATTTTGTCATCGTTGTTGGCTTCTATTTCACAGAATATACATTTACAGAAATTATATATATACTAATATACCGAAATGAGAAAAGACTTATGAATGACTGAATGGAATCATCAGAACGAACTTAGTGCATCAGAAGCTTGGAACTTCCTAAACACAAAACTGATCACAATGAAGGAGCATTACATTCCTACAACAAAACAACATGGCAAGAAGAACCACCTCTAGCTTGATCGTACTGTAACACATTCACTCACATGTAAAAATCGGGCATACACAATATATAATGAAACAAAGAAAACCACAGATTACACTCTTTACAAAATTGCTAGAAACAAAGCTACAGAGAGCATCAGAAAACCAAAAACAGACATTTGAATGCAATGGTGCAAGCGAATGCAAGGTAAGTCCCAAAGTTCTTTAGAAGTATGTCAAGATAAAACAGTCCTATGTAAATCAATTAGCAAGCTACGCAACCCAGTTCATGGAACTATAACAACAGACGATAAATAAAAATCTAATATTCTTAGCAACCTTTTCTTAAGTATGTTCACTTCAGAAAATTTTCATTCTACACCAACCATCACCCCCAGAAGCAATTGTATTGTATTAAAGAACATAATAATAGCACCCATCGCCATCAAAACAAATTGAAAGCACTCAACCCCAATAAAAGCAATGGCCCGGAGATACCAGTGAGAATGTTAAAGGAAAATGCTAAAGAAATCAGTGCACTGCGATGCATAATATTTAACAAGACTCTAGTAGAACGAGTATTACCTGACATCTGGAAATGGTAAATGTATGCGGTATACACGAAAAGGCTCCAAAAATTACCCGAGCAACTACAGACCAACCAGTCTTACTTCTACCTTGTATAAGGTCCTAGGGGCATTTATAAAGGACAACATTGTAAATTTTCTGGAAACAGCCAATGGGTAAGATTTAATTTTCTTCATAGGACTTCTTAGGATTGAACTGTGGACTCAGGCTATTACTTAACTTCTATATCCGCCTCCAGTTATGAGACACATCTGGGTAAATCCTGAATTTAAGTCTAGATCTTAATAGCCTATAAGGAGCACATATGGGCCTCATCTGGGCATTACTAGATCACATATGCCCAATTTCATCCCATATGGGCCCATATGGGAATGTTATCAGGGTTGCTTAGCCCAATTCAAAAGCCCCATATTGGTCGTGGGTGCAAACAGCATCGGACCCATATGGGAAACAATATGGGGCCCATGTGGGCTTCAAATAGGAATGTTATCAGGGAAGCCTAACTATATTAAAAAATATGATGTAGTAATACTACTAGTACATTATAGTGCTACTCACCAACAGTGGTCTCTTATCACACAGGGAACTGGTGGCAGGTGCTCGCGTTTTGGGTTCCAAGGTATGACTGCCGGGCGTCCTTACAAATGGTGGGAAGTTGCAAGCCTGGCAGCTCTGAAATACGAATCCTGTGATTTCGGCATACTGCCAGCACCACACTATATCCCGTTTTAAAAAACCCATGAACTACCAGTTCAAACACAGACACATTAATTGTAAATTGTGTAATCTGTGTGTACATTGTTTAATTAAAGATTTTACTTAAAATCTATAGTTAAAGCAAAATTTCCATTATAAAATCCATGTGTAAAAGACAATGAAAGAAAATGTATAAGAAATGTCTCTTATATCTTTTTTAATTTACTCACAATAAGAAGCCTAAGAGCTTTGATGCTGAAGGTTTTCACAATATATTGAGTTTAACAAGAAGCGCACAGCATTGATGCTCAACTGCTCAGAGTGGAATTAGAATCGACCAGAATTAATAAAGATTTGTCCATTTTAGGTGTCGATCCATCCGGATAGAATAAGTCGCTAATTGCTTAAAGCCGATGGATAGACTGATGGCCGCCGGATGAGGAGTCATCATTACAGATTAATCTGGACAACATGTCTAACAAGTATAATAATAGCATCCCCAACTAATATTAAGGACAGTGGTTTTCCACCACAGCAGAAAACCGACAGAATTGACGGAATTGCCAAATTGATAAATAGGAGTAATAGAACTAATCCCACTTGAATTTAATGGAGGTGTTACATGAAAAGTAATACATAATGTGACATTCAAGGAAAACCTATTGCATAAAGTTTTACAGTTTTATTGAGCATCTTTAACTTTAAGATATATGATATAAGATATATATGTATGTATGATTACTGTATTCTGCGGCTGTAGTAGTAGAAACGTCCTACAGATGCAATCAGTCCTTCTTCATTTTTTCCCAATGTGTCTTGTCCTCCGCCATAATTCTTAGCTTCCTCAGGTCTATTCTTGACTTGAGTGTATCAAGTCCTGCTTTCCTGATGGCACCTCGTAGCATGCTTAGCAGGTTTATGCAATGCCGTCGTCTCCTGGCTTTGCATTTGCTGGCTCCGAGTAGGGTGAATTCCAAGGCTTTCTGTGCTGGTGTCTCGTCTGGCATCCTCAGCACATGGCCAAACATGGACCATCTTTGCAGGGCGACTTTTACAGACAGCGGAGACGTATTACACATCTTGTATAGTGCATCGTTGGAAATTATGCTGTCTGGCCATCGGTGTCCAGTGATGGTGCGTAGGTGTTTGCAGTGGCAGGCATCGAGTTTGTCTAGAGCTGCCTTTGGAGCTGCCCAGCTGTTATAGTTATACAGCATCAAAGATACACAGGTTGCATTGTATAAATGTAGCCTATTAAATCAAGGGCATCTTTGATCTACGAATCCACAGCTTTCAGATGGACTGGAAAGCTATGTTCCACATGACGCAGCATGCAGCATGCAGCAATGCGGCAATGCCAGCAATGCCAGCAATGCCAGCAGTACTGCTAAGCAGTGAGCCCAGGATTCTACTTTTCCTCCATGAATCGCCGCCACGAAGCGGATTATCATTTTCTTTAGTTCCATGCTTTGTAGATAGGTATATGTGGTTGAACTCTGGTTTGGATTCATTCATAAAGAGATTCCCAATTTTTAGTCTGCTTGCAGCTATTGGGAGAAGTTCGTCAAGGGGTTTCCTTTCCTCATCTATGAAGTCCACATCATATGCATATTCCATCTCTAGCAGCATACCAAGTGTTGACACTGGGGGGGGGGGGAGGATAGGGGGTGGTGGCGTTTAGTTTTGTGGAACTTTCACACACGGAGTTCAATGCAGCAGCAAGGTAGCAGGTGAAAATCACAAGGGATAAACCATCTCCCTGTCGTGAGCCGATTAATGTCTCAAACTCTACAGATTTCACTGACTTGCCTTGTACTCTCAACTTGGTGTCTGCAAGTAGTAGTCTCAGAAGTCGTAGCTCATCTTCATTGCAACTGGCTTGATGTAGTGCATCTAGGATCTTTGAGCGTTTAATTGTGTCAATGGGTCATGACATGCCAATGCCCATTTTGTGAAAATCCCAGTGTTTGGACATGACTACCGACACACGCATGCGTTGAGCCCATATAATGGCTGCACAGCTGCGTCCACGTTTGAAGCCACTTTGGCATGATCCAGTGAAGTCATCGATCTTGTCTCAGATGCGACATAGAGTAACATTGGATAGGATTTTCTGTATGCTGTCGAGGAGCATAATGGGATGCAGATTTTTTGGGGGCCAGGTGGCTTCTTGAGCTTGGGTAGTGCGATAAGGGTGCCTTCTCCTACAGTGTCGATGGGAAGGTGGTGCATAAAAGCTGAATTAATTAGGCGCGTGATCGGTTTTGAGATAATGTTACTTGCATAATTGAATAGTTCAATGCTCATGCCATCAGGTCCAGATGCACGTCCATTTTTCAGGTCTTCAAGTGCCTTCTCAACTTCTGCTGTTTTAATTGGTGTTAGTAATGGCCTGGGGTTTCCTGAGAACGGGTGCAACTCGAATCGCCTCAGCTTTGCCCTGATCAGTCCCAATAAAGTGCCCTTCAGAGTTGTGTACATTGAGTGGTGGTGTGTAGTCAGTAACTCTCAGGGCCTGGGCTGCCCGAAACATTTTGTGACAATCATCCATGGCACTGATTTCATCTGCTAGCGAGTCTGCTTGTTGAATAGCAAGATCTTTAAAACATTCACTAATGTGGCGCAGAATGTCATTGCACTCCCGGCATAGTTTGGTGTGGTCTTCACTTTGCCCACTTTGATAGATGCCATAACACTTTCTGCTCTTCTGACCCGTTGTACTACTAGAGGGTCATATCTAGTTCGGTTGTTTTGAAGAACACCTATAGTGCTGGTAGTTGATGATTCCATAGATTTTCAGTATTTTGGTTAGGGCTTTGTTCGGATCGGAGCTGACGTCGATGTCAGCTATCTGCTCCCTGAGGGCCCTTTTGTATGACATTTGCGTGTCAGTATTGCTGATGAGCTTGTTTTTTCCCAGATATTTTATAGGATAGCCCATATATATTAATTCTCCATAAGATATATTCATCTTATATAATGGAACGGATCAGAATTCACAAATTCCGGAAAACCACTATCCCTATGACAATAAATATATCTGCATGATCCTAAGACCTAACGGATAGTACAGAGGAAAATAAAAACCATATGATTTTGCGCTATGCTATCACTAACACGTCAACTATTTTGCACATTATGAAATGGTAAGCGCATGAAATACATCTGCATGATTTATGCAGCAATAACAATAAAATATCTGGGCGGACAAATGTAGAACTGGCCTAGCGTATCTGACCTAAATGGAATTTCACCATACATAGATGAGTTTGCATCATAACATATGATACATATACTTATTATTCAAAGTGTGTACATGAATTTGATCCATATATACACAAACAGAAAACATCATTATGACCATGCGTCATGGCGGACAATAAATAAAATTAACAATACAATGCGTATGATTAATGAGTAACAATTTATGCATCATTTGACAACGCATCCTTGTAACTCGTAATTATCCATGTGCAGTTCAATAAATGTGTAAATATAACAATGCATTATTACATGCAATCATTCACGCTTCATTTGAAAAACATGTAATTATTATGCTTATGTGTCCAACTAATTTGGAGTTTCCCAAAAATGTATAAAGAATAGAACATCACGATTTTACTGTTGCTGAAACTACACCTAGGACAGAAACAGAAAACAAGCCAATGATTAAAAATGTTTTCCGGACAAGTTGAATGTCTTCAGTGTCATGCAGAATGTTAAAATATGAAATGATCGTTTCATATGATCTTGATTACAGTAATTCTTTAATGTTGAATTACTGTTACCATTGTACATTATCACACTACTATAGCAGTACTGTACTACGACCGAAAAGCTAACTGCAGTCCGCAACAGTACCATGACCAAATGAATCCGAAGTAAGAACAAAACCAGAGGAACATATCTGCAGGTGGACATGTAGGATCCATGAAGACTTACATAGTCTAACTCACGAATTTTTATGTGGCGTTCTAATACAGTTCATAATCTACGAACCTGTTGAGAAGATGGCACGACCTTCTTCCTGTTCGACTCTGAATGGTGTGAGTTTGGAGGTGGTCCTCTCTTCGGACCTGACACATCATGCACCTAGGAGATGTGTAATGCGTTTCCCCTCGGACCTAGCACATCATGCACCTATGGTGAAAAAGTGTGATGCGGTTCCCCTCAGACCTGACACCTCATGTGCCTAAGAGAGTGATGCTGTGTTTGTGGGACGGGTAAACAGAGTCAATATCCATGTCATCTATCAAAACAGCATCTAGTATCATGCAGAGTTGATGAGGAGGGATCAATACCATATGGAATGGTTTCATACACACATTATCGGGGGATAATAAGTCATCAGCATCACCATGATCTTCAGAGCTAATAGCATGTCACATTTGCAATACCCGGAGAGGTAAATCACGACCTCTGCACAGCTTTAATCTATCATGGTGAACAACTAGCTCCTGGCATTGGTTTTTGATACCAAACAGGTGCCTCTGAGTCATTTTAAGGTTACCCCATGCTGAATCATGAGTTTCGTGCAACGTTTGCCTAACTGTTGGACGAAGTAACTGGCATCTGAAGGAGTATCATCTGTAGTCGCAGAGATGGGGCACTTACACATCGTGTAAATAGGATATAGCACTTCTCGACCAAGCATCATGTTGGGAAAATAACCAGTCTGTCAACTTACAGTAGATTGTATAGCTCCAGCAATGAAATATATGCAATATCTCACAGTACCGTCTTTCTTCCAAACTAATACTGGGGTTGATGGCCCTGAGATTTAGATGGAATAACGATACCTTTCTCTAACATTCCTGCAAGGTGTTTCTCTTTCTCAATCTCAAAACCAAGAATGAACAGGTTGTGCATTACCTGTGTCAACCTTAATCCCCCCCCTCCACCCCCCACCCCCACCCCACCCCCCTTAAACAAACCTAGATCAAGATCATCTTCTGCAAATGCATCCCGTTTCTTGATTAACATGGATTTAACTTACAAAGACTGCGCCTCCAATAAACCTAATATCGACCTCTCATACAGATCCTGTAAGAACAGGAATGTCCACATCAGTGGCTGTAGAAGGCTGTAAACCTTCCAGGTTTATGGGGTTACCAACATCTTGCAGTTCTGTTCCATGGTCTGAAATCTTCTCAATTTCTGTAGCGATACCAAGGATGTGGTCTTGTTCCAATGTAATATATTGGGCCGACAGGTTCCTTAACAAAACTGGAATCTGCAAATCTTTGGTAGTGGCCACTGTATGAGGCATTACAAGACCCTCCATTTTAGACGAGGGATGGAGTACAACACCATTTTATACCTCCCGATCGAGAACACCTGTGTTCTGTATGGCCTCAAAAGGCTCAACGACCACTTTCTGCTTCAATGTTACCTGAGCTGCTTGGGCCACTTTCCCACGAGCTCTCAACATTGATGCTTTAATCGGTTCTCTATTAATTGTCAGACATTGTCTAGTAAGATCAATGCTAGCCCTGTGTGCCTTCAGGAAATCGAGGCCTAATATAATTGGGTCATTAATATTGGTGAGAAAGACTGGCTGCTTGAACATCATAAAGCCAATGCAATTGTGAGTGGCTCAACACTTTCTGCATGGATAATAGTGTCTCTAGCTGCATCTTTCAATGAAATTGAGTCCAACTTTTTGAAGGGCCAAGGTAATTTCTTTGCAAAGTTCTTTCCAATTACAGTCAGTTGTGCCTACTACTTCAGTAACAGAAACAACATTTACTTTAATGGGAATGACTAACGTTATTGGGTCACGATTAAACTCATACATGTGAACATCATTTGATCACACAGGCAAAGATCTTGGTGAAGCAGAAGGTGATGGCGACCCTGTACGCCTCGGCTCCAGACATGCACACGGGAAAATGGCCCTCTGCATTACAATTGAAGCATTTTCCCATTCTGAGAGGAGGAGAAAGGGAACACGATGAAACGACCTTCCCTCTTGGAGGGGAACGACCTCGACCGAATTGGGCTGACATAAGATTCAGAATCTTAGCAACATCCACCTTCATCTCCACCATATTCTTCCTAAGTCCTTCGATATCTTTCTCTATTTTATATATCCTATTCGAGAATTCTCTCTTTTTAAACAGCAAAGTCGTGAGTAGAATTGAGAAAGACATAATAATAATATAATTTAGGGCCCAAAGTACTCCTGACACCATTTGTAGTAATTCAAAATTCAAGATTCAATATTATTTATTTGCTTGATGGATATCAATTTACATACTTTCAATACAGGTTGTCTGCCGAAGGCATTGTCTATAATGGTGGCAGACACCTATCATTAAACATACATATACAACTTAGCATAGAATGTGAGATATACTTGTGAATGTACAAATACGGTACTGAGCTAAGTAGACATAGGAAAAAGAACAAACGATACAATGCATCTATGTTCTTTTGTTTTAGTTATTAAGATTAGAGATTTGTATTTGGGTGGCGGTAGAGGGGGAGAAGGAAAGGGGATGGGGACATGCATGCCAATTACCTCCCCGCTCAACCTGTAGGTTGCTATTTAGTAGTAATACTACTAGTACATTATAGTGCTACTCACCAACAGGTGTCTCTTATCACACTGGGCGTGTATGTGTAGAAGGATCGAGCAGGAATGATGTTAGGATGCTGTTGTTGGTCCAGATGGTGTAAGTTTTGTTGTTGCGCTTGGTACATAGGCTAGAGTGGATCAAATTGAGGTATTTCATGCAGAGTTCAGTTAGAGCAGTGCATGCAGTCAGAAATTGCTGAAGGTCCTCGGGTTCACCATTACATAGTAGGCAGGTTGGATTCACAGTGTAGCGGCTAAACTTAGTTGTGTTCAGCTGAAGAATGTAACATCCTGTCAGTAGCTATAGTCATACTGCAGGTAGGCGTATATCTTGATCTTGATCCTGATCTTGATTAGTTGTGGCGAAACATCCAAGGGACATTAATTTTGCCGCGCATTCGTCAAGTAGCTGGTTTAGACATTTTTTTGCCTCTAATTAATACTGTAAATTTATTTGTAGGATTTGCAGAGTTTTCTGAACTGCTTAGAAGATCATGTGATAGTTTGTTCCAATCCCTAATCATACTGGGAATAATCTGAATTTAAAAACGTCAGTTCTTGCGTAAATTTGGTTGAGGTGGCTGTTATGCATGTTGTTGGTTTTCCGAATTGGATTCTGTAGACTGCCTAATGATATCTTTGCTTGTTGCTGTAGACCTTTGTAGATCAAGATAAGGCAGTTTTGTTTCCTTCTATCCGACAACGGTGGGAGTTTTAGGGTTTCGATTATATTTGTCATACTGTCTGGTTCGTAACAATAGCTTGAGGTGATAAATCTAGCTGCAAGTTTTGCACATTTTCTAGTTTGTCCTGAAGAGTTACCTGATGAAGGGTCCAAACTGTACTTGCAAACTCCAGAACTGGTCTAATCAGTCCCTTGTATGCTTGAAGTCTGATTTCTTGGGAACAGAATGATAAATTTATCTGCAATAGTCCTAAGGTTCTGTATAATTTGCTGCAGATCTCAGTGATGTGTTTGTTCCAGCTTAGGTGATTGGTGATGTTGACGCCCAAGTACTTTACTGATGAAGCAAAACTTAGACTCATTCCTTTTAGCATGTAGTCGAATTTGATGGCTTGTTTTTTTTCTGGTTAGGCTCATCATGTTGCATTTTTCTGGTTGGAAACGCATTCCCCAAGTGGTAGCCCAGTTACCTAACATGTTTATGTCTTGTTATAGTGCCTCGCAGTCCTTGCGGTCATCAATTTACCAGTAGCATACGTAATCATCAGCGAATAACCTGATCTCTGAGAAAATGTCCTGGACTATGTCATTTATGTGGACTGAAAACAGTTACGGGCCTAGAACGGTTTCTTGAGGTACTCCAGAAACAACGTCAGCAACGTTTGATTTGGCACCATTGAGTACTACACACTGTTTGCGTCCTGTTAAGAATGAGTCAATTCAATTTAGTATGTTTTAGGCAGGGCTTCCACTAGTGGAAGTCCGGGAGTCCTATACTCCCAAAGTTCATGTTTGGACTTCCCAAAAACATACCAAGGACGTCCTGGACTTCCTCTTTTTTGGCCCTGACATCTCTAAAACCAATGTTTTAAACCAAATTACATGTATTTGAACCATTTTAAACTTCCATGTTTCTTGCTTGGACTCCTAATAACATTACCCATGAAGTCCCCGACTTCCTGTGTTTAGAAATTAGTCGAAGTCCTGGTTTTAGGACACACCATATTTGTGAAATCTAGATTTCAAAAGTTCATGTGGAGCAGTATCAAAAGCTTTTTCAAAATCGAGAATAAAAATGTCCACTTGTTTCCGTTTATCAATGGATGAAGCCCAATCATTGATGACATTAATTGGTTTGGTTTCACAACTGTGAAATTTTCGGAAGGCGTGTTGTCTGTCAGTTAGGATGTTATTTTGTTCGAAATGGCTCATTAAATTAGAACAGATGATGTGTTCCAGCATCTTACAGCAAATGCATGTGAGGGAAAACGGTCTATAGTTAATTGCCAAGGACCGGTCGCTTTTTTATATAAAGTACAAATGTTTGCTGATTTCCATTCAGTTGGAATAACTCCTTTGTCTAAGGACTGTATATCGTAAGGTGATGTAGTAACAGAGTCATTTGAAAAACATGTAATTATTATGCTTATGTGTCCAACTAATTTAGAGTTTCCCAAAAATGTATAAAGAATAGAACATCACGATTTTACTGTTGCTGAAACTACACCTAGGACAGAAACAGAAAACATGCCAATGATTAAAAATGTGCAGAGGAGAAATTAATTGGCTAGTGCTGGACGTACTTTAACGAGAGATACAGCTGCAGTATTACAATGATGGTGATTTTTTATGATGAGGTCCTACAGCATGATAGACGGGAACTACTACACAAGACAAGACAAGATGAAAAAGTTACACAACGTTAGTAAACTTTAGTTTTTTTAATCAATGCACAAACAAACAATTAAATAATGGACCAGAGCATCACCATTGGCTTTATTGGCGCAGGACGGATGGGCCAAGCAATATCCAAAGGATTGACGTCAGCTGGTAGATTCTCACTAACTTGTAATTGTATTTTTGTGGTATCAAGTAACGTTGAAATTGTCACGCCCCTCTTTCGGAAAAAAACTTCATTATCGAGATAAATGTCCCAAGAGTGGCTATGACACCCAAAGTCGTATTTGAGAGTCCAGTAAAAGGTCTCAGGTGATTTCGGCAGCCGTGTAATTTCGGCAGCCGCAAATATCAATTCGTTTTCGGTAGCCTACCGAGACGCAAATATGGTGCATAAAAAAACCCATTACATTTTCGGCAGCCTCTCACATTATTACATTTTCGGCAGCATGTTTAACATCGATTTGTTGGGATAGGTTGAATATTTGTATAAATATTTTGACCGGACGCTGTTGCTGCCAATACCAGCAACAGGTTCCAGTCAAATTATTTTTTAAAATATCCACAATTCCTTTAGATTTATATATATGGTCGCGTACGGTGTGACCGCGCGTACAAGGTGCGTGAAATTAAATTTTGTTACAATTAATTAAAATGTTGAATATTTTGAAATGAATTTGTCTGTTAAAGGTTATTTGCTTACAAGATATGTACGTCATACTGAAAGTAGTTGCTGTGCAAGCGGAATGTGTTGTTCATTCCCGCAGCAGGGATTATAAACTGAGGACATTGTTATCACCCGCCGAGTCTAGCTAGCATGGGCTTTAATTGCGGGAAACCATTACAATGGTCGGAATACACACAGACGTGGATTACAAATACACATGTACAATAGAAAGCGCTCTAACCAACCAGCTTTAAGAAACAACATCAACAAATCAAAATGCACGTGCAATTGTTGGTCGTACTTGTGATTCAGATCGTTTGTTAGTCTGTATTAATCTTTCGACCACTACAGACGTAACATGATAAGAGTTTCTTGCGGACTTTCGAAATTATTTATATTTTCTAATGAGCATTTCCAAATTTGCTTCAAACATTAGGTATTTGGTAGATCTTAACGAAAATTGGAGGAAATCTACTCCTAGTCTCAACCCGAAATTTTTTTTTCAAAATTTTCATTTTCATGTGATACACAAATTACATGATACATTGATTTTCCAAATTGACGTTGCTTTTCAAATATGTTAAGCCTTAAATATTCTGGAATTTTTAATTTTTTTGCCATAGCCAGTTAATAACATACAATTGAACTAAAATTTGTATTGATTAGAGGCCAATCACTTCATTAAAGAAGGGTCGATATAGGCCTATGTCTTTATTTCAAGATAACATGAAATTATATTTCACACGTCTTCGTCACGGCGCTTGACTTTCATTGCAGCAACTGGCTCTTAGTTCGTTTTGCTCTTAGAGTCATCATGGCTGGAAAAACAAACATAATAAAATTCGTCAACCAGCAATTAGCGGTAATTAGCTATGGATTTCAGTCTATCAGAGTCGATATAACAGAAATATATACTATTACTATATAATACACACGTATAGTATTAGTATATATTTCTGTTATATCGACTCTGTTAAAGCGACATAGATATAGGGTAACATATAGGTAACACAGGGATAACATTAAAACACACACTAATATAGGCTGCCGAAAACGGGCTACCGAAAATGTCCTTCAAGCTGCCGAAAATGGTTGGCTGCCGAAATGTCTATACACCCAGTAAAATATCATATACTCCGAAATAGTATCTTTTTGTTATTAATTCTGGATTTCCTGAATAATCTTAGTTATAGGGGAGAGGAGGTAGTTTTCAATCACTTAAGGAGTCGTGTTATTTCTCCTTGTTCCAAGAATATTTTCAGTGCACAATTATATGTCAAATGGAAGGTCATAATATTTTCAAACACTGTAAACTGGCTGTGTCCTCCTCTGCATACTGATATGTAATTAATAATAACTGTAATAAGGCAACACGATGGAGGCAGTTTTCAATCGGTGGAGGTAGTTTTCAATCACTTTTTTTCTTTTTATTTGAACTTTGCAATTATAAATCGTATTCTACTATTTCATTATTATATGCAGAATGTGTTATAGATTAAACCTTTTCGTTTAACTAAATCATTTGCTTTTCTGGCAGTATCCAAATCATTTCTTACGGGTCATTCCATGCCAAATCACCCAGAGGTCCCCAGATGACCACCTCTGATTTCCACGAAATTTCACACAAATGTTCATTTATGAAAATGATTGTGGCATGCAAAGTTTTACTGCCAAATTCCAATTGGTTAACAAGATATAATTAATTAAAATTAAGGGGGCGTGGCACTTTTTGGTACTCGCGAATCCTGTATGTTGTGATGGAGCATTTTAAAATGTTAATAACTTTCTTAATTTTAAAGAGATTGACCTGTAAATTGCTATACTACACAATTACTACATGGGAAATCAGAATATCAAGTCAATTTTAAGATATTTCTTATATTTACTGTAGTATTGATGTCTAAATATGGGTGTTTATGCAATTCCAAATGTATTTTAGCAGATTTTGTCATAGGATTACATCATACAGACTTCTTTTGATGTTACCTGGATTATATACCCATAGGTACTTCTTCAAGAAAAAACCCCCATCTAAATTAACTCAAATATTAATGTGTAGCTATGGGTCAAACATGTGACGAAAATGAAAAATGTAGAATTTGGGCCCTCATACCAGGGATGATTTGCCCATGTGGGCATTCTGAGCTTTTGATAAGATTAATAGAGATATATTAGCTATACGTGTACCAAGTTCTGACTTTGTGTCTCAACTCCTTCATATTGAAATCATTTCTAATTCTAGGTGCCCATCATGGCATTTTCAGTACTTTTCACTGACCTATGCGAGTACTGACTAGCAAATCCTAGATATTAGTTTTGGTTCTAAGCAAGGTAGATCAATATAGATCTATATTAAACAGGGTTCGCACGGGTCATGGAAAACCTTGAAAGTCATGGAATTTGAAAATCAAAATTCCAGGCCTGGAAAAGTCATGGAAAATCGTAATTTTGGTCAAAGTCATGGAAAAGTCATGGAAAATGAAAATCTCGCTTAAAAAAATCTAATGGCATAAAATTCCGCTGTAAGTGTGACAGGTTATCGAAACAAGGTGTTGGCTTGGTCGTGTCATAACACGATATTCGCTCACAATGGCTGCATTGTTATTGAGCAATCGCTGCCAACAAGTCTCAGTAGTCTCGCGCTAGCGAGAAAGCGCGAGATTCTCAACCCAAAAAGAAAAGTTAATTATGCAGATCGATTATGCAGATCGGCAAGTTTCGGCTACTACTACGAAGTATGGTAATAAATACGAAAGCGAATGCGAAACGAACCTAAGAGAGTGAAGTCTGCGATAAATTTTACCGGAAGAAATTGTTTTCTCAGCGTAAACAAACATGTCGTCATTTTATAAATTGCGATCAAGCTGGGATTTTCAGCTGTGTAAAGTAAGTAAAGCTAACAGTAAATAGTTGCCGTAATGTGTTAATTTTTAAGTTCGCGATATTTCCGTGATAAAATATGACTAAGAAAGTTTAACTATTGGTAAAAATGCCCGGAAAGTGCAGTCTTAACGGTAGTTGGTTATCAAATGCGCAGTACAGTGGCTGGATAGAACTTGATCCTATCGCTTCAAAAGCGCGATGTCGGCTTTGTCTAAAGTCTTTCGACGTATCTAATATGGGTGAAGCTGCGGTGAAAAGCCACTCAAAAAGCTCAAAACATCTGGATTTGTTAGCCAAACCGAGAAACAGTATTAATATAAATTAATTTCAAAATATTCAACAGTCTGCTACTAAATAAGTATTACAAAATTTAATTCTTCAGGGATTTGTCAGTTAAAGGGTTAATCTTGAAATCTTTCCTATATAATGTTGCATCTCTTTAGTTATATATTAATGCTCACAGTGAAATTAGTTTCAAAATAATTTAAATTAATTTGTCTGGATGTTCTTGCTGCATTAGGCTGGAATAATTTGCAGCCAAATTGGTTTTAAAATATTTTTAAAATGATTTCATGGCCATGATAGGTATATTATAGGGATATTAGCCCTACATATACCATTCCAGTGGTAAATATTTTATATAGTGCTCAATATATACATATGCTCTTTGTCTAGATAAGGTTGTACATATGATGCCATGGTGATGATACTAGATAGCTAGTGCTATTAATCTTTACATCTATGCCTGTAATAAATTGAATAATGTTGAATCTCTAACAACGCTCAATGAAATTAGTTTCAAAATAATTTAAATTAATTTGCCTGGCTGTTCTTGCTGCATTATGCTGCAATAATTTCCAGTCAAATTGGTATTAAAATATTTAAAAAATAATCTCAGGTATATTACAGGGATAATAGCCCTACATATATACCCTGAGTTATTATATAGTGCTCGATATATACATAATATGCTCTTTTTCTAGTCATACATATATACCATTTGCCTGATGACCACTAAATAATGCTCACATCTGTTTAGTAGATAAACTCCATTAAGGCATTTGCAGAATCAGGAGATTATTTTTGAAAATTTACCATAGAGTTACTGGATTCATAGGCGATCTAGTCATTCCAGTGGTAAATATAAAAAAAAGTGTTCCGGTTCTGCTAATAAAGGGTTAATCTCGGATATTAAATATGATATATGGGAATCTGTGATAGTCAGTTATATTTACCTCAAACTGTGATGACCAATGCTAATAATAATATTCCATATATAGTATTATAGTGCCTATATGTACGCTGTCATGTGACTGTCATTTAAAAAGAAGTTATATAATAAATCTAATTCATTTATTTGATCTGTTTGCTATTTATTGTTGACCCTTTCCCCTGGACAGAGTCCTTTGATTAAAATTTGACTGAGATGTTGATTCTTAGAGGTCATGGAATTTGTTAATTTTGGTCATGGAAAGTCATGGAAAAGTCATGGAATTTCAGATCCTGAAAGGTGTACAAACCCTGATTAAAACACGTAAAATGATATAACAGCTAAATCTCAATTACTGTTAACACTCAGAAACTATATAGGTTGCATTAACATTGATTTGATCCGATAGATAAATGGAATGACAGATGAACAGATAGCCATAATCATCACTATTAAATCAATCCCACCCTACATGTACAGACTACAGCCTATTTCAGACTGATTGTATAATAGTTTCTTTGTCCAATCCACTAACAATGCACTAACTCTGTTTCTGAAATAAATTGGAGCTTTATATAGACTTGTTTATCTAATGAGTTCATGCATTCTTCACAAGCAGGGGTCAAAATGTTCACTCATCCACTCTTAAATAAAGACCTCAAATTTCAAAAGATGAGCTCATTCTAAGGTGAGGTCATCATGGATGGACGAGTTCAACGTGACTGAACACATGGTTAGGAGGGAAAGGCAGCTAAAAAAAGATAACGGTATTGTGGCTAATCCTGACACAAAGAAAGGGCGTCCACTATCTTGTGATATAGAGTAATGTATTTCAGTGATGATGCTGCTAGTCCGTACAAAAACTTTAAAAACTTCACAAATCTGTGCCATTACAAAACAGACCACGGACCTGAAGCAGAATGGCATTTCTTCGCCACGAGCCACGGCAAAAGCCCCTGTGATGGCATTAGGGGTACAGTGAGATGACTAGTCTCACAGGCCAGCTTGCAGGCAATCATGAATGACCATACTCTGACTTTAACTCAGATGTTTGATTGGGCATCCAAACACATTACAGGCATCAGTTTCTTTTTAGTTTCTACGGTGGAAGTTGCACATAATGGCAAAAGTCAGGTCAGGTGATGAAAAAGATGTCAGAACAGATGATGACAAAGGTGATATTGATCAGGTCATGCGATGATAAAAATGATGTCAGTTTAGATAACTAATCTGGTGTCAGGTCATCTGATGACAAAAGTGACGCTGGATCAGGTGACAATAAAGCCGATGTCCAGTCAGATGATGATGAAAGTAATGTCATCTCATGTGGTGATAAGGTGATATTTGGTGATAATAAGGTGATGTGCGTTCAGACGATGACAAAATCATGCCGGCTTAGATGATGAAAAGTTATCTCATACATGTGTTAGGTGATGAAAAAATGATGTGAGGTCAGATGATAATAAAAGTTATGTCAAATAACATTTTGGTATTATACATGTACATTGTACATGTGATATAGTCACAGGGCATAATTTAGAATTTGATATTTGCATAGCGCGTATTGCTATGCAAACTATAAATGGTATAGCTATCGGCAAAAATGTATAGCAATCAACACTTTCACCGATAAATTCCCTGTATATCAATCTCAGAGCAAACAAATAGGAAAGGTGTTGAATATTTTAAAATTAATATGACTGGAAGCCATTGCTGCGTTAATTTCCAAATATTCAACAAAATATGGTATACATTGTAAAGAATTTACTTTTTCAGGGATTTGTTGTTAAACAGGGTTAATGATAGAATTTTTAAAATTAATGGTAAATTGCAACCGCATACAAATTTTGCATAGCAGATACATGTACAGCTATGCATGTTGCAGAATGTACATTTGTATAGCAACTGCTTAAATATGTGTCGCAATTTGAGATGCGATACCAGATAAATTATGCCATGAGTCATATAGATCACAATGGATAGATCCAATCTGTCACTCAAGTACGTTTACATGTATATCACATCATTATCAATGCACCTTTGCAGTTTTATCTATGCCTCGCCCACCTCTAGCTAAGCTCCAACCATACCTCGATCATGTTGGGATCGATCCCTGAATGCTCAGACTACCAATTTCCAGAAAACTATACACGTTAGCTGTTAAATATTTTGAGACTAATTTTACTGGGTGCTGTTGCTGCCTATATGGCAGCAACAGCGCCTGGAGTTAAATTAGTTTCAAAATGTTCAACAGAATGTTTATTAACTAGTAAAGACATACAATTCAGTACAACCTGACGGGCTATTAAGCATTTAAGACAGAGTAAATCGAGTCATTCATGATGCCATGATCATGACATCATCCTACATGTCACGTAGTTGACTACAGTATGATATCATATGATGGATGGATAAACTTGAAAAGATCCATTACATGTATATCACTTTTAGGGTAACGTTGCAATCAAAATGCGTAATGAACATGGTGAATGTCACAATGTCACTGAATGATGTATCTGTACATATACATTAGGCCTGGCATGAACATTGAAGTCTGTCAACTAGATAAATTGTTATGTTCTATTTTTAAATGACATCTAGATCTTTACATGTACATACATGTGACTAATGAACGAATCCTGTATTAGCTATGCACCACCCATCTCCAGGGAAAGACCTACCCATTCGCCAATTAGCCAAATGCTAGTAAAATTTAAATCTGGCTAATAGAAAGCAGGATTGGCTAAATATTTGGTTAATGATTAAAATCATATTATTATACGTATTTGCTAAGTAGAGACCCATTAAGATTAATTGTGAAGAACTAACGAGAACTTATATTATGTTTTATTGTGAGCAAATAAACACTGAAATTCCAATCCCAGATTAAAAGCACCCATGTAGGTCAGTTGTTGAATATTTTGAAACTAATTTGACTGGAAGCTGTTGCTGCCTTAGGCAGCAACAGCTTCCAGGCAAATTAGTTTCAAAATATTCAATATAATCTTGTATTAATGGCATGTAGTGTTCAGTTGAAATGATTACCTAATGGAGATTGATTGTATACATTGCAAAATATTTGTTAAAATTGTGACGATTTGGCTAAGTAAAACTGTAGTTGGCTAATCTATTGGCTAATCATTTGTGAAAGCCAGGTCTGTCCCTGCATTTCTATCTAAGCTCCACCCACGCTTTGCCCGTGTTGGGATTAATTGATCCCAGCACTATGGCAGCGACAGTACCCAGTCAAATTACTTTCAAAATAGCCAACGGCATATTTAATAAATAGTGGACATACAATTCGTACAACAACCCTTAGTCTCTCACCAAGTAAGCATCCGTGATGAACTTAGCTACATCATTCATGACATAATTGATTATGATGTCATCCTACACGCCACTTAGTTGATTATGACATCACATTATTAATGGATAAACTGGAATTCTCTAACTAATTACACGTATGTTATCAGATAAATTTATGTCTTAATTTACAGGGTTGGTGAAAGAGGGAAATTTAATAGCCAGTGATGTGGACCAGCAAATGCTTGGTGCTATAAAAGTTAGTTTATACCTTCTTTTTTAACAGGAAACATAAATGTACAATGTATTATATTATTCTGGAACAATTAAGGGAGTTATAGCTCTACTCCATCGCCCTGTCCCACCCATTCCTTACAGTTGTCATAATTACACGTGACGCTTTTAAGAATGGTGATGATATATTGCACTTGCCTCTGCCAGCCATCTGGCTTTCTCCTCTGAAACCATTTGTTCAAATTCTAGCAAATTTGTTGTGTGGGTTGCCCATATGCTTGGGTGTTGCTACACAACTTTTATATTAGGCCGCCCCCCCCCCCCCCCCCCCCCTGTTAGTTTTGGGGGTGTTTGGAAAGGGAGCAGAAAATCAAGTTGGTAGAATTCAACATTTCTCCTTCGATCAATACTCACCATTCTGTTACTTCTGTTACTTCTGATATACAGCTGGCCCTGACAGCGGCTCTAGGATTATAGACTTAGAAAGCTTTACCGACTCCTGGGAACCGGGTACTTGGCTCCCAACTGCCGAGTACCCGTTTACCATAGAGCTCATTCTTGTTTGCATAGCAACAAGAGCAATACATGCTTTCTGCATTGAGGATTTTAGTGTTTTTTGTGAAAGAAAATCTAAGTCTTTAATCTGTGATAGTTTGTGTGTTCGTGAAAGGATTAACTAAAGGATACTATGGAGAATACCACCGAAGATAACCAGGTTGTATCGTTCTTTATTATCCATAGTTAAAAGACTTAGGTCTCTAAATTTCGCTGTGTCGCATGTTCCAATTTCTGACCCCATAGAATCTGACGTGTGCTAACAACGATATATGCCAGACGATCGCCTTCTTTAACCCCAACAGGCGATCGGCAGATATGAAAATAGGTGTTATGCTACGGTATTTCTAACACGAATATTGGCTGACGTCGTTCTCCGTAGGATCCGAGCGGGTGACGTCACACCCGGTCGCTCGGATGTTTATGTGAAGAAAAATCTTTTCATTAATTCGCGCATCTTGTTCTGGGTGCTGCGTACTAAAAATGGTACCGGAAACTTTAGAATGATCAAGTTTATGTGCGATCACGATCGGTTTGCAATGATCGGTGGTTTCAAAATTCTTGAGTAGATGCGTGGTCTGCGGTTTTACCGTGTGATACAGCAGTTTGTTATACATTTTGTTGTTTTCTTCACATATCGTGCTGCTTTCGTTAGGAGTATAATTTATATTGATTAGTAAATATACCCCGAATGCTATGCGATATGATTCCTGGAGCCGTTACACATCCTGGAGGATCTATTATGGGTGTGTTTAATGCCCGCCTCGTTCTTGTCATCATAGTCAATGCGATCGTTGTTGTAACGTGGCGGGGTGGGGTGCGGGAGGGTTACAGTTAATTTATGAGTCAAATTATTTGAAAATTAATTGTCTGCCTTCCATCCGGGTCTCGTTCCGCTTGTTTATTGTAGGTTTGTGCTTATGTTATAGGCCAAGCCAGCCCCGCCATCATGTGACGAATGCCATAAGTTTGTCCGTGTCGTGTTCAAGGACCATGTCTGTTTTAGGTGTTCCCTGTGTAATATTGATCATAGGTGTAATGTTTGTGCAGTGTGGTCCGTTGAGATGATGGTTAAGTTCCTTGCCAGAAGGACTTGGCTGGGTCTGATGCGGGGTCAGGTGGTCCGAGAGTAAATCGTGGAGTGCCCGGTTCGGCCGGTGGGGGTGCTCCACGTCCCCAGCTGGAGGTGGCGGAGATGGCACCGCCGGCGTGGTTTGGGCCGGCTGTGCAGGGTTTTTTTCTGCATAGCGTTCTGCCCACGCTGGTGTCGTCCCTGCTACCAAAGGTTGGGGGGCAGTTTCTCCCCATGCCTGGTACGGATCCTGTCCTCGGACAGGATTCTGGACTGGTTACCGAGGGGGCCGTCTCGTACGGCCCCCTGGCAGTCCCGTCTGGCTTCGGCCAGACAGGTTTCTGTTTCTCTGCGGCCACCTCCGGGTGGTCCAGTAGCGGTGGCCGGTCCGTCAGGTGTGGGAGCCGTCCGCCAGGACGGTTCCACGGTTGACTCGTCTAGTGACGACTCTTCGGAGTCTGAAGACGAGGAGGCCGAGGATGAGAGGTTGCTGCGGCTCGTGAAGCCGCAGGTGGAGAATATGGAGGTTGATTCCGTCCTGGACGGAACCGGCCTCCATTTGTCTGGATTGGCGCAAGCCAGGTCAGCGGCTCGCCTGTGGCTGAGGCAAATCCGTTACCGTGCACCGGTTCCGTGCGACTTGGTTTGGCACCAGCCGTCACGGGAACGGGTGTGCTGGGCCGGGCGTGGTACTCACCTATCTCGCCTGGTCCGGCAGTCGGATGTGGGGTGCCGTTGGCGCCCGTGTCCGGCTATGGTTCCGCGACTGCTACGGGTCCGTACGGTTTTCCGTGCGGACCTACCCCATGGACCGGAGTGTTTCATGGGGTGGCGGCGGAACCGTGTGGTACCGGAGTGCCTGGCGTGTCAGCCGTGGCTCCTTGCCGGGAGGCCGTGGCTGGCAGACCCGTGAGCACGTCAACGGGTGACGTGTTTGCGGGGGTGTCTTCATCGGAGGTAGATTGGTCAGATGCTCTGGCGTGGCTAGCCAGGGTTGACCCATCTGTGGTTTCGGCCACGGCCGATGAAGATGCGCCCCGTCCGTCGGTTGCGTCGATCAGGACGGGGATTTTGCCCGCGGCCCGGATCCAGTCAGTGGGACTGGATCCACGGTTCATAGAATTGTTGGATGCTATTTATAGCAAACAACTGATGACCAAGGGTCAGCTCCCTGCGGCCTCCAGGGAGGTGCGGGCAAGATGTCGTATTCCGCGGGGGGAATACGACAGGTATGGTGTAGTCCCATCGGTCACGGAGGATGACCGATGGGTACTGGGCGTCCAGAGTACCGTGGCGGGTCGCCCCGGTCCGGCACTTGTGGACAAGTCTCAGGTACACCAGGAAGAAGTCCTGTCCCTATGCAATGAGGGTGTGAGGGCAGCGATGAGCGCTGTCAACCACTCTTATCGTCTCCTTCAGTCGGTATGGGCTGAAGCGGGGGCAGGCCACCCTGTGCCACCTGTGGCGCTTTCATGTGTCAATGACGGCCTGGTGCTGTCGATGGACGCATTGGCAAGGGTGCAAGCGCGAGTGACGAAATCCAGGAGGCAAATGGTCATTGACCATATGCGTCCGGCTACGGCAGTCAGGGAGCGTCTTCTTGGGACGCCCCTGACAGGGCCTAGCATCTTCGGTGGCCAAGCGCGGGCCATCTTAGAGGATACCGCCAGTATCGCGCAGAATCGGTTAGCGGTGAACCTACAGCTAGAGCTAGTGCGGCAAGCGCACGCACTAGGGGCTGTGGGGAAACCGCTAACGGGACAACCTTCAAAGAAGCAGAAGAAGCATAAGGGCATGGCGAAAGCTAGGTCTGTTGCGACTTCTGCTTCAGCTGGGTTTTCAGAGCCGCCGCCGGCGAAGAAGCCCAGGAAGGTTGTAGAGGCGCCTACCCTCCCCAATGTTGCTCCTGACCGCCCTAGAGGCGGGAAGGGCAAGGGGAAGGGTAAGGGTAAGGCCTCAAAGGGCGGACAGAAGGGGCCGAAGCGTACCTGAGGGTACGAAAGCTCCCTTCATATCTGCCTGGACCGCGCCTGTGCGACAGGAACAGCGGTGCCAGTTATACCCGTCGTGCCTAGAACGAAATGGTTCTCTCTCTCTCTCGTTAAGAAAGAGGGGGGGGGGGGCGGACTGCGAGCCAGACAACCCCGTTAGACGTCGAGGCGTCTATGGTGGGTGGAAGGCTCATGCGTTTCGTCGAGGCCTGGCAAGGTGTGACGTCAGACAGTCTGGTCCTGGGATGGTTATCCCAGGGTTACATGCCGGAGTGGTGGGACTTTCCACCACAAAATCTGTCTTTGGCACCTGTCTGGACACCCGTACCAAGGGAGCCAGACAAGTTAGAAGCCGTTCAAAAGGAAGTGTCGGGTTTGCTTCTGAAGGGAGCAATAAAACCAGCAAACCGAAACACTCCAGGCTTCTATTCAAACATGTTCCTTGTCCCCAAGAGCACAGGGGGATGGAGACCCATACTCAATCTCAGGCCATTAAATTGGTTTATCCATACGCCTCGGTTCCAGATGGAAACGCCGAGGTCGGTAATGCGGGATTGAGGAAAGGAATGTGGTGTGTATCGATCGATCTGAAAAATGCATATTTCCACATTCCTATGAATCGGAGTTGGCACAGGTTTCTGAGATTTGCGTTTCAGAATCAAGTATGGGAGTTTACAGTTCTCCCGTTTGGCCTGTCGACAGCTCCGAGGGTTTTCACAAGAGTGGTCCTTGCGGTGACAGCATTTCTCAGAAAAGAGAACGTGGCGCTACACACCTACATAGACGACTGGCTGCTCAAGGCAGACTCGGCAGCCAGGTTGAACGTGGATACTGCTCTGACTCTGAAGTTACTTTCAGATCTACGCTGCATAGTCAACGAGGAGAAATCCGAGTTGACGCCCACTCAACATTTCGTTTATTTGGGGATGCGATTCGACCTCGAGGAGGGCAGGGTTTACCCGTCAGAGCCCAGAGTGGTGTCTCTGTTAGCCATCCTCAAGAGTTGTTGAGTGGGAAACCACATTCAGGCGAGGCGGTTCCTTCAGATGCTGGGCATGATGGTCTCCATGGAGCAGGTTATCCCGTACGCTGCTCTAATGCGAAGGCCTATCCAGTTGTATCTGATGTCTCTGTGGAAACAGAGAACAGAACCCCTGTCAAAACTGGTGCCAGTTTTGGAGCCGATAATATCGCATCTTCTATGGTGGAAACAGCGTCAGAATCTCCTATTAGGGGTTTTCGCTGCACCTACCCCACCCCCAGCTGTCCGTCTACACGGATGCATCGCTGGAGGGGTGGGGTGCCTGCCTGGGATAACACCAGGTCTCGGGCACATAGACTCTCTCGGAGAGTCAGCTGCATATCAATCTGTTGGAAATGATGGCAGTGGAATTGGCGTTGGAAGAGTTCCTTCCGATGATCAGGGGCAAGGTGATATTGATACGGTCGGACAATTCGACAGTAGTATCATATATAAATCGCCAAGGCGGGACCAGGTCGCCCACTCTGTGTATCAGGGTGTGGCACTTGATTCAATGGTGCAGGAATTACTCGGTTGTTTGAAAGCAGCTCATATTCCTGGCCGATTGAACATTCTGGCGGATGCTTTGTCTCGCAGACAGAGAATCCTGCCAACAGAATGGTCCCTCAACCCTCCAGTTCTGCGACGGATCTTCAAGCATTGGGGCAAACCCAATGTGGACTTGTTCGCCACAAAGGAAAATGCTCAAATCATGACATATGTCTCGCCGATTCCAGATCCAAATGCCGTCGATACAGACGCTCTGGCGATAAGCTGGAGAGGGATGCACGCTTACGCGGAAGGGAATGAGCAATCTCCGACCGAGACAACCGGTAGTCATTCCAGCCTGGAGTCTATCTTTAGTGCTTAATGTACTGGCCAAGCACCCTTTCGAACCGTTGCGTTCGGCTAGTCTAAAGCATTTGACTCTAAAGGCGGTCTTTCTATTGGCAGCTTCCTCAGCTAGAAGGCGCAGTGAGATCCATGCGCTTTCGGCAGAGAGGAACCGATTTATTGGTTCTGGAGGTCTGCGTCTTCTGCCAAGAGCAGAGGTTATGTCAAAGAACCAATCTTTGAGATATCCCGGCAAACCGATCATTATACCGAAGTTAACTAGGTTTTATCGTGATGCCAGTGTCTGGTGCCCGGTCCGTGCTTTGACTAAGTACAAGAAACGGACTGACTCGTTACGGTCGAACGATAGACATCTGTGGATCTGCCATAAAAACTCCTATGGCGCCGCATCCATGGATACTATCTCTCGTTGGGTGGTCGAATGCATTCAGACTACTCACGAGATGGCGACTGGGCACCAGGTGCAAGGCGTAAGGGCACACAATGTCAGAGGAATAGCCACCTCGACCGCCCTTTACAATGGTGTTCCGTTAGAGGACATCATGGCCGTTGCACAATGGCACTGTGAGTCCTCATTCACGGATTACTATATGAGGGATGTGTCAGACTCAGCCAATCCACTCGCTTTAGCTGTTTTGAAACGATAGTTAGTGACCACTCTGCTTTTCACCCTTTTCTCACTTTGGTAAGAAAAGAACCTAAAGCAGGCATGGTCAGGCGAGAGGATGTCAACCAGATTGTGTCACCGATGGCCGAACCGGTGAATGGTTGGAGGCGGTACGTTTGAAGTCCAATTATCATAAGGTAATTCAATAAGTGAGAGTTTTTTGTATTATGTATATGTATCATGTTCATTCATCTTATATATTCATGCTCATTCCCAGGCTAATACATGGAATATGCAGGGAGTAGTTAACCCTCTTGGCATATTTGTGTTTTCAGGCGAGATACATGTTCGTTAGTTCTCTCCCTTTCTTAGGAGGAAAAAGGGGGGGGGGGTGGGGCTGTGACGCGAATGTGATTCGGTTCCGTGAACTTGACGGTCCTTTTAGGTCTCCGTTAGTCAAGTTTGAAGTCTAAAATCTTTCTCCAAGGGGCAAAATTAGCATTTATGGCTTGCCCCTTCCCACCAGGTTACTGATCAAATCTGGTGTATATCAGAAGTAACAGAATGGTGAGTATTGATCGAAGGAGAATGCAGGAAATGTCAATTTCCCTTTCTCCGAGATCTAACAATACTCACCATTCTGTTACGGACCCAGCCTCCCAGCCCCACGGAGGCAAGCCATAGTTTTCTCTTGTTTGGTGGCTATGCAAACAATATGAGCTCTATGGTAAACGGGTACTCGGCAGTTGGGAGCCAAGTACCCGGTTCCCAGGAGTCGGTAAAGCTTTCTAAGTCTATAATCCTAGAGCCGCTGCCAGGGCCAGCTGTATATCAGAAGTAACAGAAGTAACAGAATGGTGAGTATTGTTAGATCTCGGAGAAAGGGAAATTGACATTTCCTGCAGTCAACCATATTTGTTATCCTAGTTACTCATAGGATTGCGAGGTGACATTTACATTATGTGTGGAGGGTGTGTGTTTTTGTGTGGGGTGGTGGGGGGGTGGGGGTGTGTGCCTAAGTTAAAAGTTTGCATAATTCAACAACATATTTTATGTAACTTAGCAGACTTACCCATATGATTACGGATTGTTAGATGACATTTACATTAAGCTCCACCCCAGGATAGTGAGGTGTGTGGGGAGGGGTTGGTGGTGTTGGTGTAAAATGCCAAAGTTGATTAAAGCATGGGAATTTGCGATGACAACTATTGGCAAGCCATCGACTAGGTGTTCTAGCTTTTAATTTAGTTAACAACAAATACAATGTGCATGTACGCGTGTATGTGTAGACTTAATATTACGGGTGTACGCTTCTTCGTTGATATGTTAGCCCTTTCAACTCTTACGGTATATCACCATCAAAATTAGATACAGTATGTAGGTCCATCCAAGTGGTAATAGTCTGTCAGGAAAGTGTCTGAATTGTACGATGTATACGTATCTTTCGTGACTTCAATTTAGCCCTTTAATGGTCATATCAGCCAAAACTGACCTCTTATAGTCTTGTAGAATGCCCATTTACATGCCGAGAAAATACAATTTTTTGAAAATTTATCACTGGAATGACTGGCTCAGTAACCGAGCCAGTCATTCCAGTGATAAATTTTCTAAAATTGTATTCTCTCGGCTTGTAAATGGACATCCAATAAGAAAATATCTAAATTTTCTTGACCAAATTTGACCATAAAGGGTTAATAAACTTGCTGGTGTATAGTGTGGTTTCAACTAATTTGACTGAGAGCAGAGCTGTTGCTGTCATAATTTGTTTCAAAATACACAACAGCTTACCGGAAATTTAAATTCGGGGAATTCAGGTTTCAAATAGAATCTAACACATATATAAAGTGCATGGAGCTTAGCTAGATATGGGTGTGATATTGCTAGAAATGGGTTATACATATATGTCCATGTAGCTAGAAACAGGTATGGCATAGCTAGAAATGGGTATGGCATAGCTAGAAATGGGTGTGGCATTGCTAGAAAAGGGTGTGACATAGCTAGAAATGTGTGTGGCATAGCTAGAAATGGATCCCTCTATTGACAATATGATGTTGACTAGTTGAATCACAGATACAATCCAAACTGGATGTCTGAGCCACCAGCGGCCATCGCAAAAATTTATTTCCAGATGATACCTGTAATGTTCTCTGTTACCATTCATCAGACTGCTTTGAAACTTATCGTGTGGTTGGAGTAGCTCTGGGGAAGAAACCTATGGAAATTGATGATTATCCGAAATCCAATGTGGCCGAAATCTAAGATGAAAATTGGTTGCCAGATGATAGCTTACAATGTATGTCTGGATAAGAAACCGATGAAAATCAATAATGATCTGGAATCCAAGATGGCCACCAGCCACTGGTGGCCATCTTGAAAATCTTGGGATGATACATGTACATGTAGCGCCATTGTTGTGTACTAGTATGAGTGGACTAGGTTTGAGGAAAAATCTTATCGAAATCAACAATACTCTGATATCCAAGATAGGGTTGCACGATTTTTGCTTTGAACATCGCGATCGATTTTATAAAAAAACATCGCGATTTTCAATTAAATCGTAGGTCCAAATTCCCAAAAAGTATAAACAGGGGGTAACGTGACAAGTCACCAAAACTGGGACTTGGAATTTCTTGAAAAAGTTGAAATAAATGATACAAAAATAGCACGAAATGTCGTCGAGTAAAATTATAAATCCTGCTTCCGCTTATACGTAGCCTCCATTTGTAGAACGAGTTTAGGTCATTACCCGAGTAGCACGAAGACGCTAATATTAGTACCCGAGGAGATACTGCGCAATCCATATACATAGGACGGCAGCTTTGAGTAGCTACGATAGTAATGGTGTAAACTCGTCCTATTATGCAGTTTATAGTTGCTTTTCAGAATGTACGATTTACATTTAAGAGTAATCAACAGAGCGCACAGTTCAAAATGCAACAATCTGGAATGCTGTTGCATTATTTCCTTTAATTAGGCATGACAACCGAATCAAAAAGGACAAATTATTACACAGCCTGAAATTGCTAAAAGAAGTAAAAAGAATTATGTTCAGTGATTATTGCCTAGCACTCTGCAACTAAGTATAAACTTTATATATTTCGCGACAGACTCAGGGTCTGCAGCGAAAGAAAGAAAATTATATGGCGATTCAACGGAGTAACTAGCTGGTTTTCTCAATGACAAAGGTGTTACCTCGCTATTGTTAGCTGGTTTACCATAGAGCTTTGTGTTTTGATTCAGACTTAGTGAACACATGCGTGAAGCGATCAAGAAAAAAACCAATTGATACATACATTTGTACGCGATTGGATTATAACTGTATTATTTTACTGCTGAATGATGAGTTTTAAAATCTTATAGTCTGCTCAATTTTTCACGATTTTTTGACTTTTTACAATTACATCGTAGAAAATCATGGGTTTTTTTCAAAATCGTGATTTTCGATTAAATCGCAAAATCGCGCAGGACTAATCCAAGGTAGCCACCGACCACTCGCAGCCATGTTGAAAATTGTTTTCCGGACGATAACTCTATGACCGCTTAGCTGATCGCTTTGAAACTTCATACATGTAGGTCTAGCTCTGATGAAATAGCCTGGCAAATATGTATGAAAGAAATTTGACTGGCAGCTGGGGATGAGCTGTTTGACAGAAATGGTTCACAGTAAAATCATTTTCCAAATATTCACCAGCTATTCAGTAATCATGTAATGGTCAAGATTGGTCAAGAAAATTATAGTTTTATTCAATTCTGATTTTTTTTAAAACTATTACCGGAATTACTGGGTGGGTTATAAAGTCAGGAATTTCGGTGATAAATTTTGAAAAATTATTTTCTTTTTGTCTGCACACTTGAGCAAGGAATAGCCTGGAAAAGCTAGAAATAACCCAGGAATAGCCCAGGGGAAAAGCCAGGAATAGCCCAGGGAAAAGCCAGGAATAGCTCGGTGAAGCCTGGGAAAAGCCCAGGAATAGCCTGGAATAACCTGGAGAAGACAGCAATAGCCCGGAAAAGCCAGACATAGCCCGAAGACATCCGGAATAACCCGGAAAAGCCAAGAATATCGTGGAAAAGCCCGGAAAAGCGAGAAATAACCCAGATACAGCCGGGAATAACGCGGGAAAAGCCATGAATAGCCTGGAAAATCCAGGAATACGCCCAGAAAATCCAGGAATAACCTGGAAAAGCCAGGAATATACCTGTATCACATACCCCCACAACCTCGTGCATGCTTAACCACATGCTCGTGCAACCATGCACATGCTTAACCACATGCTCCCGCAACCTCATGCACACTTAACTGCATGCTTCCGCAACCTCAGGTATGCTTAACTGCATGATCCCACAATCTTGCGCATGCTTACCCGCGTGCTCCTTTAACCTCAGGCACCCGTAACAACATTCTCCCGCAATCTCGTGCACTCCTAGACATGTGCTCCTGCAACCTCGCGCACGCTTAACCGCATGCTTCAGCACACTCCTGCATACTTAATCACTTGCGCTTAGAAGTTCCACTGCTTGTTTTATACTACATGTAATAGACTAAGTTAATATATACAAACAAACAAGAGGCCTAAGGGCCTGTGGCGCTCACATGGACCATTAGCATTTGAACCTTTTGCATTTAAATAGATATGATTGATAATTTTTGGAATATCCAAGATGGCCACCCAAAAAATTGACTAATCAAAATTCTGAATAGAAATTCTAGTCGACCATGATAGGGTCACTAGCCAAATTTGTTTGAAATATGTCAAGCAACTAAGGAGACGCAGCGTTTTTGACAATTTCTGGTAAATTTTTCATAAAATCTCAGATTTTCATGCAAAAAATTGATGAATCAAAATTCTGAATGGAAGTTTTAGAGCCTATGGCCATACATTGTAGGATCCTTTCAGCCTTATTTGGTTAAAACCGGTCAAGATGGTAAGGAGAAGAAGCAATTTGACAATTTCCAGTACATTTAAAATAAAATCTAAGATTTTAACCCAAAAAATTGATGAATCAAAATTGCAAATGGAGGTTATGGAGCTTACGACCATTGGGTCCTTTCAGCCAAATTTGGTTGAAATCGGCCGAGTGGTTAATGAGGAGTAGTGTTTTAAAGCAAAAGTTGACGGACGACGCCGTCGCCATGGCATAAACTCACATGGCCGTTCGGGCCAGGTGAACTAACAATATTCTGCCACCATGGCCCCAGTGAAAAATCCCCTGAATAAATTGAAGAGTTTATATAGAAACTCGTTTCCGCCAAATGCAATGCCAGCCTTCAGTGCATGGAACTCCTTCAGAATAATCACGACTATCTAAATACTGCACGGTGCAAATGTAAATAAAATTACAAATATAATGTACCAAGCAGACTTCTTTAGCCTTCAAATGTGCATCCACTTCATTTTAAACTACAATGTATTAATACAAAATTGTTCAGGAAAATTTCATTTTTTTTTTAGAGAAAATGTGCATTTGCAACCCAAGAGAAAACTATTTTTGATGACTTACCACGTGAATGACTGCCTTGGTTATCAAGCCAGTCACCCCAGTGGTAAGTTTTCAAAAATTCTTCTCTGTCTGTAATTGGGTATGTCTGTAGTTTCATTAACCCTGCCCATTTATTCTTATGATGTAAATGATACATGTATAGGATATATATAATACAAGAAGCCCAAGGGGCCTGTATCGCTCACTTGGAATTATTGCCCACTGGCGCAACCAAACAAAATGAGATGACCACTGGAAAAATTTATCAATCTAATTTCTGTGCTGGTTTAGCCAAGATTTATTAAAATTGGCCCAGCCATTAATACATGTAAGTAGTCTTTTTATGATTTTCTCAGAAATTTGCAGAAAATACATGTCCGTCTTTTTTATGTATGGCTTTCCATGTACAAACTTTAATGACGTTTAGGCCCTAATCATATCTCCTAAATTTCAGCCTGATCCGCCCAGCGAAGTTATTTTTGATAAATCCAAGATGGCCACCGAAGCATTTGACCAATCAAGTTCTCTTAAACAAACTTGTTTCAGCTGTTGCTTCAGATGATGTTTCAGGAGTTTTGAATTGATCTCCCATGCGGTTTCTGAGAAGATTTTTTCCTTTTTTTAAAGACGTTTCTAAAAATCAGCCAAAATGTTCTCAGGATACTTCCTGCCAAATATACTTGAAATCGGCCAAGCAGTTCTTGAGAAATTTTGTATTGCTTTCTTTAGCTCTTGCCCTAGATGATATTTCATGAGGTTTGCATCGATCCCCCAAGTGGTTTCAGAGAACATATTAAGACGTTTCTAAAAATCGGCTAAAATCCGGCCAAACTTGGATCCCTATGGCCTAAAGATGATTCGGCCTAGGGGTTCTTGGGAAAAATACATTTTAAATTTCCCATTGCTTTAATATGGGAGTTTTTGGCAGGAAAAAGATACAAGATGGCCGTCAAACCGGTTATCCGACGGTTTTGAAAATGACAAATTTGAGATCAGAATACCTAAAAACCTATATAAAATGCCAAATTTCAGACTGATCCGTTCGGCGGTTCTGGAAAAGAAATTGTTTCCGCGAAAACTGGGTCATCCAAAAATGGCTGTCAAACCGTTTATCCGACATTCTTGAAAATGGCAAATTTGAGGTCAGAATAACCAAAAACCTATATAAACCTATATAAAACCAATTTCGGCCACAAAATCCATCAAATAAAAATATCCAATATGGCCGCCAAACATGCTACATTTTGATTGGTCCATGGAGGCCATGTTTTTTATGCATCAACTTCCTTTGAACAAACTTTAATGGCCTTTAGTCCCTAATCATTTCTGCCAAGTTTCATATTTCATAAAGTTTGCATCAATCCCCAAATCGGTTTCGGAGAAGATCTTTAAAGACGTTTCTAAAGATCGTCTAAGATCCAAGATGGCTGCCAGCCAAATTGACAGATCAGCTCCGTTTGAACAAACTTGGATCCCTATACCCTACGGATGTTTCCTGCCAAATATGATTCAAATCGGCCCCGTGGTTCTTGAGATGTCGCTTAAAGGAAAAGTTGACAGACGACGGATGGTCACTCCGGCATAAGCTCACTTGGCTTTTCAGGCCAGGTAAGCTAATAATTAAAATATGTGACAAATTACATCTTACATGTATGTATGAGGTTTTTGTAACCTTACTGAGATATACATCTACATGTATGCTGAAATAATAAGTACAGTAGTAAAAAATTCTATATTTAAATGGCCTCCAACTTTCAGGTCTAAAATTGGATATAATACATGTAATGTAGTCTTATGACATGCCCCGGGTGAGCTAATAACAGATACATTGTAACAAATATAACTTCAGCAAGGCATTAACAATGTATGATAGCCTGTTAACATAATACATGTATTAGAACATCTGGTCAATGTATTACTATAGAGCAATGTGTACATGTAATAACAAGTTGTCCCAAAACTGGTAACTACTAAGAGCTTTCAGTAAATCAATAAAATAATGTACAGCTATTTCAATTTTAAGGATACTGGTCCTCGGTATTCGATCTAACAGTTGTGTCAGAGTTTTCAAAATAGTAAATTCTGTATCCATAACTAATAATACATATATAGTAATGGACTGGATTTTATCAGACAAAGACTTAAATTTTCTGCCAATTTTAGCATGTCATGAGGTCAACTAAAGTAAAGGCTTTTTCACACGATGACGAAAATAACTAGTCCTGGCATTTCCAAGCGCTCGGACTTTATTATTTTATTATCTTCATGCAGAATAGCAAGTCCAGGCATTTCCTGGCTCTCCTAAAAAGCCCAGACTTTGACTTTGAAAACAAGCGATTGAAATTCCAGGCTTTTCCTGGCTTCTTAGTGTGTCAGTTTCACACCTGCTTTTCCTGGTTAATCCAAGCTTTTTAAAGCCTGGATAAGCCTGGAGTGTTGCTATTGCTTGAAATCCTGTCTTCTCCTGGCTTTTGAATCCCAGGAAATGCTAGGATTCCACATGCTAAAAGATTCCTGGCTTTTCCTGGCTTGCAGAGCTCGGAGTAAGCTCGGAAATGGAAGGATATCACCGGGTGATAATCAACTTTACTCCAGATTTTTTATCCTTACATGTAAAGCTTATTCTTTTGAATATTTTGGAATTAATTTAACTGGAAAGCATTGCTTCCAGTCAAATTAATTTCAAAATGTTCAACACTTCTTGTACATGTATATTGCCTTGAAAATAAGATATGGGGAATTCAGAGGTGAAAAGGTTCAATTATTAAAAATTTAACTCGGTTTCTCTGGTATCTCGGAAGAACAATGCAATTACATGTACATGTAACATCTAATGAAAAGCAGACTATTTCTTAACCTTGTATTATTAATGCAAACTCTGGTATGTTTCTATTAGGAAATCGGTGTTTACACGACAATGGATAACTGTGAACTGGTCAAGAAGAGTGACATCATCATTTTAGCCGTGAAACCACCCACTGTTCCAGCAATACTTAAGCAAGTTTATGATCTCATTACTGCCGAGAAGTTAGTCGTGTCAATAGCCGCGGGAGTTACCATAGCAACAATAGAAGATGTAAGTTTGTATCACTGAATTTTTAATCATCCAACATAGAGCATCGAGAAAACAGCAGTTTATTAAGGATTTCTGAATCAACTGCATGACTTTGACTAATAGATTGATCTTATCTGTCAGTTCAGTATCTGACGTCATAATCAAATAATTTATGTCACAATCAAAATAACGTCAGTTAATTGTACGAATTGTATGTCTTTAACTCTTTAATGACTAAATTTGTTCAAAAAATTAAAATATTTACTTATTGAATGTCAATTTGCAGGCCAAGAGGAGACTATTTTTGAAAATTTACCACTGGAACGACTGGCTCGAGCCAGTCGTTCCAGTGGTAAATTTTCAAAAATAGTCTCCTCTTGGCCTGCAAATGGACATTCCTCAGAGACCACTAGAGAGGCCGGTGTTGGCCGGCTTCGTTGTTAAAGGGTTAATGGACTTATAATGTAAGAAACATTCTGTTGGATATTTTGAAAACTAATTTGACTGGGAGCTGTTGTGGCAGCAACAGCTTCCAGTCAAAACGATTTCAAAATATTCAACGGCTTACATGTACGTGTATGGTTATCTTGAAATTGGGTTTCAGGGTTGAAGATATATGTATACAATGTATAAATCAATAGAGGAATGCAGTTTTAGCTATGCCCCGCTACGCTCTACCCACACTTTTCCCATGTTGGGATAGATCTCTGCTCCGAATCTCAATTTCCAGAAAACTATACAGGTTAAGCTGTTGAATATCTCGAAACTAATTTGACTGGGTGCTTTTGCTGCCATAACCCAGTCAAGTTAGTTTCAAAATGTTCAACAGCACGTTTATTAAATAGTAAAGACATATAATTTGTACAACAATGCTTTAGTCGGTCATCAATTATGCGTTCGTGATGAACTTAGCTACGTCAGTCATGACGCAATTGATTGTGACATCATCCTACAGTACACACCACATAGTTGATTATGTGGTCATGATTGATGGCCAAGCTGGAGTCCTCAATTTCAACTAACGTACAATGTGGGCATAGCCTAGCTAGAAATGGATTCTCTACTGGCTCAAATCTGTGTGATTCAGCATCCAATATGCCCCCCCCCCTTTCTGGTTACCATCTTGAAAACTGGTTTCTGTTTAATACATGTAACTTTGAGCATGTGATTAACCTTTTGATGGTCAAGCTGGCCTAAACCGGGTACTGCAGTGGTCTTGGGGAAAAGGCTATTTGCAGGCTAAGAGTACATGTAGATCATTTTTGAAAACTTATTATTGGAATGACTGGCCCAGTAACCAAGCCGATCAATCATTCCAGTGGTAAATTGTTAAAAAATAGTCTACTCTTAGCCGGCAAATGGCTATTTTCACAAATATATGTACAGTAGTTTCCTCTTTGTCTCTAAATTAAAAATACATGTATTCTTTAAAATTATTAAAAAAAATTCAACTTTCATGACCAATCGTGACCATTAACCTCTTGTTTCCCAGTGCTCAACAAGCTATTTATATTAATTAACCATTTACATGTACTGGTCAACAGTGATGAAAAAATTGAAATTTTTGTTCAGTGAATGTCAGGGCATAGCATACATGTATGTGTAAGATGTTTTTTGTTAATTTAACACTAGAATTTGCAAAAAAGCTTTCTGCCAATGTGCAAATTAATACCACATTTCTAAAGATCACTACAGATGCTGTTTGTCTGGCTTGAACATGAAAAGCATGCCATAAAATTTTTTTTCATATGTTACATTTTCAAGCCTTTACAATGTAACTATTTCACCATTGAATCTCTGAAAATGTATATGTTCTTTACAATATATAACTTGCATGTACTCTGTTGAACACTGAAAGTAACTTGACTGGAAGCCACAACGGCTTCCAGTCAAGTTACTTTCAAAGTGTTCAACAGAGTACATGCAAGTTATATATTGTAAAGAACATATACATTTTCAGAGATTCAATGGTGAAATAGTTACATTGTAAAGGCTTGAAAATGTAACATATGAAAAAAAATGTTATGGCATGCTTTTCATGTTCAAGCCAGACAAACAGCATCTGTAGTGATCTTTAGAAATGTGGTATTAATTTGCACATTGGCAGAAAGCTTTTTTGCAAATTCTAGTGTTAAATTAACAAAGAACATCTTACACATACATGTATGCTATGCCCTGACATTCACTGAACAAAAATTTCAATTTTTGGCCTTCTTCCAGTCAAATTAATTTCAAAATATTGAACAATTTTCCTGAATGGTTGCCTTGAAAACGAGATACATGTATAGGGAAGTGAAAAGGTCAATGGTCATGTGAGCTTGTATGTTATTGCAACCATCCATCGTATGAAATAAGCCGTTTTGCCAATGTTCTATTTCAGTTATTGCTACCAGGAACAAGAATTGTCCGTGTAATGCCTAATACACCTGCCCTTGTCGGGGCAGGTGCTGCCTATATCGCCCCAGGATCAGCTGTTAAACCAGGGGATGTGGATTTGGTAGCTAACTTATTCAAGAGTGTTGGGATCTCTGAGACAGGGGCTGAAGCTTATCTTGATGCGGTGACAGGGCTGAGTGGTAGTGGTCCGGCATATGTAAGTAGGACGTGGGGTGGGGGATCCAATCTGTTGCTCAAGTATCTGTTGTCATAATCTAATATGTCACATATTAGCTGACGTCACAATAAAAATGATGTTTTGCTCACAAAAATAGAAAAGTTTTTCACGAAGTGCATGAATTGTATATCTTTTATGAATTTACAAGTTAATAAACATTTTGTTAAATATTCTGAAACTAAGTTGAATGGGCACTACTGCCACAGGGTTAGTTATTAACGCATGATTTGCCAAGAAATTTGAAACTTGTTTTTTAAGACTGTCCATTTCAGACATGCTAAGAGAATACTATTTTTGAAAATTTACCACTTGACTGACTCGGTCATGGCACAAGTCATTTCGCTTGTATATTTTCAAAAATCTCATTCTTTTTGACTGCAGATGGATGGTTCTCAAGACCAGTCCCGAGGCCAGTTTTTACTGGTTTTACCATTAAAGGATTAATTTTAGGCTTGCACGATTTTTCAATTTAATCGTGAAGTTCGATTTATTTTTAAAATTGCGATTTTTACGATGTAATTGAGGGAAAATTGGATAACCGAGCCAGTCATTCCAGTGGTAAACTTTCAAAAACAGTCTTCTCGTGGTCTGCAAACGGACATTTTCAATGAGAAAATTGAAATTTTCTTGAACAAATTTAGGTGTTAAAAGGTTAAGCAGAGAAACTTCGTGTGTATTAGAAGCAGGATTAATCTCAACCCTACACACAAAGCAGAATGACAATTTTCTCAATCAACCAAATCAATGCTACGGGGGTGCTACACGCAAGCAAACATCATGTTTTAAATGAAAGAAAATTTGTTAAATGTGAGTGGGCTATGAAGAGTGATTGGTATATCTCATTGCAATTGATGGCTAACAAACTCAGATTTATTTGAGAAATCACCAAATATATATATATAAATTACTGAGAAAGCCAAAGTTTCAGATGTCTAAGATAATGACATATAATGATAGTGGTGATGGTGGTGGTGGTGGTGCTGCTGCTGGAGCTGCTGCTGGTGGCTGAAGAGGTGAAAAGTTCTTTCAGCTGCAATCAGTTTTTCTTCACCCTTCTCCTCTGTGTCTTGTCCATTGCGAGCGTCCTAAGCTCCCTGAGGTGCTTTATCGTCTTTACTGGTCCTACATTAGATTACATTCTTTGAGATCTGATCGCAAAACGCTTAACAAGTTGATGTTGTGACTAGGCTTGCACGATTATGTGATTAAATCGAAAATTGCGATTATTTTTTAAATCGTGACTGTATGTGATTAAAAATTAAATAATCGAATAATCGTGAATAATTCTACAGCATAAAATGTTTCAAAACCTACCTTTTAATTATTAGTCCCCTACCGGTAAAACCGGGGGACTATAGGTTTGCACTTTGTCTGTCCGTCTGTCGCAGTTTGTTTCCGCACTTTTTTTCGCAGTCCTTCAAGGTATTCAACTGAGAATTGGTTTATTGATTTGTTATGAGAAATTACAGACCAAGTTCGAGTTTCAGGTGGATGCCTCAATTCTTTATGGAGTTATGCCCCCTTTCGACTTAAAAAATACAAAAAATATCAGCTTTCCGCACTTTTTTCGCACTTCCAGATATTTAAGCAAATATCGGTGCATCGCTTTAGTATAAGGAGTTACTGAGCAAGTTCGAGTTTCCAACAGTTTCGTAAATTTTTCATGGCGTTATGCCCCCTTTCGACTTATGAAATACAAAAAATATTAGTTTTCCGCACTTTTTTTCAGTCTTTTAAGATATTATACCGAGAATTACTACATACTTTTGTTATGAGAAGTTACAGACCAAGTTCAAGTTTCAGGGGTATGCGTAAATTTTTGGTGGAGTTATGCCCCTTTTCGACTTAGGAAATGTGAAAAATATCAGCTTTCCGCACATTTTTCGCACTCCAAGATATTTAAGCAACCATCGGATCATCACTTTAGTATAAGGAGTTACTGAGCAAGTTCGAGTTTCCGACATTTTCGTCAATTTTTCATGGAGTTATGTCCCCTTTCGACTTATGAAATACGAAAAATATTAGCTTTCTGCACTTTTCTTCGCAGTCTTTCAAGATATTATACTGAGAATTGCTACATTGCTTTGTTATGAGAAGTTACAGACCAAGTTCGAGTTTCAGCCGTATGGGTCAATTTTTGGTGGAGTTATGTCCCCTTTCGACTTATGAAATACAAAATATATTAGTTTTCCGCACTTTTTTCACAGTCCTTCAAGATATTTTACTGAGAACTGCTACATTGCTTTGTTATGAGAAGTTACAGTACAAGGTGAAGTTTCAGGCATATGCGTAAATTTTTGATGGAGTTATGACCCCTTTCGACTTAAGAAATACGAAAAATATCAGCTCTCCACACTTTTTTTCGCACTCCTTCAAGATATTCAAGCGAAAATCAGTGCATCGCTTTAGTATAAGGAGTTACAGGGTACGTTCGAGTTGCAGACATTTTCGTCAATTTTTCATGGAGTTATGCCCCCTTTCGACTTATGCAATACAAAAAATATTAGTTTTCTGCACTTTTTTCCGCAGTCTTTCAAGATGTTGTACTGAGAATTGCTACATTGCTTTGTTATGAGAAGATACAGGCCAAAAAAAATTCGGGTTTCAGGCATATGTGTAAATTTTTGATGGAGTTATGCCCCCCTTTCGACCTATCAGATGCGAAACATATTAGTTTTCTGCCCTTTTTCTCGCAGTCTCAAGATATTCAACTGAGAATTGGTACATTACTTTATTATGAGAAATTACAGACCAAGTTCGGGTTTCAGGTGTTTGCGTAATTTTTTGATGGAGTTATGTCCCCTTTCGGCTTATGAAATACAAACATATCAGCTTTCAAGACTTTTTCCTTCTCCTTCACCGTATACACATGTATAACAAAGACTTGGTTTATTGCTATGTTATGAGAAGTTACAGATCAAGTTCGAACTTCAGCTGCTTTTGACAATTTTTAATGAAATTTTTGACTGTCAATCTCTAAAGATTTATATCACCAGGTGGGGGACATGTATTGCAAAGCAATACTTACAGAATGCTTGTACTTTAATGCGATCGGTCACGGAAATTTACATTTTGCTCAGTGAATGCATGCCCATTTGCAGGCCAAGTGAAGACTATTTTTGAAAATGTATCACTGGAATGACTGGCTCGAGAATCGAGCCAGGCATTCCAGTGATACATTTTCAAAAATAGTCTTCTCTTGGCCTGCAAATCGACCTTTCTCAACATCATTGCAGCTTTCGTCATTGATATGCTTTTTTGCTGTTTTAACTGGGTAATGTGTACTCAAGCTGATTAATCGAGTATTCGTGATTATTATTAAATAATCGATCGTGATTATTGAAAGCAATAATCTCGCAAGCCTAGTTGTGACATGCTTTGCGTGCCGGATACCTGTCATGCCTGTTGGCACCTACGACTGCAAATACCAATGCTTTCTGAGCAGACATATCGTCTGGTATTCGAAGAACATGTCTGAATATAAACCACCGCTGTTGCGCTACCCTCACAGATAGTGGCTCTGTGTTACACAGTTTCAATCGTAGCCATTAATCCCTTTCGTATCAACAGCGCCTCAAAGCACTCAAAATACTACTAATATCAATTAACACGTTAATGGTCAATACATTTTCAGAAAAATTAAAAATTCTGCTAGCCATGTAGATTATACAGGTAGTTATTAAATTTACCTCACAGATTCATATAACAAAACAACCTTTCTGTTGAACTGCAAATGGACATTTCTCAAAGGTATAATGATTAAGAAAATTCAAATGTTTGTTTATCCAGTGTCCACTTGCAGAACAAGAGAAGTCTAAAAATTTACCATTGGAATGTGGTACCAGTGCTAATTTTTCAAAAATACTGTTCTCGTAACCTGCAAATTGCCATTTCTCCAGACCACCGCAGAGGCCTTTTTTGACCAACCTAACCATTAAAGAGTCCAGTTGACACAAGAATGGTTCTAATGATTTATATATATATATATATATATATATATATATATATATATATATATATACACACGCCATGTTGAGAATTGGTGGATTCCTCGGTGCCCCCCTCCCCCCATCTCTTTCTATTAGTCTTATATAGACAACTTATTTCTCCCACATGGCTGCACATCTTCATCATGTATACGTCGCTAACGTCATTGGTTGCGACTGTAGGAATAGTCTGAATACAAGGAAGATAATTATTGTTATAAAAAGCTAGGTGGTAAGAGTTGCCTCCCCTGAGTGTACAGTATATGCAGTCTAGACTGAACAGAATGAGAGCTAGACCATAGGTTAATGAAGATATCCAATCTGTCTGTCAAGTATCTGATGTCAATCAAATACGTCAAAATCAAAAACTCTGTCACTAGTGTGCAAATTTTATGTCTTTGATGAATATATAGATGTAATTTAATAAACATTATGTCAAATATTTTGAAAGGCAGCAACAGCTCCCGGTCAAATTAGTTTCAAAATATGCAGCAGCTTACATGTATTGCCTTGAAATTGGAACACTGGGGATGCACGTTTCATGTATGTAAATCGACTCCATCACACATACAATGTTGGCGGAGCTTGGCTAGAAAGGGGCGGGATATAGCTACATGTAGAAATGGATTCCTCTATTCATGGGGCTTCATGATATACCGATATTATATCGAATACCGGTATCGTAGCTATACCGTTAGCCATACCGATATGATTTTGCTGATACCGAAATATCGAGATATAAGATAAAACTGGTATAACATTTTGTAAGGCAGATAATCTGCTTCCCATTAGTAATATTTCAATAGCATATAGCTGTCTAGCGATATAAGTTATTGCTCTTCGTACGGGAAAATGATATTTTATCTGCATTTAATAATCACGCTTTTCTTATTTATCCAGAGATGTCAGATTGTTGTTTTGGGGCTAATGTTAGAGTAATTGATAAATTAACGATTACGGCTGCGAAAGTTGCCTGCTTACATGTATAAGAATGCACTTCTTGCAGAAAAAATGAATACAACTTATTTTAATTACCATCATAGGACATTGGAAGGTTAAAAATGTATAAAACCTATCTTTTCCTGCGCTAATATTAATTACTACCGCCTGGTTAGTCAGCGATTTCCCGGAATTGTGCGCCTTTGTAGTGACAGCCCAAGTAAAGAGGAACACGAGAAAAACTCCTCAATTCCCGAGAGCTTTATTCACTTCTTATTCTGGCGCGTGTCATTAGATATGGATTGATACAAGCTACTCTAACGAGAGCGAGCCTAGGCCTATGTATTCGCAGCATATGGTAGTCTATTTAGTATGTGCTATAATGGCTAAGTTGTACCCCTGCACGGAGATTTCCGCGTTTCCTGGTGGTTTAATCCTGTTGCAAATTCATCCAAAGAGCACAGGCCGTCATGCAAAGTTCATTTATTATTCTAGCATATACATCAATGCAGATCGCCAGGAAAATTAGTAAAAAGTATGTTTACATTAATTTCCAACGTTTTTGACTCATAACATTGATATTTGTCAGTCAAATATCAACAACTTTGGCTGTTCGCAGTTTCACTAGGCGAGTTTATGCGGGACGAGATGGTCACTGGTTACCAGTATCTTGCGATCTCCATGCGGAAATAGATGTAATTTCGTGGTAAATTCAAATCATGTGTAGGGACGATTTTGGGGAGTTTTGGGATATGATTTAACTGAAGACAATTAAAATTTAGTGTTTAATATCAGGATTCGTGTAATTTCTTGGTTTTATTGTGGAAATTTGCGGTGACTATTTAAGCAGCGCTGGTACACTTTGAATATGGAATCATACTACTCAAGCCTCACTCCATTTTCCCCATCGGAATAATACCAGTATTAAAGTATAGCGGTATGAAAACTGATGTCGATACCGATATTCATTTTTCTAATACCGTGAAGCCATTGTGTTTCAGATAGTTTATATTTTCTTGACTAGTTTTGAACAATAAAGGGTTAAATTCACTTACATTTTGTTAAAAATTATCAACCGGGTACACTTGATTTGAAATTTACAACCGGGTACACTTGATTTGAAATTTACAACCGGGTACACTTGATTTGAAATTTACAACCGGGTACACTTGATTTGAAATTTACAACCGGGTACACTTGATTTGAAATTTACAACCGGGTACACTTGATTTGAAATTTACAACCGGGTACACTTGATTTGAAATTTACAACCGGGTACACTTGATTTGAAATTTACAATCGGGTACACTTGATCTGAAATTTACAACCGGGTACACTTGATTTGAAATTTACAACCGGGTACACTTGATTTGAAATTTACAACCGGGTACAGTGGATTTTGATTATGTCACCCATATAAATAGGGGTGGGGGGGGAGGAGTGGGGAATGGTGGTACATGTATATATGGTGTTTGCTTTGTCTGTCCATCCATTCAGACTCATTTCCGGATCATAGCTCGAGTACTATTGTAGGGATGGTTACCAATCTGGCATGGGTGTGAGCTTGTCCTTGGTGGTCTGAAGAACCCTATCAATTTTTGCAACAAACGGTCAAAGGTCAAGGTCATGGTGACCTAATTAATTACGTAATATAATATTTCTGGATGATCACTCGAGTTCTATTGAAGGAATTTAGCCAACCTGGCATGGGAGCATGTCCTTGGTGGTCCGAAGAAGGCTATTGATTTTGGGGTCAAAAGGTCACAGTGACCTAATTAATGACGGAATATTGCGTTTCTGTATGATAACTCAAGTTTGATTGAAGGGATTGTTACTAATCTTGGGTGGGAGGTTGTCCTTGGTATTTAGAAGAAGGCTATCAATTTTGGAGTCAATAGTCAAGGTCACAGTGGCCTAATTAATGACGTGTTTATTGCGTTTATGGATGATAGCTTGAGTTCTATGGAAGGGATCGTTACTGGCCTCTGCTATGGTCTTTAGGAATATTCATTTACTAGCCAAGAGATTATTTTGGAAAAAGTTTATGACTTGGATGTCTGGCTCGATGACCAAGCTAGGCATTCCAGTGGTAAATTTTCAAAAATAGTCATTCACTTACATGTACCAAAAATGTCTATTTTCTTATGGAAATCATGGCTATGGAAGGATTACTCCAACATCTCATGAGATTGTCTGATTGAGCGAGTGAGTGACAGGTATATTTTAGCATTGTTTGTATATCATGTTAATTGGCAGGTGTTCGCGATGATTGAGTCAATGGCTGATGGTGGAGTAAAAATGGGCCTGCAACGCGACATCGCCATGAGACTCGCGGCACAAACTGTCATGGTAAGTCAATGATAGACAGGCTGTCTATAAAGGCAGCTGTTTTCAAGCAAGCTGGTTGAAATCAGATCTATAGCTGGTATAATGACTAGTAATAAACCGCATGGGTTTTCGTACAGGCCATATAATACGTGGAATGTCAAAAGGAAATCTGAGAAGTTAGAATCCAGGCTTAGAAATCCTGGAAAACGGCATGGTTTCTTGTAAGTCATGGAAAGTTCATGGAAGGTCAATGTTTGGAAAATTGATGTTCCTGCATATGTATTTCAAGACAATGGAGAAATCTGATCTGTCACTCAAACATATATGATGCTCAATGGAAGATATCGATCTGTCAGTCAAGTACATGTATATGACCTCATAATCAATTACATCACATGTAGTCTGGCGTCACAATCATAATTGACAGAAATACTCGGTCATGAACCTGGAATAGTTCATCAGTTGTACAAGTTGTATGTCTACATGTACTATATAATACACATTCTTTTGAATATTTTGAAACTAATTTGACTCATCGCTGTTACCCATAGGTACATGTAGCAACAGCCCTAAGTCAAATTGGTTTCAAAATATTCAACAGGTTAGCTGTATTATTACCATCAAATTGAGATTCTGGGAATTCAGAATTCAAATCAATAAATCTACCACATCATATCATGGGCAAAGTATGGGCGGAGCTTAGCTAGAAATTGATTCCTCCATTACATCACATATAGGCTGACACGTCACAATACATAGTGACGTATCTAGCTTCATCATGAACAGTAAAAAGTCTGTCAAGTGCACAAATTGTTTGTCTTTGATTCTGTTGAATATTATGAAACTAATTTGACTGGGGCGCTGTTGATTCACCAGATTGATTACCTTCTTCTTCTTTTCGTTCGCTGATCATACCGCCAGTCCTGTAAGTGACTATCGACATGATCATATGCATTAAGTGCGTGGATCCATGGTTTATTAGAGTGCGCCGTGCGGCCTGGAACCTCCGTCTTCAGCACTCGAGGTTTCTGTCAGGGTTACCTCACCCATACCTCCTTTAGTCGCCTCTTACGACACGCAGAGGATACGGAAGGTGTATTCTAAGCCCCACCTACAGGGTGTAGTTACCGTAAAATGATGATTCTAGGAATTCTGGATACAGTGTATATAAATCGATTCCAGAACATATAAGCAGTGGGCGGGGCATAGCTAGAAATGGGCGGGGCATAGCTAGAAATACATCCCTCTATTATACAGAAAAGCTGTTAAATATTTTGAAAACATTGTAGGTGGAAGCCGTTGCTGCAATATGAGAGGGTGAATAAGTGTTTATATTAAAAATATCGGGATTATCAACCCAACCACTGAATTTTCAGATTTCTAAATTGAATTTTCATCAATATTATAAAGTCTGCTCTTTATTTTTGAATATAATGTTGTTTTTTATTTTTTTATTTTTTTTTTTTTTTCCCAGAATCTCAATTTGATGGTAATGATACAGCTATCCTGTTGAAGCCTTTCTTCTATTGACTTTTCAATGAATGAATAATATTTTGAAATCCAAGAGTATTAGCCCTTTCACCGCAAAATCCCTGAAAAAGTCAATTATTTATGATATAGAACTTATTCTGTTAAATATTTTGAAATAAATTCGACTGGAAGCCGTTGCTACCTAGGGCAGCAATGGCTTGGAGTCAAGTCAATTTCAAAATGTTCAACAGTTTTCCTGTCTGGTTGGCTTGACAAGGTTAATCCTTGGGTTATATCTGTTTATTGTAGCTTCAGTGGATTTCAAATAGAAGAGCCCTTGTTAGGATCAATGGTCAAGAAAATCCAGATTTACTGTAAGCTTAGACAAGAGAATATTTTTTGAAAATTTACCATTGTAACAACTGGCTCGATGACAAAGAATTTCAATTTCTTGGACGTCAAAATATTCAACAGCTTATCTGTATACATGCATAGTTACTTTGAAATTGAGATTATCAGAATTTAGCTTTGAAAGTTAAATCGATTCAACTGAGTGGTGGATGGAGCTAAGTTAGAAATGGGAATGCAGGGACCGATCTACCCACTAGCCAATTGATAATAAAACTGTAATCTGGGTAATGAAAAGCAGAATTGACTAAATCATTGGCTAATGATTAAAATTAACTTAATTTTCCTGATTGGCAAAATCCTGACTAATTCGAGCATTACGATTCCATTTCAAAATTTCAATTTATTTTACGTTGTTGAATATTTTGAAACTAATACAAATGAAAGTTGTTGCTTCTTAGGCAGCAACAGCTTTCCGTCATATTACTTTCAAAATATTCAACACATTTCTTATATATTAAGACCCTATTGTATCTGGACTGTAAAATTGATAGTATTAACTGATTATGACGGACTGCAAACATGTTCATAAGCGACATTGAAGCAAAGATGTGGCTAAGATATTCACTATTTGGCTAATCTATTGGCTAGAACATTTCAAATACCAGATCTGTACCTGGAATGGAATATCTAGAAATGTACTGTACAGATGTATGTCTCTATTCCCATTATCTCATGGGTTCAATTCCACAGGGTGCTGCTAAGATGGTTCTGGAAACAGGAAGCCATCCTGGAGTGCTTAAAGATGCGGTCTGCTCACCAGGGGGCACCACAATAGCGGGAATGCATCAACTAGAGAAAGCTGGATTTCGAGGAGCCGTAATTGATGCCATAGAAGCGGGGACGCTTCGTTCTCGAGAGCTAGGAACAAAAAAAATAGAAAGCTAGCTACAGACATCGGAGTCATGAACAACAACAGTTATGAGCTTTATACAAATATATTTATTTGTCTCCCATTTTTTTTCCAATCAATGTTGTCAAGGGAGAGAACTGCGCACAACTAATGCCCACTTATGGTAACTCTAACCCTTCAAATTCCACTGTCTCAATTTGAAGACTGCTCTATACATAAAAGCTGTTGAATATTTTGAAACTAATTTCACTGGAACCAGTAACAGCTCCAAGCCAAATTTGTTTCAAAATATTAGGGCTGTAACGATTCACCGATATATCGGTGAACCGCGATACGCATGCTCATGATACACATATTGTATTGTGACCTGTCATATCGATACACATGTGATACAGAAAAATATGCCTATGGCGTCATTAATGCGTTAACATTGTCAGGTAAGCTATAGTTAAAGTTATGCACAAGTGCACCATTTTCACTAAATTTTATCTGACTATGGTAATTATTTGTTTATCTGCACTGAGAGACAGAGAGTGGCATAAAATGGTTCAGATGAAACTTAGTGAAAAAATAATGTATCGTATCGTGACCAGTGTATCATGATACATAGCGTATCGTGGCAAAACGTATCGTTACAGCCTTAGAAAATATTCAATAGAATATGAAATATATCATTAAGAATTTGTTATTTCTTGTATGTACGGGTTAATGCTGACATTTCATGTTAACCCTTTCATCGATGAATTCCCAATTAATCAATTTCAAGACAATAATACAGGAAAGCTGTTGAATATTTTGAAATTAGTATAATTAGGAAGCTGTTGCTTCCAGTCACATTCAACAGAATATGCTATGCATCAGAAATAATTTACTTTTTCATGAATATGTTGGTAAAAGGGTTAAAAGAGGGACCAATACGCTGTCAGTAATTATCCATTAACTTTTTATTACTCATGTCAGCAAAAAACAGCTTCTGTAGTGGTCTTAGAAAATGTCCATTTTCAGACCAAGAACATCTTTTTAACCAAGCCAGTCATTCCAGTTGTCAATTTTGAGAAGTAATCTCTTGGTCTGAAAAATGGACATTTTTAATAGAAAATTGAAGTGTTCTTGAACAAACTTGAGGGTTAAAGGGTTAAGATTGTTTTCGTAATTTCCAAATTACCCAGCTAACGCACTAGATCCAGGCAGAAACCCATTCACTCAATACTTTGAACTTGTCATTTTGTCAGCAAATCATAGTATGGGTGGGTGCTTTGGTAGGCGAGACACACAGATACTTCTAATACTGAGCATCAGTGTCCGGTCTTCCCACATAGCATTCAGACTGACATCATTTGTTTAAATGAGAAGTTTGTTGTATTGAGCTTGATATTGTTATTCAGTGGTAATATTTCTAAAATATTGTTCTCTTTCGTCTGGAAATGGATATTTTTCGCTGACCTTAACCCTTTAACACTCACAGCGGCCAAAAACGGTTTGTGCAGTGGTCCTGGATAATGTCCATTTGCAGATCAAGAGAAGCCTAAGTTTGAAAATTTACCACTGGAATGACTGGCTCAATAATCGAGCCAGTCATTCCAGTGGTAAATTTTCAATAATAGTCTATTTGTCTGCATATGGACATTTTCTATGAGAAAATTGAAATTTTCTAGAACAAATTCGAGGGTTAAAGGGTTCATTAATTATAGTATAGTATAGGCTGGGTTTTATAGTGTGCTTCTGGTTGCATGCTCAGCTGACTCCAATTTTATCCCTGGGCACTGAGATTGTGGAGGAAGGAAAAATAAATAAGGCCCAGTAATAAGGGGATAAATTTGGAAAGTCGGCTGAGTATGCAACTGGAAGCAGACTATAAAGCCAGACAATCTCTACTCCCTTAGGAGCGTACAACCAGGCTGCTGTATATAGACATTGAATGTCTTTTTACATTCCGTATTGCAAACACTGCCATCACAGGTACAACTTTCAGACAAATTGTTTTTAAAATATTCAGTATACCCAGAGTTAAGCTCAATGGAATAGATAGTCTGCAGAAATTCAGCAGGCAGAAAGTTAAGATCATTGTGGCTGACATTTCTAGCTTCTAGACGTGTCTCTTTTCAGGTTACATCTCATTTTTAACCCGTAAATGGTGAACAATTTTCAAGAAATTTTAAATCTCTGATGTCAATTTGCAGCCCAAAGAAGACTACTTTTGGAAATTTACCACTGTAATCACTACCTAGCTTATCGACCCAGTCATTCCAGTGGTAAATTAAAAAAAATAGTATTATCTTGGCCAGCAAATTGACATTTTTCAAAACCACTGCAAAGACCGGTTTTGGCCATGAAAGGGTTAAATAGAGCTGATATCGTACTTAGTATTTAAGTTTTATGTCTGACCCTTTAAGTCTTAAATTTGTTCAAGAAAATTTAAATTTTCTCATAGAAAATGTCCATTTGCAGACCAAAAGAAGACAATTTTTGAAAATTTACCACTGGAATGACTGGCTCGGTTATCGATTTCAAAAATAGCCTTCTTTTGGTCTTCAAATAGACATTTCACAAGACTACTACAGATGCCGTTTTTGGCCGGTTTGAGTGTTTTTGCTCAAGCTGGCCAAACACGGCTTCTGCAGTGGTCTTGGGAAATGTCAAATTGCAGACCATGGCTAAACTAGTTTTGAAAATTTATTATTTTTTAAAAAGCTTGTAAGATGCTTAGTTGTTCTGACGCTAACGTTAAGTGTCCGTTGAGTCTGATGCCAATGCACTGTTTGCGCTCTCCTTTTATAGTTTTTTGTACCCGATTGTACCTGGTTATACCCGATCCCGTGGGTATGTACCCGGAATTGGTGGACATATCCCATTTAGTTTTGAAAATTTACCACTGCAATGACGGGCTTGATAACCGAGCCAAACAAGCCCCGGGGAAAAATATCAAAAATAATCTCTTGATATGCGAATAGATATTTATTATAATTACATTTTTTTGGAACGAATCTGAAAGTTAAAAAGGTAGAGCTGATTTATTTCTTGTAGGTTAAATTGGTGTGTTTAGTTATGTTTTTGTGTTTAAATATGGCTGATTTAAAGCATACAGGTTATGTTTTGTGTCTAAATATGTCTGATTTAGTGCTTACAGGTTAAGTTTGTGTTTAAATATGTCTGATTTAGTGCTTATACGTTAAGTTTTGTGTCTAAATATGGCTGATTTAGTGCATACAGGTTAAGTTTGTTTTTAAATATGGCTGATTTAGTGCTTATACATTAAGTTTTGTGTCTAAATATGGCTGATTTAGTGCATACAGGTTAAGTTTGTGTTTAAATATGGCTGATTTAGTGCTTACAGGTTAAGTTTGTGTTTAAATATGGCTGATTTAGTGCTTATACGTTAAGTTTTGTGTCTCAATATGGCTGATTTAGTGCGTACAGGTTAAGTTTGTGTTTAAATATGGCTGATTTAGTGCTTACAGGTTAAGTTTCTGTTTAAATATGGCTGATTTAGTGCTTACATGTTAAGTGTGTGTTTAAATCTGACTGATTTAGTGCTTACAGGTTAAGTGTCTGTTTAAATATGGCTGATTTATGGTGTACAGGTAAAATTTTTGTCATAGCTCTGCTACAGCTAGGCTATTGTAGCGAAATTTCATGTCTGGCTTGAGGCTAATGTCGTTTTAGATTAACATTTTACTTACTTAAATAGTACTTGATTGATAAGTTTTCAAGATTTTGTCATACATTCCATGTCGTTTATTAGCTTCTGAGACTCTGTTTCCTGGAAATTATGGTGTTCTACTTTAAAATAATCACTGGGCTTGTAACTATACATTCGTCAGCACTATTGCATAGGCAAGTTTTGGCTGAATGGACATTTCCACTTTTAGCTATACCCCGCCCATCTCAATCTAAGCTCCACCCACACCACATCCGTGTTGTGATCGATCGATCTCTGAACTCCCCGACTATCAATTTGTTGAATGTATTGAAAATAATTTGATTGAGCGCTGTTGCGGTCAAATTAGTTTCAAAATATTCAACAGAATGTTTATTAAATTATGACATCAGATGATTGATGGATAAACTTGGAAAGGTTCATTGACTATTAATGGATTAGCCTCATTTGCTGCTTAGAATGATACAGTACAGCTCAAGTCAAAATAAAACCTTATAAATTATATATTCAAAATATTCACCAGAATATTTCTTGCTAACTAATATGTTTCTGTATTTGTTTTGGAAACATGTTAACTTATTAATGAGTTTTATTGTATATTCCTGGACACAAATAATAGACGGATCCAATCTGTCACTCAAGTATATGATGTAGTAATCAAAGTAGGCTGATAATCGGGAAATGTCTGTCAAGTGTATGATTTGTATTTCTTTGAAGAATTTACATTTTATTAAACATTTTGTTGAATATTTTGATACAAATTTAACTGGGCACTGCCTATGGCAGCAACAACAGCCAGTCAAATAAATTTCCAGATATTCAACAGCTTACCTGTATAGTTAACATGATTTTGGTATTCTGAAAATTCATGGTGTGATCGATCCCAACACGGAGAAAGTGTTGGTGGAGCTTAGCTAGAAATGGGAGGGTCATAGCTAGAAATGGATCCCTCAATTGTAGGCAGGTACGTATGTCTTTGTTCTATTTGCCTATAATTATTTACTAATTATACTGATATCACTGATCTACTAGTCCCGTATGCGTGTTTAGGCAATACATTGTTGCCAAAATGATTTATTTTAATTATATATATATATATATATATATATATATATATATATATATATATATATATATATATATATTATAGATATTGTTGCTTAATCCTTTACTGGTCAAATTGGATAAAGAAAATCTAAATATTTCCTTATTGAATGGCCATCTTTAGGTAAAGAGAAAAGTGTTTTTTTAAATTTATATCGAGCCAGGCATTTCAGTGGTAAATTAAAAAAAATACACTTCTCTTTTCCTAAAGATGGACATTCCTCAAGACTACTACAGACGCCGGTTTTGGCCAGCTTGACCGGCTTGACCATTAAAGGGTTAAGAGATATATTGATTTATTTTCTGATTTTAATTTTAATTCTACTGATTTTCTTTTATTTTGGTGATTTACTTTAATTTTGTCTCTATTATTTATCAAAAATCAAATGAAATAACTTAATGTTAATAATATTAATAATATTATCTTGCCTAATTCGCTGCTTGCGTTTGTTATCACATAACATTTATCAATTAAAGGTATCTTGGCTCAATAAATATAGCATATCCTATGAAAGTTTCTGTAACGTTTAAATAAAAGTAGTGATGAGTGCATGGAATTTCTATATGCATATCATTTTTCATTGTGTATAATACATTTATTATAGACAAATAGCAGTATACAACTAATACTGGTAGTAACTGGTACATATTGATGATATCTATAGCACTTGTTTGTAAAATTCAAGGACATTGCCAGTTACTAACTGCTTTGTCAGCTTCTTTGTCAGTTGAGAAATGTCAGAAATGGACTAACCTAGTGCACTGCATTGTTTTTATACCAGCAAGTGCATAAGCACTAGTGCGTATGAAGTAAAGAATTTGAGTGACGGGCACAGGTGCTATAATTCTACAAATAACAGCTTGTCAGTTGACTTATATAATCCACCTTTCCAGAGTATCCATCTATGACAATCAGCTAAGTGGCGTGTATGATGACGTCATAATCATTACGTCATAAATGATTCTATATGGCCCGTCTTTAACTCTTAATAATCTGAGACATACCAATTGTATGTCTCTGCTATTTAATAAACATTGAATATTTTGAAACTAATTTAACTGGACATTGTTGCTGCCATAAATTAGTTCCAAAATATTCAATAGCGTACCTGTATAGCTTTCTCGAAATTGATAGTCAGGGAGTTCAGAGATCGATCGATCCCAACATGAGCGAGGTGTGGGTGGAGCTTAGCTAGAGATGGGCGGAGCATAGATAAAAATACAAAGGTCCATTGCCATAACCCTTTCATCGATGAATTCTCCATTTCACATTTTCAACACTGCCATACAGGAAAACTGTTGAATATTTTGAAGTTAATGTGACTGAAAGCTATTAACGAGTAACGACTACCAATCAAATTAATTTCAAGATATTCAACAGAATAAGTTTTATATCATAAAGAATATACTTTTTCCGGGATGGATTGTTGACAGGGTTAACCATGTACTTGTCGCGTTGGCCAAATGCTTCGGCAGTCATCTTGGATAACCTAATTTTCCTAAATTGTTTTTGTTTATGTTTTGTGATATTATTTCAAATTTCTTATTTTCAAAACTGATGTATAAACGGGTTAGTGGCCATCTTGGATTTTCTTCTGCCAAAAACTGATTGTAAAGCCATTGTAAATTGAAAATGTCTGGTAGGGCGCATTCTTGTTGCAATTGTGGTCAAAACCTTGCGGCTATACTTATAGCTGGTGGCCTTTCTAGTTAAAATGCCTATTATCCAGATGAGCGATACATACCCTTTGAGTCTCATATTTGTCTTCGAAAATTCAATCTTTTTATTGTTAAATCTCAGTTATATGCGATACTATGTACGCGAGTATGGAATTCAAACATACCTCTAATTATGATAACTTATTTATATCAGATAGTAAATTCTTTTGTATTTATGATATAAAACATGTGCCTGTAGTCTTGCTGTTTTGTCGTCACGATAGTTTTAATTACATCATGCAATGGACCTTTCCAGTTTATCTAGGCCCCGCCCACCTCTAGCTAAGCTCCACCCATAAAACACTGTTGGGATTGATCGATTCCTGAATGCCCTAACTATCAATTTCCTGAGAATTCTACAGGTAAGCTGTTGAATATTTTGAAACTAATATGACTGGGTGCTGTTGCTGCCTATGGCAGCAGCAGCGCCCAGTCAAATTAGTTTCAAAATATTCAACAGCATGTTTATTAAATAGTATAGACATACAATGTGTCAGACTATTAAGAGTTAAAGACGGACCATATAGCATTATTTATGACGTAATGATTATGACATTATCCTACATGCCGCTTAGCTGAGTATGACATCATATGACGTCAGATCATCGATGGATACTCTGGAAAGGTGAAATGGTTACAACAATTATCTTGTATCAGATGGAAAATACTTAATTTTTGCAATATGTCATACATGTCATAAGCTATAAATGTGAGACATTCATTTCTGTATAATGCGTGATTTCCTGATACCATGTGATATATCATCTAGTATACTACGCATTCCAGTGATAATGCTCAAGGTTATAATAATAATAATAATAATAATAATAAATAATAATAATAATAATAATAATAAGTACATTTATAAAGCGCTGAATCCATGACAATGCGTGCTCTAAGCGCTAGTGCGTATAGCTATATCTACTGAGAATATGCTCGTTTGAAAAGGGTGGTTTTCAGTTGTGATTTGAAAATATCTAATGATGCTGAGTTTTTTAGACTAAGTGGTAGATTGTTCCACTCGGTGGGAGCTGCGTAAGCGAAAGTTTTGTGGCCATATGTAGTAGAATTTACTTTTGGGACGTTTAGCAGCATCTGGTTGACAGATCTGAGTGATCGACCTGGCGAATATGGTTGTACTAGTTCAGTTAAGTATGCAGGGGCAGTACCGGAAACACATTGGTAAGTCAAGCATAACATTTTGAAAGTGATTCTCTGCTCGATCGGGAGCCAATGCAAATTCTGTAAGACAGGGGTTATGTGATCATACTTTCAGTGGAGTGATATGATTCTAGCAGCGGTATTTTGTACAATCTGTAGCTTATGAATAAGTTGTTTTGGTGCACCAATAAGCAAGCTGTTACAATAATCAAGTCTTGACGATATTAACGCCAGTATAAGCATGATTGTAGCCTCCTTCGTAATATACCGTCTGATGCAACCAATATTACGTAGCTGGTACGAGCACACTTTGCAGAGATGATTAACATGCTTTTCCATGGTCAGTTCATTATCAAGCATTACCCCTAGATCTTTCACCACAGGTGACAGATTTATTTGGCTTGTTCCAACAGTGATGCATGTCAAGTCTGATTTAGCGCGCCTAATCACCGGACCAACTAGCATGGCCTCCGTTTTGTCGTCATTTAGCTTCAACATATTCAATGTCATCCAGGATTATCTGTTATATCCATATGTATCCATGATAATATTTGTCATCTTAGCTTAAGGCTATCATAATGTGTTATATCCAGCATCAATCAGAACTGCAATGTTCCATCAGTTGAAATGTAGCAAAATTAGTCACTTACATATTAAAGTCAGTGATAGACAATCCAGCATGTATGATTATACATACATGTTTGATAATTCATGGTTATCATATAAACAAGCCTTCTAGCCCATTCCATATTTTTCGATATGAGCACACGTGCCATATTCAACGGAGTATTTTCATTGGCTGTCGGGTGAGCAACCCATTTAAATCGACCAATTAAAACATCGATTGATGTGAGCGTGACGCGTAGGGATTACTACGCGGTACTGTTTTACTACGATTTGTTTACTACGATTTGTCATTCATGAAACGTCATCGCAAAATGTCATCATTTGACAGTTTATCAGTCGGCAGCGAAGTAATGATTGATGGCCGTGGCTCTGCGATAGTCTTAGAAGAAAAGTGTAGTTTACGGCTGACATCGCCAGATTTTGTGTTTGTCACTATATTTTGCTGCGCATTCAGTATCTGTTATCAAGTAGTTGTGCGTCACAGTGGCGGTATCGATTTCACAAAAATCAACAATGAGAAATCAGATAAAAGTCACATCAGCAACTAGTGGCAAATATTTAAAAATTACAGTTTATATGATAAATAAAATCTCAAACTCGGTCACTTTTCATATGACTATTATGAACCTCGTTGAAAATTATCAAGTTTGCACTCGCTAAAGCTCGTGCAAATTGATCATTTTCAACTCGGTCCATAATAGTGATATGAAAAGTGACCTCGTTCCAGATTCTCTATGTATGTCATACATGTATATCATAGACGATTATAGAGCAGCAGAGATTGTTGGATGAGGCTATTAATCAGTGATACAAACAAAATCACGTGATACAAATTATGGTATATGATTGCCTGTTTCATCAAACATGTTTTATGCTGTCGGAGGAAAGTTGAGCATTTTCCGACTTTTTGCGTGTATGATTCGACTCGGCGAAAGCTATGATGATACACGATCAAACATCATCTGACTTTGTAGAATTAGACATGCTGGATCGTCCATCTATCATAGGCTTAACGTGATACTTAATTAATAGCTGGGGCTATAGCTTCTTTGTTTGTTACATTTAAAAGGTTATATTTGTTATTAATATGTTTCAATAGTGCATCAAAAACACGTCTTTCCATTAATATACATATTTTGCTGATGAGATCTACAGGTTGATAAATGTTACGCAATAGCTGCAATTTTTTCTTGAAGAGAGGCGTCATATTTGCACCGCTTCCTATAATGGTGCCAGGTGTTCTACTGATAACTGCTTGTGTATAGCCTTGGCTGATGTTGAGTGTTGCTGAAAGCTGGTGTCTTCCTCTAGCTGCCCGTTCATAATTGAGGAATCCAAATTCTCAGTCAATCATATGAGGTCATAATTGGCCTTTCTGGTTTTAGCTATGCCCCGCCCATCTCTAGCGAAGCTCTACATACACCTCGCTTGTGTTGGGATCGATCGATCTCTGAACACCCGGACTATCAATTTCCAAAAAACTACACAGGTAAGCTGTTGAATATTTTGAAACTAATTTGACTGGTTGCTGTTGGCTGCTTAAACAGCGCCCAGTCGATTTAGTTTCAAATAATTCAACAACCTACCTGTATAGTTTTCTGGAAATTGAGATTCAGAGAGCGCAGGGCTCTATAGATTCCCAACACTGGCAACGCATGGGTGGAGCTTTGCTAGAGATGGTCGGGGCATAGCTAAAACCTTTCTGTTTTTGTGATGGACTAAATCTCATCATTCATGATGTCATATGATTGACCGAGATACTGATTCCTCCATTGATAAACTAACTTGAGAAATTAGCATATGATGAATCTGATTAATTGTTTCAGATCTATAACGTCGAGGACTCGAGTGTGATTATTATGCTAAGCAAAATATCTCACAATGATTCTTTTATTTTAGTCATAGTTTTCTGTCATTCTCGGCATTAAATATTCTGACATATTGGGCGCCAATAATGTCAGAATATTTATAGAGCGCAGAGACAGATTAATTGAATTAGTCAGATTAATATTGGTTATCTTCCTTGCCTCTTCGCATAGTTAAAGGGCTAATTCAGATGTCATTCCATATGTATCATGTTTGAAGATTTAAATAATTATAATATCCACGCATGCATATATATTTTTTGCGATTATACAGTAACAGTCAGGTGATGAATAAAAACGACAAATTGTCTTATGTCAGTTACAGAAATGAGTTATTGATACTTACAGTCACCATTTCGTCAGTTTATCTTTATTTACCATACATATAAATCGGAAAAGCATACACACTGAAAACGTTTTGCAGGACGATTCATCAGTATTGACCTCGTCTTCTGAACACCATCACATAGTCTTGACATGACATGGAAACAATGGATGGTCCCAGGTTAGAGTCAGTATTGTAGAATATGTTAGCAGTAATGTAATCATATATGATACAGGCATATAGTCAGGGACCATAAGGGGTGGGGCAGTTCCTCACCCAAGATTCCTATCTTTGCACCCCCAAATCCAGCTACCACTATGCACTAACTCACGGGCCCATCTCATTTATGAAACTCAAGATTTTGTTGCGTACTCCCAGATTTGCGAGGCTGGCTTCAATACTGATATGATAAGAGTCCAGTAAATATTAAAGTACATGTAGACAATGGATGAATCCAATCTGTCACGTAAAATTATTGACGTCATTTTCAAATACGTCACACATAGGCTGATGTCACAATCAATGCTTAATGAATGGTGTATCTAAGTCCGTAATGAACCTTTAAAGGTGTGTCAAGTGTACAAATTGTATGACTTTAGTATTTAATAAACATTCTGTTGAACATTTTGAAACTAATTTGACTGGGCGTTGTTGCTGCCAACAGCACCCAGTCGATTTAGTTTCAAAATATTCAACAACCTACCCGTATAGTTTTCTGGAAATTGAGATTCAGAAAGCGCAGGGCTCTATCGATTCCCAACACTGGCAACGCATGGGTGGAGCTTTGCTAGAGATGGTCGGGCATAGCTAAAACCTTTCTGTTTTTGTGATGGACTAAATCTCATCATTCATGATGTCATATGACTGACCGAGATACTGATTCCTCCATTGATAAACTAACTTGAGAAATTAGCATATGATGAATCTGATTAATTGTTTCAGATCTATAACGTCGAGGACTCGAGTGTGATTATTATGCTAAGCAAAATATCTCATAATGATTCTTTTATTTTAGTCCGAGTTTTCTGTCATTCTCGGCATTAAATATTCTGACATATTGGGCGCCAATAATGTCAGAATATTTATAGAGCGCAGAGACAGATTAATTGAATTAGTCAGATTAATATTGGTTATCTTCCTTGCCTCTTCGCATAGTTAAAGGGCTAATTCAGATGTCATTCCATATGTATCATGTTTGAAGATTTAAATAATTATAATATCCACGCATGCATATATATTTTTTGCGATTATACAGTAACAGTCAGGTGATGAATAAAAACGACAAATTGTCTTATGTCAGTTACAGAAATGAGTTATTGATACTTACAGTCACCATTTCGTCAGTTTATCTTTATTTACCATACATATAAATCGGAAAAGCATACACACTGAAAAAGTTTTGCAGGACGATTCATCAGTATTGACCTCGTCTTCTGAACACCATCACATAGTCGTGACATGACATGGAAACAATGGATGGTCCCAGGTTAGAGTCAGTATTGTAGAATATGTTAGCAGTAATGTAATCATATATATGATACAGGCATGTAGTCAGGGACCATAAGGGGTGGGGCAGTTCCTCACCCAAGATTCCTATATTTGCACCCCCAAATCCAGCTACCACTATGCACTAACTCACGGGCCCATCTCATTTATGAAACTCAAGATTTTGTTGCGTACTCCCAGATTTGCGAGGCTGGCTTCAATGCTGATATGATAAGAGTCCAGTAAATATTAAAGTACATGTAAACAATGGATGAATCCAATCTGTCACGTAAAACTATTGACGTCATTTTCAAATACGTCACACGTAGGCTGATGTCACAATCAATGCTTAATGAATGGTGTATCTAAGTCAGTAATGAACCTTTAAAGGTGTGTCAAGTGTACAAATTGTATGACTTTAGTATTTAATAAACATTCTGTGGAATATTTTGAAACTAATTTGACTGGGCGCTTGTGCTTCCAGAGGCAACAAAAGCACTCAGTCAGATTAGGTTCACAATATTAAACCAGTTACCTCATATTTGGTTTCTGATAATTAAGAGTTCGATCGATACCAACACTGGCAAGACGTGTGCGAATCTTATCTAGAAATGGGCGCAGCATATCTAAAATTGGATTCATCCATTTTCCTGATACCGGTTATGGAGCCAGTGATTTCAGTGATATGATTATAAAAATAATCTTCGCTTGTCCTGCAAATTGTCATTCCTCATGATCAAGGTCAAGTGTGACTGACTAACTATGTCTAGTTAGCTAGTTTACTGAACATGCTCAGTTGCCATGCCCAGTCAGACTCTGGGTAGTTAACTATAGTTAGTTGGTACCCAATTCCCCATTGAATTACTATTGCACCATTGAATTACTATTGCAGAAAATTTGGAGCCAGGTACCAGTCTCGATTAACCCTTTCTGTCTTCTGTTTTGATGACCTACGAAAATAGATTATTTCTTTATGCTAAGACGACAAAACGCGTACATATGAGATAAACTGTGAAGAGAATGGGTATTAGGAACATTGACATACAAATTATGGAAATGGTGTGACCAGCTTGCCTTAATTTTTATCTGGGAAATAGATTTGGGAAAGCACGTGATTCGCATTCTGGGATGATAGCATGTAAGCGATGATTGACTTCACTGAGAGTTAGCTCATGCATAATATATAAGCAGTCAGCTTTCTATTGAAACTCATTGTGTAATGTTCCCTGGTGCCTTTAGCTCAACTGAGTCGCTAGTCAGCTGAGCTATCATCATGACCCAGCATCTGACGGCACGTTTGTTTATTTCTCCAATGGATTACGGTCGTACCTTTTCTCAATGATCATATTGACATCTAATATCTGTCTTGCGAACATTAAGCTGATTGGACGTCAAACACCAAAGTTACCCCCCCCCCCCCCTACAAATTTGTACAGGAGAAAAAAACAATGGGGAAAGATTTATTCTGTGGTAGGTTTTATGATATTTAGAGCTATTCACTTCTAACTTGGTGGGTGGGTACCTTTGGGCATAAGCTACAAGCCGTATAAGAACTAGGCCAGTCTGCCATAGTTTCTGGATAATACAGTTCAATGGATAATTTTTCCATTGAAACCAATAGTAAATTAGTCAAGCCATACCTTTAAGTCATCGTTTGCTTGATTTATACCAAACCTTGTCAACATTATTCTATAGTTCATATAAGAACTAGGTCAGTATAGCCTACTTTCTGGGTGTGAATTTTGGCGTTTAATTTGCCAATTTAATTCGAACGAATAGTAAATTATTGAGTCATACCTTTTTTATTCCAAAATGTCAATGTGATCCTATATGCATATAAGATTTACCTTGTACAAATGATATTTAAACAGCGATGAAACGCTCAGTTGACTTCATTGACAGATTTGATGGAGCTGGCCCTACATTTACTGGTCCATGCCTAAAACCTTAGCAGCATTCAATAACCTTGTCTACTTGTCACCAAAGCTGAAGCTAACCTGTCTGAATGAAGGTGATTGCCTAGAGACAGGGGCCTCATACAAAAGAGCAGGCTGTGACACAGATACTGCATTGCATTTGCTGAACTTAATTCATCTTATATACAAACTGTTCTTGAATATGAAGAAACTACTCAATTTCTTCAATAGACCGTTCGACTTTAGCCACCCATCACATGACGTCATAGTCAACTACGTGACGTAGAATGACATCATAATGAATGACGTCACTATGATGTCATGAATAGCGTAGAAAAGTACGTCACGAACGCATATTTGAAGACGGACTATGCGTTGTTGTATGAATTTTATGTCTACTATTTAATAAATATTCTGCTGAATATTTTGAAACTAATTTGACTGGGCGCTGTTGCTGCCATAGCTTACCTGTAGAATTCTCAGGCAATTGATAGTCAGGGCATTCTGGGCATCGATCAATCCCAGCACGGCGAAGTGTGGTTGGAGCTTAGCTAGAGGTGAGCGGGGCATAGCAAAAACTGGAATGGTCCATTATCTGAACTAAAAATGTTTTACTAATAGAGTCAACTGTCTTGGGGTGGACCTCTTCTAATTTAAAGAACCATTCTGCACAGAATAGCATCAATAACTCACCGACAACATGCCTTCCGTAGATCTTACAGTTGTGAAACTCAGCTAGTTAATGCCATCAATGACTGGGCTTCATCCACTTATAACCAAAAACAAGTTGACATTCTTATTCTCGACATTTAACAAGTTTTCGACATCGTTTCACCTGCACGTTTGAAATCTAATTTGCACAAATATGTTGTGTTAAAACATACTAAATTGGATTGACTCCTTCTTAACGGATCACAGATAGTTTAGTGGTCAATGGTGCTAAATCAAACATTGCCGATGTGTTTGGTGTACATAAGAGAACTGTTCTGGGCCAGCTACTGTTTTCACTCCACAAACGATATCGTACAGGACATGTCCTCAGAAGTCGGGCAATTCTCTGACAAATGTGTATGTTACCTGGAAATTGATGTCCAGGACTACGAAGCACCCCAACAGGAGATAAACAAGTTAGATAACTGGGAGAATGTATTTCCAACCAACAACATGCAACATAATGTTCCTAACTAGAAAAAAGCAACCAAATTTAACTACGTGTTAAAAGAAATGTCTTAGGTTTTATTTCATCAGTAAAGAATTTGGACGTCAACATCACACATGGCTGAATAAACACATCACAGAGCAAATCATACAGAAACTTAGGGCTATTTCGGAGAAATCAAACTTGAAGCATACTGATGACTGATTAGACCAGTTTTAGAATATGCAAGTACGGTTTAGGACCCTCAACAAATAACTATTCAGGACAAACTGGAAAATGTGCATAAACGTGCAGCTAAATTCATCACCTCAAACAATTGCGTCGAACCAGGCAATATGGCCAATATAATGGAAACCATAAAGCTCCTACCATTGACAGACAGAAGGAAACAAAACTACCTTATTCTGTTCTACAAAGGTCTACAGCTCGGCATGCAAAGATACCATTAAACAGTCTACAGACGCCAATTCTGAAATCTTGCACAACAGCCACATCAACCAGATTTATGCTAGCACCGACGTTTTTAAATTCATCTTTATTCTCAGTATGACGTGATTGGAACAAACTATTATATAATCATCTAAGCAGTTCAGGAAACTCAACAAATCCTGCTAGTAAATGTACAGAATTAATCAGAGGGAATCAACATATCTAAATTAACTACTTGACGAACACATTAATAGATCAAGAAGATTCAGGCTATAATCTAGAATGTGGCCAATGGAGTAATCCAGTTTTAGCTATTCCCCGCCCATCTCTAGCTAAACTCCACCCACGTTTTAACCTTGTTTGGATCGATCGATCCCCGCAGTCTGAATCTAATTTCCAGTAAACTATAAATGTAAGCTGTTGAAAATAGGCAGCAACATCACCCAGTCAAATTAGTTTCAAAATATTCAACTGCATGTTTATTGAATAGTAATAAAGACACGATTTGTAAAACCTGATGGGCTATTAAGCATTTAAGAAGGACTAAATCGCGTCATTCATGGCGTAATTGATTATGACGTCATCATATACGTCACGTAGTCGATTATGACGTCATATGATTGATTGATAAACTTGATTCCTCCATTAGATCAAGGCACAACTTTGTTGCCTAGCAAGCAAAACTAGTATTTCGCGTGAACTGTTTGTAGTATATGGCGTGATGAGATCCTATATCACGTGGTCTGGAAGTAACACTGCCCTCGGCTGATCATGGTAAACGGTAACTAATTTGACTGGGTGCTGTTGCTGTCTATGGCAGCAATAGCGCCCAGTCAAATTAGTTTCAAAATATTCAACAGAATATTTATTAAATAGTAAAATCAAACAATTTGTACAACAACGCATAGACCGTCTTCAAATATGCGTCCGTGACGTACTTATCGACATCATTCATGACGTCATTCATTATGATGTCATTCTACACATCGCATAGATCATTATGACGTCATATGATGGGTGGGTACTCTGGAAAGGTGAATTATTCCAACCGACGCTCAAAACACATTACCATTAGGCATATTAATTTTTGTAGATTAATTTGTACGTTAATGGTAATTTTAAAATAGCCCCTATTGTCCACATAATTTAATGAATCTAGGTGTATTTTATATACGCAAATAATGCAGTGAAGATTTTACAAAAATATAAAAATCATACAGTAATGTATCGGCAATTGTATGCGCTTTCCAATGATGTACGACTTCAATAATATTGTGATATTAGTTTATCATAGGAGCGGTTTAAATTGCTCTGATCGTTGATTTAGGGGAATTCCGCCGTACTGACGTCAGTATGGCAAAGGTGTATTGACCAATAACGTATAATAGGTTAAATAGGAATCCAGTTTATCCACCAATCATATGCCGGTGTAATCAACAGCATGCCACGTAGGCGAATGCCATAATCAATTACGTCATGAATGACTCGATTTAGTCCGCGTTAAACGCTTAATAGTCCGCCAGGTTATACGAATGGTTCTTTTTCACTATTTAATAAACACTAATAGAAAGATATAAACGCGTGCATACACGTGCATAAAGTGACCGTGGTGTTTCTCCATCTGCATCCGTTCGTGATTTGGGGGTGATAATGGACTCGGCTGGACTCGTGGATGAAGAAATCAAGAAAGTATGTAACGGGGCGTCTCATTCACTATGGCGTATAGGAAAAAGCCGTCATCTTTTGGATCAGACCAGCACTGAGAAATTAGCGCATGATTTTGTTACATCGAAGCTAGATTAATGTAATAGCATGTTCTATGGTCTTCCAGACTACAAGATGAAAAAAATTCAGCATATACAGAATTCTGCTGCTAGACTGGTCACCAGACGTAAACTAGATCGTCATGCGGATATGACTCCGGTACTCAAAGAGCTTCACTGGCTCCCAGTCGAACAGCGGATTAGGTTCAAAATTTTGTGCATAATTTTCCAGGTTATACGCCACGGTGAGTCAGCGCCTAGCTACCTCACTGATATCATTAAAGTTCAAAAGCCTTCATACCGCACTAGGAGTAACCTTGAGGTGAAGCTGACCCCCTTCTCTTATAAATTCCATGGCAAGAAAACCTCGAAACAGTATGGTGGCCGTGCCATGAGTATAGCGGCACTGAAACTGTGGAACACTCGTCCACTTGAGTTGAGATCTTTTACTAAATTTACCAATTTTAAATCAAACCTAAAAACATTTGTTTTTAAACAACATTTTAGTTAATGTGTATGTGTCACTGCTTTGTGTTATATATTATATGATATGCTTGTTTTTATTCTACATGTAGAGACTGTTTAGACTTGCGTGTAATGGTCTTTAAAAAATAAAATATTATTATTATTATTATTATTATTATTAGCCCAGTCTGTATCCATGACATATTTACAGGTATCTTTGTACTGTCGTCCCGTCATGTGATTATTAATTGTATCTGATGAACTTTACTCACCATTTTCGCTGATTCAACAAGAGATAGATATAAAATCTATAGTCCATGTCTATCTACGATCAATTACACATACGGTAAATTAGCTCATCATTACAATTCAACAAATCACTCGGAGACACTACTAGTATCGATCTGTACTCATCGTAAGTAATACTGATACGCCAAATGTATATTTTAAATTTTAATTCATCTTGCACCAATGTAGCCCTAGAATGGTCAAGCCGGCCAAAACGATATGTACAGTGGTCTTGAGGAATGTCCACTTGCAGGCCAAGAGAAGAATTTTTTTTTTAATTTACCACTGGCTCGACGAACCATTGCCCTGGTAAATCTTTAAAGAATCGTCTTCTCTTTGCCTGCAAATGGACACAATATCCTAGCAAAAACTAATTTTCTTGACGAGTCACCTTTGATGACCAAGAGGATCAAAACTGCATCTACAGTGGTCCCAATGTGCAGGACAACAGAAATCTATAAAGTGCTAAATTTACAAAAACATGCTAAAAAAGCCTGCACAAATTTCTTGAAAAATCTTGAACAGAAAATGGCTAATTAATATGAGTAGCATTTTCGGCGCTTTGCAATGTTGTCACAATGGACCTTTCCACCGTACCCATCCATAATATGACGTCATAATCAACTACGTGACGTATATAATTACAATCAATGACGTCATTATGACATCATGAATGAGGTAGATAAGTACGTCATGAACGCATAGTTGAAGACGGACTATGCGTTTTTGTACGAATTGTTTGTCTTTACTATTTAATAAGTATCAGGTTGAATATTTTGAAACTAATTTGACTGGATGCTGTTGCTGCCATAGGCAGCATCAACAGCACCCAGTCAAATTAGTTACCAAATATTCAACAACTTAACCGTATAGTTTTCAGGAAATTGATAGTCAGGGCATTCGGGGATCAATCAATTCCAACGCGGCGAAGTGTGGGTGGAGCTTAGCTAGTGATAGGCGGGGCTTAGCAAAAACTGGAAACGTTCGTTGGGGTTAATATGGCTTCCTCTGGTGTTATAATCTGTATTTCCATATGCATACTAAACATCTATTGTTTAACACATGGACTGATCCAGGAATTCTGGAGAGAGGGGTTTTACAGAAACCTCCAATGGTATGCTGAAGTGGATGGAGAAAGAACTCCGAGACAAAGTACACGAATTCCGCGACAAGATAGGTTAGGCTGACGATAAGAGAATCCGTTTCTTATCAAAATTGCTATGAGAAACCGAAAATAAATTTATCATATGAACAAGCCTTCTATCCCGTTCCATATTTTTCGATATGAGCACACGTGCCATATTCAACGGAGTATTTTCATTGGCTGTTGATTGCGCAACCCATTTAAATCGACCAATTAAAACATCGATTGAATTGAGCGTGACGCGTAGCGATTACTACGCGGTACTGGTTTACTACGATTTGTTTACTACGATTTGTCATTCATGAAACGTCATCGCAAAATGTCATCGTTTGACAGTTTATCAGTCGGTAGCGAAGTAACGATTGATGGCCATGGCTCTGCGATAGTCTTAGAAGAAAAGTGTAGTTTACGGCTGACATCACCAGATTTTGTGTTTGTGACTATATCTTGCTGCGTATTCAGTAGCTGTTATCAAGTATAGTGGTGCGTCACAGTGGCGGTATCGATTTCACGAAAATCAACAATGAGAAATCAGATAAAAGTCACATCTGCAACTATTGGCAAATATTTCAAAATTACAGTTTATTTGATAAATAAAATCTCAAACTCTGTCACTTTTCATATCACTATTATGAACCTCGTTTAAATTACCAATTTTGTACTCGCTAAAGCTCGTGCAAATTGATCATTTTCACCTCGGTCCATAATAGTGATATGAAAAGTGACCTCGTTCCAGATTCTCTATTTATCATATAAACAAGCCTTCTAGCCCGTTCCATATTTTTCGATATGAGCACACGTGCCATATTCAACGGAGTATTTTCGTTGGCTGTTGATTGCGCAACCATTTAAATCGACCAATTAAAACATCGATTGATGTGAGCGTGACACGTAGGGATTACTAAGCGGTACTGTTTTACTACGATTTGTGTACTACGATTTGTCATTCATGAAACGTCATCGCAAAATGTCATCGTTTGACAGTTTATCAGTCGGCAGCGAAGTAACGATTGATGGCCGTGGCTCTGTGATAGTCTTAGAAGAAAAGTGTAGTTTACGGCTGACATCGACAGATTTTGTGTTTGTCCCTATATTTTGCTGCGCATTCAGTATCCGTTATCAAGTAGTGGTGCGTCACAGCGGCGGTATCGATTTCACGAAAAGCAACAATGAGAAAGCAGATTAAAGTCACATCAGCAACTATCGGCAAATATTTCAAAATTACAGTTTATATGATAAATAAAATCTCTAACTCGGTCACTTTTCATATCACTATTATGAACCTCGCTGAAAATTATCAATTTTGCACTCGCTAAAGCTCGTGCAAATTGATAATTTTCAACTCGGTCCATAATAGTGATATGAAAATTGACCTCGTTCCGGATTCTCTATATATTGTATTGCGACGCGGACCTCGTATTTTCGCACCCCCCCCCCCCCCCCCCCATTTCGTTTCAGTACATCTAGGCGCATAATTTAAGTCTGTAAAAGCATACCATTTTAACTATTTTATTTTAAACCATTCTGGTATGAATGTCAATATATGGCCGTATTGATGAAGTCATTACATTGCACCACTCAATGAACGAGGACGCTCTGTAGTAAAGGAGCGTGTTGAAAGTTAGAACCGCTGCCCTCTCACCACCCCCATCCCACCCATCTGGAACAACTTCCGTTACATTCCTACGATCTAATGCATAACGCCAGAAGGCCCATAGACTCCTGGTTTTAACCTACATATGTTGCAATTGTTGTATTTTTTTTAGTAAACACTAATTTTCAATACGAGCAGGGGCGGATTATCCACGAGGCTAACGAGGCAGTAGGCTAGGGCCTCGCACTTGAAGGGGGCCTCGCACTTGGACAAAAAAAAAATTCTATTTTCGTTTTCTTTAGGCAAGCTACATAACTCAACGAAGAGACACTCGGTCAATATCTCCAAAATAGATTATTGCCTTATCATGGCCTTGTGTCAGTGACCTATGTTATTCTGTTTATAGTCTCGTTTTATTGTTTAAATATCGATTGTAACAATGCTCGAGCGGCCGAGCCGAGTTACCCGAGTAGACTAAACAAACGCGTTGATCACCTGATGGCGTGACGCACACGTGGAAAGTAATTTTCTTGCCTCAGTGAGTCAGTGGAAGCGGTCCAAAGCACTGTTAAACGGTTTTTGATCGGGAATCAGTAGGCCTACATTCAGTCATTCATTGTTTCCCATAGTCATACTGTGGATAGCCGAGTTTTTTTCGTAAAATTTAAAGAAAGGCAAGGTAGGAAGAAACATTGTTACAATGTTACTGACTAAATTAAAGCTACGTTGTCACGGTTGGCTATATGCATATTTTTTACAAATTGTAAAATGTATATTACACCCTTGCATCTATCGGGTCAATAATATGTACCTTAATATACCCAAACAATGTCCGTTTGGGTAAAACGTATAGTTTTAACCCTTTCGCCGAATAATCCATGAAAACCGAAATTAATTGTTATGTACGAAACATTACATATTCTATTGAATATTTTGGAAATAATCTGACTGAAAGCTGTTGGTGGCTCGGGAACCAGCAACTTTCAGCCAAATTGTTTTAAAAATATTTAACATGGTCGGAGATATGGCGTATGGGAAATGTTGTCTGCAAAAAACTCGGCAGTCAATGTGTTAAAAACTCCATTTTGTCTGCTATAAAGCCTATAATAATTAACTGAAATGATGCCAAATATACGTCAGATTGCTCCACAGAGCGTCTAGATTTAACATTTTTTCCGGGGAGGGCCCCCGCCCCCCCCCCCCCCTCGCATGGTCTTGTGCCTAGGGCCTAGCGCAACCTTAATCCGCCACTGAATACGAGTATTTTCATCACACTTAATATTTGGATCGATAACATATATCAAGGGATTGTTATCTGTGATATGAATATCGGGGATATGCAAGACTTTGAACCATCGGCTTACAGTATCCAGTTATCGTAGCAAACCTCTTACCCATCCCAGATATCAGTAATTAGACTTTGTTAGAACAATGTTCACCGCTAAGCGATGTCGACGTGCTTTTGATTTGTGTAATTATAGAAATTGGGTAAACGTCGGAGTCATATATGGGGCAAAAGAGTGGGATATGAGGATATCGTTTACATCATTCAAGCAATTTCCATGGATGATCCCGCAAAATATGACGTTAGAAAAAACACGCTCTTGGCTAATTAGTTCTTTACATTTCCCCTTAAATTTTCCGTATCGCAAGTTACTGGGCAACCCTGCCTACATTTTTATGATGGAAGGCTTGTATTAATTTTTAGATATTTTGCCCAGGTAGGCTATATCGAAATTATCTGAGCGTTAGGTAGTGTCAGCGTCAAGGCAATAGACCTTACCCCGCCCACCTCTAGCTAATCTCCACCCACACCTCACGCGTGTTTGGATCGATCGATCCTTGAACTCCCTGACTATCAATTTCTAGAAATCTATATAGGTAAGCTGTTAAATATTTCGCTGCATAGGCAGCAACAGCGCCGAGTCAAATTAGTTTCAAAATATTCAACACATATTTATTAAATGGTAAAGACATGCAATTCGTACAACAACGCATAGTCCGTCTTTAATTATGTGATCGTGACGTACTTATCTCCGTTATTCATGACATCATAGTGACGTCAATGATTATGATGTCATTCTACACGTAGTTGATTATGACGTCATATGATGGATGGGAAAAGTGGAAAGGTGAATTGGTCCTCTTGTTAAAGGACATCTAACCTCATCTCAAGATATTTATTCAGATGATCTCATAGGCCATTCATAAATTATGCATGAAATCTTAAGTTTTTTACCATCCAGTCACAGAAAGATATTCAGACTTTAGTAGCCGAATGTTGGTACATATCTACAGCTTATGATGGCTGCCATGATTTACTTTTCAACCAATCAGGGAAAAAACTCAGCGTATCTGGTATATGGGCTCAGTCATAGCTTGCCAATGTGGTATAAAATCAACCACACATGTAAGCTGTTCAATATTTTGAAACAAATTTGACTGGCAGTTGTTGCTGCCTTTTGCAGCAACAAGTTCCTGTCAACTTAGTTCCAAAATATTCAACAAGATATATTATTACATAAAGAATGTAATGAATTGGCACTTAGATGGCATCAGACACTATCGCTAGAGGAGACAAAATGGTGGAGATCACTGTTCAACATTTACGCGATATTACAAAGCAGATAATTGTGATACAGATAAGGAAATGTGACAGAATATGAATGATATGGAATCTATAAACCATAATCTATCTGTGCAATAAAATATTTGAGATGAGATTAGCATACCTTTAAGACAATGTGCTTACTCGAGTTTCTCAATATGAGCTGCACGGATAGTTTATGTATGAAGAGTGTCAACAAAGGAGCCATTTCTACGTATACCCCGCCCATTTCTATGCTAAGCTGCACCCACTCTGTAGGCCTATGCCAGACTGAATCGATTTTAGCAACTAGAACCATAAAGTCTGAAACTCTCAAGTTCATAGTAACTTAACATTTAAGTTGTTGAATATTTTAAACCTAATTTGTCTGAAAGCTGCTGCCGGCTAAGGCAGCGACAGCTTCCAATCAAATTACTTTCAAAATATTTAACAGAATGCTTATTAAATTGTAAGCTCAGCGAAACATACAATTCAGACGGTTACTATCGGATCACCGCCCATTTCGCATCGGGCATACGTTATTTGATTCAGACCTCGGCTAACAACACGTCAGATAGCTTGATCATGACGTCAAGTTCTTGAGTGACAGATCGGACCCTCTATAATAGAATAGATGAATCTATGCCACACCAATCTCTGGCTAAATTCCAACCACGCTTTGACCTTGTTGGGATCGATCGATCCCTGCACTCCGTGAATCTCAATTTCTAGATAACTAAACAGGTAAGCTGTTGAATATTAGTTTCAAAATATTCAACAGCATGGTTATTATTAAATAGTAAAGGCATATAATTCATGCAACCGGACGGACTGTTAAGCGTTCAAGACGAACTAAATGGAGTCATTCATGACGTAGTAATTTATTTTTACGCCAGCCTATGCGTCACGTAGTTGATTATGACCTCATATAATTGATTGAGAAACTGGATTTCTCAATTGCGATGATCCTTGAATGTGTTTTCTTTATATCTTTGTAGATTTCTCTAGAATCAAGTGCTTAACTCTTCACTCTGGGCATCATGAAAGCTATCTTGGTAGCTCTTTGCTCCATCGTGCTCGCTTCGGTGACGTCCGGGGAAAATACTATCATTACTTGTTGCACGCCTAACCAATGGGAATCCCTAGTATCGGACACTACTGGGACAGTGAAATCTGGCGGTGGCACGGTAGTACAAGTATGTAGGCAAACTGATCAGAATCACTCGGCAAACAACAATAAATTTTAGCTCGAAAGAAATAGATAATGATCCAAAAGACCTACTTAACATGGCCGCCACCTTCGCAACCAATCAGATCCCAATCCCCACCTCACCCCCATTTAATGCCACCACACTAAACAAATTGCATCAAAGGGAAAGTATTTTAAATGTTAGAGGTTATGACAGCGTGAATGACCTCATAATCTTACAGGCATGTAGGACCGGATGTAGGCGGAGGACCACGTGATTTTTAGCATAGACGAAATACGTTTTACAGCATCCATTAAGCCATCTATACCCAAATAACGCAGCTTACTGGGCCGATGCTGTGCCTCTGTAACGCGCCAATATCGAATTTGCACCGTTAGCCAACAGCGCAGGGACCAATATCGAATTCGATATCGGCGCGGCCGTTGGGAAACGGCACAGGGGACCAATATCGAATCGATTCCTCCATTACCCGACCTCTTCATCCACTTTCAACCTGCCTCCAAAGTCCATTTTGGAACATCATAATTTCATACATTATTATGGAGGAATCCGATCTGTCACTCAAGATGTTCTGTTCAAATCATTCTGATCTATTCCTGTTATTTTACTGGTGACACAAGCCTTATTACTTTATGAAGTTACCATTCAATAGTATTTGATAGTTACCTTTTCTCTGCACGTAAATCTGTAGACACACCTCCACCATCACCAACCATTAATTAACTATCTAGCTGCTGCAAGAGTAGTTTCAATGAGCAAAAACTCCTGACTTGTTGTATATTTTGAAAACAATTTGACCGAATGTTGTTGGTGGCTTAGCCACCAACAACATTCAGTCAACTTGTTTTCAAAACATTTAGCATTTCAAGAATATATCTCCTGGAATGTGCCGTCTACAAAAACTAGCAGACAGACGGTTAATAGAGTTTTCCGTTCACAAATTTGCCTTTGATATCACTTTTAAGTGTAAGCGTTTCCAATCTTTGATACTGAACACGATCTGCGTGATTATCAGCAAAATGTGTTCACATTCAACATATTTATTCCTCTCAACTTAAAATTGATTAAAATTTAGCTTCCTTACGCAATTGATCTACTCAAAGTTTCTATTTCCTAGACGTAATACAATGCCACTGTATTTGGCTTTGATAGAGCTACTCTGAACCGCGTTATAATAAAGTCGGCCGGACTGTTAAGGTTAATTCATACTCCCGCGAAACAGGTATACGCACGTAATCAAAGCAGTGGTACAGCTTGCCACGCGACCGTGTTCACGCTTTGTACATTTCATGCTCGCGCGCGCGGCCAGGTAACTGACCGCGAACTTAGCGTAGCCGTTCATACTCACACGCACCGCCAGCACCACACGTGGATTACGTAGAATGGCGAGTATAGACGATGATATTATATTCTTGTATGCTATGTATCGTAGGCGAAAGTTGAGGCGTAGGAATAGGCAATGGTATATTCGTCCGGTAAATAGTTCCCGAAACATAAATGGTGAATATCACTCTTTATTTGCGGGATATTCAGAATTGTAATGACGATGAGATTCATTTAAGATATTTCCGGATGGACAGAGAACGGTTTGCTGATTTGCTGAGCAAGGTAGGCCCTCAGATCATCCACAGAAACACGCACAAAATTCCAGTTTCGATGTCAAAAGGAGCACACTAATTACTGCAGGCTCATGGATCATGAGGGTGTGATAAATTCCGACTGTTATGTCAAGTTTCACATATTGATGATATTCAGTAGCTTCATCATCGTCAGCAGTTGTAGCCGCAGCAGCAGTAGCAGCGGCAGCAGCAGCAGCAGCAGTAGTAGCAGCAGCAGCAGCAGTAGCAGTAGCAGCAGCAGGAGGAGGAGGAGCAAGAACAGGAAGAGGAGGCGTAGGGACAGCAGAAGCAACAACCGTGGTTCTTGTAGCAGTTTTGTTGTTATGAACTTATGGTGGTGGCGGCTGAATTTATGTAGGGTAAATCTGATACATCTACATTGTCAACTAAAGTCAGTGCATATTATATGTGTCATCTACCTTATTTATTTTCTAGGTATTGGCTTGACGAGGAACAGGAGCATATTCAACTATCGGCTTAGCAGAGCTCGAAGAATATCTGAAAATGCGTTCGGTATCTTGACAGCGTTGGCGAATTCTTGGTAAACCAATCGAAGCCAATCCCACCAACCTAGATGGTGTAGCAAAAGCTACGGTAGCACTACATAATTACCTCAAGAGTACAGATAGCGACAGTGTGCCTCAAGTTCGCTATGTTCCTCCAATGTGCGCAGATTACATAGGAGAAGATGGTATCCTACGCCCGGGACAATGGAGAAGGATAGCTCGTGATGACGGTAATCCCAGGCCTGTGGGACGCCAGAGAGCTAATCGGGCTTCAAAGGATGTAAACATGATTCGTGATAGATTCATGACGTACTTCTTGTCCGACCATGGAAGAGTTCCGTGGCAGGCTGCAGTTGCTGATCGAACAGCCCCACATCTTCATGAGGATGACAACCATTAGATAAATTGAACAAAACTCAGTAGCCTTATTTAAACTGTTGTCTTTTTATAATAAAGAAGTATTAGTTACCTCTCCGGAATGATTGCGGTTTTGAGTGTAGCTTTCGTGACCATCTCGGTCACTTCTTCAGCAGTGACGCCAGTTAGTGCTGCAGAAGTGACCGAGATGGTCACGAAAGCTACACTCAAAACCGCAATCATCCCGGAGAGGTAACTAATATTTCTTTATTATAAATCATCCTGGGATTGGGAACAACGTTTTCGGAAATATGTTATCTTTTTGTTTTATTACTTGACGCCAGTCACAGTCAAACCTGGCTCATGTATGTAATAGACTGGTTTGTACATGTCATTGAAGCTGCATCTTTACATAAACATGCCCGAAACTAAAATTATTTCAATTATATAATGTTATAACCTGAGCTCGTGTATCACTATATAAAATAGATCTTAACATAATTATGATAATTTCATTCTATATAAATTAAGGTAGATTTTATATCGTGAAATTGAAATAGTGGCTCACATCTCTATTTTAATTTCACATTAAAACAAATTATATTAATTTAAATATAGTGAAATTACCATATGTTAAGATTTATTTCGTTTACTTTTATGTACACAATTTATAAAAGTATGCAATTGCAACAATCTTATTTTCACATATTTTGCAGTGAAAATGCAGCTTTATCCATTTCAAACGATAGAATATGTAATGCCGTTATTCCTCAGTAGCAGATCCACAGGGGCCAGGGGTAGGCACCCCCACCCCTCCCCAGCAGGGGAGCTTTAACAAGGTAAAATTGAATAATTTTGCATCCAACCGAGGATCCACATTTACCTCTGTAAATACAGGAGAGACTCTCTGAGAGCACCTATGTTTCAAAATTTGACCGGGAGCGCCCCTTCTGGTTTAACTACCCGTACCCTTTTTCTGCACCCCTTCCATATATACACCTGTGCAAAAGTTAAGCACCACCCTATTTTTACGCACATGCGAGGGTATATTCATGTGCTATGAAGAAAGCAATAGCATAAACATTTATGTACCCATCCATCTTAGTGCAAGAGGTAATAATGCAACTAGAGGAATGCTGATTATGATGGTGGGGAAACACTGTATGTTTTTGTTTGAACTTGAAAACGAGGCCTGAATATGGTTACGTTGACACAACTGACAACTATTGCCCTACAGTTGACACACGTGGCTAGATTGTCATTAATGGTGTCTGAAAACGAAGTTTAACATCTGTGCACGAGTTTGAGACTGTCATTATTAATACCGGGTATATCCACCTTGTGCCTGGATGACGGCCTGGACACGACGTCTCATGCTGGTCACCAACCGACTGATACGCCATTGTGGTATTCGTTGCCATTCAAGATGGAGTGCGTCTGTTAATTCCTGTAGGTTCTGCACAGGAGGATCCCTCCTTCTCACCATGTTTCCCAGAATGTCCCAGATATGCTCAATAGGGTTCATGTCAGGGCTCCTTGCTGGCCATGGTAGGGTTTCGATGGCATTCTGGCGGAGGTATTCATGCACAGCTCTAGCACGATGTGGTCGGGCGTTGTCATCCATGAATATAGGGTGGGTTCCAGGTGCATGATTTACAAAATGAGGGACCACAACTCTATCCAGTATGGAATCTTGATTTCTTTGTCCATTTAGTGTTCCAGGTACAGTCAACAGATCCAGCTTACAATCAAATGAGATGCACCCCCATATCATAACGGAACCTCCACCAAATGGAACTTTTTCCATGATGTTACGTTGGTCGTACGCCGTGCGTCTGGACCTCCATACACGAGTTCGACCATCTGTGGCATGAAGCAGGAACCGACTTTCATCGGACCAGTGTACCCGTCTCCAGGATCTCATGTTCCCGTGTCTTCTTTCGTTGCACCACCTCAGACGCTCCTCTTTGTGGTGTGCAGTGAGGAGAGGACGTCTGACAGGTCTCCTAGCTTTCATGCCAGCAGCATACAGTCTCCTTTTGACGGTAGACATTGACACTCTATTGCGCGTTTCCCATTGCTGGCTGAGCACTCTGCTGTTGGTGAATGGAGATCTCCTAACAAGGCGTACTAGGGCTCGATCATCACGGGCAGTAGTCTTCTTCGGTCTTCCAGATCTAGGCCTGTCCTTCACCTCGTTAGTTTGCCCATGTTTTGCAATCAAACGACTGATTACAGTATGGTTAATGTTCAGCTGTCTGCCAATCTCTCTGCATGACATACCAGTGGTATGCATGCCTATGATTTGCCATTTCACACGATGACTTAACCTTCGTCTTGCCATAGCGGTTCACAATCAAGAGCTAATTCTCTCTGTACAAATAAACCACGGTCATGAACACAAAATTCCTAATCTTGTCGCCTAAATCTGTATGTAATGTTCTACACCTCAAACTGGACTTTTACATAACTGAACACGTGTGCTGTTTCCCGCCACGCACGGACATCAAGCGGCGTGAAGTCATGCATGCATGTGCATTTCGTACTTGGAATTATGTCAGCTAACGCGGGGACAAAAAGTATGGCAGCCTAGTTGTACCATCATGTTTCTAAGTTCTATTGTTTTTGCTGGTGCTTAACTTTTGCACAGGTGTATATAATAAATTGATGATTATCTTATATTGCGCAATAATCTTGATGTTCTATGTATGGTATTTCTGGCCCGTGCAATACTTCTGTGTAAACATCAACATAAATCAAGCACATTGACAATGTTAGGAAAACGGTATTCAGACTTATAGACACATGGACAGACATAGAGACGGATTGGTTTTTCTCTGTCAAACAGATTCGCCAAGAAGGGACTAGAATTATCAGAGAATCAGCTTATTAACTTAGTTATTAATCTATAATATATCTATATTCCTCACACATCAGGACTAACTCCGTCTGGACGACCGGCTTTCTCCCTTTTGGCGCTCACAAAGTACAAGTCATTAGCTCGAATCCATCATGTACCAGATGAACTACATGAAGAAACCGAATGTGCAAATAGATGACATCTATAAGAAACTCGAGTTATATATATGTGTGTATAATATCTAATCACGTCTCACATCTCGGTCTTGAGAACTATTGCGAATTATCACCGGATGTTTTATCATTGGAGGCACTAGTGGTTACTGCTGGGGCAGTTTCTAGATCACGTGGCTCCATCTCATATAAAATCTGCGGGATTTTCAGCTTCGCAAGCCCCATGGTTCGCAGTGACAGTGTCGTCAATGACGAAGCAACCATTTCCCCAAAAATAATCTCTGGGTTTCTGTCATCCTCTTCAATTACTTGAGACCGCATTCTCATAAATTTAATAAAAGCCTCGTCCACTTCACCAGTTGGCGTCTTCCTCTTTGGTTTGCCAGAAAGTGGTTGATCCGTCGGTGAAGTCGAACGTGAGACACCAGATGCCCTTCCTTTATTTGCACAGAGCTTCTCGCAGTTGGCAGAATCTTTGTTTTCATCAGGTTGGATGTTGCTCTCCGCATCACTCTCGTCTTGACATTCAGCATCTCCCTGGTTACTTTCATCTTCGAGTTCAACGGTGCGTCGGTTTGTAGTGTTACCATCACCTCCCTCATTGGTGTCATTTTCATCCTTAGATAAACTGTTGGATCAATAAAAATCTTCGATCGACGATTGCCAAGCTTTGGACGTCCTAGTCTAGTATGATGACGTTGATTCCGTTAAGATTTGAAGCAAATTGAGCAATTAGTTCGTGAGAAACACGTTCAAATAGGCAAATATACAAACAGACAGACATACAAACAAATTGCACTATCATCTCCTCTACTTTTGATCGGATGAGGGCAATAAAACCTTTTAAAGCAGGTTAGTAAAATGAGTAGAAATTTGTCGATTAATTATTGATATAAATAGGACAACTATTTATCTCAACATTTAGAATAAAATCCACCAAAATACTGGCTACATGATATGAATTAGCTTTCAAGAGGAAGGGCATACGTGTGTGTCGGCGGGCGTGAGGGTAAGTGTGTGTGTGGGGGGGGGGGCAGGCGTATGGGAAGGGGTGAGGGCGGGCATGATGACAGGTGAGGTGGTGTGTGTGAAGGCGGGTGATGGCAGGCGTGATGTCGGTGATGGGGCAGGCGTATGGGCAGGCATGATTGTGCGTGTGAGGACAAGGATGCAGTCTGATTGAAAGGTAGACAGACACAGGGAGAGAGTGGAGGGAGGGAGGAGGTCGATGGAGAGAGAGATGGAGAGAGCGGGGGTAGGGAGAGGGAAGGAGAGCGATAAGGAGGGAGTGGTAGGGGGGGGTGAGAGAGGGAGAGAGATGGGGAGGTGGAGGGAGGAGGGAGAGATAGGGAGGGAGTGGGAGAAGGGACGGAGGGAGGGGGCACGAGTGAGGGAGGGAGGGAGAGGGGGGGGGGGGAACTGACAGAGACTGATGACCGAACGGACAAGCCACCACACAAATAGACATGTAGAATATCAGGTATGATCACAATTTGTAGGGGTGGGTAATTAAAACGTATTATATTAAATTAAGTATTTTTTATTAATATAGTCAACTGCCAAATTAACACTCGTTATCTTGGGGCATTGGTTTCTGTTTCACGGTGTTTGATGCAATCACTGAGAAAGAACATCTGCTTGAAATATTTCCATGTCGAGGTCTTGCCTCCAGCATCGCCGCTTTTCCCATGTAGCTTTTTTCTTTTCTCTTGTGAAGGTGTCTCGTAGACTTTTCCACCTGGCTTTAACTTCATGGACTGACGTTTCTACGGCATCGGCAATTAATTTTCAGCAATTTTCTGCTCGTTCTACATCCTTGTATTCATGTATCAATGAATCATAGAGATTCCGATATTTCCTAACTTCTTCTATCAGTTTTTCGTCATCTATTGATCCAAATGAACAAGATTTTCGTTCTCGTTTTGCTGCCAACATCATGCGTTGCTAGCGTTCGAAATAAAATTTATTTAAATGACGCGAAAGGCATGCGAATGTCCGCGAATTGTATACGCGCGTGTTGAAATCGACACCGCTTGACACGACCCCTGAAGAGCCGTCATGAAGCGTGTCTACAGCGAGCCTCGCGTAGGAAACGTTACCAAGTTTTACGCGCGTATACCAGTTTTGCGTGGAGTATGAATCAACCTTTATTCTTTGATGTACCGCATCAACATTCGTACTTGTTTCATTAAAGGTTGTCACGAAGCTGTCATATGATGCTAGCAACACACGAATAAACCGCTTTGAGAGAGTTGTCTCTACTGGCTATACCGTACAAATACTAAAACTCTACAAGGAGGTAGGGTCATCACCATCATCATCATCATCAACAACAACAACAACAACAACAACAACAACAACAACAACAACAACAACAACAAAAGCAATAACAACAACAAAATCAACAATATCAGTAAAAAAACCTATATCAATGACGACGACGACGACGACGATGGTGACGACAACAACAATGTCAACAACACCTACTACTACTACTACTACTACTACTACTACTACTACTACTACTACTACTACTACTACTACTACTACTGCTACTACTACTACCGCTACTGGTACTACTACTACTACCACTACAACTACCACTACCACCACCACCACCACCACTACTACTACTACTGCTGCTGCTGCTGCTGCTGCTGCTACTACTGCTGCTGCTGCTACTACTACTACTACTACTACTACTACTACTACTACTACTGCTACTGCTGCTGCTGCCGCTGCTGCTGCCGCTGCTGCTGCCGCCGCTGCTGCTGCCATTGCCGATGCCCTTGCCTCTGTCGCTGCCGTTGCCGTTGCTACTACTACTACTACTATTACTACTAGCTGGCATGCGTGATACTAGACCAATGCATTATTGTCGTGAGACGTGTGTTCGAACAGTGAAGCGTTGTCTAGACCGGTATAGAGCCTACCTCGTCCCCCCCCCCCAACCCCCCCCCCCCACCCCGTTAGCTATTTGAGTGAAAGGCTATCCGGTAGTTTGGTTATGATAATTAATCATAATTGGCATCCTACAACAATAAACAAGCTCTCTGATTGCACTCGGGGCTGCTAGACCATTGTCTAAAGGATTATGTTTACAGCTTGGTGGCGGGTTCGGGGTTATTAGACTGCTGTCTAATAGTCTAGTAGGTAAGCATGAAAATTGTCTTACTCATAGATTTTTGTATGCGCTATCCAATAAGAGTAGGACGCACATGCTCAGACACATATTTTAGCCGCCATTTTGAATTTCGTCATGGCTGCTTTCGAAACTTATTTATATAATACTGTAGTTCGGATCGACCGGTCGGATACCGGCCGTACCAGCTAAGCTGGGTACGCGCGGCCCGTCCTGGATTCGTTTTCCTGAACACGCCCCTCTGGGTAGAGCTATAAGCGTATTTAGGCCTATGGGAGAGAGAGCGTGTCGAAAAAATGACTAAGTTCGTTAGAGCGCATGATACGCATGCGCGCGCCAGGACGCTGTTCATATGGAGCGCGTAGTTACGACCTAGCTGGAATGGCGCTTTTCCCAAGAACACTCATGGTGGGAGTGCATCGCTTAGTGCTATAGGCCTAATAGAATGTCTAATGAGCAGTCAGTAAAAGATACAAGAAAGTTCCCGTACACCGATGGCACGGATGGAAGGTGTAAACAACCCATCACAAGCAGGGGGGTGGGGGGGGGGGTGTTGTCAGAGTCAAATGAAGATACAAAACAAAGCTTCCCTCTGCATCTTCGCTGGCCTTGTCTAGTTTATCATGGGCTGCTTGCAGTTCTGTTGTCCAGTAGGGGCGGTAGTTTTTCCTGAACCCTCGAGGAATCGCTTCGTTGGCAGCCTTGAGGATACTTGAATTAAATTCCTTGACCACATTGTTGATGTTTCTCCATTCTACTGCTCTATTTTGGGTAAGCTCACTGGAACGAATGCCGAACAGACTCCAATTTGCCTTTTTGTATATAGTTCCACCTTGGATGTTGAGGTGTACTTGTCGAAATACTTCCAGAAAGAGAGAGGAGGACTGGGCGGTGGTCGCTTCCTTCTAACTGCGATCCGACCACTCTACTGAGGTTTCTGTGAATGTCTTCTGTACAAAATGCCAAGTCCGGCGTTGTTGTCGAGTGCCACCGGCGCGAGTAGAAGGTAGGCTGATCTGTGGGATCGTTGACAAGTAAAAGGTGCTTTTCATCTTGCCATGCTTCAATGTCTTCTCGTTTATCAAGTGTTCTGTATCCCCAGCTCTGGGACTTGCTATTAAAGTCTCCCGCAATGTGGAGAGTGGCAGTCCGGGACCTGGATTGTGTCAAGTGAGAGATTCTTGTCATTAGGGCAGTAATAATTGACAATGTCAATCACAGAGTTTCTGGTTGTTACCTTGATCTTGATATATTCTGCCTCTTCCATAAAGGTTTTGATCCGGCTGGCGTTCACACTGTTTTGGACCAAGGTGATCACCCCGCCTTTCTTTCTTCCTCTTCGATCACACCGGAAAATCTGGTAACCTCTGATCTTAAATGGGTTTCCTTCTTGCAGGTGTGTCTCTTGGATGTAGCAGATATCAATGTTGTTTTCGTACAGGAACTGTTCGAGCTCTGATTTCTTGTTGGTAACCCCGTCTGCGTTCCAGTGCATGATGTTGATACTGGGGTTCTCTTTGGGGTTGGTGTTCTCTTTTGGTTGGCCAGTAGCTCTCCATCCTCGTCCCCTGGCTCCACAAGACAAGTTGATGGGACCTCCAGTAGCTGAGGGTGGGCTCCTTCGAGGCGTGGAGCCCGGCGCTGCACCTGCCTGGCGGATCCTCACAGGGCGAGCACAATTTCGGTTGATTCGATCTCCAAGTGTCATTTCATTACCTGGCGAGCTACAAGTGCCACCCGATATGGGGCCCGAAGAACATCAATAGTAACGCGCAGCGAACTCACGCCCACACCATATTGTGAGCTTAGTTCAATACCATCTCTGTTTAGTGAGGACTCCCTCGATCAAGAGGTAGCCTCATACGATGGATTCTCAGCAGACATGCTCACCGACTATGCCAGAAATTCTGCGGAATCGACAACTCCGCACTATAACCTGTTTTTGCCTGTTAGCGATGGCACCTTTCGAGATGCCTCACAGGCGGGAACAGAATTCAGAACTATATCGGACATCCGCGACAGGCCAACACCAACAGGGCCGAATCGTGGACGACTCCGACAAAGACCCGATTATGGGCATATTTACAGCACTTCAGACTACTATCATTCACCCATGTCATCTATGGAAACGTTATGGCCGGGTGATAATCCACAACATAGACAACCTCCCGCACTGGCCCCTTCTAGCAAAATGCTATCCTCAAGGGGAACACCACAGAATTATCGGGAGGAATCGGCACCACCATTTCGCTGGTATATCAGTCATGCAAATCATCACGACCGTCAGCCGACAGCCCTCCGGCTATATGAGGAACAGCAGTCCTCACCTCGGGAGGAACGACAGCACAAGCTTCACCATAATCCGCCTCCCGTCCATATACATATGCCGGTCTATGGCTCAACAAACAGGGCAGACCCATTAAATTGGAGTATGCATGTCCTAGCTCCTCGACATCGGCATCAACGGGAAACACCAATACCACCGTCACCTGCATCACGACCAACCTCAGCATATTCAACAACTTCCCAGATACCGGCACCACCCGGATTTCAACCACTGCATTCTTCCCGCGGTCTTGGCCGAGTCATCCTCCCTCCCGAATTTAGTGGGAAGAGTGACCGGACGAATTATAAGATGCAGTTCGAGATCATAAGTCGGACTAACCACTGGGACGATCGACAAATGGGTGAATATCTCGCCGCAAAACTTTCCAGAAAATTTCTCCAAGTTTTACGAATCTGGCAACGGATTACACACCCACTTACATACAGTTGGAACGAGCACCGACAGAGAGATTTGGTGACACAGCCCTCGGAGAAACCAGTCGTCTTCAACTTAATAATCTCTGACGACGCGCGGGAGAAACTCTTCCTGAGTTAGCTATCCGAATTAGGAGGCTAGTTACCCACGCATATCCGAGCACCAATACGGAGGGCGTCATTCATTTGCATCTCGATACTTTCATTGATACATTAAGCGGTGAGCCCACCCTAAAAGAAAAACTATTTTTCAGTGACCACAGGAGTTTGGCCCAATTAACGGCAACCGCGGTTCACATTGAGAACTTTCTAGAGCAGGAGAAGTATAACCGACGCCAACTCCATCCTATCAACGAGATAAAGGGTGCAGGCATCACCCCGCCTGCTAGTGCTCCCCCCCCCCCTCCCAGATCAGCAACACCAACCACACAGACACCACCACCGGATATGCAGAATCCCAGTCAGAATCAAGCGCCTGGAGGAAGGGGCCATGCCCATAGAGGAGGGTACAATGGAGCCCCCGGGCGCGGGAACCAGCAAAACAACAACGGCAACATGAGAGAGCAGATAGAAGAGATTAATAAGCAAATCTCCGCACTCACCAACCTAGTTACAACACTCAGCACCAACCTCGCCACCACACAGTTTAGGACAGCAAACACTACCAGCACCGCACCGCCACTGAACACCTGTTTCGGATGTGGTCAGCCAGGACATTGGAGGGAGCGGTGTCCTAACCGACCTCCCTCTCGAACGCCTGCTCCAGACTGCAGCACACCGCAACCAGAGAAGCAGTCAAACTCCTAAGGGTACCGAATCACAAAGAGCCACTTCGGTGCCCGTATCCTTCTCCCGCCTCAACTGCGGCTTTCACACAACAACGTTCAGTGACTAACCATCATCCACAGAAATCAGCTTTCACATCAACACCAAAATGCACGGCTTCACATATGTCAGTGCCTACGTTGCCTCCCCCATCCACAGCAAGGACATCCCCTTGTTTTTCCGCACACGATAATCCTTCTTTCCTATGTAAAACAGCAGTAGTAGGTTGTAGTACCTCCGCTGAAACAACGTTTTTGAAAGCACCCGCCACCAAGACACTGGATTCTCGGTGCCCTCTGGTGGTATGCAGAACATCACCCCTGCCAGCATCATCTTCCGCACCCACAGACAGCAGCGATTTAGGAGAGACAATTCCCTCTGCTTCATGGATTCGTAAGCGCCAACACAGACGGAGAAACGCACGTCCTTGGCAACGTCATTGTTTCTTCTGCTCTTCACCAAAGCATCCTATGAAGCATTGTAGGAAATGGCTTGCACAGGTAGAGTTTATCCGTCATCCTGTACGCACCACCGTCTATGCTAATACCGCCTACACCGAAACAACAACATCACCACCATTGCTACCCCCAGCTCCATCTCTACCGCAATCTTCACACCAGCGGCGACGGTGAACTGGTCCTTTCCTCACTCAGCCATCTACAACCTTATAAGAAGCAATACGGAAACAGTTGGAATACATACAGAGTGATGCTGCTCCAATGCCATTATCGCGGACAGCATCATTGGAAACTTTTCCGCAGGTACATCGTAAAGTAATATACAAATGTGCCTGTCTGTTTAGTGGCGTTTCCACCAGTGCCACCGTCGACACCGACACTTCTATCACAGTATTTAACCAGCGCTTATATGAGAGCATCCCACCTCATAAAAAGCCTCCCCTTAAGCCTACAAATATTTACCTACAGACGGCTACGGGAGCAGATGCACCCATAGCCGGTGTAGTGAATTTAGTTATCCAAATAGAGGAAATGCAATTCATTCAGAGAGTTGTCATCGCCTCTATTCATAACGACGCCCTACTTGGCTCTGATTTCCTCAGTGCCAGCGAAGCCATCATACACTGCAGACAACTGTCGGACCAGCATCGTCATTGTACGATACGTGTGCGGTAATATTATCAAGTACCGCCACAGTTGAGCCGGGACAGGAACGGATCTTATGGGCCACCACACCACAGTTAGGAAGCAACACACACATCGCCATGCTGGAACCCGACGCTGATTATATGATCGCCTCACAATGCGCAAGTCCTCGCATAATAGTGGACACTGCTGATAAGGAAAAAAACCCCTTTTAGAGTGTTCAATGGTACCGCAGATCCCATCACTCTGGAACCAGGAGTACGCTGCGGCTATTTAGTGGACATAATCTCACTGGAATCACCTGCACTTTCTGACACAACACTGCAAATGACTGATGATTTACCCGAACATTTACACGATTTATATTTATGTGCCACTGTTGGATTACTGCAATCACAAAAACGAGAAATTCGGAAACTACTACATAAATACCGCGATAGTTTTTCCTCCGGAGATATAGATCTCGGAGAGACTCATCTCATACGACACTCCATCAATACAGGCAATAATCTCCCCATACGACAACCGGTATGACATCTTCCCATTCACAAAGAGGCGGAAGCACACCAGCAGGTAAATGACATGTTGCAGACTGGTATTATTGAACCCTCAGCATCTCCATGGGCTAGCCCTATAGTGCTAGCAGGCAAAAAGGACGGAACCTTGCGGTTTTGTATTGACTACTGCCGCCTTAATGATCTTAGTGTTAAAGATGCTTACCCGCTACCTCGGATAGATCAGGCCTTGGATTCCTTGTCCGGAGCCAAGTGGTTTTGTACCCTTGATTTAGCTAGCGGTTACTGGCAAGTAGCCATGGATGAAGCTGATATGGAAAAGACAGCATTCGTTTGTAGGGATGGGCTTTTCCAATTCCGCAAGATGCCCTATGGGTTGTGCAACGCTCCCGGAACTTTTGAATTGAGCAGGTATTGACTACCCTGCAATGGGAAATCTCTCTCTGTTACATCGATGACGTAATAGTCTTTGGACCCACGTTTGAGCAAACCGTAACCAATTTGGACACCATGCTTTCAAAATTCCGCACGGCCAATTTGAAACTCAAACCGAAGAAATCTTTTCAGACAGAGTGTCGAGTTCCTGGGACACGTCATATCCGGTGATGGAGTGGCTACACAGCCATCGAAATCTAAGACAGTAGCAGAGTGGCCATGATCCTCTTCAGTTACGGAGACACAGCGTTTCCTTGGCCTATGCCAGTACTATCGCCGTTATATCCGATTTTTCAGCGAGATTGCTTCAGCCCTCTACAAGATCACTGAGAAAGATCGACCATTTGAGTGGACGAGTGAGTGTGAAGGCTCCTTCGGGGCACTGAAGGAACTCTTGATGATCGCCCCAATTCTTACTCATCCCAATCCAAACCTCGATTTCATCTTAGACACTGACGCATCAGCTTTTGCTATAGGCGTGGTTCTATCTCATGTCACCGAAGACGGAACAGAGCAGGTGTTGGGTTATGGTTCGCCTACTCTGACTAAAATGGAGAGAAGATACGCAACCACCAAGCGAGAACTATTGGCAGCGGTCCATTTTGTCAAGTATTACAAGCACTTTCTGTACGGGCGCCCTTTTACACTCCATACAGACCATTCCTCGCTACGGTGGGCAGGGAAGCAGCCTGTTCAGCAGACTCTCGGCTCGAATTTTCCCAGTGTCTAAAAATTACGACAGGACACCAACCGTCGTGTAACGGGAGATGAACACATCCCCCTATCCAAAGACCGCCCCATCCAATAGGCCTACCATACTCCCCATACTCTGTGAGCAGTCAGAACATCACACAACAGACAGAACATCAACACCTACAAGAACACACCTGCCTTCGAGACTGGATGCGTCAATTCATCATTGCGCGTACATCACATACTTGCTCAGTTATACTCAGCATAACGGAGACATTCAACATCAGCAACAACAGCATTTAGCAGCACCTACCGGTCTTAATTAATTACCGGTAGAGAGTTAAATATTCCCGCAACAAATCCTTCCCACACAAATTGCGGGAGAAATAATACCTCCCGCAGACCACACCTCCCGTAAGTAACAACAGACTTGGCATTCACCAGCATGGAAAACTGGAATGCACCCACTTCGCTTATAATATTGGCATCATATAGCAGCCCGGACATCCCGACAACAGCATTATCATCAACAGACCGCAACCAACAAATCTCCCGCACACACCATATCCAGTTACGGGAGGACTGATCATAAGGATATCCGGAATGCACTACAGCCATCTACAGTACGCGTCACGGGAGGACGTTTGACTAACGATCCTCCCCCTCCCCCTTTTCCCCGACGTCGTACTTGAACAGCTAAACTACATAGTTCATCTACACATAATAACAGTCAATATTATTTAGAGAGCAAGATGTCCACATTGTCGTCAGACACGAGTAGGTTTTTGCTACCGAAAAGTTGAATTCGACAATGGATTGATCAAAGTTACGACAGCATCCAACAGGTCATCTTTGCTCTAAAGTAACTCTGTCCCGCCCACGGGCTCGGCCATTACAGAGTGAAATACCCTCAGGGTTCGATAAAGTTGACATTCAAGCTTCTTCTCCCTCCCACCTCCCGCACCCGGCGGCCATAAATACGTCACCTTCACCACAGCGCAAGTACCAACCACAGAAAACCAGTCACGCATATCTGATTCAAATCACCAACATGACAGAAACACAGACACTCAGGTTGACTGTATTCACAATCTCTGAACGACGGCATTGTAAATGTAAATAACTGTGTCACACATTTTTGCGAGTTGTACTGTAATTTAACCATTATTAAAATGGTACTAATGTGTTTGTCCAGGCCGGGACAGGAGCTAGTTCTACCCATTGAGGAGAATGCTTGGCCAGCCCTCCCACTCGGAAAACACAGCTATCTTGACGGGGTCAGTAACGTTGATCTGCCGCATGAATAGAACTGTTTAAACCACACATCAAAATTACTTACAACTTTACTGTTAAATTTTTGATTAAAAGCACAACTGCTCTACCATGCTACAAATCATTAGCACACGGGCCGGTAAAGCGGCATCAAAAATCTGACAGTAAAATTACAAAGAGAATTAAAAAAATTCTCTTCCTTGCGTTCCAGTCTACAATCGACATGTTCTGAGAACTACCTATTACAGACACCTACCAAGACGCATGTTAAAGAAGTTGCGCAAATACGGGACATTATAAAGATCTTGATGTAACATATATATTTCTATCTCTCACCTCTACAATAGACTACACCTCACCGACAGCATTTTGGACGTCGCCATAGACAGCATAAACGTTTCCGATCAACCACATGCTTTTTAGAGCCACGTGACATTTACTGCTATTTCCAGTAAGTTGGATCAAACACTTTAAACAAAAGAGCTGCCCAAAGACGCGACTACCACAGCGTGATGGAGGAGTGGCGAGGGTGAGTGCGGGGGATTACCGCTGACATCACCTGGCTTCCACACACCCCATCGGGCGCTCCAGCCTAAAATTCAAATAGGCAAGTTTATAAGCATCGCTAATTAAAAGGTGAGACTCCACAAAGAAAAAGTAGTACCACGTTTTTATGTTGATCGGAGGCTGTTAAATGTGCGAAATAAAGACAAGTTTAACGAGCCATTCTTCCTATAATTAACAGTACTCCCTTTATATGGGAGGAATTAATCATATGATGTCCAGGCCGAAAACGAGGAAACATTCACATAAGAATGACCAAATCACCTGTCAAAACTTTTAGTTCTGGTCATCCACCACCTTTTACGTCACCAAATAGTATAAAAGGAGGAAGTGCGCTCTGAAACTTTGTCTTCCCGTCAAAACTCGACACCAGAGAAGAACATAGCATTAGGCTTCTTTCGTGTCGCAAACCAAATTCTGCTGATTTTCTTCTTATTATTTCCTTATTATATTTGGCCTGAAAAGTCATAAACCATAAAGAGATAGGGCATTAGGTTTTGATTAAAGTTCCCGCAACTAACTACCATGTGGGAACAAGATGTCACACCTTGAAGATTTAGCGTTGTCGGATTCCTCCAAAGAAGAATCGGTACCAGTTCCAAAACAGTTCCCGTGTAACTCGTTGTTATCTAGCGGAGAGCCATGTACCAGAACTTTCACTAGAAAATCTGACCGCACCCTTCATGTTAATAAGGATCATCTTTTCCAGTCAACCCTTTGTGTGGCGTACCAGTATCTCTACACTGCTAACCACAACGGGGTGACACACACGCTCTGTTATCGTCAGCGTGTGTTGGAAGTGACGTTAGTTCCTGGGGAAGAGAACGAGGATCGTGCCGTTTTAGCCACCCGCTTCGAATCTTGGCTCCCGGTTAAAGTTCTCCCGACCGAGAAAATGGCCCGCACGAAGAACACTACTCGTAGATATCCCGTTAGCCATCATCTTCCCGTGGCTACAGTAAGCAATGCACCGACAGCCAGACGTGAAATCCTGCCCGCAGCCACGTCTGGAAGTGTTACGCCGGTACCAATTACTTCCTCCACACCGGTCCTGAAGCAGAGTAGGAAGCGAAAATCTCCCGCAGAATCCAGTTCGGCAGCACCCGCATCAGTTATTAGCCATCCAGCTACGGTCACCACACCCGCCACCATAGTATCTCAGACAGTGTTAGCCAGTCAACCGATTTCAGTGGTAATTACGACACCTGCGGAAATAGACACACCAAGTTACCCGCAGTCTCCATCTCCACCCGACCGTACCATGGATGAAGGGCCGGGACAGTCGCAGCCTGTGACAATTAGTGTAACTCCGACCTGTGTTATTCAGCATCCGCCCCTAGCCTTTCTGACTCCGCAATCAGAAAGGGAACCATGCTGGAACGTTTATACACAGGGAAGAGACGGATCGCGCACACACAGGATATTCAGGCTGTGCCTAACATCACCGCGAGTCATCTACTAAAGTATGCTAAGTTTCGGAATATGTCGTCTCCCGCCATATCCGCCCCCGCATTACGACTTCAGCCTATGGTACAGCTCGCCGCCATCACCACAACAGCAACAGCGACCACCACGACGACTACAACCGCCACCACGACAGTGACCAACACCACCGCACCAGCAACATTGGCAACCACTAGTACCGCCGCTGCTATACGGACGGATATATTGGAACCATCGGTAACTGTGAGAGACATAATGGACACGCATATTTCCGCCACCATCACTTCGGATGTTTCAGACAGTGCCAATAATGGTAGCAATGACAGTGCATCCACCGCGACCCACCACCGTCAGTCGCGGGACCCAGACTCAATGGGGAAATTTCGCTGCATAGGTGTGATCATATGTAATTCAGCAGAAATATCAATAGGCGATTCATGGAAATGTATTAATTATTACTTTACTTTTAAAATACTTTTCTTCTTATTATATATGTTGGATCAATTGAATCCCGCCCTTAGGATGGCTATGGTTATCTGACACAACCACACACTTCAGTGCCCGGTTGTGTCTCACATGAAGAACATCGTGTGCGACGTAAAGAATACAACTTTCCGCAGTGCAATAATATCACAATCCCATCATGCAGTTTCAGCTACGCCGAGGCTGCCTGATAAACCAATTCTTAGGTTAATATTATTATATATATCTTATTTTTCTTATTATTTTTCTTCCTGTCTTAGACGTCAGGACGGATATGGGCCAGCGAGAGCTGACCGTTGTGGACCCGCAATAACGGGCCGCAAATAGATATTTATAATGATAATACTAAGTGATACGTGTTGCGTACCCCTTTATTTACCCGGGGTGCGCAAGTAATACAGTGTGATTAATAAATAAATACCTCGTAAGGGTATGTTACATGGTCTATATATATATATATATATACCTTGTCTTTTTGTTTTATTATATTTTTACATATATACAAACTTAAATTCTGGTGCGTTGGAGCTTGGGTGTCCTCTGCGGAGATCATGATTATCTGCACTCAAAGGGAACACCCATGCGAGCTATTGTTTAGAAATATATACTAAATAAAGTTATAGCACGCACCGTAATGTTAGTAATAAAACAAAGCAAAAAAAGGAAAGGCCTGGAAAAATAATTCCAGGTCAAAATTGAAAAACTAAAAGTATGCCTCCCCCTCCTCTTGGCACCCCTATGTGCTCTGTCTCTTAAATACGCGTCTAATGCGTCACTACTCCTCTCCGGCCACGTACCTACATGGGAAGTCTATAATTCCCGCCTAGTGTACGTCCGTGCGTCGATCCGCCATGCACGATCGTTTGCCAGGGATGTCAAACTAGGAGAGGTGGTGTAGCTAAGCTGGGTACGCGCCGCCCGTCCTGGATTCGTTTTCCTGAACACGCCCCTCTGGGTGGAGCTATAAGTGTATATAGGCCTATGGGAGAGGGAGCGTGTTGAAAAAACGACTAAGTTAGTTAGAGTGCATGATGCGCATGCGTGCTCCAGGACACTGTTTATATGGAGCACGTAGTTATGACCTAGATGGAATGGCGCTTTTAGTGTACCGAGATGGTACCCTGTAATCCTTATTGATTGCCTGTTTCCGTTAAATCTGGCATTAATCAAGAGCAGATTTCAACGGGCTTTCTAAATCTGTAAACCATTTAAAAATCGGTTGAAAAATGGCTGAGTTATCCAGGGGAAACGCTTCATGATTGTCTTCAAAATATTGCCGTGACGTCATAACCACGTGGACGCAAAACTTCTAGAATGTTCTAGAACCTTCGACTGCGCTATTATTAGCTGCGCGCTGATTGGCTGTTGCTCGAACGATGATTGGATAGAGCCTGCGCCTGTGACGTCACGAGGAGTATAAAAGGAGACGCGATCCAGTGATCGAGAGCATCCTCGGCCAGGGGCCGAACTGGTTGGACCTGTACTAGCTACTATCGACAGATATTACGCATATTACTTCAGTTTCCGTCGCGTTCCCGTAGCTACCAGTAGCCAACCCACCGCAGTAAAAGCAATTTTGTAGACTCCCTACTTACGGGAGCAATTTGGAACTTTCTGTTTACTGTTCACGAATATCAACATCTCCTTCGGAAAACAAATTTGCGGTGAGGCCTTTACGGCCTGAATATGTGAGTCTACAGATGTAGAGGCAGGATGTTCTTTGATGGATGACTCGCTGGATCTGCCGGCCATACCTAAAAGTGGTATTTCAATCGTTGCCAAACTTACATTGTGTCGGTTCTTTCGACTTTCGACTGCAGCAAGTAAACTCTGCCTGGTGAGTCTTCAGAGCTGGTTGACATACCCAGCACCGTAAAGCTTGTTTTGTGTCTTCATTTGCCTCTGACAACCCCCTGCTTGTGACGTGTTGTTTACACCTTCCATCCGTGCCATCGGTGTACGGGAACTTTCTTCACCACATAGTACTATCGTATCTTTTACTGACTGCTCGTTAGACATTCTATTAGGCCTACAGCACTAAGCTATGCACTCCCACCATGAGTGTTCTTGCGGAAGTCTTGTTTGCGGAAAACAGCTTGCGGGAGCCAACCTGCGAGAACTTTCCAGCTTCCGGAGAGCGCATCATCTCAAGTCGATTACGGATCTACGTATCAATTTCAGTAACACGGTAGCCTGACTTAGGAATGACTACCAAGTATTTAAGTAACTATACTTCACAGTTTAATTATTTCTCTATATAGGTTTTGTTAATTATATTGTATCTGTAAAAACGGTCCCGATACTAAAAGGAATAGTAATGGTCTTAGGACCGATAGTTATAATTTCTGTATTTGTTGATAATTATTATCATTTTCCTCAATGTGTTGCTAACCACACTATGGTAGGTTCGTTAACCTTTACTAAAATATATATCTTAATCATTGGACACCGTATTGTTTGTTCTGGATAGATTATGTATATGTATGGCCAGTGGCCATCCGTTCATATGTTTTGCTTATTTATAGAAAATATAGGACTGCAGTGCACGTAGGAAACACTATACAGCAACACTTATATATGCATCACTTTCTCCCGCCACCAACAATTTTTCACTGAGGTCGCTATCCGTGCTATAACTCTGTTTAGCCTGGCATGCTACCGACTAACCTTTTCTATTCAGCTCGATAGGATAGGTTCAAAACGATTAGAGACACTGTCTTCATTACATACTGTGTAAACATTCTTCTTCTCTTCCGATAGTGCGATAATCTAGCCCCGCACTGCTAAGATTCATAAGTAAGATGTTGTCTCTCTTCGTGCTCCACTCAGCCTTGTGGCTTCTTAATTGTTTGGACGTCCCTATCCGCACCATGGGCTGATCCGACTCTGGTAAACTATTGTGGTTTCCGAGCAGAGATGGCCAGGGTGTGGTGTCACATACACCTTCCCGTGTATCTTCGGATACTTAGTACTTAGCACTTTAAGCCAATGTAGGAAAGCACTGCGAAAACATATGTATTAATTATTATTTTATTTACTGAACAATCATCCCGCACCGCAGTGCAAAACTGGGCAACTTGTATATAAATCTAATGAAAGGTAAAATGGTTAGTTCCATAGGACCCGGTGACGGGCGAGATACGTACCCCACCGAATTCTGTTAAAATGTCTGGGCATGATATTTAGATCTGCCACGCCCTTGCGGGAAGGACATTTGCGAATGGGTATTCGTCTCTCTTACCCCAACCATAACGGTAGAACAATGGCCTAATAATGCTTTCGTGAAATGTAACCCATGCCTTGTAATGTTTTATGTGGTTACGGGGTGGGATGCCCAGATTCTTATCCAGTTCGGAGATCTTGCTACGTAACATGTATGAGCGCTGTCTTTAGTATTGATGTCTTAGGGCATCTGTTCTCCGTGACAGCCGTGTCTAATAGTTAGGTAGATATCAGCCAGTTGCGGCCTAAAATAATTCTTGTTCTGAAAACAACTAATAGGAATTGAGCAAAGCAGAAGGCCCGCAAAAATAAAGCGGCAACTACTACTTCAGCATACCAAGAATCACAAAAGACGGTAACGAGGGAATCCAGCGGCAATTCCCCGTCCCGTCTTCATGTAAAACAGAACGCACCCCTATAGTCATAATCTCACTAGGTATGGTCTTTTCTCTCTAAAAACATTTTTGATTGAAATATTAGAGTGGGCCCATTTTTGCCCACCACTCTTCTCCCGCTTTAAGCAGTGGCGACACCATCCCGAGATGGAGGCACTTGCCTCTCGCAAGGATTCAGCGACGACGGTCCACGCCAGGATAATACTCCTCACCCAAACTAGCACTAGGAGTAGTGCCCTCGTGAGGCACATCACTTTTCGTCTGATATATCCTTCTTCCTTTCAGCTTAGAGGTATAATAACTTTTATTAAGTTAAATAGTTAAGTTTCATGTACGGGAGCCTCCCTTGCGGGGATACCTCTGTGGACATACGGGTCTGTGTGGTAGCTCCGCGAGCCCCATGTATAGAAGTTCATCTACCTGTCTCTATGTCTCGTATTTTCGTATGCTCTTATTGTAGTTTTATCTAGCATATTTTTAATTGTTTAGGTAAACTCATTGTATAGACTTATATTTTTAAGTCAGCAAATCAAATCTTGTAAGTCCATAGATCACGAAATTGCTATGGACAGGCATACTGGTGACACAAACTCGTGGAATGAGACGGTTGTGTTTACTGTTCGCGACAATGGTTGCACGGCCCCCACCGGAACGATTGAGTTCCACCGGCCTTAGGAGCTGGTTTTTGTTTTCCGCAGGGCAGTCTTATACAAGGTCCGTTACCCCAAGACTGGATGCTAACCAGCGTCATCACTCGTCATGCACTTGCGGCGCGGCGAGTCGACATGATACACCGGAATGGCCCGGCACTACCCGGCGAGCTACAATACCCTACCTGCTAGGGTGCACGCACGCACGCACGCACGCAGAACACATCCACGCACGCACGCACGCACGCACGCACGCACGTACGTACGCACGCACGCACGCACGCACGCACGCATACATATATATATATATATATATATATATATATATATATATATATATATATATATTATATATGTATAGGCCTATAGGATGCCTTTTTATATGTTTTACTATCCAAAGAAGCTGATGTGATAATTTACTAATACATAGCTTATTTAGTTATATAAATATTCTATATGGTACAAGCAAAACGCATGATTTACAACGAAATTGTTATATTTTGAATTTCATTGGCGGGATCACATATTTCAATTGATCTGTGCACTCACTGTGTATTAATACCACGCTATCTATAGCATGAGCCACCACAAGTGCAAAGTACAGTGCATGAAAGGGTAGAATTAATGCATTTGACGTGGGTGTAAATTCTGAGTAGCTTTGTCCACAAGGTTCATTGCGTGTACTATCATTTCTACTGTGTTTGCTGGCTCTACAAATAGAGGCATAAGTGCAATTTGTGAGACAGAGCCAACGTTATCTGGCTGTCTCTTAGCATGGTATGCTACCCATGACACAAGGTCTTCAGGGGTTAATGTCTCCTTTTAAAGTAAGTTTTCAGCCATGAAATCCAACCAGCCATGTTCCTCTTTTTTAGATGTGGCTAATACAGTAGTCTTGCTGTAACGTGTCCTTCTGTTACAGGTGCAATAAGATCTTTTGTTGATGGTTCCACAGGAATCACTTCTGAATATTCAGCTGGACTTGGACATAATGTTTTCTGGTGGCTAACATTTGAATGTATCATTATTCGGTCTTGTTCAGTTCCAGGATTTTCCTGATATGGGAACTGAATCAGGGATATAGAAGTTCCATGAAATGAGTCCATAGCATTCCTTGCAGATGGATTAAGGTCGATATTATCGACTGCTCCAACAGTGAAGACATCCTTTTTCAGAGTAGACGAACAGACACAACCATCTCTTTCAAACGGTGCACAGACACGATTTGCAATGGTTGTAGAAATTTCCTTTGCTCTATCATATGATATACATAAGCCATGGCTTGGCAACTTATTAATTAGCTCTCTTTGTCTTGTTTTGGCATGAATAACCAGTCCAGTGTATATAGCAAGGGGTGTCTCCCGTGACTTAGCATGACGTATATGAGTTCTATGTTGTTCGCTGGGCGTTTTCTTGGTATTAAACACTAACAACTGTGAGAGTGCTAATGCTACCTTTGTTACATCATCTAGCGACTCCTTTTGCTCTTGAATAGTTGTGCCTCGCAAACTCATTCTCACAAGAGCGAGAAAACTTTCCGGGACAGCTTCAACCTCACATCCCTTTTCGAAGTTACTATTAAAGGAATAGTCATGTTGTAGGATTTTTTGCCTCAATATCTGCACAGCGCGTACCAAGTGAATTGCGGCATCATCAGAATTATATGAACACACGAGTTTGATGGCTTCACCAATGTCTGCCTTAAACATCATAATTACATCTCGCCCTAGAGGTTGAGCTCTCAAATCTGGTATTAGACATAGCAATCTTTCTTTCAGTCTATTACTGTTCGCTTTCCCTGAAAAACAAGGATCTATTTCATTCAGTCGTGTTTCATATAGTTTTACTAAATCACAGAGTTTAAAAAAGTATTGGTGCTTTCTGTCTGGTGTTGTCTGACATGATTGTGCAGAGCAGTCAGGCAACTGAGATGGTATCTTGCATTTAAAGCAGGCATATCCCCTTCTGAAAGCTTGCCTAGAAGTTTGCTGTCCTGTAGTATGTAGGCATAGTCTCGAACACGGCGATCAACTGATAATGGCAATGCAGTGTTCATTAGTGCATCTTCATCACAGAAGAAACAATTTTCTGTCCTTTGCATTGAACTTGCTACAGAAGTATGTCTGGTCTTAACTGGACTTTGTTCGGGTTCTTCATCTTCTTTGGCCTTTCTTTTCTGTGCACGCAGAAGCATTCGCTTATCAATTTTGTTTCGACAGCTTTTATGCCATCGTACTTGTTTGTCCGAAGAGTTGTCTCAATGCCTTCACCAGTGTCCATTCTGGAAATATCTATTTCCATGGGTAAGCAATTGAGATTGTGGAACTGATACAGGTTTTCAGCAATACATTTATAGCCACAGTCCTTATCATTCCCCTTATATATACATAGTCCTGGATCAACTAATCGCCCATCTGTTTCTGTCTGGCAGAGAACACAAAGCTGCCAGTCTGTTACATTTAATGAGTCCAGACTTTCTAAACACTGAATGGTACTTGCACTAGGATCTACAATCTTACACGTGTTAGACATTGTGTATGCCAACAAAGACTCACAATCTATCATACACTACAAAGCATAAAACTGTTAACTATGGCTAGGGCAGGTGCTGACGATGTGTAGTGCAAGGGGCGAATTATTTGAAAATGGCAATGAGTTGATTGTCTTCTAGAGTATAATTAGTAGTTGTTGCGCTAAATCTGCAATATATCTTACAGATACATATTTATTTAGACGTTTAAACAATTTTCAAATTCAAATTTACTTTAAATGAGACTTTATAATATTACCCCGGGCACTTTATTGCAGGATTGTAAGATGACGGCTCCCGATGGGCCCAATCGTGTGTGTCCTGCTTTTATATGAAAGAGTATACCTAAAGCTTCTTACATGCCACATTTGATAATTGTTTCACAATGTGAACGATTTTTACTTAATGTACTAGACTATAAACATTACACATGTATGATCTAATAACCAATCTGGATTCACACTACTGTTGCTCCAATTCACCTTTCCAGAGTATCAATTCAGAATCTGACCTCGTATGACGTCATAATCAGCTCAGCGCGTGACGTCACAATCATCACGTCACAAGGGGTTCCATATGGACCGTCATCAAATCTCAAATAATCCGACATGTTGTATGAATTGTATGTCTTTGTAATTCTTTGCTATTTAATAAACATGCTGTTGAATATTTTGAAATTAATTTGACTGGGCGCTATTGCTGCCTTAGGCATTACAGGTCCATTACTACATTTACAGTTTTATATGATGCGGTTCCAACGGTTGTAACAAGGACTACGTATGTGCCAACTTAACCATATAATGGGCAGCTCTGCCAAAACGACCCCCGCAGTGGTCTCGAGGAATGTTCACCCGAAGGCCAAGAGAAGATGTATCACGGGAATGACTGGGTCGATTTCCGAGCCCGTCATATAAGTGGTAGATTTTCCAAAATAATCGTCTCTTGGCCTGTTAATGGGCATTCACTAAACAACCATTTTTGACTTCCGGACCATTAAATGATTAATTATCCTAATAACATGGCGTAAATGATGCATTCATCAGATTTGTTTAGTTGTATATTATGTGCAGTACTGCACTACGGTTCAACACACAATGCAAGGGATCTGTAAATGGTGGTCTTGAGGTATGTCCATTTAAAGGCCATTGGAAGACTATTTTTGAAAATGGAATGACTGGATCGATAAACAAACCTGCCATTTCTGTGTTAATTTTAAAATATAGACTTCTCCTTGGCCTGCATATTGGCACTGGTGACCAAAAGACTTGGATTTTCTTGCCCATTGACCCGGCAGGGGTCTCAAGAAATACGCATTTACAGGACAACAGAAAGCCGTGGCAAATTCTTTTTAAGAATAATCTTCTATTGGACTACAAATGCACATTTACTGAGTAAAAATTAGTTTTTCTTGAAAATATCGACATCAACAGCTCCCAGTCAAATTAGTTTCAAAATATTCTACAAAATGTTTATTAAATTGCAAATTCATCAAAGACGTACACTGCGTGATAGATTTTTCGATTACCATGACTGAGCTAAACGTCATTAAGATTATAACGTCAGCTGCTACAATCATTAGCGGCCACGTAATTGATTACGACTTTATATACTTGAGTGACAGATCGGATCCTTCAGTTGGCATCACATACACCACCATTTTGCCAGAAGCTCACGATGAGAAAGTTATACATAATATTCCAAAACAGAGAAGACCATCCGTGATTTGCTAAACTATCAACGGTATGGAGAAATAGTCCACCAACTCAATAGTATCTCAAACTAATGGCCGCTCTCACCCTGTGGCGGGCGTGGAGTGTGGGCGGTGTGGAGTGGATCTAGGCCATACAGGGATGCACTAACTAGTGAACGCTATCCTGAACAGACCACAAGAAGCCTGCGACAATATGCTTAAATCAATTAAGCACAACAATTATAGCATCACCGATCACAAACCATCACCTGGAATCTTGGGATACATTTAGATTATTTTTAGGATTAAAGTTGACAATTTCTAAGTTATTTGGTCACCCAGTCTTGTGTTAAGATCTGATCGAAATCGGATTGGTAGCTTTCGGAAGACTGGCCGACCGACCAACAGCCCGCCCGCCCGACCGAACGACCGACTGACCCACTAACTCAGCCACCCATCCACCCACACACCCACCAACAGGCCGACTCCAACCGACTGATATCTTCATCACACCCCACCCCTCCTTCCTCAACCCCCCGAGGGCGAACAGCGTGTTGTAATCGGGCTTGTGTGCCGGGGGGTGTGTAACACGTGTGTGCAAGTGCATCTATGAAACTACTGTATCTACTGATTCAATTTAGCTCAGCATTTAACCCTTTGTACCTGAAAGACCAGAACACCAAACTCCTTAAGGGTTTTATAAATGTTCTGTATGAGTATTTTGAAACTAATTTGACTTGGAGCTGTTGCTGCCTATGGCAGCAACAGGTTCCTGTCAAATTGGTTGCAAAATACTCAACAGCTTACCAGTATGATGGTTTTAAAATTACGATTCTGAGAAGTCAGTGTTCAAAGGGTTAATACAAAGAGTTTGCTACGGTAAACTAGGATTTCCAGGCTTTGGTCGTGATCCGGATTAAAAAATCTATGAATATCCCCGAAAGTACAGATTCGATTTTGCTCAAATACTAACAAGAGATATCCTGCTGTAGACCCAATAAAATCAGGAATTCCAATCCTTAATCCAGATCCGGGTTATAAAAATATTCGAAAATATCTAAAATACAAAGCGTTGTATACATTATAATTAAGCGGAAATGGCGAATGTCCGTAAGCGGATAACTTCACAGTAAACTGGCTATTGTTGTCATACAAATTATAATATATAAATCATTATTTATTTACTTTTAAACAGCGGACACAGTATAAGATTGTTCAGCAGACATGTACCAAGAGTAAATTAGCCTATCCATTCCCAATTATGTGCTTCCAAGGTTAGTACACAAGCATCATCACTAACTATGTTCATATTCAGACATACAACGGACACAACGTCACTAACCAGCACAGTAAAAAACACACGAAAAATAACATTACGGTGGGTTTACAGGGGGCCATTTCTAGTTATGCCCCGCACAGTTCTAGCTATGCCCTGCACAGTTCTAGCTATACCCTGCACATTTCTAGCCATGCCCCGCACATTTCTAGCTATGGCGCGCACATTTCTAGCTATGGCGCGCACATTTCTAGCTATGCCCCGCACAATTCTAGCTATGCCCCGCACAGTTTTAAATATGCCCCCACACATTTCTAGCTATGCCCCGCCCATTTCTGGCTATGACCCGCCCATTTCTAGCTATGATTCGGCTACGCCTTTTTGCGTATTGAAATTGATTTATATACTTGGAACCCTGAATTCCCAGAATCCCAATTTCAAAGTAATTATACAGGTAAGCTGTTGAATATTTTGAAACTAATTTGACTGGGGGATGTTGCTACATATGGCAGCAACAGCTCCTATTCAAATTAGTTTCAGTATATTCAACAAAATGTTTATTAAATAGGCTAGTAAATCCATCAAAGACATACAGTTTGTACATTTCATGACAGACTTTTTCATCAATTTTCATCACGGTGATATGATTGTGACGTCAGCCTACATTTGACCTAATTGAGTATGACGTCTGGTACTCGAGAGAGCGACATATCGGTTACCTCTATTCAGAGTTATGCAGCCTCAAGCAACAAACGACGTCACTAATCACAGTCACAATCAATCACACTGCAAGAAAACACAGTGACAATAAGACAAGCAGCACACATTGTCACATACCATAGCTACAATCACAAACACGTCTCAAATCTAGATACTCTCAGGTGGCATCTTCTGCATTTCCAGAGGTAAATATGGAGCCTCGTTTGGCTATTAAATTATTCTATTTTGACAATATTTTTCTTTTCGGATATTTAAGGAGGTGGTAGGGGGTGGGTGGGTGGGTGGTGGAAGGAAGAGAATACTGATTGTTATTTCTGACTTCCAGTCAAATTGTTTCCAAAATATTCACCAATATTTCTTTTATCAAAGAGCAATTACTCCATCTGGTCAGTAGGGTTGAATTCGTATTGAAGTCTTAAAGGCGACATAGTATAAAGTTAGCAAATAAATTAAAATCCTACTTGCCCTATTTCGCAAGACGCATATAACTCGAAAGTTTTTTCTGTTGTTATACACTTAAATCCTATTCTAACTCCTTCTTCTCTTTGTTCCCTTCTCCGCCCTTATCATCTCTTCTGTCTTTCTTCGTGCTATTCCCTTCCATTGCATTTCATTTTCTTTAACTCTTTCAGGACGAAGCCGGCCAAGACCGGCCTCTGCAGGGGTCTTGAGAAATGTCCATTTGCAGGCCAAGAGAAGACTATTTTTGAAAATTTACCACTGGAATGACTGGCTCGGTTACCGAGCCAGTCATTCCAGTGGTAAATTTTCAAAAATATTCTCTTGGCCTGCAAATGGACATTCAATAAGTAAATATTTAATTTTTTTTAAACAAATTTAGTCATTAAAGGATTAAGTATCTTCCCATCCTCTCGCACCCCACCACCCCCTTTGCATTCTCGACCTCTTTACTGTATCCTCTTTATTCCTTTTTCTTTCCATTTCTCGCCAGCTCCATGTATTGTTCCTTTCTCATCCGTCCTGTTCTCCACTTTCGTACATTTCTCTCCCAGCCCCTTCCGTTTGCATTGCCCTTCTCTATAACCATCCACACGCTTTCTCTAACTTCTTCACACTTCTCCCCGCCCCACTCACATGTTATTCTTACTTTTATATTTTTTCATCTCTCTACTTTCTTTTCACTTAAACCCCTCTTCTCCTCCCCTCGCACCTACTCTCTTTGCCTCGTCCTTCGTTTACCTTTTTTCCGTTCCCAGTCTCTTCTCTATCAGATACCCCCCACCACCACCTTTTTATTTCTTTCGTTTTGTCAAGGAGAAACAGAAAGTAGAACACGTTTCATTCTCTTTTCCCCCTTCTTATTATTTTCTCTGTTTCTTATCCTCCTTTCTAGAACACTTTTTCCCGGGTAGGCAATTATTATTATTATTATTATTATTATTATTATTATTATTATTATTATTATTATTATTATCAGATAGTTCCAGTGTGATCACCAATGGGTATCTCAATATTCCACCACACAAATTACCTGTGGAGGCATTTCCGTACAATTACACAACACCCTCTGCCCAGGCTCAAGGTCAAAATGTCGTTTACAGGGTACCCGGGGACGCGTGCCTACCCATATTTACTACATCGGTCGGATCAATTGAGAACGGTACGTATAAAGCGGTCTATATCACCCATTTAGAGACACAGATGTGTGTGAGTGGATGGTGGGTTTGTCTTTGAGGCAGGAGAGTGAAGGAATAATACACTCTTAGGTATATGGAAAATATATGAAGAAAAGATTATTGGAACCTTTTAGTGATAGAAACAGTATTGTTGAGTTGAATGGCAAGTCAAGCGTCGTGACAGTTCATACTACCGTCACTGATATTCTCCATGAAATATATCCATCGATTGAAGTTCAGTCGGTCACTACTTGCATTCCTCAAATTTTAATTTTTTGGACAAGATATTGGGATCAATAGGACGAGACATAATGCAAGCAAACAGACCCAGAATTCTCCACCCACCACTGCAAATTGGCCTCGCAATCACGGGGCCAGAAATTATCTTTTTAAATTGTGATCCATACGGATCAGTGCACCAGAAAATGTACAGATACCTTTTTGTACTGATCTGTACTGCAGTACTCCACAGAATATAAAATTAATCAGCTGTTCTGAATGCATAATTTACACCATGTTATTAGGATAATTAATCATTTAATGGGCAGGAATTCAAAATGCTTGCTTTGTGAAATGTCCATTTGCTAGCCAAATATGACAATTTTTGAAAATCACCATTTGAACGACGGGCTTGTTTATCGCGCCCCTCATTCTACTGGTACATCTTCAAGAATATTATTCTCTTGGCATGCAAATGGACATTTATCAAGAACACTGCAGAAGGAATATTTCTTCGGTTTGACCATTAAAGGGTCAAAACACAACAAATTGCACCAGCTGGCTGATGAAGTAAGCAGTAATTCATGTTTGAATTCTGTCTTAAATCTATGGGACCACTGAAACCCATTGATCAAGCTGGAGCAGTTACTATCCTAAAGCAGTGATCTGTTACTGATCCGTATGCAAAAATGTCTATGGATCACGGGATCAGTGGTTAATCTCGAGCCCTGAATCAAACATGAACTTCGCCGTAAGATTTAATGTTGAGACACCTTATGAACATGGCTTTATATGATCGTATGTCTGGATCCAGAAATTTGAAGGAAGTGCCGCTGTTGCACGAGGGACAAAGTTACCTACGCCCAGACTATGACAATTTATTCACCATGTAGGGGACTATGTTGATCGCAATATCAAAACTCTTGATGGCTTTGGAACGTGTCATGGAATTGGTATCATCTCAGCATATCCGCCAGCCAGCATGGATGGAAACCCCGTCCATAGCATATCAATACACCTTTCGTGAATGATTCGAAACAGTCGGTCTTTAGCACCTAATTTTGTACGAATTGTATGTCTTTACCATTTAATACACATTTGTTGAATATTTTGAAACTAATTTAACTGGCTATGGCAGCAACACCAACAAGTCAAATTAGTTTCAAAATATTCAACAGGTTTCCTTGTAGAGTTTTCTAGAAATTAATAGTCAAGATGTTCAGGGATCGATCAATCCCAACGCGAGCCAGGTGTGGGCGGACTTAACTAGGGTTGGACGAGGCATAGCTAAAACAGAAAAGGTCCATTACTTCGGATGGCATTATCAAAGTTATGATAATTGATATAAGATACTTTAAATCTCAGCACACAGGGAAGGATCCATTGAAGTATAATGCACTGAATGCAATGGAAGTAACTGATCACAAACGCCATATTGACTTTCTCTAGTAGTCTAGTAGGTTAAGTCGAAAACTGACCAAAATCGTTCAAAATGTGAAACAAGCATGGAAATTGGCTTACATATAGATTTTTGTATGTTCTGTCCAATAAGAGCAGGACACACATGATCAGACACATATTTTAGCCGCCATTTTGAATTTCATCATGGCTGCCTTCGAAACTTATTTATATAATACCCTACCCTCTAGGACACATATATAGATTAATAAAGTGACTTTTTACTACCCAAAGAAGCTGATGTGATTATTTACGAATACATAGCTTATTTCCTTATATCAATATTCTATATGGCACAAGCAAAAAGCAGGATTTACGACGAAATCGTTATATTTTGAATTTCATTGGAGGGATCACATATTTTAATTGATCTGTGCATTCGTTGTGTATTAATACCACTCTATCTATAGCATGAGCCACCACAAGTACAAAGTTCAGTGCATGAAGTGGAAGAATTAATGCATTTACAAGGGAGCTTAAAGCTTTTTTGCAGCCACATTTGATTAATTCTTTGCAACACTTTGCAGCCTCAGGAAGGGCTGACTAGTAAGGTACTCAGTATTTATTTGCATTCATTGTCCATCCCCAATCACATGGGTTTGGTAACTGCTGTTGTGCCTTGAATGCCTGTCCCCAACAGTGTCCTCCTTGATATGACGATCTTCTGATATACTCAGTAAACACAGCATTAGTTGGGCGTATGTGATCTAGCTGCCTTCCCTTTGCAAATATAAGTTTTCTTGCCTGGTCTACCCGGTTGCACTCACTAGTTCTGTCAGAGAGTAGAATGACTAAACGTTGAAGCTTGCCAGTTATGTCATTAGAGCTTGTAACGGGTGAGGCTGGTGATTTCAGGAAATGATGTCCATGTGTCCCAAGCCGTTTTCTTCCCAATGCTGCTGAATGAGATTGAAGTATCACAACCATTGAAGGCATGGAAGAATGGCAATGCCCTAGCCTTCTGCTCCCCAAGTGTGGTTGCAATGGTATGGGCTCGTATCAGATAATAATTTTTCTTCACACCAAAAGCGATCCATAATTCATCAAGTGGTAGGGAATGAAATGTAGCAATAGCTAGGACAACCACATCTGTGTCGACTGTTCTGATCAAAGTTTTGCTGTAACCATGTTGTGCACAATGTAGTACATGTAACAATATTCTTGTGTCCGCTTCCTCATGATTACATGGTGCAAGATTAAGTGCATTGTCACACTCATGAGAAGACAAAACTGTATTTTCAAATGTGCTATTCAGCTGTTTTCCAAAACCATAGCCCAGTATTGGAATTGTGGAATCTCCTTAGTATTCAAACTACACCATATGCTGAAATCAATGGCTTGGCCAGGACAAGGAAGAGACTTCGTATATGCATCATATGTAGAGAGTTGCAACAAATGTAAGGCTGCTGCTGTTACCTGATGAACCTACCTTGATATTGTTACATGGGACTCTCAGTATTGCATCATCTCGACCTGGGGTGGTGACATCGGATTCTACAACAATAGTTGTCCATCCACTGCCATTTAGGAAGCCACCAAGAAGTTTCATCAGATTCATTTCTATGTGGGGACCACCCATTATCACCACACATTTCTTCTCACCAAAGATATCTGGCCATGTCCATTGGATCTTCTTGGCAATGGAAAATAATGGTTGATCCATAGTTGTTACAGGAATTTGACGTAGGTGTAAATTCTGAGTAGCTTTGTCCACAAGCTTCATTGCGTGTAGTATTATTGCTATTGTGTGTGCTGGCTCTACAAATAGAGGCATAAGTGCAATTTGTGAGTCAGAGCCAATGTTATCTGGCCGTCTCTTAGCATGGTATGCCGCCCATGACACAAGGTCTCCAGGGTGTAATGTCTCCTTTCTAAGTAAGATTTGAGCCATGAAATCCAACCAGCCATATTCATTTTCTTTAAATGTGGCTAATACATTAGTCTGTGCTGTAACGTGCCCGTCTGTTACATGTGCAATAAGATCTTTTGTTGATATTTCCACAGGAATCACTTTTGAATATTCAGCTGGTAGTGGAGATAATGTTTTCTGGTAGCTAACATTTGAATCTATCATTATTCGGTCTTGTTCAGGTCCAGGAATTTCCTGACATGGGAACTGAATCAGGAATATAGCAATTCCATGAAGTGAGTCCATAGCATTCCTTGCAGATAGATTATGGTCGGTATTATCGTCTGCTCCAACAGTGAAGACATCCTTTTTCAGAGTAAAGGAACATGCACAACCATCTCTTTCAAACTGTGCACAGACACTTTGCAAGGGTTGTAGAAATGTCCTTTGGTCTACCATATGCTATACCTAAGCCATGGCTTGACAACTTATCAATTAGCTCTCTTTGTCTTGTTTTGGCATGAATAACCAGTCCAGTATAAAAGCAAGCGGTGTCTCTCGTGACTTAGCATGGCGTATATGAGTTCTATATTGTTCGCTGGGCGTTTTCTTGGTATTAAACACTAACAACTGCGAGAGTGATAATGCCACCTTTGTTACAGCATCTTGTGACTCCTTTTGCTCTTGAATACTTGTGCCTCGCAAAATCATTCTCACAGAACACTTTCTGGGACAGCTTCAACCTCACATCCCTTTTCGAAGGTACCATTAAAGGAATAGTCATGTTGTAGGATGTTTGCCTCAATATTTGCGCAGCACGTACGAAATGAATTGCAGCATCATCAGAATTATATGAACATGCAAGTTTGATGGCTTCACCAATGTCTGCATTAAGCATCATAATGACATCTCGCCCTTGAAGTCGAGATATCAAATCTGGTATTATACATAGCAATCTTTCTTTCAGTCTAGTACTGTTCACTTTCCCTGAAAAGCAAGGATTTATTTCATTCAGTCGTGTTTCATATAGTTTTACTAAATCACAGAGTTTAAAAATTCGAAGTGTTTTGTCCTGCCGGAATTCTTCTATGTATGAAACTAATTCTGCCAATATTAGACTCTCAGTCCTCATATTTAGGTCAGTATTGGTGCTTTCTGTCTGGTGCTGTCTGACACGAGTGTGCAGGGCAGTCAGGAAACTGAGATGGTATCTTGCATTTAAAGCAGGCATATCCCCTTCTGAAAGCTTTCCTAGAAGTTTTCTGTCCTGGAATATGTAGGCATAGCCTCGAACACGGTGATCAGCTGCTAATGTCAATGCACTGCGAAGATGTTCATTGGTGCCAAGAAACAGTTTTCTGTTCTTTTCATTGAACTTGCTACAGAAGTCTGTTTGGTTTTAACTGGACTTTGTTCGGGTTCTTCATCTTCTTTGGCTTTTCTTTTCTGAGCACGCAGAAGCTTTTGCTTATACATTTTATTTCGACAGCTTTTATGCCATCGTGCGTTGTTTGTTCGAAGAGTTGTCTCAATACCTTCACCAGTGTCCATTCTGGAAATATCTATTTTCATGTGTAAGCAATTGAGATTGTGGAACTGATACAGGTTATCTGCAATACATTTATAGCCACAGTCCTTATCACTCCCCTTATATATACATAGTCCAGAACTAATCTCTCATCTGTTTCTGTCTGGCATAGAAAGCAAATCTGCCAGTCTGTTACATTTGACGAGTCCAGACTTTCTAAACACTGAGCGGTACTTGCACTAAGACGTACAATCTTACATGTTTTAGACATTGTGTATGCCTACAAAGACTCACAAACTGTGATACACTACAAAGCATAGGACAATGTCTAGGGCAGGTGCTGACGATCTGCAGTGCAAGGGGCGAATTATTTGAAAATGGCAATTAGTTGATTGTCTTGTAGAGTATAATTAGTAATTGTTGCACTAAATCTGCAATATAACTTACAGATACATATTTATTTAGACGTTTAAAGACACTTGAATCAATTATCTGTGTATAATTGAAGCCGAGAAATTTTCGTTTCCAATTTTCAAATTCAAATTTACTTTAAATGAGACTTTATAATATTACCCCGTGCACTTTATTACAAGATTGCAAGATCACGGCTCCCAATGGGCCCAATCGCGTGTGTCCAGATTTTATATGAATGCCTAAAACCTCTTACATGCGAAATTTGGTAATTGTTTCACAATTTGACCGACTTTTACTCAATCTACTAGACTATGGGACCTGTCACTGACGCTTCGTCGTACAAGGCCAACATGGTTTCGAATGATGCTAGCAATCTATCGTTGAGATGTTACAGGCAAATTAATTGTTCATTTCTTGACAATGATTGATATGAATCCTAGCGATATGTCATGAAACCTCTCAACATGTAGCTATGTAGGTGAACACGCCAATGGGTCCAGTGATTACATTTGGCCACCTACCAAGGAGAGAGGCATTGCTGATAATAGAATCGGAGCTCAATATGAATAACTTTAAATCAATTGTCTTGGGACACGGTGGCTTTCACGTGGAAATGAGCGTTTTTGCTCAATCGGTTATCTTATGACAGCAAGCGATCCTCAAGAAGTCCTTGACGTCGTTTATGTCAATGACGCTGTAAAGCACATGCTTAGTGCCAAAACAATCTCAAGAGCTGCTCTTGTTGGATGCAGTCGTCAATACGATGTTGGCAGCGAATGCATTCAACATTCCACTGCGGACGCATGCCAATATGATCTGGAGGAGTTGTTGATGGTGAAGATGGTGAATTATTTAGTTGTGTAATGGCAGACCCACGTGTTGCTGATGGCGTATCTTGATGCTCTTAGGCGAATCTCAGAAACTGGATGAAGAAAAAGGTTGCGGAAGGACCTATGAACAGCACACCTCTGGATACAGTATCTGAACAGTTGGGAGTTATACCTTCGTGTGGTACATAATATGTTGGCATATTTTGCAGATTGAAGAGCATCATCCAGACGTGTATATGTTGGTCTGGACTATCCACGCTAGTTGTTATAAAACAGATGCTCATAAGGCGCATTAAACTCAGCGATGGGTTAACTAGAGGCAGATGATTGGCTGAGATACAACAATTGGTATGGCTACTCTCTATATCAGCCAGTGCAGAAGTGAACTTTATCATACAAGAGCTCACTGGTGTGAGCTAGGATACCAGTGAACAGCACAATTCCATATCAGGAGTATAGCGTGGTACTGAAAACACACATCAACTGCTTGTGTCCCGGAGAAATGGAATACTTTCAGCATCAAACCATCACTTCACAATATTTTGCGTGGTGCTATTGCACATGGCACAATGAACGTTGATGATGCCAAGTCTGTTTGGCAAACCATATTTGATTAAATGTCTGGGCAAAGTGTTACAGATATTCATTCCAACGAAACAACAGGTGGTCACACTTTACTTTGATCAAAGACCGCGATTATCACTAATAGAGAAGCAGTACACGTTGATCCTCACTTGCGACACGCAGCATGACCCAGCGTCTTTGTTTATGTATGAACTCCGTAGTCACTAGCCATCACATTTCGACTCCTCGGGTCTTCATAGGCAATCAAATTAACCTGTGCTTGGTGATACACTTTTCGGCATTTTTAAACATGATCAGTCAGATCCGGCTGGCAACGTTCACAATGCGCTTGATGGAGGTGCCCTCGTATAGCGCCTATCACAAGCACGTTAGTCCACATTCGAAAGTATCTGTCACATATATGTTAAAGGACCTTTCCAGATTTAGCTATGCCCCCGCCAATCATTAGCTAAGCTCCACCCACATCACACTCGTGTTGGGATCGATCAATCCCTGAACTCCCTGACTATCAATTTCCAGAAAACTATACAGGTATGTTGTTGAATATGTTGAAACTAATTTGACTGGGCGCTGTTGCTGCCTATGTTTATTAAATAGCAAAAACATACAATTCGTACAACGTGTCTGGCTATTAAGCTTTTAAGACGGGCTATATTGAGTCATTCATGAGGTCATGATTATGACGTCATCCTACGCGTCACTTAGATGGTTATGACGCCATATGCCATCATGTGATCGATGGATAAACTAAGGTCCATTATGTGAAAAGCAGTTATAAGAAGGCCACAGTCATTTTCGATGGCTACAATGATGGCCCCATGATCAAGGAAGCCTAGGAGGGGTCTGCATATGATCAACTGTTACCTTCACTGGCCAAGCGGTTCGCAAGTCAAGGAAAAATAGTTCTTAACAAACACTGTCACTAACGAATGATTCAATCGCATTCTAAATCCCTCATTGGAACAGTTGAGATGTCTGACGAGTCATGCCAAGGTGGGCGATGATTTACTGATTGTGCAGATAGCCGTGGAATCCACAAAGACAATAAATATTGTCTTGTTGGTGATGCCAGAGACATATTAATTCTTCTGTGCTATCGGGCATGTATGCAAACGATGAATATATTTTTCAAACCGTTGCCAAAGTTTGATGCTAAGAAACGAGGATGCAGAACATAAAATGACGAAGAATATCTTGGGAAAGAATGTCTGCGCTAGAATATCGCTCGCACATGACATACCTGGCTGTGATACAACATTATGAATATATGGCATTGGACAAAGGCGTTTCCGTAAACAAGGTTCAAACCAATGCCAAAATCGTGCACATTGCTGACCTCTTCACCCAGAAGGTTGTCACACCAAAGGACATCATAATCACAGCAGAGGAGAAGGCCCTTGTATGCGTATGCAACGGAAATGTAGATGATCATCTTGATGGTCTACGATACAGGCGTTTCAGTGACAAGATTGCAAAAAATTCAAAATATGTCGAAACTCATAGGTTAACATCAACGCCTTGGCTAATCAGTGTCATAGCCTTAGAGTCATCTTCCATATGTGGAAGGGGAAAGCTGGTTATTTGCTGTTAGGTGATGGAGATGGCAGGTCAGTGACAGTCAGTTAATCCCTGTACAAATTAGCCTGCCACCAGCACCATCTAAACTCACAGATGCAATTGCAAAAACGCAGTGTAACACGGCCAGATGCAAATACAAGAAGCATGGCCTTGATTGATTATGGTTATGTGGTGAGTGCAAATGTTTGAGTTGCGCCAATTCACCTGAGAAGAATCTTGATGATGAGAAGGGATAGTCTGTACTAGAGAGCTGTGTACTAATGATATCTATTCACTCTAGATTTATGTCCGAGAAAAGAGATTTATCTGTTAATTGCGGCATTAATTTGCATATTTCATGAGTATCCATGCATATACTGAATACAGGAATGTGCTAATAATATTCACCAACCCTAAATACCTTGGTCTAGAATCTTCATTTGTCATGATTGGATGATTAGATACAAAGTTATAGCAGAAATCGGTCTTTCAATAACGGCGGTATGTGATTTGCATATTGTGCAATTTTGACAACTATCCACCAAATAAACTTAAATAAACTTAAAGTAAATGTTGGTGTGTTGTTCATGGGATATTCCCGAAATGCATACTCCTAAACGAATTTCTGCTACAATTTGTTTTGGGACAAACCACAATTTGACTGGACTATTAGCACAGACCCCACTTCTAGTAAACTGACACTGACTTGCATTAAAGCCCCATATTCACACCAGAATGCTAGAAAATTAAATAAAAAATTATATACATCCAATTTAATAAAGCAAAATTACTCTTAATCTATGATGAGTTCATGTTGTATAAAATATTATAGTTTGAAAATGTTTCAATATTTCATAAAATATATACCGATTCACTTGAAACGTTCTCTGTTAATAACAAAAACAACTTTTGTTCAATGTCTGACAGCTTGCCAGCTTCACAGCTCAAAACATGTCACCTATATGGGACGTAATCACGCTAATTTGTTTGCTCAGCTGATTCTTATAAAACGACATTTATCTCCCTTTCACCATAATTTCAATTAAAATAAGCAAAATATGTGAGATTTTCCAACACATATTTGATAACAAATATAGTGATATTACGAGCGTATTCAGCAGGAAAGACGCTAAAGGTAATTTCCGCGAGACCGGTTTCGATATCTGCTATGTTTACTGTTGATTCATATGAAGGGCTATGTTAGACGGGCGTGGCATAGCTAGAAAGTACCCTCTTGCTGCATGGTGTCAGTCGATGACTAATGGAAGGATCCGATCGAGTTATCCATATGATTGCGGGATTGCGGGGGCAATTGACCGTGATGGTAATGAGGTCGTCTGGTAATTATGCGGGATGGGTTCAAATCCAGGGGATGTGATGGCTGACAAGCAATTGGTAGGAACATAGGCAACCTCCTTCACTCTCCAATGGATACACGCCATTCGCAGGAAACATCTTTGTGGAAGGGGACTTAAACACATCTTCCAGCAACCATTCCGAAAGCACCTCAAAGTTAGGCAAGGCTCAAAGATATCAGGGTGTAAGCGGCCAATAGAACGAACAGAACAATAACAATTGTGGATTGTGAGATCCCATGCAAATTTGGCTCTGCCAATCCTGCAGTATGGGGGTCGGCAATCAAAAGAAGGGACTTATTATTAGAGTTCCCAAGAACATAGTTTTGTACGAACTCTATTGCAATTGTAAAAACTAAAAGGGAGGAATTGTTATTCCTCCAAAATTCTAGAATATGTGATAGAAAAGCAAACAGTGCAATGAGAGCTAAAGGTGGCATTGTTAAATTCGGCCAAAACACGGTGGGTTCATATTGTCACAGGATATTAGAGGCGACATGGCTTGTAACACTATTTATGAAGGTGGTTCTGTGGATAATGACCGGAGTCCTCCCTGAATGAAACAAGGTGAGCATGACGTGGATCAAATTATTCAACTCTGCCTGGATTGGGTTGTAAATCGTGTGTACCATCAAGTACCGTAAGTATATTGAGTTTTGACCAGTGTCGAATTTGAAGACACAGCAAAAGACACACTACATGTAGTTCGTGCGGGAAAAATAGGTGAGCAGGCAGTGAGCTCATTTATTGCCAATAGCAGAGGAAGATTTCTAGGCTCCAATAAAAAAGGAATTGAGCAATTAATCAAACCAAAAAGCCAACATTACAATTCATAATCGCGAAATGGTAGGGAAAACAGTTTGGAAACCATTTGTTCGCATGAGTATCATTAGGCAAAGCTGAAAACTGGACATGAAAGAAGACATGAAATATCTGCTTAGTCGAGTTCCACCATCATTGACTACGGTATATCAGGTGGATTTATTTACCAGACTAAAGTCAGCTTTAGCTGGTGTTTTGGGGAAATAGCAAAGGACCGATGAACAAACGTACATAGTGACTGTGCGATCATTGATGCTATAGCCATGCTTCGCCGCTTGATTCATATTCCATAAACATGTGGGCGAGGTTGCTGCACAGATATTCCAAAGTTGCTCAGTACCACATTACACGTCAGAAACCAATTGGGCAGATTTTGTCAGTGATGTTAACAAGTCCAATTCTATCAAAGATACTGAACGTAATCAGCGTAATAGTGATGTAGAAATGATCAACATCAAAATTTCAGTCAGAGACCAAAAGACACCATCAAGTCAGCAAGGCTGGAAACTATTACCAGTAGGTGGAGGGAACAAAATATCCCTAGTGGAATTCCTGGCTAGGGAGTAGTCAACCACAAAGTACATTGCTACTCTATCAGGAAAGCAGCTCTATGTGACAACTTTGGAAAGTAGTTTTAAGATTGATGGCAACACTGGAAACGAACAACGGTGTGAAGATCCCTTGTATCAGGATGTGTGTCCAAACCGCCATTCTTCCCGTTTCATGGAGGCTGCTTATCGTAATCAAATATCTCGAGTACTACTGTATCAACAGCATTCTCATAAGACTGTTTTGCAGTGGTGTTACTGAAATATCTAACTCTTTCGCAGACATATCCTTGCCAATGGTATCTTCCTTGTGATCTAACAATTATTCTATAGAATATTTTGACATTAATTTGACTGGAAACCGTTGCTGTGGCCTAAGGCAGCAATGGCGTCGTCAAAATATTCAACAGTTTTCCTGTACGTTAGCATTGAAAATGAGATATGGGGAAGTCATCGGTGCGAGTGTCTGAGCATGCAATTTATTTTAGCAGCACTATTTTCAAAATAGGTGCATTCAATACATGTTTTTCTAATGTTCTCTTTTACCTTATACTGTATGCAATAATTCTGCAGACGCAGCAATAAGTATTATTCTTGCACACCAGCATTTGTACTATATTTCAACGTGATAGAAGTAGTATGTATATACTAAGAAAATACTGTGCAAATATATAAGTGATATTTGAAGTTTTAATATCCTAGTTTCACAATATGCCACATAAGCGTGAATGATGTTTACATAGATGTGACGACACGGCCATCTCACGAAATTAATCGATGTAATACTGGAGGAGGTTTCGAGGCCCAAGTAGAAGGGTACTGCTTGTGCGTCAAAACTACCAGTTTTCGTTTTTGGCAGAAATTAACTCTTCTTCATCAGAGAATGTCAATGAACATATTAGAAGATATCCTGCGACCTCCTCTCATGTTTCCACCACCCCTGGATCCCAGACCCAGGTGGAAGCGCACCCCATTGGTTATAAAAATTATAATTCAATATTGATATTTGAATTACGATTACACATATAGTTTTGATCAGATCATTACCATACTTGACCAGGATGCTACACTAAAATACCTGAAGGTGTGACTCGTCTGCAAGGTACATGCACAAGTTGAATGGTACTTCCTGGTCATCAAATTTAACACTTAATTTTTAGCTGAAATGAACTCCTCTTCATCAGGGAAGGTCAATGGACACATTAGAAGATGCCATGTGAGATCCTCTCACGTTTCCATCTAGATCCCAGGCCAAGGTTGAAAGGTACCCATTTGCTATCAAAATTACAATTTAATATTGATATTTGGACTACGATTACACTACGATTACACATAGAGCTTTGATCAGATCATTACCATGCTAAGCCAGTTACACTATGAGTCCTGAAGGTGTTGACTCGTCTGCAAGGCACATGCCCCAGTTGAAGGGTACACCATGGTCATCAAAATTACCAGTTTTCGTTTTTGGCAGAAAAGAACTCTGCTTCATCAGAGAAGGTCAATGACCATATTAGAAGATGCCCTGTCACATCCTCTCACGTTTCCATCAACCCTGGGCCATGGCCCAGGTGGAAGGGTGCCCCTTGGTTATTATAATTACAATTCAATATTTATATTTGAACTATGATTACAGTTTGATCGGATCATTACCATACATGGCCATGAGGTTACACTAGAAATCCTGATGGTATTGACTCGTCTGTAACGTACATGCCTAAGTTGAAGGATACACATTGGCCATCAAAATTACTTGTTTTTGTCTTTCTCATAGATTACCTCCCATTACCCATAAAGGATAATTGAGAGTCTTAGATTGAATGAGATGTTAAATTTCGAATACATGGCACCTCCCACAAACTTTGCAGATTTCTCGGTTAACTGACACTTTAGGGCTTTCCCTTGATTTTCATGAAAACTTTACCTAGTATGATATATCACGCATGCCGGATCCAGTGGTGATGGGTTCTGAGTAATCTGACCTCAATTTCAAGCTTACGCCTTAGTTGTGAAAGTTTCCAGTTTTCATTTTTGCCTGAAATCAACTCCACCTGTTCATGTAAGAAAAGGCCTTGTACTATTCCATAATAGCCAGACATATCAGATTTACGGTTACTTCAATAAGTGTTTTCTAGTTATTATTATTATTATTATTATTATTATTATTATTATTATTATTATTATTATTATTATAGTTCCTACTATGGTCGCTCTTAGCTACGCAAATTCGACGCTAGGCATCAAGGATCCATCAGTGTTTACGCCACCATCGTTTTGCTAAATTAATTATTAACCTATAGGTATGTACAAAATGGTTATCCGTCTCCATCTGTAACTACTTGAACCCGAAAGCTCGATTTCAAAAAGTTTCAATTTAATAAATATTATGTTGGATATTTTGAAACTAATTTGACTAGGAGTTGCAGCAATAGGTTTCTGTCAAATTAGCTTCAAAATATTCAACAGTTTATACGAATATTTGCCTTGAAATTGAGTACAAATAATAAAATATGGTACACAAACATGGCATTTGCTTGTCCTGCTAGAGACATGAGAGTCACACCTATACTTGATAATCAGTACAACAATCTTGGCGGTTTGTCCCAGTTTATTGTACTAGTAAATTCTTTTCTCTTGGGAGTTTATCACGTACTCTTGGTAGTTTGTCTCATTCCCTTGGCAGTTTATCCCATACTCTTGGAAATTTGTCCCATAGTCTTGTTAGTTTATCATACACTTTTGCTAGTTTATCAGATACTCTTGGTGGGTTTTATCCACATTATCACACCATCTGCTATAGGTTTATCACATCCTCTTGGTAGTTTATCACATTCTTGGTAGTTTATCCCACCCCTTGGTAGTTTATCACACGCACTTGGTAGTTTATTACACACTCTGGGTAGTTTATCACACCCTCTTTGTCGTTTATCACACCCTCTTGGTAGTTTATCACACCCTCTTGGTAATTTATCACACCTTGGTGGTTTATCACACCCTCTTGGTAATTTATCACACCTTCTTGGTGGTTTATCACACCCTCTTGGTAGTCTATCACACCCTCTTGATAGTTTATAACATCCTCTTGGTAGTTTATTACACACCCTTGGTAGTATATCGCACCCTCTTGGTAATTTATCACACCTTGGTAGTTTATCACACCTTCTTGGTAGTCTATCACACCCTCTTGTTAGTTTATCACATACTCTTGGTAGTTTTCGCATCCTCTTTGTAGTTTATCACATGTTCTTGGTAGTTTATCACACCTTGATAGTTTATCACACCCTCTTGGTAGTTTATCACATCATTTGGCCTTATATCCCATCCATTTGGTAGTCCACCCTATGCTCTTAAGAGCTTATCTAATACTCCTGGTAGTTTATCCCATACTCTTGGTAGTTTATCCCCATTCCTTCCGTAGTTTATCTCAAGCAAATGGCAGTTTAGCCCGTTCCTTTGGCAGTTTATCACATACACTTGGCATTGATAGATATTCTTCGTAGATTTTCTTGCCCTTTAATGACTAAATTTGGTCGAGAAAAATCTACATATTTGCTCATTTAATGTCCATTTGCAGGCCAACAGAGGACCATTTATGAAAATTTACCAGTGAAATTACTGGCTCGATAACCGAGCCAGTCCTTCCAGTGGTACATTTTCAAAGATAGTCCTCTCTTGATCTGCAAATGGACATTCCTTAAGAACACTACAGCGGCGAGTTTTGGCTGGCTTCGACGTGAAAGCGTTAACAAACACTAATTGGAATAATATGTTATTCACATGGTGATGATGCCACCGTATAAAAGTCGCTTTACTACCGAGAACGCAGATTTAGTTACTTCAGTAAATGTGTTCTAGTTATTATGATTATTACTCACGGAAGGTGTATGTCCATCCATCTGGTTGTCTGTTTATCCGCAATATATCTCCGATAGCTCAGGAGGGCAAGAATGTAGAATCACAAAAGGTGCATGCATATATACATGCATATTGAGGCTGGTTAAGAGAGAGAGTTGAGGTTTAGGTCAAAATGTCAAATATCTAGTTCAAGGGGTCACAGGTTCATACAGGAAAACACATTTTTTTGGCCAAAACTGGGGAATGCAAGAAGGTGGAATCGCAAAATTTGGCACATGCACAGGTTAAAGGTTTATATCAAAGTTAAAATATCTAGGTCATGGGGTTAAGTGGCCTGCTCTCCAAGTGTGATTCTAGTGAAGGAAAAGAAGAAAATGATGGGGCGCATAGCATATCATAATGCACATTTTTTTTACCATAACTGGGGAATGCAAGAAAGTACAATAAGTAAGTGTGACACATCCATTTGTATTTTCCAAATTCAGAAGAATTTCCAGTTCACGGTCAAATGGTCAAATATCTAGGTCACGGGTTCACAAAGTGCATATCTGAATACGGATTTCAACATAACTCTGGAATGCCAAAAGGTAGAAGGACCAAAATTGGCACATCCATTTACATGGTAGTGGGCTTAGAGGTACCGTGTGTTTCAACTGAAAGGGTCAAATATATATGGAACGGGGTCATAGAAAAGATTGGCAAAACAGAGCGTTCATTCATTCGTTCGTTCGTTCGTACGTACGTACGTACGTACGTACGTTCGTTCGTTCGTTCGTTTATTTATTTATTTATTTGTTTGTTTTTTTATTTCAGTGTCCAGTGTTCTGACAATGCAAAGCAACAGTTTGATATAATGCATAAGTTGTGTACGAATACGAAGAGAAATCACAGTAAAATGAGAATAGTGTAATACATACAGATATATCCTGTGTATTCCCTATGATGTGTTTCATTGTATTATTTTTGTTTTTGTGATCCATGGACTTAATTAATGCCTCCATATGTAGTTGTATTAGGAAAATGGGGGTCCCCATGCAGCAGCACCGTCCTGATATATTTTCTGATTACAATTTTTGTAATCCTCAAGGTGTCTAGTTAAATAATTTTCATGTTCCTATCACGGAATATTCCCCCATAGGGGTTGTTTGGCGGGCCTCTTGATGGCCATCTTGGATTGCAGACAAAAATCCACAATCGACATAACCTTTGAACTAGACATTATACAGGAATCGATTGAGATGGTTATTTTTATGATTCAAACAGACTGGTTATTTCAACTCGAAATATATAATAACAAAGGTCAATATGATTTACACTCATAATCTTTAAAAATGAGTTCAATAGGTCAAAATAAGTAGGGAACTATTCTACTACTATTTTAATCTTGCGCGATATGACAGCTACCGAAGTGGCAAGCAATGCCATTTTTTTCCATCGCGCTAATCTCTCTCTCTCTCTCTCTCTCTCTCTCTCTCTCTCTCTCTCTCTCTCTCTCTCTCTCTCTCTCTCTCTCTCTCTCTATATCTATATATATATATATATATATATATATATATATATATATATATATATATATATATATATATATATATATATATATATAGTCATCGTCATTAGGAAGCTAATCATAATCAATCTCCTCCTCCCCCCCCCCCTCCTCTTCATTCTCGGAAGTTGTCGTTTGCAAGTGAATGAGGGAAAGGGGAAGAACAGGGCTACAGGACCCACTGACTACACGATAACCTGCTCTGTCACGGCCAGAGACATCGTATAAACGTATACTGGAATGGACGTTTCCAGTTTTAGATATGCCCCGACCATCACTAGCTAAGCTTCACCCACACTTCGCCGTGTTGGGATTGATCGATCCCTAAATGCCCGAACTATCAATTTTCTGAAAACAATACAGTTAAGTTGTTGAATATTTTGTGACTAATTTGACTGAGTGCTGTAATCCGTACAACATTGTGATGTCATTCTATACGTCACGTAGTTGATTATGACGTCATATGATGGATGGATACAGTGAAAACGTCCATTGCGCATACCGTCACTATTGGGACAGTTGTTCCGACTGCTGGTGACGTAAGTTCAGTAAAATGCAACTGCGCATGTTCAACTGGCTGAAACAACGAGCAGGTGCATATATAGCCTCAAAATGAGAGTAAATTCTAAATCGGTAATTCGACAAGAAATTGAACAGAAGCGAATTTAAATATTTTTATTAGAAGTAAAGTTATATTGGCTCTATTAATCTGTCACTCTATTCGACTTCGTAATAGAATTAGTAACAAAACATACTATTTTCGAGCCTATAATCAAGTATTGAACTGAAATTCCCCCCTTTGAGAGGATCATAACCACTCTACGTTATCTAACTCTATGGTCATTGCCAATGTGCGAGACAAGGTTGTCTCTGCAAGGTGGGAACCGAGAGCGATCCACCGTAGATATAATCGTCAGATGCTCGTCCCCTCTACCATCTGCTTCAGCATGATGATGCATACGGTATTGACAGACATGGCCGTATATCAGAAACGTGAGTGAATGCCTCGACGTTATCCATCAAACCACTCAACGTCGATTTTTCTGACAAAAACATTGACGCATTATGCAATCGTATTGCACTAGTACTTATATTCAGCAACTACTTGATTGCAATGAAACACTGCTGTTATTGTCATATAAAGACAACACTCTCACATGCATGCTGCATGGTACTTGGGGTGGCTCTATAGCTTATCCAGGGCCCCGATCTTGCCCTTACTATTTGAACGCATTTGGTGCATTTTCCCTGGTGAGCAGATGCATGTGTAGGCTCCAGGGGTACGCGCTGTTCCGAAAACTCATCCTGTTCCTCGGCACCGCAGGTACACGGTGCGTTGGACCGAAGATGCTGGTTAGCTAGTCTCAGGGATACGGACGGGAAATCGCGTCTCGCTGGACTCCACAAAGACCGACCTCTAGAGTCGGTGAAACGTTCACGTTCCAGTGGGGCCATGCGAGCATTGTCCCGCCCATCTCAATCTAAGCTCCAACCACACCGCGCTCGTGTTGGGATCGATCGATCTATGAAAGCCTAGACTATCAATTTCCCGAAAACTATACAGGTAAGCTGTTGAATGTTGATGAAACTAATTTGACTGGGTACTGTTGCTGCCTATGCCAGCAACAGCGGCCAGTCAAATTAGTGTCAAAATATTCCACAGCATGTTTCTTAAATAGCAAAAACATATAATTCGTGCAACGTGTCGGACTATTAACCGTTAAATACGGGATCAATCGAACCAATAATGACGTCATGATTATGACGTCATCATACACGTCGCGTAGTTGATTATGACGTCATATTAATGAGTGAAGACATGGATTCATGAATTGTTTCTAGATCTGCATCGTCAAGACTCTGGAATGCTAGACTCTGGAATGCTATTATAGGCATTTTCCACGTGATAGGGTGAATTATGAGGTTGAGTGAGAAGATTGGCATGCATACAATGTAGCTGCGCTAGCTTGTCGGTGGCAGTCTCATTGACTTGACGTGGCCGTGCGAAATCTAGACGCTGAATACCACTCACATGTAAAACATAACTTACAGAAGGATGCAAGTTATTATTGCTCCTACTAGTCTAGTGTAGTTCGGATCGACCGGTCGGGTACCGGCCGTACCAGCTAATCTGGGTACGCGCCGCCCGTCTGGGATTCGTTTTCTGAACACGCCCCTCTGGGTAGGGCTATAAGCGTATATAGGCCTATGGGAGAGAGAGAGCGTTAAAGCGCATTATGCGCATGCGCGCGCAGGGACGCTGTTTCTATGGAGCGCGTAGTTGTGACCTAGATAGGATGGCGCTTATGGGGTACCGAGCTGGTACTGTCAATCTTCAGGTATGAGAGAGACTGCCGCAACAGAGGAGGTGGCATCCCGCACCGCAACGACCAACATTACAACATCGGCAACAACAGCATTTAGCAGCACCTACCGGTCTTGATTAATTACCGGTAAAGATATAAATGTTCCCGCAAAAAATTCCTCCCGCACAGTACATCTCCCGTAAATAACAACCGACTTGGCATTCACCAGCATGGAAAACTGGAATGCGCCCACTTCGCCTATAACATTAGCATCATACAACAGCCCGGACATCCTGACAACAGCATTATCATCAACAGAACGCAACCAACAAATCTCCCGCACACACCTTATCCAGTTACGTGAGAACTGATGATATGGGTATCAGGAATACACACAGCCATATACAGTACGCGTCACGGGAGAGGCGGTTGTCCAGCATCCTCCCCTACCCCTTTCTCCCGACGTTGTACGGAAACAGCTAAACTACATACGTCACCTACATGTAATAACCGTCAATACTACTAAGAGAGCAAGATACCCGCCTTGTCGTCAGTCACGAGTAGGATTTTGCTACCGAAAAGTTGAAATCAACAATGGTTTGATCAAAGTTACGACAGCATCCAACAGGTCATCTTCACTCTAAAGTAACTCTGTCCCGCCCATGGGCTCGGCCATTACAGAGTGAAATACCCTCAGGGTTCGGTAAAGTTGACACTCACACCGCCTCTCCCTCCCACCTCCCGCACCCGGCGGCCATAAACACGTCACCATCACCACAGCGCAAGTACCACCCACGGAGAACCAGTCACGCATAACAGATTCAAATCACCAACATGACAGAAACACAGACACTCAGGTTGACTGTATTCACAATCTCCGAACGACGGCATTGTAATCGTAAAAATTGTGTCACACATGTTTGCGAGCTGTACTGTAATTTAGACATTATTAAAATGGTACAAATATGTTTGGTCTAGGCCGGGATGGAGCTAGTTCTACCCATCGAGGAGGGTGCATGGCCTGCCCTCCCGCTCGGAAAACACAGCTATCTTGACGGAATCAGTAACGTTGCTCTACCACATAAAAATTACTTGCAACTTTACTGTTAAATTTTTTATTAAGAGCACAACTGCCCTACCGTGCTGCAAATCATTAGTGCACGGGCCGGTAAAGCGGCATCAAAAATCCTGCAGTAAAATCACAGAGAATTTCAAAAATTCTCTTCTGTACGTTCCAGTCTATAATCAACACGGACTGAGAACTACCTATTACAGACACTTACCAAGACGCATGTTAAAGAACTCGCGCAAATACGGGACATTATAAAAATCTTGATGTAACATATATTTTTATCTCTAGCCTCTGCAACAGACTACATCTCAGCAACAGCATTTTGACTGTCGCCATAGACAGCATACACGGTTCCGATCAACCACGTGATTTTTAGAGCCACGTGACATTTACTACTATTTCCAGTGAGTTGGATCAAACGCTTTAAACAAAAGAACCATCCAAAAACGCAACTACCACAGCGTGATGGAGGAGTGGCGAGGGTGAGTCCGGGAGATTACCGCTGACGTCACCTGGCTCCGATGCACCCCATCAGGCGCTCCAGCCTAAAATTCGAATAGGCAAGTTTATAAGCATCCAACCTGGAAAACCGCTTCATGCTAATTAAAAGGTGAGGTGCCGCAAGGACAAAGTAGTACCGCGTTCTTATGTTGATCGGAGGCTGTTGAATGTGCGAAAGACAAGTTTAACGAGCCATTGTTCCTATAGTTACAACTACTCCCCTTATATGGGAGGAATTACTCCTATGACGTCCAGGAGAAAAGTAAGGAAATATTCACATAAGAATGACTGAATCACCTGTAAAACTTTTTAGGTGTGGTCATCCGCTGCCTGTGATGTCACCAAATAGTATAAAAGGAGGAAGCGCGCTCTGAAACTGTCTTCCCGTCAAAACTCGACACCAGGGAAGAACATAGTATTAGGCTTCTTTCGTGTCGCAAACTAAATTCTGCTGTTTTTCTTATTATTTTGTTATTATATGTGGCCTGGAAAGTTATCAAACCATGAAGAGATAGGGCATTAGGTTTTGAATAAAGTTCCCGCAACTAACTACCATGCGGGAATGAGATGTCACTTCTTGAAGATCTCGCGTTGTCGGATTCCTCCTCCGAAGAATCGGCGCCAGTTCCGAAGCGGTTCCCGTGTAACTCATTGTTGACTAGCGGAGAGCCATGTACCAGAACTTTCACTAGGAAATCCGACCGCACCCTTCATATTAATAAGGATCATCTCTTTCAGTCAGCCTTTTGTGTGACGTGCCGGTACCTCTACACTGCTACTCACTACGGGATCACTCACACGCTCTGGCATCAGCATCGTGTGTTGGAAATGATGTTAGTTCCTGGGGAAGAGAATGAGGATTGTGCCATTCTAGCTACCCGCTTTGAATCTCGGCTCCCGGTCAAGGTTCTCCCGACTGAGAAAATGGCCCGCATGATGAACACTACTCGCAAATATCCCATTGGACATCGTCTTCCCGCGGCTATAGCAAGTAACATACCGACAGCCAGACGTGCAATTCTGCCCACAGTCGCGTCTGGAAGTGTTACACCGGTACCTATCACTTAATCCACACCGGTCCTGAAGCAAAGTAGGAAGCAGAAATCTCCCGTAAAATCCAGTGCGGCAGCCCCCGCCCCAGTTACTAGCCAGTCAGCTATGGCTACCACACCCGCCACCGTAGAATCACAGACAGTAACAGCCAGTCAGCCAATCTCAGTGATGATTACGACACCTGCAGAGATAGACATTTCCAGTTATCTGCAGTCTCCATCTCCACCGGAGCTTACCATAGACGAAGGACCGGGACCATCACAGCCTGTGACAATCAGCGTAACTCCGACCAGTGTTAGTCAGCATCCGCCTCCTTGCCTTTCTGACCCAGCAGTCAGGAATGGAACCACGCCAGAACGTCCATACGCGGGAAAGAAATGGATCGCCCACACACAGGGTATCCATCCCGTACCGAACATTACTGCTAGTCGTCTGCTAAAGTACGCTAAATTCTGAAAGATGTCGTCTCCTGCAGTATCCGTTCCCACACCACGTCTTCAGTCGACGGTACAGCTCCCCGCCATCACAACGACAACTACAGCAACCACTATGCCAGCTACAACCGCCATCATCACATCAGCTCCTGTCACCACCGCATCAGCAACATTGGCAACTACTAGTACCCTGGCTGCTACACGGACGGATATCCTGGAACCAGCGGTAACTGTGAGAGACATCATGGATGCCCATATTTCCGCCACCATCACTTCGGATGTTTCGGACAGTGCCAATAATGATAATGATAAGAGCATTTCAGCAATAACAGTGCACCCACCGCGACCTACCACCGTTAGTCACGGGACCCAAACTTGATGGGGAAATTTCGCTGCTGAGGTGTAATCATGGGTAATTCAGCAGAAATGTTAATAGGCGATTCATGGAAATGTGTTAATTATTACTTTATTTTTTACATACTTTTCTTCTTACTAGATTACTAGATCAATTGAATCCCGTCCCTAGGATGACTACGGTTATCCTACACAGCCGCACACTTTAAGTGTCCGGTTGTGTCTCATACAAAATGAGCACTGCGGACTCTAATGTTGTAAGGACGTCATGTGCGATGTAAAGAATACAACCTCCCGCAATGCAATAACGTCACAATCCCGTCATGCAGTCTCAGCCGCGCTGAGGCTGCCTGATAAACCAGTTTTAAGTTATTATTGTATATCTTATTTTTCTTATTAATTTTCTTCCTGTCTTAGACGTCAGGATGGATATGGGGTCAGCGAGAGCTGCCCGTTGCGGACCCGCAAGGACGGGCCGCAAATAGATATTTTAGATATATATAATAATAATACTTGGTGATACGTGTTGCATGCCCCTTTATTTACCCGTGGTACGCAAGTAATTCGGTGTGGTTAATAAAAACATACCTCATAAGGGTATGTTACATAGGTAATATTTATATACCTTGTCTTGTTGTTATTATATTTTTTAGACATATTTAAACTTAAATTGTGGTACGTAGGAACTTGTTTTTTTTTTGCAGAGATCATGATTATCCGCACTAACTGAAACACCCATGCGAGCTATTGTTTAGGATCATATACTAAATAAAGTTAGAGCACGCATTGTAATATTAATAATAAAAAGAACACAAAAAAAGAAAGGCCTGGAAAAATAATTCCCCTTGGCACCCCTATGTGCTCTGTCTCTTGAATAAGCGTCTATGCGTCACCACTCCTCTCCGGCCATGCTTAGTTTATGATTCCTGCCTAGCGTACATCCGTGCGTTGATCTGCCATGCGTGATCATTTACCACGGATGTCAAACTAGGATGGTGTGGTGTAGTTCGGATCGACCGGTCGGGTACCGGCCGTACCAGCTAAGCTGGGTACGCGCCACCCATCTAGGATTCATTTTCTGAACACGCCCCTCTGGGTAGGGCTATAAGCGTATATAGGCCTATGGGAGAGAGAGAGCGTGTTGAAAAACGACTAAGTTCGTTAAAACACATTATGCGCATGTGCGCGCCGGGATGCTGTTTCTATGGATCATGTAGTTGTGACCTAGATAGGATGGCGCTTATAGTGTACCGAGCTGGTACTCTGTAATTTGTATTGATTGTCTGTTCCCGTTAAATCTGGCATCACTCAAGACCAGAATTCGACGGGCTTTCCAAATCTGTAAACCATTTCAAAATCGGTTGGGAAATGGCTGAGTTATCTAGGAAAACTCTTCTTGATTATCTTCAAAATATTGCCCTGACGTCATAACCACGTGGACATAAAGCTTCTAGAATGTTCTAGAACGTTCGACGACGCCATTATTAGCTGTGTGCTGATTGGCTGTTGCTCGAACGATGATTGGATGAAGCCTGCGCCTGTGACATCATGGATAGTATAAAGGGAGAAGCGATCCAGTGATCGAGGGCATCCTCAGCCAGGGGCCGAAGAGGTTGGACCTGTACTAGCTGCGATCGGCAGATATTACGCATATGACTTCAGTTTCCGTCGCGTTTCCGTAGCTACCGCATCAGCAACATTGGCAACTAAAAACAGTTTTTGTAACTCCCCATCTGCGGAAGTAATTTGGAACTTTTGATAATCGTTCACGAATACTACATCTATATTTGGAACACAAACTTGCGGTGAGGCCTTTGCGGCCTGAATATGTGAGTCTACAGATGTAGAGGCAGGATGTTCTTTGATGGAAGACTTGCCGGATCTGCCGGCCACGCCTAAAAGTGGTATTTCAAACGACGCTGCACCAATCGTGAAGGCTCTTTCAACTTTCGGCCGCAGCAAGTAAACTCTGCCCGGTGCATCTTCAGAGCTGGTTGACGTACCCAGCACCGTGAAGCTTTGTTTTGTATCTTCATTTGCCTCTAACAACCCCCCGCTAGTGATTGGGTTGTTTACACCTTCCATCCATGCCGTCGGTGTACGGGAACTTTCTTCACCACGTAGTACTATCGTATCTTTTACTGACTGCTCGTTAGACATTCTATTAGACCTCCAGCACTAAGTGATGTCCTTCCCCCGCCATGAACGTTCTTACGGGACTCTTGTTTGCAGAAAAAAGCTTACGGGAACCAACCTGCGGGAACCAGCCTGTGGGAACTTTCCCGCTTCCGGAGAGCACATCATCTCACGTCGACTACGGATTGACGTGTCAATTTCAGTGACACGGTAGCCTAACTTGGGAACAACTATCAAGTATTCAAGTAACGATACTTCACCGTTTAATTATTTCTCTATATAGGTTTTGTTAATTATCTCGTATCCGTACTAACGGGTCCGATGACTAAAAGGAACCATGACGGTCTTAGGTCAACAGTTATAATTTCTGTATTTGTTGAATAGTTATGTTCATTTTCCTCAATGTGTTGATAACCGCACTATAGTAGGTTCATTAACCTATATTACTATACATATCTTAATCATTGCCACCATATTGTTTGTTCTGGTTAGATTACGTATGTATATGGCCAGTGGCCATCCGTTAAACTGTTTTGTTTAAGTTATAGAAAATATAGGAATGCTGTGCACGTAGGGAATACTATACAGCAACATTCATATGTGCAGCATTTTCTCCCGCCACCAACACTTTTTCACTAAGGTCGCTGTCCGTGCTATAACTCTGTTTAGCCCGGCATGCTACTGACTAAACCTTTTCTATTCAGCTCGATAGGATAGGTTCAAAATGATTAGAGACAATTTCTTCATTACATACTATGTAATACTCTTCTCTTCCGGCAGTGCGATAATCTAGTAAGACTCATAACTCCAAGATTTTGTCTCTCTTCATATTCCTCTTAGCGTTGTGGCTTCTTAATTGTTTGGATGTCCCTATCCACACCATGGGCTGATCCGACTCTGAGAAACTATTGGGGTTTCCGAGCGGTGATGGCTAGGGTGCGGTATCACATACACATTCCCGTGTATCTTCGGATACTTAGTAGATAGTACTTTAAGCCAATGTAGGAAAGCACTGCGAAAACACATGTATTAATTATTATTTTATGACAACCCTCCCGCACCACAGTGGAAAACTGGCAATTGTATATAAACCTAACGACAGGTTAAACGGTTAGTTCCATAGGACCCGGTGACGGGCGGGATACGTATTCTCACCGAATTCTGTTAAAATGTCTGGGCATGATAATCAGATATGCCACGCCCTTACGGGAAGGACATTTACGTTGTGCATTCGTCTCTCTTACCCCCACCATAACGATAGGAGATATGGCCTAATAATGCTTCCGTGAAATGTAAACCATGTCCTGTAATGTTTCATGTGGTTGAGAAGCGGAATGTCCGGATTCTCCACGAGTTCGGAGATCCCGCTTAGTAACATGTATGAGCGCTGTCTACAGTATTGATGTCCTCGGGCATCTGTTCTCCGTGACAGTTGTGTCTAATAGCTAGGTAGATATCGGCCGGTTGCGGCCTAAACTAATTCTTGTTTTGAAAACAACTAAATGGAATTAAGCAAAGCAGAAGGCCCACAGAAATAAAGCGGCAACTACTAATTCAGCATATTAGCAATCACATACACAAATCACATAAACAAATCACGGTAACGAAGGAATCCATCGGGAATCTTCCGTTCCGTCTTCACGTAAAACAGTACGAACCCCTATAGACCTAATCTCACTAGGTATGGTCTTTTCTTTCTACAGCATTTTTGTTTGAAATATTAGAGTGGGCCCATTTTTGCCTAATATTCTTCTCCCACTTTAGGCCATGGCAACACCTTCCCGAGATGGAGGCCCGCACGAGGCACTTGCCTCTCGCAAGGATTCAGCGACGATGGTCCCCGCCAGGATAATACTCCTCACCCAAACTAGCACTAGGAGTAGTGTCCGCGTGAGGCACATCACTTTTTTGTCTGAGATAGCCTTCTTCCTTTCAGCTTAGAGGTATAATAACTTATATTAAGTTAAAGAGCTATGTCTCGTGTACGGGAGCCTCCCTTGCGGGGATACCTCTGAGGACCTACGAGTCTGCGTGGTACCTCCAGGAGCACCATGTTTAAAAGTTCATCTACCTGCCTCTATGTCTTGTATTTTCGTATGCTCTTATTGTAGTTTAATCTAGCACATTTTTCAATTAGTTAGGTAAACTCATTGTATAGACTTATATTTTTACGTCACCAAATCAAATCTTGTAAGTCCATAGATCACGAAATTGCTATGGACAGGCATACTGGTGACACAAACTCTTGGGATGAGACCGTTGTGTTTAATGTTCGCGACAATGGTCGCACGGCCCCACCGGAACGACTGAGTTCTACCGGCCTTAGGAGCCGGTTTTTGTTTCCCGCAGGGCAGTCTCGTTCAAGGTCCATCACCCCGAAACCAGATGCGAATCAGCGTCATCACTCGTCGTGCACTTATGACGCGGCGAGTCGACATGAGACATCGGAACGGCCTGACACTACCCGGCGAGCTACACTAGCAACGAATATGGCTAAGCATGAGGCTTTGTGCTTTTTATGATGCACTTCTTAATTAACCAACCCATTGTTGCTTTTCCAACCGTAGATGTATGCAAGCTTGCAACGGTTGCTCGAACACATTTGTGTATTACATGATAGGTCACTGTCACAGAGGAATCTGATCAATTTGAGCAAATCGATTGGAGCGATAGGTGTATTTTCTGGAATTATCGTTGGGTAAGTGATGTGGCCCTATTCTTGTCGTAACCAGCCGTTTTCAGTTACATCCGAGTCCGATGGGTGTTTTTTCCCAATGCATACTTCCATAAAATAACTTGGAAGTGAGCACGGGACACATTTGAACTGAATGTTTCATTAGTGGGCGGCAGAGAATTATATGATTAAGCATGATGATAATAACAATGCGACAATAATAATAATAATAATAATAATAATAATAATAATAATAATAATAATAATAATAATAATAATAATAATGTTATTGTTGTTATCATTGTTATTCAGCATGACATGCATGAGTATTCATGTAATAATGATGAGAAACGTAACAGGGATAATGCTTAGCAGCAACAGTACCCAGTCAAATTAGTCCCAACATATTTAATAGCTTGCCTGTATAGTTTTCTGGAAATTGATAGTCAAGGAGTTCAGAGATCGATCGATCCCAACACGGACGAGGCATGGGTGTAGCCTAGCTAGTGCTGAGCGGGGCATAGCTAAAACTGGAATGGTCCTTTCCATTTAATTGTTCCAGGACTACCAAACCACTGGTGGCTGTGCAGTAACTCGTCCACAGTTCATTGATGCACTGAAAACCTCACTTTGCTGGTGAACTCCTCATTCTATCATCGCTATATTATGCTGGCATTTTAGTATTCCGTAATAATGCTGTAATGCTGCTGAAATTGCCGTGTAAATTTACCCGGTAATGTCTCTCAATTTCTGGTATAGTCTGGAAGCAGGGCAACAAAAATTTGCCCGCCCCAATATTACTTAATTAAGTCGTTTCCGTTGCTGATTAGTTACCTTTGGGATGCATATAAGGCGGGCGTGGGACTGTCAACCTTGAGCAATTCGAGAAATCCAAGATGGCCGTTGTGAGACTAGAACAGAGATATCTTTTGTTCAGTCACATCCTCTAAGTTATTTGGTTTTAGACACAACAGAATTTCGAAATTTTACCAGATTTCCTAGTGTCACAGCGCCCATCTTGGATTTCTCGAATTGCTCAAGCGTGACAATCCCACACCCACCTGGATATGATTATATACATCACAAAGACAAATAAAGAGCAAAGAAAAACCTTTATGCGAGAATTTTGGGTTAGACAATTTTGCTACTCCACAACCAGGCTATGATAATAGCTTACCGCCTGGCGTAATTACCAGCCAGTCGACGCGTGAGCAATGCATTGTAAGAAGGTAATTTCAAAAACACATTAACCATTTAACACTCACATTTGTTCTAGAAAATTTTTCTAGAAAATTTCCTCAAAGAAAATGTCCATTTGCAGATCAAGGGAAGACTTTTTTTTCCGAAAATTTACCACTGGAATGACTGGCTCGATTATTGAGCCAGTCATCCGAGTAGTACATTTTCAAATATAGTCTTCTCTTGGTCTGCAAATGGACATTTCTCAAGACCACTGAAGAAGCCGTTTTTGGCTGATGTGAATGTTAAGGGGTTACTGTGGGACAGGTGTATTGTCGGGGTGAGGTGGGGTGTGTGTGTTTCTATCACTACGAAAGCGCGCATGGACGCATATGTACGCCTGCACATCTGCGTATGAATGCATATATGGCTTACACATATACTTTGAAAAAGCAAATAATAAAATAGACCAACACTTGACATTAAACAAATACTGCTTTCTTTTTTCATCAAACACAGCAAGGACATTGTTAATGTCCTCTCAATCAATGGCCAACGAACATAATGGCATTGCATACGTTGATAAATATATAGTAAACAACTTGGCCCAATAAACGTCATTGAGATCCATAACATTTACGGCGTACGCGTAAACAATTCGAAGCTCCTATTTACAAAAGAACAAGACTGTGCGCGTTTGGTAAAGGCGAAAGTGGGCAAACGGAAATGAGTAGGGCCTACCTTATTGTAAGATGTTATCAGATTCATTTTACTAACTCTTTGCTCGCTGAAATCCCAGTGACTAGGTTCTAAACTGTTCGGCCATAGAGGTGACGCGGTGAATAGTAGACATATAGACAGCAACGGCGTACCCAGATAACGTAGCTTACTGGGCCGATGCTGGGCGAATACCGCGTCGATATTTTCAGTATCGGCACAGCATCGGCCAGGAAGCTGCGTTATCAGGGCATAGTCAATTTGGATTTGAAATATTTCCTGCTAATTCAGGTTACTGGGCCGATACTAGGCCAATACCGGGCCGTATTGGCCATATTATCAGGGTAATAGATCTATTTCCAAGCGAAAAGAATTTTTGCCATATCTGGTCCAAGTTCATTCACATTTTTAACAAAGGTATACAATGGAAGATCCATTTCTAGTCATACCCCGTCCATTTCCAACTAAGCCACGCCCACAATATACGTATGCTGGAATCGATTTATGTAATTTGAACCCTGAATTATCCGAATGTCAAGGACAACTGTTGAATATTTTGAAGCTAATTTAACTGGTTGTGGGGGCGGGGTTGGTGTGGTGCGTGCGTGCGTGCGTGCGTGCGTGCGTGCGTGCGTGCGTGCGTGTGTGTGAGGGGTTGGTGGGGTGGGGGGCATGCTGTTAATGGCAAATTAATTTCAAAATATTTACCAGAATGTGTTTAAATTGTAAAAAGACACGCAATTTGTAGCCACACACTAAATCTGAGATAACAGGACTTCATAGCTCAAAGTGTTAACACGGAATACGTTACATATGTTACATATTATTAGAACATATAAGTTAACCTTATAAGACCCTAATCCATTTCACATTGCAATTTACGCTCGGGATGCTGTCGAACGCGTTTCTAAAAGATGTTACTGTAGACTACCCCGCTAACACAGCCTACTGGGCTGAAGTTGGGCCGATACGGAGGCGATACTGAAAGTATCAGCACGGAATCGGCCCAGCATCGGCCCATTAAGCTGCATTATCAGTGAATGGTTAAAGCGGTTGAAGAAATTTACATTTTTGCCCTAACTGTCAAACGGCAACAATTACGCGTGTAGTTACAATCTAATACGTATTCTGCTGGATATTTTGAAACTAATTTGACTAGGAACTGTTGCTGACTATGGCAGCAACAGATCCTTGTCAAATTGGTTTCAAAATATTCAGCAGCTTACCTGTACAGTTACATTGAAATTGAGATCCTGGTTAACCATTTCCCCCCTGAGATACCAGCTTTCAATTTCATAGCAAACAATGATGTAAGTAAGCAGTTGATTATTTTGAAAATAATTTTACTGCATCCAGTCAAACTACTATCAACAATTTCAACATGATATTTAGCGCGAAGAAAGGAATTTGTTATAACGCGTCTTCTGGACAGAAATAGTTAAGGGTTGTAGGGGTGGTGGGGGTGGTGTATTGTGTATTGTGTGTATTTTTTGCGTGCGCACAAAATACTTATCTAGCGGAGTTCTTTCTAATCGTTGTTGACAAACTTAGCTTTCTCTTATAAAATAAGTGGCTGATAGGTGGTGGGTGATGACGTAATCAATCTCGATTACGTCAGGTGTGTGGTATATATTATTATTTATCTACCTAGTTTGTTCTAACGTAGACATCAATGGCCAATGATCAATATGCGTCAGTCATAAAGCAAGCGTTGCTTGGGCCACACCAGTACTGCTGTTTTTCAATCTAATTATTGAAATACATTAACTTCATTTTTAACTCTATCATTATCACAAAAGAAGATTTTAAAGAAATTTAAAAAAATATATTTCGTCAATGATTATGACAGGAGGAAAATGCAGCGTCCTACTTTTATTTATCAGTTGTTGGATTCTATGTTCGATTACAGGTATGTATGAATAATAATACACCAAATCTGAGCTAGATCCATGATAACTCAAGTAGGTCTAATTGTCCTGGTACATGGACAATACCAGACCGCATTGGCCCGGTATTCTCCCAGTACCGGCCCATATATATGCGTTACCAGTTACAGATATATATATATATATATATATATATATATATATATATATATATATATATATATATATATATATATATATATATATATATATATATATATATATATATATATATATATATATATATATATATATATATATATATATATATATATATATATATATATATATATATATATATATATATATCTGTAACTGGCAACGCATTTACAAAGGAATATGTTGGTATTATTAGCTTAAGAAGTTAATAATGGACACTTTTTGACAAATCTAAAAAGTCAATGTTGATTTATTTCATGAGATGCTGTTATAATAACAACTGGCATAATCTTTTTGTCATGTAGATTCTATGCAGACATCTTTGCAATCCAGATATTAAGGCCATGCAGCTGTAAGCTTTGGTCAATACTCAAGTTACTGCTTCATTGCGGTAGCATAGAGGGCGACAGTATTCACTGCATGGGCCTAGTGAATTTACTTGATGTGAAGATCCCGTCGTCGGTAAGCTCGTCGACTCCTCCCCCCCTCCCCCACCCACACCCTGAGGTTTCAGTTTCAGTTTTCTTTATTTCATTCATGCCATTATTGTAATGGCATATGAGGTCGGTTTATCATTTATACATTTGGCGGTAGTAATAAGAGCGATTCGGTAGAAGAAGTAGTAGCAGTAACAGCAATAGGTGCAGCAGTAGCAGTAGTAGTAATAGAAGCTCACCGGGCTGGCTAAGCGGAACCTACTCTCCGTGAAAGTCCCCACCCCACCCGCCCCACCCCCACCCCACACACCCTTATCCCTCCGTCCCACCCCTCCTCATCAGCAGCACGTACTTGTTTTCTCCATGATCTCCACGAGTCTCTCAAAATGGCCACCGGCTATTGATGGCAATCATGTTAATGTTTTATATGTACAGAAACATTTCAGATGGATGGTGAATATTTCCGTCTGGAATAACCTGTTTGTATAAATCCCAGAGGGCAACCACCTACAATGACCCACTGTCTGAAACTAGTATACCGTATCCAAAATTAAGTTACATAAGCGTTCATGAATGATAGAACTTGACCTCTGAAGTGCATGAAACCAATTCCATTGGATTGGGCTCCTACAGAATTATCACGATAGACCACGGTAGAGATTTGAAAAAAATATGCCAAAAATTAAAATGAGTTTTTTTTTTAGCGATTTGCATTGATTTTGACTCATTCCCATGATCACTGAAAGTAATGAAACCAGTGCCATTGCATTAGGCATCCAAAGAACTATCAGAACAGATTCCAAATTTGTCTTAATCGGCCGACTATATGCAGAGATATGCACGTTTCAAACCAGAAATCATTTTCCGGTAGAAACCATCTTGAATTTATGAAAACTTTGCAAAAGCGGTAATTCCAGGCGAATGTTTTCGTGGCCACCCATCAGAAATGTTTCTATACATATAAACGATATCTGCTAATTTTGACAAATTTGCATTTTGTGTTCACATAGCCGACCCACTATAGGTAATCTTCAAGATAAGCCAGATATACTGAGGATCTCAGAAGAGTTGTACTTCAAACCAAGATCAAATATATCAACATAATTGAGGAATCCAGTTTTAGCTATGCCCTGCCCATCCCTAGCTAAGCTCCACCCTCACTTCGCCCATGTTGGAATCTATCGATCCCTGAACTCCCCGACCATCAATCTCCAGAAAACCATACAGATAAGCTATTGAATTTTCTGAAACTAATTTGACTGTGCGCTGTTGCTGCCTATGGCAGCGGCCCAGTCAAATTAGATTCAAATTATCCAACAGCATGTTTATTGAATAGTAAAGCCATACAATTCCTACAATACCACTTAGGCCTTCATCAAATAAGCGTTTGTGGTGAACTTAGCTACGCCATTCATGATGTAATTAATTAAGACATTATCGTCCACGCCACATAGTTGATTATGACGTCATATGGCTGATAAATAAACTGGAATCCTCAATTGAGTAAATGCATTGAGGATTTCAAACAAGTCGCCACAACGTGTTGAATACATTTTTACAACACGAGTTTAGTACCGTTAATTCGCATTAGTTCCAAATGAGACTGTAGTAACCGAGTGTGATAAATTTGCTACGATATGGAAACAATATTTATCAGCTAAGTTAGTATTTCGAATATTTCGAGTGGATTTTTATAAATTTCTTAGAATTTTGCATTTTTTATTTATCGCAAGTAAATTTCACTAGTGAGAGTTTTGTGTCTCTGTCCAATACGCAACAAATTTTAATAAGATGAAAAACGCAACAAAAACCACTTCTGATAGATCGATCGAATATTTTGTGTTTCTTTTAAATTTGTCATCCCTTCGTTAATAATAAAAGAAAGTTACCACCAGCATCACCACGTCATCGCTGCTAGGCAACGTTCTATCGTAAATCAGGCGACTTTGAGATGAGATTTTCATTCGGTCTTCAGCCAACTTCCCATAGTTCCTTGCACTTACTATTGTTTAACGTTAACCGGAACCTGCAATTGTCGAAAATGTTAAACAATACAGTACCGCTAATCGCAAGGAATTGTGGGAAATTGCCTGAATACGGAATAGCCATGTACGGTGAACAAAATTATTACCATCTTCTTACAGCAAAACTACAATGCCAGTCCATGATGACAAATATTTATTAATTAGTATATTACCAAAAGTCTCAAATCTGAAAGATTCCGTATCTACTCTGATATAGATAAACTGCCGCATGTTTAGATTTGAGCATAGATGCAGTCCAATGTCTTTGTGGTTTCCCCACATGCTTGATTAGTAGAATCACTATCTGAATTGTGCTATTTTGGCAGGTTTGGACAAATTATAAGATATTACATAGGGTTGTAATAGTCGCCAGATCACCATTATGAAGCACAATGCTGGCCACTATTGCCATCTTGGAGGGAAATTGAACGCATCCATAAGCACGCGCACACGCACGCACCCTCGCACGGGCGCATACAGACCAATCACAACTCGTCATTTGTCGAGAGTGGCGAGACAAGACAAATAATTGATTGATTTCAATGATATGGTATATCAGTTCGCTAGTAGTAGTAGTAGTAGTAGTAGTAGTAGTAGTAGTAGTAGTAGAAGTAGTAGTAGTAGCAGCAGCAGCAGCAGCAGTAGCAGCAGCAGCAGCAGCAGTAGTAGTAGTAGTAGTAGTAGTAGTGTGTATTTGAGTGGTTCGAATCAGTGACGTCATAAAAACTCAAATCACCGGATGCGGGAGGATAATAAGCAATGAATGACATAGATAAGTTCGTCCCGAACGCTTAATTGGAGACGGACTAAGCGTTGTTGTACGAATTATATGTCGTTACTATTTAATAAAGATTTTGTTGAATATTTTGAAACTAATTTGATTGGTCGCTGTTGCTGCCATTGGCAGCAACATCACCCAGTCAAATTAGTTTCAAAATATTCAACAGCTGACCTCTATAGTTTTCTGGACATTGATGGTCAGGAAGTTCAGCGATCGGTCGATCCCAACACGGGCGAAGCTTCAGTGGAGCTTAGATAGAGATGGGCGGGGCAGAGTTACAACTGGAAAGGTCCATTTTGGTTGTTCTTTAAGATGGGTGGGCATTGAGTCGACCATAAACACCACCAAAGGGGTGATGCGAACTGTCAACCAAGTATCTGACGTCATAATTGCTTACGCCACTAGTTAGCTGGCGTCACAATCAAAAGGACATTTAGGACATATTTAGGTCTTGCTGTTGCTAGTGTACGAATTATATGTATTTGATAAATTTACAGTTTAATAAAACAGTGTCTTGCGACTAATTTGAATGGGAGTTGTTGCTGCCCTAGGCTTAATCGTATAAATACCTTGAAATTTAGATTCTGGGAATTCGTGTTTGAAAATTTCAAATCGTTTCCACTAGACATAAAATGAGGGTGGAGCTTGGCTAGGAATGGTTCCATATAGTGGGCGGCCCCTTATTATTAGTGACATCAAAAAATAGAGATTTGTATTCTGAATGCATGTCTTTGATATATTTTGCATTAGATGCCAAAGGAAACGCTAGAGTACGATCTCGCCTAAAGAAGGTGCTCGTATCCGCAGGTCTTGAACCAAGCATTGCATCAGCGACGGCCACACCAGACCCGACGCCAGTACAAACCACAACCATGGAAACCATTGACATGGGTGACCTAATTGAAACCGGAAGCGGTGACCTAATTGGCCAATTATCATTAACAAATACACAACTGGACAAAATATCTCGACTCTCAACACCTTCACAGCCTATAAGCAAACGGCCGACTCCATTTGATAGAACATTAGCATACAACGCGAGGACTACATCAACTGTTGGCCCAAACATGGGTGCCACGTCATCAGTTTTCATGTCCTCATTTTGGTGCTCTGCTTCCGGTTACGTTTTGATAATATTTTCGTCGATCGTCGGAGTGGGCCTTGTTCTATGTTCCGTCGTCCTGCTGTTTTCGGATCCATGCTGTTGTAAAGGGCTAAAGACGCCTAGAATGTTTCCAATGATAACAAGAATAAGGTAACATCACTACTACTACTACTACTACTACTACTACTACTACTACTACTACTACTACTACTACTACTACTACTACTACTACTACTACTACTACTACTACTACTACTGTTGCTGCTGCTGCTGCTGCTGCTGCTGCTGCCGCCGCCGCCGCTGCTGCTGCTGCTGCTACTGTTGCTACTGTTGCTACTACTACTACTACTACTACTACTACTACTACTACTACTACTACTACTACTACTACTACTACTACTACTACTACTACTACTTCTACTACTACTACTACTACTGCTGCTACTACTACTACTACTACTACTACTACTACTACTACTACTACTACTACTACTACTACTACTACTACTACTACTACTACTACTACTACTACTATCACTACTACTACTACTACTACTACTACTACTACTACTACTACTACTACTACTACTACTACTACTACTACTACTACTACTACTACTACTGCCTCTGCTGCTGCTGCTGCTACTACTACTACTGCTGCTGCTGCCGCTGCGGCTGTGCTACTACTACTACTACTACTACTACTACTACTACTACTACTACTACTACTACTGCTACTGCTGCTGCTGCTGCTACTGCTACTGCTACTGCTACTGCTACTGCTACTGCTACTGCTGCTGCTGCTGCTACTGCTGCTGCTGCTGCTGCTGATACCGTTGTTGTTGCTGCTGCTGCTGCTGCTGCTGTTGCTGCTCCTGATAATAACAATGCCACTTCAATGATTCTGTCATCTATAAATTATTTAATAAAACATTGTCAGTATTTGATATTTAATTGTAAGATTCAGTGGAACGTTTGTATTCCGCGATCCTGCAATCAGATAACTCGATGTGCTTGCAAAAACGCCAGAGTATCCATTTATCATCTGACGTCATATGACGTCACAATCAGCTCAGTGGTGTATAGGATGACGTCATAATCATTACGTAATAAATGATTCTATTTGGCCAGTCTTTATCTCTTAATAGTCCGGTACCTTATACGAATTGTATGTCTCTACTATTTAATAAACATGCTGTTGAATATTTTGAAACTAATTTGACTGGTTGCTGCAACAGCTACAGCGCCCAATCAAATTAGTTCCAAAATATTCAATAGATTATCTGTATAGTTTTCTGGAAATTGATAGTCAGGGAGTTCAGAGATCGATCGATCTCAAAACGAGCAGGGTGTGGGGGGAGCTTAGCTAGAGGGGGGGGGGGGGGGAGTATAGCTAAAATGTAAAGGTTCATTAGAGCAGCATCATTTCTCTCTCAGCTTGTATCCAATTCATTATTGTGATTACTGGTCTGATCAAACATGCCATCCAACGCTTTGTGGTCTTGCTATTTGATATATCCAAGGCTCTACTATTTAATAAACATGCTGTTGAATATTTTGAAACTAATTTGACTGGACGCCGTTGGTGCCATAGCCAGTAACAGCGCCAAGTGAAATTAGTTTCAAAATATTCAACAGCATCTTTATCAAATAGTAAGGGCATACAATTCCTACAACAACGCTTAGTCCATCATCAACTAAGCTTCCGTGATGAACTTATCTACGTCATTCTTAGGTCATTGTTTATAACGTCATAATGATTGTTGGATAAACTGGAACGGTCCAATGCTGAACTGTCCTCCTTTCCTTAATGTATATGTCATAGTATTATATATAGTGAAGTAGTATTTAATGTGTCAATCCATCGCACTCTATGGCCCCCTTTGGTCCAATAGGCCTTTCTGGTTTATCCATCCATCATATGACGTCGCAATCAACGACGTGACGTGTAGGATGATGCCATACTTAATGATCTCATGAATGACTTAAAGAAGTGCGTCACGAACGTATAATTGGTGGCGGACTAAGCGTTGTTGTACGAATTGTATGTCTTTATTATTTAAAAAACATACTGCTGGATATTTTGAAACAAATTTGAGCATAGGCAGGAACAGTACCCAGTCAAATTAGCTTCAACATATTCAACAGCTTACTTAAATGATCTTCTGGACATTTATGGCCATGGAGTTCAGGGATCGATAGATCCCAACATGAGCGAGGCATGTGTAGAGCTTAGCTAGAGATGGGCGGGACATAGCTAAAACTGCAAAGGTCCATTATGGAACGTCGTTAAAGACAGGTTAGACAGTAGACGGACTGTAGCCGATGCTTATGTTAATTAATTTTATTTCTTTAATATCTGCAGGAAATGGTGTCATGTGGGTTGTACTATCAGCCCTGGCAATCATAGTGACGATTCAGAAAATGGCCACACTCATCACGTGACCACCCACAACGCTGCCAAGTGCAGGTTACAGCCAATAATATACGTGACGCCGTTAGAACAACTTGCCCAGCGTGACGTTACTTATTAATACATTACATAGAAAACGTTTGTTAATTATTGCAAAGCAAAATGTGATATTTTTCTCATTTTCTTTGAAATATGACGCGATATTGCGACTTATGCAGCTTTTTTTTAAATGCCAAAGGATTTGACCGAGGAACAGACCAACTGACCGACCAACCGATCAATCGACAAACCGATCAAGCTTGAACTGTGTAGTCAATTTCTATTCCTCAGATGGTAGCTGGTTCTTTACTATTTAGGATAAATGCAACACAACCCGTGGCCTTGTGTAAAATACACAAACTGAATGCAAAGGACACTTTTTGATTTTTATCCATTTTTCACTTGCTGACCAAATTCTGCCAAATTTTGTCAAGAAAACCAGAATATTTCCTTATTGAATGTTCATTTGCAGGCCAAAAGAATGCCATTTTTGAAAATATACCACTGGAATGGCTGGCTTGGTTAGCGAGCCAGTCAATCAGATTATCCAGAGGTAAGATTTCAAAAATAGCCGTATTTTGACCTGCAAATGGACATTCCTCAAGACCATTGCAGATGCCGTTTCTACAGGCTTCCTCATGAAAGGGCTAAAGAGAAGTGGTCACATAATACGACTCAGCCACAATATTAATTGGCTTTTGTTGGAGGGTGGGCTGGGGCACATGGTGCATGTTCTAAAAGAGACGCTATTTTATGCCCCTTATAGAGAGTGTCAGACTATTGACAGATCTGACTGTAGGTTTTGTATTCCTGTCCAATGCACTAGCACACCAGAGATACCAGTATCTTACGTCAACCTATGCACGCAATTCTCTTCAAGAAACCAAAACGTCTTATGCCATGGCCGTATCTCAGAGCGTTCCATATGATAGTCATAATAAACACCACGCATGCTAGCGATCGAGGAAATGCTTATCATTTGCATTATGGTGATGTGAAGGTGAATGGTGACTTGGTGACAAGGTGGTCTGTCATTCAGATGTCGCGTTAACCCGTACCACTCTGATGTCAATAGCATCTTTTACCATGTCAATAGCAAAGAAACTGGTGTACTTTTTTCAACAATTTTGGTGGACGATGTTGCTGCCTTCGACAGCACAATCTTTCACCAAATTTGTTGACAACTGAAAATTTAAAAACCTGACATCAGTGTGGTAATGGTTGAACATGCCGATCAATCAACATATAGACTTCGATGTTGGAAACGGCAGTATGGTCCAGCAATGCCGCATCAAATCTCTCTCGGGCATCGTATGTCGAAATGAATTTAACGACCCTGATATTCATATACCATTGAATCCAAAATGTCAAAAACACCCTAAATCCTGAACGGTTTAGTAAATATGACAGCAACATATTACTGTCAAATTAGTTTCAAAAGATTCAACAGCTTACCAGTATAGTATTATTAGCTTGAAATTGACAGTTTGGGAGATCTGGGTTCAAAGGTTTAAGATCCATTTCTTAAGGGATACACATTACATTTTTTACGAAGATAGAGTAATTGAAATTGACAGAAATCGAACATTTGACAAGCCAGGAGTACTATGTAGAAGGGCCATAGACAGTCAAGTAGGAATCGCGCCCCGAGATAGTTACCTACCTTTTCACAAGTCTTGACGATACTCGTTTGTTTACTTCCTGTAAAAATTAAAGTGTACACATATATCTTTGTTAATTTAAACTGATCTGATTAGAAAATATCGGATTAGATGACGGGGATGTTGATGTTTTGACAGATAGTAATGAACCGGACGAATACATTATTAGGTAATAAATAGAGTAGAAACTGTATTCGGCATCCGCGAACAACGCGATCTTCCTACGAGATTACCACAGCTACGTGGAATGTACGTGACACGTGTGTATATATATATATATATATATATATATATATATAATATGCAAAATATGTAAATATAAGTTCTAATAAAAAATGTACAAGTCTAAATGCTTAGAGCTATGATTTAAGTTTACTGGCTATAGGCATAAAGATCGGATTGTTTGGGATATTTAATTAAACAGTAAATAAAATATGGTGAGGTATGAGTGTAAGGATGGCGATCTGCCGAATTTTCTCATTGCATAGAATGATTTAAAGTACATGCCCAAGTAGTAAGGCAAACATTGATGTAATCAATAACAATTTTATTAGCTCACTATCTCCATTATTATATGACATCGAACATTTTAATCGGCTGCACCTATCAAGCGAGGCAAAATTAGTAAACTCATTAAGCTTCTTAACGAGCGATTTTCTCTCCTGATCGTAATGTGGGCATTCCATTATAAAGTGTTTTTCATCTTCCAGTATGGTCTGGTTACAAAGCTTACAGAATTGGAGATGAGCTGGAATTGCTGGTGTTTTGTTCCTATCTACCTCAATTTGTAAGGCGTGGGTACTTATCCTGAGTTTTGCAAAGTTTCTGCGTTTTGTGAAATTCTTTTCAAAATGAAGATAATTTTCAATGGCAAAATTTTGTTTGTATATTTTATAGCATTTCAGTTTATACCCAGAGTTAGAGGTTAATGTTCTGTCACTGTTAATGTAGTTTCGCCAATTATCAGCATACTTTTCACGCACAGATTTGCTCAAAATAGAAATTATTTTATATTTATATTTTGTTCCCTGGTTATGCCAGACATCAAGACAGTCAAAGGACTGCCATAGGTTACGTACATAAGTACCCCAGTTGTTAGCCTTATTATGCATGGAATGGAAGGAAAGTAAGCACCATGAAATGATGGGCCTTGGCCTAAAGGTCTAAACCAATATTTGGCAGATCTCGGTATAAGAGTAACCAATAAAGGGTACTGCCTCACCTCGCCTCTAAGCGCTGCATTAATCGGTGTTTTGTTGACTCCGAGACGGAATTTGCAAAAGATCAGTAATACCTTTTCACCAGGCATTTTCTCAGCAAGACTGGGCAGATTGTGCTCATTTACGCCATTTATAAAGACGGGAACCAAATTCCACTACTGTCGCTAATAATAGGCACAATGAGGGACTGAAACAGTATAAATTTACTACTGACATTATCTCGTACATTGATGACTTTAAGTTTAAAAAGAGCTTTAGACGCTTGATCCCTACGTCTTTCGCAGGCTGCTTTAAAACTACCCGATGGAGTGAATACAATTCAAAGATAACAGTAAGACTGAACAGCTTCAGTCACTGTAGATTTATAAGTGAAGTTGAATCTCTTGAGCAGAAAAGAGGCAGGAGCCTCTATTTCAATTTTGCAACTTAAATAATTATATTAATTTATATGGAATGAAATCATCATATGTTAAGATTTATTTAGTTCCATTACATATAGACACATAATTTAAGCCTATAAAAGAATACAATTTTAACAATTTTATTTTCAAGCATCTGTTGTGAATGTGCACCTTTAAATATAACGGTCCTGCTGTATTATTACCACATACGGATTTTTATACACAAATTCTGACCGTCATAGATATATGTTGTTATTGGTGTTTTCTGGAAACTGGCATGCACGTACGGGTGTCTTCATTTAGGGAAGCACTATATTTACGAACCAATCCAAATCTAGTATACGCATCGACGAAAATATATATGATCCCAAGATGTGGAAATGGGGTGGGTAGGGTGGGTGGGGCGCGGGTACGGCATGTCACCTGTTTTATTTAGTCTATATTTTAATGACCTAGTACAATACTTAAAATGTAAAGACCGTAAACAAATAGGAATTTGAAATAACGTAACGACATACCTATAAGAATACTAGCCTCGCAATTCAATACCTAACAGCATAATGTCGAAAAGCAATGCCGTGTTTATATTGGCGTACCAACAATATAAGTCACCATATTGACTGCAACATTAAAATACCTTTCAGTGACGTAATGATAGCACCAGTAGCGGAACATGGAAGCGAGGTATGGGGATCTTAAACAATCAGTCATTAGAACAAATCCTGTTGCAATGGAAAAGTCCAGTTTATCCATCAATCATATGACGTCATAATAAACTACTTGACCTGTATGATGACGTCATAATTAATGACGTCATGAAAGACTTCATTTAGTCGGTCGTAAACGCTTAATAGTCCGTCAGGTTGCACGAATTGTATGCCTTTACTATTTAATATGCATGCTGTTGAATATTTTGTAACTAATTTGACTGGTCGCTGTTGCTGCCATAGACAGCAACAGCACCCAGGCAAATTAATGACAAAATATTCAACAGCTTACCTGTATACTTTTTTTTAATAGAGATTCAGAGAGTGCTAGGACCGATCGATCACAACACTGGCAATGCGTGGGTGGAGCTTAGCTAGAGATGGGCAGGGCACAGGACACTGGATTCAATCATTCATGAGATACACTTTTAAACTCAAACGCACAATACCATCTGTTATGCTATATGGAGAACAGGAAATGTAGCCCACATGACTTCGCTAAAAGATGGGTGGGCCATAGCTAAAACTGCAATCCTCCATTGAGACAGGTCGGTGGTCAGGAATATATAGAAATTGCAGAACCTGCCCTCTAAGTTGCAGAAACGACGTTGGAGATGAGCTCCACTACATATGTCTTTGCCACTTTTTCCACGATGCCCGTAAATTATGTACGACCAAACTAGTATAAATATCAAAAGTTGCTATCAACTTCTAAAGTACTACTACAAGAAACCCTGCTCCATGTTATCGCAATGGTCACAACTTAGGAAAAGATGATGATGATGATGATGATGATGATGATGATGATGATGATGATGATGATGACGACGCTGTCGATAATAACAACAGTGGTTGGAGCTATACCTATTGCCCCTGAATGTACTACTAAATATGGTACCACCACCACCACCATCGCCGCCACCACGGCAGCGTCAGCAGCGACGACAGCGTCGTCATCAGGTACCTCTAATGTCATATTATGACAATGATTATGATAAATGTGCTAATTATATGATGATAATACATTAAAACAATTAATAAATATTATGATAATCTACAGAAAGTTGAAAATAAGAATCGCACATATAGTGAGCATAATAATAATAATAATAATAATAATAATAATAATAATAATAATAATAATAATAATAATAAAATAAACTGAACTGAACCGTTAACTTGTGCTAAGTCTGCCAGTACGTATCACACATCCGTATCCGTGTTTGAGATTAAACAGACATTAACTTATTAATTGCAAATTCATGAATATTGATTGGATTTGTATCAATGTATTTATTTGTTCGATGTGCTCGTTGCTTCTGCTGGCGTTGAACATGTCAACGTTACCATTGCTCTCTTATTCAGTGTCGCATGTGGTAGTTTGAGATAAATGTTAAAGGATAACTACCCTCATCGCATGATATATATATAGTCATGAATGACGTAGATAAGTTCGTCACGAACGCTTAATTGATTACGCCCTAAACGTGACGTGCAGGCCGACTTTATAATCATGACGTCATGAATGAGTCGATATAGTCTGTCTTTAGCGCTTAATAGTCCGACACGTTGTACGAATTGTATGTCTTTGCTATTTAGTAAACATGCTGTTGAATATTTTGAAACTAATTTGACCGGGCGCTGTTGCACCCAGCCGGATTAGTTTTAAAATATTCAACAGTTTACCGGCATAGTTTTCTGGAAATTGATTGTCAAGTCAGAGAGTTCAGAGATCGATAGCGCCCAATATGATCGTGGTGTGTGTGGAGTTTAGTTAGAGATGGGCGGGGCATAGCTAAAACTGGAAGCTCCATTGTTTTCGAATAGAGTCTGTAAGAATTTGCTCACCTGATTCATCACCTGTTCCTTGTTGATAGTTTCCGCGTCTAAAATATGTATAATTCATGTTGCCATTAATATATTATTTATATATTCCATCCATGTTATCCTATAATTACTTTGTCTTGTGTAGTCTAAGGCAATGAAGTATAACATGGGTGATAATTTGCCATATCTTGAGGTTATAATATCAATCCAGAACCTAATCATAATGCACTTGATTAAAATATCTAGCGGGTAGGTGCCAGTCTCACCATAAACTGTGACATACGGAGTACTCCTTTTGATTTTCAACATAGTTTTGTAATATTTTATTTGAGAGTTTTCTAATAATTCTGTGTTCTCAAAGCCCCATAGCACTGATGCATATAGCAGTACGGGGATGACCATTATATTAACAAGTTTTATATTATAGAATTACTAGAACCACAATTTCAAGGTAAATATACATGTGACCTGTAAGTAACCTGTTGAATATTTCCAATATAATTTGACTGGATGCTGTTCAACAAAAAGAATGTTTATTAAATTGTAAATTCATCAAAGACATAGTATTTGAGCAGCGCCACATCTTTTTTAACTCGTTATCGAAACGTGGAATGGTTGCGGTTTAGCCAGATCATCTGAAAGAGGAACCATGGTAAGAGACTCCAATTACTACACCATTGATATTGCAACCAATCAAGAAACAAAAGTAGGCCTATCCACTTTCTCAGAAGACATATTGCAGTCAGGTCATAAACTAATTCTACTCGAACAGAAAGAAACAAATCATCGCGGCATAGGTTTGTAATTAAACGAAGGGTGATCGACCATTTCCTCGGTTGTGCTTACATTAGGGAAGGCATTGCAATTATTGACCTAGCTATACCAATGAGAAACGACACTACTGCAAGATGTTTCTTTGTAAATACAACTGCTGAGAAATCACATATCGATCCTTCAAATACTCGATTGCTTCTACAATGAATTGCGCACACCTATTAACATTCCAGCAAGATTGGAACTCTTCTTATGCTGTGACTTCCACCCCAAATCTGAAAACCAGGCAAACAGATTCTATCCGTGTATTGGTTCCCATTGAATGGGGAAGAACAACCTTAATGGGCAGGCTGCTTTCATTTGCACAGCGAGTTATGGATTATATGCAACAAACACAGTCTTTAAGTAGCCGTGCCGTCATCGAACAACACGGACAGCACACATAGCCGACAAGAAATCTAAAACCAACGAAAGCAATCTTCAGATTGTCTACATAAAATGCAAGGTGAATACAATCTGTCCTCGTATGACGTCATAATCAGCTCAGCGCGTGTATTAAGACGTCTCAATCATTACGTCACAAAGGGTTCCATATAGACCATCATCAATTCTCAAACAGTCCGACACGTTGTATGAATTGTATGTCTTTGTATTACTTTGCTATTTAATAAACATGTTGTTGAATATTTTGAAACTAATTTGACTGGCCGCTGTTGCTGCCTTAGTTTTATGGAAATTGATAGTCAGGGTGTTCAGAGATCGATCGATCCCAACACCAGCGCGGTGTGGGCGGAGCTTAGTTAGATATGGGCGGGTCATAGCTAAAAGCTGAAAGGTCCAACCGACCACAAACCAGCGGTTACTCGATTACAGATATCGCATAGGAAAACAATAATGGAGGAATTCCGTTTTAGCTAGCCCACGTCAATCTTCAGCTAAGTTCCACCTACCTCGATTGGTCCCTGAGCTCCCTGATCAGAACAGGCGATGTACTCCACAGCAAACTAGCAAATCTACCGGATTTGGAAGCCCTCTTCGGAAGCAATTTGTGGTAAATCAGTTTGTTTAATAAACATATCCATATATGATCGCATTCAGCAGGAAAACTGTTTTAGAAACAAATTGAAATACCGCCGACACTTGATGTCAGCGACACGGCTACTCAACCAATGCCTTAATTGAAAAATGTGAAATCAGAATTACCGTTTGACGCATTTTCAAATTTGGATTTCTAGCTTATTTTTTAGTGTAAGCGCGTACTGCTTATATGCGTGAGATGAATTGTGATTGTATTTAAGCTATATTACATAACTGACTATCACAATTTTGATAGCATATAAACTGTAAAGTATGTGTGTAAGTACAATTTTAAAGGCCATTTATACCATAGAGTTAAAATACAATCAAAATCCGTCTCCCACATATAAATTGTACGAGCATACGTTAAGAAATAAGCAAGAAATGCTAATTTGAAAACACGCAAAACGGGAATTCTGATTTCAACTTTTTCAGTTGCGGCAATTGATAAGCCAACTGTACATACGTCACTCCTGCTACGGCTAGTATAGTCCTGCATATGGATCAATAGGAAACTAGGCAGATATCGAAAGCGATGTTGCCGAAATTAAATTTAATACATATGATATTTGTAATTGGTTCCAGTACAGTTTTTCCTGCTGAATACGCTCGTACATGTTTATTTTTTTTTATTAAACAAACCCTCTTTCTCTAAACATTTTATCAAATAGGTGTTGAAAACCGCCCAATATGTGATCATTTTCATTGAAATTATGGTGAATATAGTCTGTCGGATATAGAACAAAAGTTGTTTTTGTTATTAACTGAGAACGTTTCAAGCGAATCGTAGGGTATTTTATGAAATATTGGCACATACGTGATCTATTTATATACAGTTATAACAGTCGTGTAATGCAAACTTTAGCGATCAGCGCTCCACAACAACCACTTGCTGTACAAAACCATGATGGTCACTTCATCGGCTCTGACCAGGAAAAGGCTAAAATAGTCAAGGAATGGTTCAAAGATTAGGTCTCTGTAGAAGTTAGAAAAGCTTTACCATGCATTAATAACGAACTCCTTAAATATGCCAAGAATACTATCCCGACACAAAGCACACACATCATGAACTCTGCCTTTGAACAACACCGCCCTATCGATACTGTGAGGGAAGGTACACTCCGCGCACGCCCAAAAGCCTAAGAAACACCGCAGACCTCTTTGCAACCGGAGACCAATAGTGCCTTTGAAAACTGGCGGAGTGGTTTTAAGAGAGGACGTAGGTGCATGGACATAGTCTTGGGCACGCTGGACACAACGAATGTTGACATCAGTAGCACTATCACTGCATTGGGGCGTCTACAATATGGGAATCGAGATGCCACATGCATTTGATAACACCAAGAGACCACACATCCATCAATTTCTCCATCAAGCTGGCTACGGTGATAACGAACAACGCCTGGTGAGATTCTTATTGGGAAGCACAATGTTCGCGTCAGACCAACATTTTCTGCAGTTCTTGAGACGTCCATAGGATCACCACAAGACGATAGTGAACCATTAGTGCTCTTCACTTGCTATCTTGCCGCAGCTCTATCATCTGTTCCGCTGGTCGAGAACCATACATACGGCCAAACCCTCCAATCTCAATGGTAGGTATGCCGCTAAAGATGGGGCTGACTTTATCGACGTGGAAAAACGCCCTGCCCTCTTGGTGTACCACTTCCAATAGCAGCAGAACAGCCTAAGGCGGCAAGCGTCTTTGTGAATGAAGCCAAAACAGTGTTCACTCACAGATACATATCCGACACCACATAAATTAATGACGACGGCACCCTAACACCACCACACCCCGCCCCCATCGGGTCACTAAGAAGTTGAAGAGGAGCAGAAACTTGCATTCGATACTCTGTAGTTCTACCTACATTTCAACACGCCGTATAGCATGAAATATTGCTTTTCAGTCCATTTGGAAGTTGTATATTCGTTGCTCTAATACTCCCATGAGAGTTAGCATGCATCTATATGAAGCTTTCCATAGTACCGTACAATTACAAAACATGGACAACTCCAAAACCGTCTTGAACAAATTTTATGTATGTCATCGCAAACATCTGCTGGTAAACAGTCTAATATCAAATACAGCATTCTGCACACTGTGTAGCGCAGAGCCACTATCTATGCTGGTAGCGGAACAGCGGTTGTCTATGTTCGGACACGTTTTTCGAATGCCAGAAAATATGGCTAGACCGCACTTGAATTTGTAGTGGTAATCTAGGACCACTAAAGATGATAAAGAACCTCAAGTTGCTGCGGAGGCTCGCAGTGAACAAGCCATAGTATGTATGAATATTGTATTCAGCGACTGTAGTAGCAGAAACATCATACAGCTGCAATCAGACCTTCTTCGCTTTTGATCACTGTGTCTTGTCCTTAGCTAAAATCTTTAGTACCGAGTTCTACTTTCTTGAGGTCACCTCCCAGTACGCGTAACAGATTTATGTAATTGCGTCCTGTGCTGGCTTTGTATTTGTTGGCTCCCATTACTCTGATAACGCAGCTTACGGGGTCGATGCCAGACCGATACCGGGCCGATACATTCAGTATCGGCCCGGTATCGGCCCAGCATCGGCCCTGTAAGCTGCGTTATTTGGGTAGTCACAGTGGGGAAGGTTTAAGTAAAACAGACTACAGCTGAAGCTTTTATTTCTTCAGCTGCAGAGCACAATCACGTCTCGTCGTCATCGTCGTCGTCGCCGTCATCGTCGTGACTGACATTTTGATTTTCATGTCTGAGTCTAAATTATTGTGATTGTGACGCCAGCTAACATGTGACGTATTTGTGACGTATTTGTTTACGACGTCAGCTACTTAAGGGACAGATCGGTTCCCTCTATATCGTTGTAGCGGAAACTGTATAGGACGTCATAAGCAGTCACTAAGGACAGATCGGTAACCATTACATATCGATTGCTATTACAAATAACATGGGCAAAATGATGATGGACCCAAAAGCTGGGAGCATTATCATGTGCCAACTAAAGGATCCATTTTTATTTCCCCCGCTTAGTTATACTTATGCTTTGTGCTATACAGATATCTTGTTGAAACTATTTTGAATGGAGGTTGTTGCAACAACTCAATGTCAAATTAGTTTCAAAATAATCACCAAACCGTTTATTAAATTGTAAATTCACCAAAGACATGCAATTCAGATGGTTAGGGCCTGCTATTGGTCATCCCTTTCCTGACGGACCTAGTCAATTGTTTATGACGTCAGCTAACTAGTAACATATTTTAATTATGACGTCAGGTAATTGAGTGACAGATCGGACCGCTAACATACTGCTTTAAGTCAAGATCATGTATAGATTTATTGTCATTTTCCAAAGATGAATTTGAGTATATCTCTCCTTACGGATTGAGCCGCTAGACAATAGACGATAGGATTTAATGTTGAGTTGCTATACATGACGTACATCAGGACGAGGTAGATCTTATCCTGGTGAGGATGCAGGCCAGGAACACTAGCATGTGTAAACCCATAAATATTGGCTGGCAGAAAGGATAGATAAAACAGCACTATAATGATTGTCACGGCCCGAGCATCTGTGTTCTTTCTCTCGGTGTTACTTGCTTCAAGCGATTTACTCGCCAGACGGACCTTGATGAACTTGACAATATGAAGTACCAAAATTGCGGATGTTGTATATATTGTGTTTATAATTAGATAGACTATATCTCTGGCCTTACCCAGGCCATCAAACTGACACATAATGACCACGTGATCAAGGTAGATCACCTCTTGGGGATTGTACATGATTATATACACAAGGAATGTTGCCGAGACCACGCCCCAAATTACTAGACACCAGCTTCGAACAAAATTGCTTGTCACCTTGACCCTAGCTTGCAGTGGATGACACAGCTGATAGTACCTGGTGTAAAATATAAATTATTATTATTATTATTTTTTTTTTTATTATTATTATTATTATTACATACAGAAGGAGCTATGTTACGTGTATGCATACTTCGGAGCCATCATGCAGAAAGGAGATGTAATTATCTGGATATAATTTGTGGAAAATACTTATTGGCAACATAATTGATGAATACAATCTGTCAGTCAATTATATGGCGTCATAGTCAATTACGCCACATCTATGCTGATGTGGCAATCAAAGTACGGAATGAATGACGTAGATAAATCCGTCGTGAACGCATAACAGTCCGTCAAGTGGCCGTCAAGTGTACGGATTGTATGTCTTTACACTTTAAAAAGGAATTCTTTTGAATATTTTGGCATCGGCAGAAACAGCGGCCATTCAAATTAGTTTCAAAATGTTCAACAGTGTAACTTTATAGTTACTATGATATTGGGATTATGAGAATTCAGGGTTCAATCGATCCCAACACGGCCAACGGGTGGGTGGAGGTAGAAATGGACGGCACGTAGTTAAAAGGGGATTCATCCATTGGCCCCCAGAGTTATATTACTCAGTATGCCAGAAATGGCTACTTAGGAATCTAATTATTTTATTGTGTGGGTTCAAAATATCATCTATATAATATTCTAATTCCTTAAAGGATATTCATGAACGAGAACTAGAATTTTATGAACAAAAAGAAATTTGTCGAATTTCCACAATCTCTATTAATATTAAACCTTATAAAATCGTCGACAGAATTCACAGTATGGCGTGGTATCACATTATACGACACCTGTTTTCAGAGAGGACGGAATTGGCGTTTAATAAAGTTAGGCAAGTTAGAAAACTACGGTTGAATAGAATTGAATTGAATTGAAAATAGATTAAATTAATTAATGCAATATCAATGGATGAATTCAATATGTCAGTCAAATATATGACGTCATAATCAACTACGTAACATGTAAGCTGACGTCAAAATGCGTAATGAATGACGTATCTAAGTCCTTCAGGAACATTTAATAGTCCGTCCGTCCTACGAATTGTATATATTTGCTATTTATTACATATTCTGTTGACTCTCTTGAAACTAATTTAACAGAACGCTGTTGCTGTCACGGACAATGGACAACGACAGCCCCAAGTCAAATGAGTTTCAAAATATCCAACAGCTCACCTGTATATTTACATTGAAATTAGGGTTCAAAGTATATAAATGGATTCCAATGCACTCAATGCACGGGCGGAGTTTGGCTAGAAATGGGCAGATATAGCTAAATGTGGATTCATCTAGTGTCATGGACGTGCCCATCAACGCGAAACTATCACCCAGCGCTGTATTAAAGTGTAATCTGGCACTGAAGTATCTGTCGTCATTATCAAATACGTCACATGTTAGCTGATATTGCAATCAAAATGATGTATTCGTAAATTGAAAAATCAAGAAGTGCATGAATATGTAATAAAATAAACATTCGGTTGAATATTTTGAAACTCATTTCACTAATCTCAAAATATTCAACAACGTACACGTTTTAGTACCGTGAAATTTAGATTCTGGGAATTCAGGTTTGAAAGTTACAAACCGGTACCAACACGCGTAGAAATTGGGCGGAGCTTAGCTAGGCATGGGCGAGACATGTATGCATATGCATATGGATCCATCTCCTATAATTGTTCCATACTATATGGGGCCAATAAGTACACTTTGGTAGGGTTAGAAGTGAGAGACAATAGCCACCGTCTTAACAGCTTGGACGTTGTTGACATTAAGCATACAACATTTAGCACCAGACAACTGATGTTTTATCTATGTCGCCCACATCTTTAGTCAAGCTCCACCTATACTTTGCCGCGTAGATTGATCCCTAAACTGCCTGACTATCGATTTCCAGAAAACTACAGGTAAGCTGTTGAATATTTTGAAACTAACTTGACTGGGTGCGCCCGTCAAATTAGTTTCAAATATTCAATAGCATGTTTATTAAATGGTAAAGACATACCATTCATACAACAACACTTGGTTTGTTATCGATTAAGCGTTCCTGACAAACTTATCTACGTCCTTTATGTCATCATTGATTATGACGTTATCATACACGTCACGTAGTTGATTACGGCGCCATATGGTGGATGGACACACTGGAAAGCTCCATTGACTCTATTAAACAAAGATCAAAGATGTACAAGAAATACAGAACATAGCAGATTAAACGATCTTTGAGGAGTACAAAGACGAACGAAACGTAAAAGCATAAAAATCATGAATTTCAAGAAGTTCCTTGAACGCACGATTGTACCTGACTCGTTAGAGCGTTTTTAGAATTAAGTTAAACACCAAACGTCAGTAACAGAAGCAATTTGAAGCCTTCCAGAAAACAGCATATCTGTTACTAAGGGTAATGAACAAATAGTCCTATCAAACAATTACTTTTCTAGCGTTTTCACAAATAAAAGGTTAGACAATATTCCGGAAATTGCCAGATCCAATACAAAAACTACCTTGACATTCACACAATCTACCATAGAGAATAAAATGTATGTCCTTATACCCAAATATGTGTTCTGGGCCAGGAGGATTTGTTGTCAGAATACTAATAGAAACAACCAGTGAAATGTATGCCCCTCTGTGCATCTTAGTTACAAAACCAGTATAAGAAGTAGATTACTTAACATTTAGAAAATGAGGACAGTGAAAGAGATGCATATAAAGGTCTCCAAATAAGAGGTACAAAACGTCAGATTCATTAGTCTCACACCAGCACTATCATATGCAAAATGTTAGAATCATTCATATGAGATGCATTATTAATCAGGCCACGACGATTACACGTTCTTTGACTGCAGGGCAACCGGATTTTAACAAACTGGTTTCCCGGGTGGACAACCTAGGTAATTTGTTATTTTCAGGGCCTGTATTGTACTCATGGTGAGTATTTATTTTATTTATTTTTAACCCTTTCACACTCAAATTAGTTCAAGAAAACTTCTCATAGAAGATGTCAATTTGCAGACCAAGAGAAGACTGTTTTTGAAAATTTACCACTCCAGTGATAAATTTTCAAAAATAGGCTTTCCTTGGTCTGCAAATGAAGATTTCTCAAGACCACTACAGAAGCCGGTTTGGCTGATATGAGGGATAAAGGGTTACTATAATGCTTAAGCTGATATTTACAAGGAGTCTGTAGTCTGTATAGCTTAAAACAATATATATACTTTCAACAAAATTTACAGAAAAGGGGAAACCTGGAAGTACAGTCAGGCAACCTAATTTAAATACTTGCCATTTGGGGGTGACAAAATATTTTTCTAATTTTCGAGCACTGGCATTCATGACACGTACGGGGTGCAAAATCATGCAAACAAAATTTCAGCAGGGCTTTTGATATAGTGAATCACGTCCCCCCCCCCCCCCCCCTATGATTAATATTGTCAGAAATGGCTACAGCTAGTATAAGACAACAATGAATCTGGTGATACAATATACTTAGACTATAGAAAGGTCTTCGATCTGTGTCGCATCAAAACTTCTAAGGAACCTTAGTGTATATGGTATAGAAAATAAAATAATTAATTCGATCAATAATATTCTTATAAACAAGAATCAGAGCATTAGCATAAGAAATCAGACTGGCCCGCTGTAACTAGTGGGGTGCCACAAGGCAGCATCCCTGGCCACATCCTATTTATAGTTTTATAAACGACTGAGCAAACTCGATTAAATGTACTTGCTAAATAACCGCAGATGATACAAAATACAAAACAATCCACTAACCACAAATATGCAAAGCACATTAAGTAAAACCTACGCGAGAAAAAAAAATTTGGCAAATGTTATTCAATCTTAACAAAAACCAATATTATCCATTTTGCTACTAACAATCCAAAACTCAGTAATACATGACAGTACCCGACACACGCTAATGATAATGAACTTTTCCAGTTTTAGCCATACCCCGCCCATCTCTATCTAAGCTCCACCCACACCTCACTCGTGTTGGGATCAATCAATCTCTGAACTTCCTATCAATATATATGCATGTAAGCTGCTTATGCCGCAACACAACAGCGCCTAGTCAAGTTAGTTTCGAAATATTCAACTGCCTGTTTATTAAATAGCAAAAACATACAATTCGTACAACATGTCGGACTATTAAGCGTTAAATGCGTACTATCTAGAATCATTCATGACGGCATGATTACGACGTCAACCTTACACGTCACCTAGTTGATTATGTCGTCATATGATGGATGGATAAACTGGAATGGTGAATTAACACAATCAGCTGTTGGCAGGAACATAGGGATCTTAATAGACAGGAAACTGTCATTTGACATCAGCTGTTGACAGGAACATAGGAACCTTAATAGACAAGAAACTGTAATTTGACACACCCTCATTAAGACAATTGTATAGAAAGCTAATCGTACGCTAACCATTACTACGCGAACATTCTATCACAATGATTGAAACCGACCTTTTCGGAAATATTCATCCTACTTTGTAAGTCTTTATCTACGCCCATACTAGAATGGTATAATTCAGTTTGGTCACCTGAATTATTAAAATACTAAAGAGCCAAACTGGACACAAACTACGACGAGCCAATATCCTCTTTCGACTAACCCAACTTCGAAGAAATTCACCAATACAAAATTAGGACGATGATGATCTATTACCTATCATGACCTTCGCAAAACATCATATCGATCTACTATGACACAGGTGACATGCATAGCATTAAACTAGACTAGAAAATGTTATTTTTACGTGTATCAAAACATTAATTACCATATTGGGACCTTTATACCTACCTTATTGCCGCAAACAGTACAAGGTGTTGACCACTTGCTATCAATGCTATCGTCGACATATAGTAAATGATTTTACATAGAGGATATCTACCCTCATTTACGGACATATATGGCCACAAGAACGCCGCCCAGCCTGCTCCACTTAGACATGCCAAGAGATCCGTAATCGCTAGACTGGTCACCAACATGAATACTGGGGACCGGTATTTGCGTGCAGCCACAAGATAGTAAAGTAAGAGCATGTTGAAAACAGCTCCGAGTAATAAATACACAATAGGAACCTCTTTGTACAGAACTCTAGGGACGTGATCGTTCGCACTTAAGTACACTGTCAGATTTCGCTTCTCCATCGCACTGTTTGGATCAAGTATATTTTATTGTATATTGTTAATGTTTCACGTTTCTATGACGACAATATGCTAGATAAACCTTATTTCTTCTACCTAATCCCAGCACAACAATATTTGACGAGACAATACATTAAAGCTGAGTATTTTCCTGTCAGCAGACCGCAGCATTTCAAACTATCTAGTGCTGAAATTGCGCATTCCAATGAAAATGCAGTATATATTGTAAATGTCTTAGGATGTTTTCAAGAACAAAATAAAACATGATGGTGAATATTTTGAAGATAATTGGATTTGAAGACATTGCTTCCTAAGGCAGTAATGTGTTCCAATCCAATCATGTTCAAAATATTCAACAGTACATTTAGACAACTTTAAGGTAAAATTCACATCAAATGCTAGAAAAAAATGTTAAAATTCTATTGACCTACTTTTAGAGCCTTATCATATGTACCTCAATGCAATTAAACGAAATAAATCTGACCATATGATGATTTAATTCCACATAAATTAATATAATTTTATGTTGTGAAACAGAATTAGAGACATCTATCCCTAATTCAAGTTCGCAAATTTTTTTTAAATTTATACGGAGTGAAATCATAATATGCTAAGATTTGTTACGTTTCATTACATTGAGATACAAAATTTAAACTTCTAAAAGTACACAATTTTAACAATTTAATTTTTACGCGTTCGATTGTAAACATGGCCATTTAATAGAGAAAATATAATACTTTATCTGCGATTACACCAGACGTATATTACTGATAACAAAATATATATTTACACGGCACAATCTTAATAAAAGATATTCCAAATTTACGTCAATTCATTTCAGTTTCAATAATAATAATAATAACAACAATTCCTGATATATTTGTAATGGCCCGAGTGAAACAAAGAAATAAAGAAAACTGATTATTTCATTATTTTTTCGCACAATGCGAGTTACCATTATAGACGTTAATAGTTTACCATTATAGACGTTAGCACAATCATTCTAAGACTGTCAAACGTCTACCTTTAGTATGCTACTCTGATATTTATAAAGCGTACGCCCATGGTGCATTGTATTTGTATAGGCTCAAAGCTTTGTTAGACAATCGTTTGATAACTATGCGGAATTAGCTGACAATGGTTTTGTATTCTTTTGGCATTTTCAGATAGCTGCCATACTTTATATCGCAATTATTAACGAGAACCGCTTAATGTATCATCATCTAAGCAAATAGATCGATTCACGGTAATATACAAACTCAACATGAAAAATCTGTAGAAAATATTCAGTTTGGTATATATAGGCTAGGGCTATGCTGAAAATAGTTCGACTAGAAACTATAACAGTATACCACGGCAACAGCCTCTAGTCCGGCGAATTTACGTAAACATTTGCAATATTTTGCTCCACCGATTACATTAGATTTGATGAAAAACTGGCATTTCTGCGTTAAAAGAAATTTAGTATAACAGGTTCATTGTCTAATGATTATCGATGGCATTGCATCCATTAGGCTAATCGTTGCCCATTAGTTACTTATCTGCAAATCGCGTATTTATTCCCATAGAAACGTTGATCAATATTTGGTGTCATTTCAGGTATTAAAATTTTTTTTTGTTACCAATAGCCTTCGTGTTTTATTTTTAACTTACTATTAGCACAGACATGTTATTCATCTGATTATAATTTACAACAGTGGATGTTATTGAATTCTCAGTGAGATATCCTTAAGCCTGTGGCACTCAGGAAGATCAAAAACGTGTTCTGCAGTCGTCTTAGGAAATGTCCATTTGCAGACCAAGTGATGAATATTTTTGAAAATTTACTACTGGTATAACTGGTCCGAAAACCCAGCCAGCCATTCCAGTCTTTGTATGTAAATGGTCATCTTTATGAGAAAATGTAAACTATATAAAACAAATTTGAGGGTTAAATGGTCAAGCGTAATCACACCTTAGTCTAACTATTCCGGCGTGGTATAATGCGCCACACAGTTCCTATGCGTATCATTTTAGCTTTTTATCATAATGTTAAAGAAAGATATTTCAGGATTTAGTAACTAAGTGTCGATTTAGTTCTCCAATGTTGGAAAGCTGCGCTCCTTCATCTTTCAAACGAATCAGAAAACCCCCAGATTTCCTGACTCGCTATATAGGGGCCTACCCTCAGCCATGCAGGTGTGATTGTAATGTGCCGATGTGCTTCCAAAGCGACTATACGGATACGCTGTTGAATATTTTAAAACTAATTTGACTTTAAATTTTTGCCGCCATAGGCGGGAACAGCTTCCAGTCATAGTCAACATAAGATTATTACGTAATAAAGATTGTTTGGTGTGCACACTTACGCGACATCACAGTATGAGGAGGCACAATATGGCGGCGGCAACGAGTCATCATTAGCGCGATGTTACAAAACAAATAATGGTCCAGTTTATTCATCAACCATATGCCATCATAATCAACTACGTGCCATGTAGGATGACGTCATAATCAATGACGTGATGAATGACGTAGATAACTTCGTCGCGAACGCTTAATTAATGACGGACTAAGCGTTGTTGTACGAATTGTATGTCTTTACTATTTAATAAATATTCGCACCCATTTAAATTAGTTTCAAAATATTCAATGGTTTACCTGTATATAGTTTTCTGGAAAGTGATAGTCATGGAGTTCAGGGATCGATCGATCGCAACACCAGCGTGGTGTGGGTGGAACTTGGCTAAAGATGGGCGGAGCATAGCTAAAACTGGATTCCTCAATTACGGTATAGAGCTACAGGAATTCACCGCGAAGTAAACGATATTGAACCTATATAACAAAATCTATAAATAGAATACCGCGCGTGAGAGGCGATTATTATCCTTTTTAATTGACCATGCGTCAGGTGATTATATTTTACAATAGATGATGGGAACTTAACCTTCAACTCAAGATAACACTGTTATTCAACAGCAAGCTGTGGTGAGTCTGAGCTAAACCCTTGCCTATATCGATATCGCGGTAGTGTCATCCCGCGATTACGCGTGCGGGGATTCAATAGTCACCAACTGAATACCAGATCAAGTTTATGTCAAATTGAAGCAATAGAAGTACCCGATCTGTCACTCAGGTAGTTGATGTCATAATCAGTTACTTCACACGTAGTCCAGTAAAACTACAAATTAACCTAGAACAAATTGCAACATAATTTATTTCTTTTCTGCGGCATTCATGGGACTGCCAGGTGTCACATATCAAAAGTCCTCCAAAATCCCTCGATGGGAAAGTGGGTAAATTCGCATATTTAGCTACCGCCATTATCCGAATAATGAAACTTCCCTTACCTGCTTCATTCCGCAAATAAACGAAGTAGAAATGTTGTCTATGCTCTGAATTTCATGGTCACGGAAGACAGTAAGCAATTGGAAATTTTGCCTTGAACCACTTGTACAAATTCTCCAAACCACAGATTAAATATGGTTGTATGCACAGGGCCGGGGTAATTTAAAAAAATTATATTTAAAGTAAGTTTAATTTTGTTTTTCGCTTTTAAAATTTTATCTAAAATAAATTGCATTTTAATTTTCACTTTTATCTCACAATTTGAATAAATTTCTATACAATTCAATCGGAATATGGACATGGATTTAGATACATGCGTTATTTGTAACCAGAGCCTAGAAAATGGCTCACAAACTGTTAAGCTTCGAGTTAAAGGCTGTGACGGTATTAACAATGCTAGCAGAGCCCGTGAAAGCGATGTCATAGCTGAAGTAGGACAGAGGGTTCATGTAAAATGTCGACGGGAGTTCATTGATCCCAAGCGGATTGCCAGTGATGCAGAGAAAATTGAACAATCTCCGCCACCCATGCGAACACTCCGTTCAGAAAGTCCAACATTCAATTTTAGTGAACATTGTTTGCTATGCAGATACCCTGCAAAAATTCAAGATGGAAAGAAACGTGGCTATGATATTTATCCAGTAAGTACTCATGACTTTCAATGTAGTATCGCCGAGGCCTGTGAGCAGAGAAAAGAGGAATGGGGCAAACTTGTAGCTGGGCGGCTTGCCTTCACGCCGGATTTATGCGTTGTCAATGCAGTATACCATCAAAGCTGCAGCCTAAATTTTCGAACGATGAAAAATATCCCTCAGCTGCACTCATCTTGCTCATCCCAAAAACATGGAAGGCCAGTAGACTTGGACAGAGTAAGAGCATTTAGTGCGACAATGGCATTTCTTGAAAATAATGATGATGAGCAGCTGACCCTGCACGACCTCGTTAATAAAATGCAAGAGTATCTCGATGATAAAGAGAATAAAGCATACAGTACAAAATACATGCAGGATAAAATAAAAGATAATTATGGCGATGAAATATTTATTAGCACTGTGAATGGTAAGCTAAACGTTGTTACCTTTCGTTCTAAAGCATCTACTATTTTGACTGACTTCTATAAGGAACAGAAGAGAAAGGATTCCAAATCAGAGAGCATGCTAATCATCCAGACAGCTGCCAAACTGCTTAGACACGATATTAAGTTAATTGATTCATGCACATCATCTGAAAGCTATCCATCAAGGGAGCAAATGAGCGACCCAGTAAAGGCATTGAATTATTTACCACAGACACTGCGGGAATTATTGCGGATTTTGTTTACTGGGAAAGACACAGAAATGAAACAGGCATCAGTTGGACAGGCTATTATGCAAGGAACTCGTCCTAGAGTTATTTTGGCACCTTTGCAGTTCGGGCTGTCATGTGAGATGCACCATAAATTTGGATCTAGATTTATTGTTGACACCTTGTACAAGCACGGATTTGGATGTTCATACGCGGAGATACAGAGGTTTGAGCGCAGTGCATCACTTCATGGTGGAGATCTACCACAGCCATTATCAGGCGAGTTCATTCAGTTTGTTGCCGACAATGTGGATCACAATATTTGCACAATAGATGGGCATAATACATTTCATGGAATGGGAATCATTGCATCTGTTACACCAGGAAACCTTTCGTGCAAACTTATTCCAAGGATAAATGTAACATCTGAAGATATCAAGCAAGTTGGCATGATCTGTATCAGGAACTTTGAGTCTCAGCATACCAGGAACTTCCCATTGCCCTTTAAGGAGTTAACTGCGATGGAACAAACAGACCCAACAGCTGACATTGACATCCTCTGGGATTTCTCTTTGTTTCTGCGTTCAAGGAGACAGTCATGGTCTGGCATGATGCAAACTGTTCACCAAGGAGTTTATCCAGGTAAATCGTCTGTTATTTTCCTTCCGATGATAGATCTAGAGCCAAGTAACATGACCTGCATCTTTTCCACTTTGACTTATGTTTGTGAACAGGCAAACCGATACCATGTTGCACCCGTGATTACATTTGATCAGCCCTTATTTTGGAAAGCTATGACTATCATATAGATTGAGACGAGCTGGAGTCCATTAAAGCAAATTATTCTAAGACTCGGAGGTCTTCATATGGAAATGAGCTTCCTTGGCTGCATTGGTCACTTAATGGCAGGAAGCGGTCTTGCGCCTATTCTAGAGGTAGTCTACGCTGAGAATGCTGTCAAACACATTCTTAGTGGAAGGAAATTTCTCGAGCAGTTCGAGGACACCTCATGGTTTTTGCTTCTCTCAGTACAATCTTGATTGCAAATGCATACAACCTACCACTACCTACAATTGCAGATGCTGAAGTTGACACAGTAGAATATTCCGCTGCAATGCATTCACGAATTCACGAAGCACGAGATTTACCACCAACACCCGCATCCGCAAAGTTTCACAGTCTTCGCGTGTACTACCAAATTCAAGTTTGGAGAGGAGATGCTGGAGATATGGATCCAACCGAATGGGGCTGGAAAGTTCTCAACCACCAAATGCTGCCTGTTAAGACTGACATGCTGGCAGCACCTGACGATTTACTGTATTCATTTAGATGCAGCTGCAAAACTGGCTGTGAATCAAAGAGATGCACCTGTAGAAAACATGGGCTCAGCTGCACATCCGCCTGCGAAGACTGTAAGGGTCTCAGTTGCTCGAATTCAATAACGCTCATTGAGGAAGATGACTTGGATAATTGATGCAAGATGAAATTAGTAGAAACCAGGTACCTATGCCATACTATTTCATCTTAGCTTAGCTTAGAAACACACAATACCGTGACATAATAAAATATAATATGTATTGTATCAATATCAATGATGGTATTAGGTAAATACATGCAAGTGGCATAACACAATACATTTAATTTGTGGAGAATATGTCAATCGTATTCATTTATTACTAAAAAAGTCCAAAAATACCCAGTCACACATATATTACATACCGGTTTTAAAGAAATAAAGAAAAATCGATTTGTCAGGTGAAATGGCCCAAATCTGGTAATAATTATGTAAATTTTACCCTTTCCCCTATTGGAATTTTGGAGGGCTTTGATATGTTGTACATGATGGCCCCCTATACACTGGGCGAGGTAAAAAAACTATGTTGCAATTTGTTCCGGGTTAAAATATTTTTGGCCTAGATTGACTGGACTAACGGTAGTAACTCCATAATCATGATGACGTAGATATATCCGTCATGAAATGCGAAACATCGGTGAAGTGTACGAATTGTATGTCTTCGATGGATTTTTAACTTAATAAACATTCTGTTGAACATGCTTAAATTAATTTGATTTGGGGATGTTGCTGCCACCCACCCAACTCCGCCAGTCAAATGAGTTTCAAAACATTTAACAACTTACATGTATATTTAACTTCAAATTGGGATTGTAATAGTTTAGGGTTCAAAATATGTTAATTCATTACATCACACGTACAAAGTGGGCAGGATTTAGCTAGAAATGGAGTCCTCCGCTACATAAGACTATTTACACATAGTATGTATTTTGGTTCCGTATCGCGCGTACGCTCATGCCGGTGTACAGTGGCCGAGTGCTAAAGGGGGTTTACACAATTGTGACACGTACATTTATACTAGAAAGGTGGAGGTCGAGTTCCTGTTCCATTAATTGTCGGTAATGTTTGCCAAAGTTATTGCCCTTGAAAATTCAAACCTCTGTAATTCGTTCGTTTGCTGCCAATAAAGTGTGTGAGCCTAAACGGATTTAACCGACATTTGGAATACAAATTAATGATAGAAAGGTGGATGTTCCCGGTTTCCTTGATTTTCATTCATCCTTGTCAGGGTCATTGCCCTTGAAAAGTACAACCTTCTGTAATCCCTTCGTTTCCTGGCGATTGTTTTTATGTCACTAAACAGATTTAAATCAAATGCCGAATATAATTTCATAATGAAAAAAAACCGGACGTCATTTCCTTTAATCTTCATCAATATTTGTCAGAGCTTTTGATGACGCCAATGACGCCAAAAATAAATGTCCAAATCATTTAAATGTTGATTCTATGATCGTGTCAGACATTGTGGAATTGTCTCTTTTGTGTGTTGACCCCCCCCCCCCCAGGAACAATGGCTGCACTGCTGGTCAGGAGTCCATTGGTGTGAGGTAGTATAGACCATATATTACGTAGTTTACATGAGCTGAAGCAAAGAAGTATGTCAGCATATGACTCACTGCCCATAAATGAAGTGGCCAGTCTGTTACCGTTCGACACTAATGGATATCTTCATGATGAAGATATGACGTACAAAGCAATCTACTCATGGCTTGGTTGTATCACTTCTCACTGAGCATTACGTCAAGCTCATCATAGGTATCCACACTAGAAATGAGCTTGCGTAGTAATTCCTCAATGAGCATCCAAAATCATCTCACATTCTGTGGGTACTTCTTCTCAGATAAGACCTTCTCTAAGCCACGAAATGCAGGCTTAAGAATTTCACTGAGACCACTATCCATCACGAGCTTTCCAATACTACCACAAAAGATTTTTATTATTATTATTATTATTATTATTATTATTATTATTATTGTATTAGTCCTCCCAACCATGGGTAAATATTGCTTGACATGTCTGGTGCAGCACATGTACTATCAATTATAGCTGTTAATCTGCTGGTCTGCTGTTATGATTACAACCTCCTACCCATAATTCGAACGTAACAGTTGCGCCTTAACCATTACTACTTTCACTCATGATGGATCTGAGGGATTTTGATCAAGTATTAAGGGTCTGTATCTTGTGGCGGACGCTGATCTTACCATGTGATCTTGATCACGAGCTACATTTGTAATATAACCGCCATATTCACAAGCATGGTCATAGATTAGAATTGTACACTTAACTCCTTGGCTCTACACAACCTAACAAGTCTGGTTAATTAATATTGGCTCACGTTCATTCGCACCTACAAGTGGAAGTGCACGCATATATGGAGTTTTAGTCCCGAATATACGTTGTTAGATACCGACTCGTCAATTCGCTGGCTGATTTTGCTTTTACTAAGTCGAGGTATTATGTAGCAGATTTGAGACACATGAATGCTGTTACCACACAGAAACTGGCACATAAGTGACTAATGCATGAGTGGATTGCAAGCCACTCATCGATCATATATTGGCATCATAATTGTCAGTTACTGTCTGAAATAAGCAATTTTTGGCATCAAAATTACCGTGTCGGTTAGAGTCTGTGGAGCTGCGGATGATTTAAACCGAAGTATCTAGCCATAGGAATATGTCACCAAGAAGTCATAAAAGGTGTTGATGTGATTTTTACTCCCAATGCCCATTCCAATAAAAGAGAGGATAAACTACTGTTCAGCTTTGACATTATGTATGCTAGTAAGGATAACATTGCTTCACTACAATGACTACGGGAAGTTGATTTTGGCGGTGTAAGTTAATGTATCATGCTCAAGAGTTATAGATTCATGGACTATCTGCTTAGCTATTAACCTGACAGTGGCAGCGTCAACATCAGTTTCCTCAACTAAGTGTACCAACTGAGAGGCTCGAGATCTGAACTTTGACGTACTAGCTAAACATTCGCATGTCAAAGTAGTTTGCTATCTCATCAATTAATGCATGTCTTGATATATGTTCACCCATTTTCTTTGTGTATAGTTTATATACTAGACTAGGTCAAAATTCTGAATATGTGCCTCGAAAATATTGATGTAGCCATTTCATGTTAAAAGTTGGCGAACAGTCTTTCTAAGCTCTTTTGGGGTTGCTGATTTCAGAAAATGTGTTTGCCACGCTGTAAAATGACGTTTTGAGTTTGGTTTATCAAAAACAAAATAGGGCCTATCCGAAAGTTAAAATTGTGTAGCTTGTTATTTTTTTATTGAAACAATCGTTTCTGGTTTCAAAATATTGTTAATTTCTCACGAAAAGACAGTTAAACTGATAAATATTATTATATTTAGTCTTTAGCTAAACCTGTAAGGAAATTTGATTCAGTCTGTCTGAATTATTGTGTACATGATAACTCGAGAATCGGCACCTAGGTAGATGGTCTTGAGGTTCCTTTCATTGGCACCCCACTTTGTACCTGCCAGCTTCCTCATGATGTTTAGCTTTCTTCTGGCCTTTGCCTCTGCGTTCTGTATGTGCTCCTTATGTATTGTCACAACATTTGGCAATGCTTGTGTAGATAATTGAATCATATTTAAACAACAATTGTACATATCTACTAGCATACAGATGGGAATATTGACATTTTAAGGTTTTCGAGGTGGCCATTTAAAAAAATCAAATTTCAAAGGGAAATATTCGACATACAGCTTGGCAAACACATTTTCTGAAATCAACATACTCGATTTATGTTGAAACGCTTGTTTGCCGACTTTTAACACTTAATGCCTACACCACTAATATTTTTGGAGTTTTGGCCTAGTCTGTACGTCTACATATATTCGCAGACGCTCTTTATCCGATTCTAGCATGCCAATAATATCACTCTTTGGATGTGCGAGCACTCTGAACTGCCTTTGTGGTCATAAATGCTGGCTTACAGACTTCGTGATAACAGGCATCTGTAGCAGGAAGGTCACTAATTCACCTTTCCAGAGCATCCACCTAGCATCTGACGTCATATGACGTTATAATCAGCTAAGCGGTGTGTATGATGACGTCATAATCATTACGTTATAAATGATTCTATATGGCCCGTCTTTAACTCTTAATAGTCTGCCACATTGTATGAGTTGCATGTCTCTGCTATGTAATAAACATGCTGTTGACTATTTTGACACTAATTTGACTGGACGCTGGTGCTGCCGGAGGTTCCAAAATATTCAATAGCTTACCTGTATAGTTTTCTGGAAATTGATAGTCAGAGAGTTCAGAGATCGATAGATCCAAACACGAGCGAGGTGTGGGTGGAGCTTAGCTAGAAATGAGCGGGACATAACTAAAAATGGAAAGGTCAATTGCACCACGTATACGTACTTCTACTTCTTGAGCCATTTATCTTTTCGTTCATTATGCTTTGCAGTATGAACACAGCTAAATGGACGTGAAATTGATGTTTAGGATCTTTGGTTCCAATGCACCTCTCACCACAAAATATAACCTGAGTCTGAATGCAAAAATCTCGAGCACTGCTACGTCTGATTCTCTTTGGTGGCGGCGGTTCACTGTCTAACCGTTCTCTAGACTTAACGAACTGCTGGATTTTGAAACTATGCACCACGTTGCGCCAACGTAGGCCCCATGACGCAAACAACATTGGGTCAATGAATAAACATACGTTGGCCCAACCTTGGCCCAACGTCTCATTGTTTGCTGGGATACGTATAGTTAGGATTGATCACATATTACGCAACAATCACTATGCCAGTACAATGTTGAACAACGATCAGTATGTACATCAGATATAAGCAGGCTCAATCAGCAGACATTTATTTCAGTGAATTCATTATTATCCTGACATGGAATACATCATGTAACTTTGCATTCGTTTCATTGTCTGTTTACATAGGAATAAATCTACAGTTGTACCTGTGAAACATGGATTAAGAGACAACCCAAGAGAAAGACAAGCCGCCTCTTGTGGCAGGTGGCCTCTTAAAAAGTGACTAATGTATTGTTTAATTGGATTTGAGAATCGAATAATGTTGTCTTTATATACAGGTGATATCTTAAGCAACGTGAGCTTCAAATCAGGTTTGAATGTATTACATAGTAACAGTATATGTCCATTTATTAATGAGTACAAATGTTACCGAGCCCACGTTAAGCATATCTCAAGTCTTTGCCTTGGGAAATCACTTATCTGCCAGGAGAATGTGTCACAATGACAGTGTCAAATCAATAAGTGCCAGTACCTGTGAAAATCATTGTCTGGTGAAACCAAAATATGTTTGAAGATTTTTGTTATCATTTTCTAGCTATGTGAATATATGGGAAATTGCCCCTTTTTGACTCCTCTTATGGGATGGTCTGTGGATCCATCATCGATGCTTCCTTTTTCTAAATTTGTGTGGTATCTGGATCACTTTCTAGACTGCCAAAATAAATATGCGCATCTCTTCCTCATCAATGGCAGACTGCCGAAGCTGAGCCGAATGCTAATCTTATGGCAGCTGCACGTGAAAAATGAATAAACGCACATTACTCAATTTATATGGAAGCACATGTCGCGACTAACCCGCCTACTGCAACGCTTACACTTGTCGCATCCACGTCCGCGTCCAAGCTTATGGAATCCTAGTCTTAGATGGATTTATTGTCCATAAAGACATCTACACAGTTGTATTGTAATAGAAAATCTAGATACAATCATAGACGTATTATAACATAGACTGGATGTCCACATACCTTCACTATTGGGTTAGGTACCCGACCGCAGGTGGCGTGAGTTCTGTAAACCGCAACTGCGTATGTGCGTGTATAATTGACTGGCTGACGCGGATGATCAGCTGCGGGCATTGCCTCCAAAATGGATTAAATTCTGTTTTGGTAATTGGAAGAGGAAAAACAGACGCAAATTTATATATTTATATATATTTTTGTAAAAAATTGCGTTGGCTATATTAATCTGATACTTTACTCGACTACGTAATTGAATTAGTAACAAAAACATATTATTTGGGGACTATGATAAAATACTGGACTGAAATACCACTTTTAAGAGGGTTATAGACATTCTACACTATTTAATTGCTTGGTTATAACTGGCCAATGTAAAGGGTTTACTGTCGTTCCATTTACTCTAGCGGCTATCTTGGAAGCAATCTTGAACACTAGAAATGCCCAAGGGTATGAGCTGGGCCTCATTCAGATTCTGATTTTACACTACGTTCCCTAACAAAATCAACAATAACCTGATCTGGTGGTATTATTGCAATGTTAAGTTAAAATGCCTACATGGCTATCGGACTAATATACAAAAATAGCTAGCTGTGGTTATTTATGATGGCGTATATTATTTGGGCTGTCGCGCATCGACCGCTAGATACTTGCCACAACTTAGCAATGGAGCGATGGTACGATGTGATGGCACGATGATGCGATGCGATGACACGATGGTGCGATGCGATGGAGCGATGGTACAATGCGATGGAGCGATGGTGCTGTGCGATGGAGTGAGGGTTCGATGCGATGACACGATGGTGCGATACGATGGAGCAATGGTACGATGCGATACACGATGATGCGATGCGATGACACGATGGCGCGATGAGATGATATGGTGGTGCGATGTGATGGAGCGATGGGGCTATGGAGAGATGGAGCGAAGGTGCGATGGCTCTATGGAGAGATGGAGCGATCGAGCTATAGCAAGATGGAAAGATTGAGCGATGGAGCGATGGTACGATGCAATGTTACAACGTAAACATCATCTTATACGCATGCGCATTTCGAAAAGAGGAGCCTCGCTTTCAGCTCATTTTGTCAATCGTCATGTGTTCACTCGTTCACTTCACCTTACCACGCACGCACACACGCACGCACACATGCACGCGCACATACAGAGACACACATGCACATATAGAGATATATCCTCACATGCACGCATACACGAATGCATACACAAACACGCACATACTCAAGCACAAACACACGCACGCATGCATTCGCCCACATACATATACAAACACCTACGCACGCAGACACGCATATACAGAGACACACATGCACATATAGAGATATACACCCACATGCACGCATACACGAATACACACACACGAACACGCACATACTCAAGCACAAACACGTGCACGGATGCATGCGCCCACATACACATGCAAACACGTACGCACGCAGACACGCACATACAGAAACGCACATGCGCACACTTATATGTTAGCTGAGGCCACGTACGGAACTAACAAATCTTTCGTTCGGATAGAACAGGAAGACAGACACTAGCCAAGTGGCAGACAAACAGACATACTGAGGCACGTACATAGAACATGTTAAGAGATAGGACATATTGGTTATCTACCGATGTCGTCATTCAGTGTTATCTCAGAAAGCCTGGTTACCGGTTATTAGATTAGTTATCTATGCGGTTCAGACGGTAGATTTAAGCCTATTCATCATATACCATTACAACAATGGCGGACTCACGAGCAAACCAACTCGCATAATCTATTAAGCCACTCATTGATGGGCAAGCAATACTGCTTCAATCTATTCTCTCTAGGCTTGAGGTACTTGAGCTGGTGATAGTCAAACCAAAGACCACCAGACGCACCACCAACAGCAGATCTGATTAGACTGGTGGCATCGACTGGTATAAAGTGAAGAAATGCGGACTCTTCTGTTGAGCAATGTAGGCCAGTAGTTCTGAGGTCTGCGCTGAGTTCGGTAATAATCAAATTCTAGTTGCTGATGAAGATGTGGTCAGAAAGGACACTGAAATGACATGCCTGCTTGCAGAAGGCAACGTCATCTGAGACAAGGTACTCAGCGTGAACGCTTCAATCAGTGGTGCAAGCAGTCACCACCAACTGATGATCATAATGGTGAACTGACAAACATGCAATCACTACCTGCATCTACACGATGGAGTTAGACCTAAGCGTCTCCAGGTGCATTGGCTACGTCCTCTCCGTAGAAAGCTGAAGTATCTGCCAACTGTCCAATTGCAGACGCGCGTGTTCACAAATATATATGAAAATGGTTGTAGCAGATTTCATAAGTTGGTGTTTCGTGAAAGTTGGTATATTGGTGCAGTACATATCCAATATAAGGAAAGAGGCTTTTCAAAGAATAGCAGAGCGGAAACACAGCTAGGCTGTTGGTTTAAAACTTATATTGCACTATGAAGCAATACTTTTTTTAGAATCTATTAAGTTATTTTGCCCTCAGCAATGAAATGGCTACTATCAATTCTAGTGATAATGCATTTGGCCAAATAAGTATTTTATATGAGCTCATATCTATGTGGTTCAATATATCCGTGACTATTGCCTGCCTCCCCCCCCCCCCCTCTCCTCCCCCCCCCCCCACCTCTCTCTCTCCCCCACCCCTCTCCCCCCCCTCTCTCTCCCCTCTCTCTCTCGCTCTCTCTCTCTCTCATAGCACCTATGATGCATTCCTGAAGGAATTACTATGATAAATATGACGTCATATAGATAATGGGAAAACAAGACGACTCAATAGCCTCATAAACCTTCGAACAACAACAGCATCAGCAACAGTAAGTGGAAAATTATCACTAGCCTGTCCAATATTTTGAAACTAATTTGACTGTAAGTTCATCCCACCTTGTGAAAAACAGTCCACAGAGAAATTCTCCCTTCATAACATTAACCCTTTAACCATCCTCAGATTCCGTCAAGAAAATGTCAATCTACAGATCAGGAGAGGACCATTTTTCGGAATATTTGCTCTAGGTTGAGTGGTTCGGTTACCGAACGACTAATTCTAGGGGGAAATTAAAAAAAAAGTCCTCTCTTGATTTGCAAATGTGCACATCGTAAGACGACTACCAAAGTTAAGTTTTGTCCACGCTTTCATCATTAAAGGGTAAAGCTCCACATCCATCTTTCAATTACATAATCATAATAATAACTTGGCTAGCTGGTATGTGAAATTCTATACTAGACCAGTCCCAATAGCTGGCTTAGATAGGCTTGTGCAATAGCAAAACATAGAATGACTTGATTACCAGCTTTTGGATTACAAGAGAAAAGTGGAAATAGGGCTATAGTTTTGAATCTCTCTCTCTCTCTCTCTCTCTCTCTCTCCCTCTCTCTCTCTCTCTCTCTCTCATATATCAGAGCACATCAAGTAAAAAAAGCATGATTATGAAGTAGAATAATGTTATTTTAATGGTAAAGGTAGATATCACGCACCCAGTCTGCTGATATTTTCAAGATTTTATTTAACCCTTGCTTGCTTGCTTGCTTTTGAGGGTGGCCAAGCCAATAAGTGCCCAACAGCCCTGTGAGTCTAAGGGCCTTTGGTCTGTGACTCTCTCAACTAGATTTAATTTTCAGGTATGCTAATATTCCGAATGTTAGTATTGATAAATCATCCATTATCCTTCGTTTAGTATAGGTTCGTCTAAATCTTTTAACTAATTTTTAGACCGAATTCATGATTGCGTGATCTAGTAATTCCTTTCGGATATTCAGCCTCGAAGACTTTACTATCATCTAAAAAAGACCTTTAACTGTGCAAATTTGCTTTGTAGTACTACCATCAATATTATTATATGCATAAGACTTAGGACATGTGCTTACGAAGCTTTCTATGCGAAAGTTGGTAGATATTTCGTCTGTAAATGCCCCTAGTTGATCATGAGTTATCGGAACTCTACGAGGTGTGTCTTTTGGCTCAGAATACAGAATACTATCAGTATCAAAGTAAATGACCGATTCACCAAAGTGTGAGAGCATCTCATATAAATGTAAGCGTGCATAAGATGTTACAAAGCATGCAACTACAATATTTGTATTCATAGGCGTCTGTTCAAAGGCTTTACTTTTGTTGTACGAAATCATGAGTAGGTTTTCATGACAGAGATGCATGTCTTTAACTTTTTTTGTTCAATCAGTTAAAATATCACGCATTTTTTCACCCCCACAAACTATTATGACAGAGTTTTGCGATGGATCTTAATCCGACATTTTTTCTAATTTCATTTTTTCCAGCATAATTCCTTCTCTATCATAGAACTCACTTATATATCTATCTTTGTCCGCCTCACTGACACAATCAGCTGGCAAACCGGCAGCCTGCTGCTTTAGACGATGAAACTTATCTATATATCCTGCAAAGAGATCACTCGACCTCTCTGGAAAATGCCAAACTTCTGTGATCTTTATGTTTTCATATCCTAACTCTAGGGCCTTTAAGAACTCGACTGTAGTCCACGTTCCTTTCAGTACCCGGTCCTTAGGACAACGTGTGCATCCTATTTCATTATTTTCAGTAGAACATTTACTGCATAGAGTAAAAAACAATTTTCCTTCAATTTTGAGTGGTAGTAGTGGATGGAATAAGTCACGAGGTGGTAAACCAAAATATTCAGAAATTGGCTTAAAGTTCTCAGTTATCACTTCATGTGTTCCTATCATAAAGTCACGGTACTTTAGCGTGAATGGGTATAATCTACATATATCCACATAACGAATTACCTCATTCTCTTTTGGCTCGACAAATAACTTGATGGCATTCGTTCGACCCACAGTTAGAGCATCTCGAGGGTTGAGGGGTTCAGGGAAGGAAAGATCTTCTTCTTCTTTTCGATCGCTGGTATCACACTTGGAGAGCCGCTCTCAAGATTGGAAGGAAAGATCATCTACAAATGTTTTTACTTCATCGGATTTTAATAGATTATTAAAATCACATTCAAGCATATATGTGAACAACGTACACAAACCCTGTAAACCCTGTAAACCGTAAAACCTCTGAGTTCGTGAATTTTTGTCATTTGACGTGTAAAACAATCTTCCATTGTAAGGGATGGATCGAATGGACTACGGATGACATTCCTATTTTTAGGAAAACACTTTTCACAACCAATTGTAGCCCAACCTGAGAATTCAAATAGCTCACCAGTTTTTGGACAATAACCATCAATAAAATGCGAAAGTATTTCTTTTTCACCGAGGTTTAGAGCATGTTGAATAAAAAGATTTCACATTTTTTACTCCAATTCTAACCACTTACAGGCCGTAATTGAATATTTACGCTTCGGTCTAGTTCCATTTAATGGAATGATGACCATTTGCTCAGGTTCTAGAAAATGTTTTTGAAAGATGAGGTTACAAGTACTTGCTAATGTAATTGCAGAAACAAAAGGGTCGATTTCTGTTTCAGAAATAATGAGATCACGGAATTTCCCACAAGCTAATCTCAAGACATTCACATCAGCCCAACAGTATTTGATGAATTCAGTTTTGAAATTAAATGTTTCCTATTTAACAGCCTCATACCACTTATCAAATTCTAAGACTTGTGAAGGTGACATTTCTCCATAGCCATAAAGCTCTTTAGACATGATAGGCCCAATATAAGTCTGATTGGACTTAATATTTTCAAAATGGGGGAAATACCCCTTTTATTCTTTAAGGTCAAAAATAGCCGAGAGTTTTCGCAAAGCTGTTGGAAGGAAGGAGATGCTATCTTTAAATTGGATACCTGAAAGTTGATAAAATAAAATCTTTCGGCCATCTAGAGTAATGTCAGTTGGTTTGCTATTTGAATTTTTATGTAACTCAGTCAGAACTAGGTGACGGTCATAGGATCTTGAGTTATGTGCAAGAACGATGGCATCCTGATGTATAAATTGAGTGTAGTTGTTTTTATTTTTATTTTTATTATTTCCCTTTTTAAATGTTTCAGTTTTTAATAACCAAGCTAAAAATTTCTTCATACATGTCCTGCCATAAAAGATGTGTTCCTTATCTTCACATTTATAATCATTACAAGATATATGTTATATCCTCAGAAATACATGTGGAACACACTTTTTGAGCAACAACTAAGTTTGGTTCATGTTTTCCTGAGGATATATCACACTCTATGTCAAAGAATATGTAAATTTAACTGGATACATCTTCAATTCCTAAGCGCGCTAGCCGGGTTTCTCTGAGGGAGGTGACAGATTCGTGGGAAGGCTGTATATAGCAGATATGATTTTGCTGTCCACTTCCTCTTTACAATATCTACATTTAATCTGAAAACACTTGTGATTTTCTGAACTCTCTTGGTCTTTATATAATGTACAGATGGGACAAGCTGAAAAGCTTTCACATGTACCATTAGTGGTGTGTTTGTCGAAACAGGAAGTTGATTTCATCCACCGACCACAAAGCGCACATAATTTGTAATTTGTAATTAGACAGGGCGGATGTGATTTACAACTTCAACATTTCATCTTAGGAGAGCAAGTATGGGGTTTCCTCCAGTAAGGCTTTTGACATAAATTACAGAAAAAGTTTACTTCCATGAGAGCTGCCATGCTAGTGATATATGCAAAGTGAGATTGATAATAATACAGACTGAGATAATTCTGAGAAAGTGGATTTCCCTCAAAAACGCAAGACCGCATTTCAGCTTCATCATATATTCGAAGATTAATATCGGTTCCTAAATATTTTTGAAAAATAATAACTTCTTTGAGACCGCATGGACCTTGAGGTGCACCAGCGTTTTTATAAAGTTCTTGGGCTTTAAGTTTTTGATGTTTATTATCATATGGTTTTTGTGGTGGATTTTTCATTTTGCGTTGTTCCTTTTTATCGCCATTAATCATAGCTATTCCAATTACAATAGCTCTAGCCATACATAAATCATCGAAGTTACTAACTGTACATAGGCCTTTCTTAACTTTTACTTTCAGTTCCAAATGGTTTAAATATTTGCGTAGATTTCAATATACAATGATTCATCGACTTGAACATCCTGACGAGATTGGGTAACCCTTTCCATTTCTCTAAGAATGGAATCACCATTAATTTGTGAGACTTCATCGAATTTAACGAAAATTGGCATATTTAGGCTAGGATGTCTTATCGTCAGTCGCATTTGGTCATTTAACTGAGCATTTAGTGATGATTTGATGAGATCTAGAACTATTCCAAAAACATTATAGATCCGGTCATTTAGTTCCAACAGATCAGCATTTGATGCTAAATGGTCCTTAAATTTGAGTAATTAACTGAATTCAGCAAAGTTAAACCGCCGTGAAATTCTCGAACTTGTTCTAAAGAAAATATGTCTTCTCCCTCTATATTGATATCATTATCAACACGTTGTACATTCTCTCTAATGAGGCTATTTGTATTATTATTATTATTATTATTATTATTATTATTATTATTATTATTATTATTATTATTATTTTTATTGTTGTTGTTGCTGTTGTTGTTGTTGTTGTTGTTGTTGTTGTTGTTGTTGTTGTTGTTAATGGTGTTGTTATTACTACTTGTGGGATTCTTAGTGTTTTCCTTATTAGTGTATGAAATATCAGCAGAGTTTGCCCTTTCTGTCTCGGCTATATCATTCACCTCTTTACCATAGTTAAAAACATTATTCTCCTTTTCAACCGGGTTATCATTACTATTATTTTCCTTAGCAGAAATAGCTCCTTTCTTCAAACCGCCACCATGTTGAATTATTGATATCTCCTGTGAAACACTTTTCATTGTTGACAATGAATTATCACACCTTTTAAGGAGATTGAAACACAATTCTACACCTTCTCCCTCGCCAGGGGTGGGTGTGGGGTCACCACCTTTAGATCCTAAAGAATCACACATTTCACTTGAGGTAATCTTTCCTGAGCTAGAATCCGCACGCTGAGGTAATAGTAATCCAGTTTTCATTTCTACGCCCTCCTTAGGGGTGAGTGTGGGGGTCAACCCCCCCCCCCCCCCCCCCCACCCCTACCCCCCCCCCCCCACACACACACCCTGGATTCTAAAGAATCACACATTTCACTCGAGGTAATCCTTCCTGAACTATAATCTGCTCGTTGTATCGGCTCTCCCTCCTCTGCGAAGGTAGTTAAATCATAATGGTCAGAGCCCCTCATCCAACCCCCACCAGTCAATGCCTTATCGGTGTTGTTGCTGATGTTAGTGCTGTTGCTGATGTTGTTGTTGTTGTTGTTGTTGGCCTCATGTAGCCGTCAGATCGTACTTCTGAAAAGATAAGAAGAATACATACTGCAATGAATAGATGGACAGGTGACTAGATAAATAGAAATAGACAATCAACCAAAAGGTGAGAATGATTATAATATGACATTCCATCATCTTCCATGCTAGTTCATATTTATATATGAAGATAATTGAGATTGATCAGCTAATAGCTAATAATGAATGATCCCATTACACATCAATGATAAGAAAAAAGTAAATGGTTATCACGATCGGAGGGAGAAAAGCCTCAAACACACATTTTGAAAAATTGTTGCTGAAAAATGTGTCCCCCTCCCGATGGAGAGCAACACCTTTCAGCAACATTGGCTTTCAAAATGAACACCTACGAATGAGAAAGAGTGACATTTAATGTTTTCAGTGTCCTAATTATCACGATCGGCGGGAGAAAAGCCTCACAGACACATTTTGAAGAATTGTTTCTGAAACATGTTCCCCCTCCGGATAGAGAGCAACACCTTTCAGCAGCATTGTTTTTCAAAATGAATACCTACGAATGAGAGAGAGAGAGAGAGAGAGAGAGGAGAGAGAGAGAGAGAGAGAGAGAGAGAGAGCGAGAGAGAGAGAGAGAGAGAGAGAGAGAGAGCGAGAGAGATATTAGGACCTACTAGCTTTTACTATAAAGAACTGTTATTTACCTTCAGAATGGTCCGCAGAAGTGTTAGTCTTAGTAAGCAGGCTCTGGCTCATATAATTCGGTAAAAGCAAAGGACGTGGATGGTTCCGCGCAAACTGAAGAAGAAAGACGATTAAGGTAAAATAGTACATAATACAACACAGAAAACGGCTTAATATCCATGTCAAAATTAAATTTTGAGATCTTCTTCTTTTCGTTCGCTGATCATACCGCCAGTCCTGTAAGTGACTATCGACATGATCATAAGCGTTAAGTGCGTGGATCCATGGTTTATTAGAGTGCGCCGTGCGGCCTGGAACCTCCGTCTTCAGCACTCGAGGTTTCTGTCAGGGTTACCTCACCCTTACCTCCTTTAGTCGCCTCTTACGACACGCAGAGGATACGGAAGGTGTATTCTAAGCCCCACCTACAGGGCAAAAAGTTTGAGATGTACCTGTATACATTTTTAAAACAATTTTGGTGGGAGAATGTAATTTTTTTCCAAAATCTTCTCTCTCGCATAATAAAAGGTTTTTTTAAAACGATTATTTTTTAATAATACATACGCTGATATCGCAATCTAAGACAAAGGGCTTGTCTTCCAGCCACTTTAGAAAGTCCTCATCTGAGAAATGACTAAGAGACTCAATATCTTCTGCTTCCATCTTCTGCTTCTTCGACTTCCGCTTCGTTCTCTTCGCCTCTGGTTGAATATCCATCTTCCGCTTCTTCGACTTTCCCTTCGTTCTCTTCACCTCTGGTTGAATATCCATCTTCTGCTTCTTCGACTCCCCCTTCATTCTCTTCGCCTCTGGTTGAATATTTTTTCGCTTGAGGGGAGGCTGAATCATTACCTCTTCTTCTTCTTTCTCATCATCATCAGAAATCACATTCTGGCTGAAGATGTCTTCTCCTTCTCTCAATTCGCCCCCAGGTGATGATGTGGGTGTAAGATCTCTATACTGTTGGTGCGTAATACGCATTCACATTCGTCTCCACATTCGGTTCTGGAACCACTTCGTCTTCTGGTTCTCTTTGTATGGTTGCGTCCGCCGTTATGGGTAGGCGCCGTACTTCTAATGAGGTGACGCCACCCCAGGCAAATATATCCAGGAAATTGCGAGATTTACTTTGATTCATTTTTTTTCGAACAAACTTCACTCTAGTTCAAAGTTTCTGAAAAACTAAAACAAACTTCACTCTTGTTCAAAGTTTCTGAAAAACTAATGAGGAAAAAATAATTACATTCACTTTTTCTAGGTAATCACTTTTGCGCCAAAAATGAATTGCGCGCAAAACTTTTGCGCCAAGAATCAATTGCGCGCAAAACTGATGGAACGGACACACCACCTTACTCGTTTCTACCCACCCCAAAAGATAGACAGGCTTGTTCCTCCTATTCTCATTGCGCGCGAGAAGATATGATTACATAAGTGAGGCTTTAGCACGAACTAAATTAGCGGGAATCTCATTAACAGTCAAAACTATTTAATCATTTTTATAGGTAGGCAAGTGCAACCTTGATTAGATAGCTAGCATTCGGAAACATAATTTAATTAACAGTTACCACTCTCTCGCCTAAGAATCCCTTCCAGTAAGAATAGATTTTCTGTAGTCAATCATGTCTATAATAAACAGATCCCTTTCACACTAAAAGATGCTGGTTTTTTAAGAGGGTTGTCGTAAGAGCACTCTTCTTGAGAAATCATAATTTTTTTAAAACGGCATGGGCTTCGTATTACGGTTGTGTGGAAATTAGTGCTCCAAGAACAATTATATGTACAGGTAAGATAGAATGAATAAAAAGAGGGGAAGAGGAGGAGGGTGGGGGGGGGGGGTGTTGTCTAAGGGATTGAGACGCTCAATCCCGTAAAAGGAACTGTATAGAAGCTTACTCTCTTAAATCTAAAGTTCGTTCTATCACCCTCCATTAAAATCTCTCAACCTTTTTTCAATATAGGTGAAATAATACTCTCTAAAGAAGCTATTTTTTTGTCTAAATCGCCAAAGATCTAGGGCAAGTTCCAGCCAAAGACTTCCATTCCTACATTCACGAGATATGATATTATTCAAATCCCCCCCCCCCCCATATCTCGATGATGACGATTTTATTAGAAAATCTTACACTCTTCATGATACAGGTGCAAACTTGTAAGTTGGTTTTTTCCAGGAAGTTATACATAGATTCTTAAGTGACTAATATGGGAAAACCTGCTGATGTTTCTATAATATTCCTGTGCGTCATCATTCTATTTTTAGCTCATGAAACAATCGAAAATATTGCTAGAACACTGTCCGAACACGCTGATTGGTTCGCCCTGACCGACTTTTCAACCAATCAGCGTGTTCGGACAGCGCTCTAGCTATACTAATTAGAGATGCGGTTTTGGCCGACTTTACCATTAAAGTTAATGGTTAAGAAACCAAAATTTGTGCTTAACCTGTGTCAATGTGCATGTCAAGAGAAGACTATTTTTAACGAATTACCATTAAAGTAACTGGCTCGGTTACCGAGAAGTCCATCCAGTGATAACATTTCAAAAATAGTCTTTTCTTGACCTGCAAATAGACATTCAATAAGCAAGTATCTGATTTTCTTGACCAGATATAGTCATTAAAGGGTTAAAGAATCGCCATACGTTGGCCTAGTAAAGTGTTTATGAATGCGTTCTCTTTTTCAAACTATATATCAGATAATTTTGACTTAAACATATTGGGTATAAGTTCTTGCAACTTAGTTAGACCCTTTCACAAGATAATTTACCATGGTATGCGTGGCGGAAGTAGACCGTATAGGCCCCTACTGTTACAGTGTGTACTCACGATCTGCTGTAGATAAATAATATTTTAAGCAAATATTCTAGCGAATCACAGGACCTCTTATTCTACGACCTACATTTAAAAGATTTTACTGTGAAAAGCAGGTACGCTGTAATCAGGCTTTATTCGTGGCAAGTTTACTGAATACGTTAGCGTGAAAAAAAAGACAGCTTCGCTTGGTCAAAGTTAGACTAGATTTTGTGACGGACACTGTTCGGTTTCACAATACACGTATGTATTAGCCTATATATAATTTACATAGTTCACAGTAGCTAAGTTAACTCGATTGTAGGTGGTGTATGCCTACACTATGTAGGGGTGAGCAACGATATATGTCTCTTCATCCAAAAGGGTATGCTTGAAAAATACCACTCAATGGTGCTAATTAATAATAAATACAATATCAGCTGAGATATTGCAGGTTACGGGGCCGCTACTGGGACGGTACCAAGCCTCATCGGCATTGTATTGGTCCAGTACCGACGCAGTAATCTACATTGTCGCGGAGCGTGTCAATATTAATAGTCAACATGATCTAAGTTTGGACACGCAAATGATGCTTCACGTGCTTGGCGACCACTACTGGTTCTGCATTGTACAAGTATTAGATTGGAACATACCTACTTGTAACCTATACCGGGCCGGAAATGTTGGTGAATGCAAAAAAACTAGAAGCTGGCCTTAGCTTGGGGTGGATTACCTTTTGATTGATAAATAATATCGCCTACATCAGGTTTTGCCTCCATGTGTAACGGTGGAAGGGCGTGCATTGGCACGCACACACCCCTTTCAAAGTATGTGCAGAGGGATTCAGCTCAGCCACCAATGAGAGACATAACCTACTTGCGACTTTAGTTATTCGTTAGACTCTTTTCGAAATGGAGGGATCCGATCCGTTGTTCAAGTAGCAGAAGTCATAATTAAAAAACGTCACTTGTTGGCTGACGTCTCATTCATAATGACGTAGGTCTGTCACGAAAGAGGAAAAGTCCGCCATGAATGTGCTTGAATTGTAGGTCTTTGGGAAGTTTACAATCTAATAAACATTCTATTGAATATTTTGAAACTAATTTGACTTGGAGGTGTAAGTAAAATTAGTTTCGAATATTCATCCGCTTACCTGTATAGTTACATTGAAATTTACATTATGAGAATTCAGATTTCAAAGCTTGGCGGGGCTTAGTTAGAAATGATCTTGGCGTAGCCAGAAATGGACGCCTTTATTGCTAACCTGGATTAGATGAATTACAAGTTTGTGCCACGATAGATTTGTGCGGAAAGTGCGCTCATCATTACATTGAAATTTACCAAATGATTCACGTACAGAGAATCCTGTCATCAGCTACCATCTTTTAGAAGATCAAGAGGGAGGGAGATGGATGTGGGACGGAAGGTAGGAGGGATGGAGCAGGGGAGGGAGGTGATGGACGGAGAGTAGGGTTGGTGTGTTGAAGTGACATACCATTCATTAAACTTTAATATTAATATCACCCAATGCGTGCCACAATCAAAGGCATTGAATGTTTATTAACCCGTTACCCGTACAGACTAAAACGATAGGCCTACATTCTTTCTGATGGGGACTTATGATTTATTAAGTTGAATATTTTGAATCTTCAACCGAATCTCTCCATAGTTCTCTTGACAATGATACACTCAGCTTTCAAGGGTTAACTGAATCCTTTAACCCTCAAATTTCTTCATGAAAATTTCAATTTTCTCATAGAAAATGTCCATTTGCAAGATTATTATTGAAAATTTACAACGAGAATCACTGGCTTTATTATCGCGCCAATTATTCCAGTGGTAAATTTTCTAAAAATAAGTTCTCAAGACCGCTACAATAATCGTTCTGGCGGACTTGAGCACTAATGGGTTACAGGCGTAGCACGTTTTTGAATGACTCACGTCTTCACTTTCCACCAACCACTACGACTATCTAATCTAATGATACATTTTATACTATAGTAAAATATGGCAAGTGAATCCTCGGATATGCCCAGCCCATCATCTAGCTTACAGACACCAGCCGCTAGTGGATTGGGGAAGAGAGACAAAAGGACGAAGCAATTGCTAAACAACACAAGTGTGTTTCAACTTCCCCCATGCCGGATTTGTGGACAAGCTGCAAATGGTTTGCACTATGGTGTCAACACGTGCCATTCATGTAAGGTAAGCGGACTGCAATTTAAATATCGGGCTTTTATGACGGTGCAGGTAATGATGTAGTCATGACGTGATGAAATGGGGGGGGGGGGAATCCAATATGCCACTCACGTTTCTGACGTCATGACTAATGATTAATTATATCACGTGTTGCGGCTGATGTCACAATCGAAATGACATAGCTTCGTCACGAAATTATACGTATTGTATTTGTCTTTGGTGACCTTACAAAGTAGTAAACATTCTGTTGATTGTTTTGCAACTTATTCAACTGGGCGCTGTCGCTCGCGTGAAAACAGAATTATATCGTTGTTGTCCTAATGGCACATGGTCCTGCGTACCTCCAGACAGTACTTAATAGACCGGGCTGTGAATGAGCTAAAAGTAACGAGAAATATGAATATGTTTATGTCAGATCTGACCCACAGCAAGCAGAGCATATTAATGGGTATGGCTAACAAAAATGAACGTAACAGAGGAATCCAGTTTTAGCTATGCTCCGCACATCTCTAGCTAAGCTCCACCCACACCTCGCCCGTGTTGGGATCGATCGATGCCTGAACGACTATCAATTTCCAGAAAACTATGCATGTAAGCTGTTTAATATTTTGAAACTTATTTGACTGGGCGCTGTTGCTGCTCATGGCAACAGCAGCGCCCAGCCAAATTAGTTTCAAAATATTCAACAGCAAGTTTATTAACTAGTAAAGACACAATTCGAACAACAACGCTTAGTCCGTCATCAATTAAGCCTTCGTGACCAACTTATCTACGCCATTCATGACGTCATTGATTATGACGTCATCCTACACGTCGCGTAGTTGATTATGACGTCATATGATTGATGGATAAACTGGAAAGGTCCATTTTCAATACAATCAGAACAGCATTTGAAGCAAATAAAACTCAAAATGCGTAGAGTAATTAGGTCCTGAGAAGTAAAAAGTTCACCGAGCCAGATATTGGTAAATTAAAAAAAATACTCTTCTTATGTCTGAAAATTGACATTTTCCATGAGAGAATATAGGTTACATTTTCCGTAACGAATTCGATGGGTAAAGTGTTTCGCCGCACCTACGTCAGTTCTTTTCATAAGTCGACCCAGCTATTTTTACTCTGAACTAAAACGTGTAGTGGCACACCAGGACTCACGTACACGCCTAGCAGGCTGTAATCCGAGTGTTGTATGATTGTGACGTTGTGTTGACCGTCTAGGCTACATGTGGTCTATTCATGTAGGGTCTATTGAATTAAGTGATACACGATACTCTAACAAAAGCATAACGTTAACGAGTAAGTTATAGTACAGCTCTTGAATAAGTCCAAATATTTCCAATCCATATTCAGCAACGTGTTAGTTAGTCCCAAATGTGATGTTAAGTATTTTGAATAAAATTGGATTGGAAGAGGCAGCAATGCCAATTATGTTAAAATGTTCACCCGTACGTACATTGTAAGTATTTTCCGAGCTGTACTGTGTTTGGTAAAGATAAAATTATAGGTCCATAATTATAGACATTGATTGCGCATGCTTAAGCCTATTAATCATTATACCAACTAAGTAGCTAATCAGGGTGTGGATGAGTAGTGGGGCGGGTGCGTGTGCGTATGTGTGTGCGCCTACGCGCGCGCGTGCGTGCGTGCGTGCGTGCGTGCGTGCGTGATTGAATTATCAGAACTTGGAGTTGGGAATCAATCCGTTTATTAGCTAACCTCTGTTTAACGACCACCATACTATCAGTGAATTGATATGAAATATAATGAAACCTGGCTATGGTCAGACAAAATGAAAAATTTAACAGAATTTACAAAATTGTAATGCACATATTCACATCATTAGTTCGGATAGACAGGTGAAGCATTCTATAAAGGCAGACGACCAACCAGGAACGCATATAATCCCCAAATACTGTGATGTCTTCCCATGTTTACCTTTGATTACTCCATGAAATGGCCCCCCAAACCACCCATTGTAACATTTTATATAACGGAAGAAGCCAGATGTGTACTGAATTATTATCCCTGACAACAGAATGAAATCAATTCTCCAATTATTTCCAGATGTTCATCGGAGTAGATAGTCAGGTACTTTTCAGCAGTAACTGTTCGGGGACTTTAGCAATTCAACTTTCCAGAGTATCCATCGATCATCTGACGTCATATGACGTCATGGTTAACTAAGTGGCATGCCATAGGCACCAACAGCATCCAGTCAGATTAGTTTCAAAATATTCAACAGCTTACCAGTATAATTTTCTGGATCGATCGATCTCAACACGAGCGAGGTGTGGGTGGAGATTAGCTAGAGATCGGCGGGTAAAAGTGGAACGGTCCATTAGCTGATGAATACGCGTAGATAGATTGTAAAACTTGCCTTTCATGAGCCAGTTCAATGATCCCTCAGTCAGAATACCGTACTCGGATAGTATATACTTACGCCCCGAATCTGTTAGGTAAGTCCCGAACGCTCTAAAGAAAACTAACTCAAGGTGGAAAGCACCACGCATTATGACTAAATTCGTATACAGTGAAGATTTGAGGACTTGAATTGAGAATACTTTCAAGCCAACTGTCAGAGCATGGGACACGATGGCATATGCTTGCCCTTTTTGTGCTGCAACTTGCATGAACCTTTTCATCGTCTCGAGAACTGCACCATTTCTCGTTTGGGGTGGAGGCATAGGGGTCATGTATGAAATTACAGTCATTGGTAAATCATCGGTGATTATCTGTAAGTAATACCCATTTAGCAAGTGACTAAGCTCCGCCATTAGAATCCCAGCTGGATGGGAACTGTTCGCGTGTGGAGATTTCAACTCCAAGCTGGGTATTCTCGGAATTGTGGACAAAAGTTCAGGGCTTGGCTTATGCATGGGATAGCATGTAGAGGGGACACGCAGCAACAATGGAGATGCAATAGTGGCATTCCTTAGCTCCTACGGCCTATTTGCCAGAATACGGCTTTTAAACACCCATTCCATCACCGGACAACATGGACAGGACACAATATTGCTGATCACAAAGCCCCAACATGTTCTAAGGTTACATCAGCTGTCTTCAATCAAATAGACTTCATACTGTACAAGGAAAAATCAAAACCCCTACTTCGGTGTGCTCGTTGCTATGGGGGCACAAACCTCAATTCTGGCCATAAGCCAGTCGCTACACGCCTTCAGATGAACGATCTCTACCTAATGTAAAAACGCCATACCAGACACGACCTACCCTACAACCTACGCAAACTCACCAGCGGCACTGATACTCAAATGTCATACAGAAAGGCTGTCGGGGAATAAATAGCTAACATCGACGTCAGCTCCGATCAAAACGAAGCCCTAACCAAAATACCAGCACCATAGGTGATCATAAAAACACCGAACTAGGGATACAGTTATAAAACTGTCAGCAGGGCAGAAAGCGTAACGGATGCGCATCTATCAAAGTGGCCAAATTGAAGACCGCACCAAACCACGTCAGGAGCACAATAACATTCTGCGCCATATTAGTGAATGCTTAAAAGATCGTGCTATTCAACACGCAGACTCCCTAGCAGATGAAATCATTGCCATGGATGACTGTCACAAAATGTTTCGGGCAGCCCGAGCCCTGAGAGTTACTGACTTCACACCACCACTCACTGTACACAACTGTAAACGACACTTTATCGGGACTGACCAGGGCAAAGCCGAGGCGATTCGAGAATGGTTCACGGAACAGTTCATGGACCACGATGCTGGGTCCTTGCACCCGTTCTCAGAGGACCACAGGTCATTAATAACACCAATTAAAACAACAGAAGTTGCGAAGCCCCTTAAAGCCCTGAAAAATGGACATGCATCTGGACCTGATGACATGACCAATGAACAAATCAAATATGCAAGTGACATTATCTCAAAGCCGATCACACACCTAATTAATTCAGCTTTATATGACCCACCTTCCCATCGATGTTGTAGGCCAAGACATCCTTATCGCACTACCCAAGCCTAAGAAGCCACCTGGCGCCCCAGCCAATCTGTGGCCCATTGCGCTCCTCAACAACATACGGAAAATCCTATCCAATGTTACTCTATGCCGCATCCGAGACAGCTCGATGACTTCACAGGATTATGTCAAAGGGCTTCAAACGTGGCGGCAGCTGCGCAGACACGCCAGGCCAGTTGCAATGAAGATGAGCTACGCCTAGTGAGACTACTACTTGCAGACACCAAGTTGAGATTATGAATCAATTCAGTGAAGTCTGTAGAGTTTGAGACACCAATCGGCTCTCCAAAGGGAGATGGTCTATCTCTGGTACTTTTCACCTGTTACCTTGCTGCTGCATTGAAATCCATGCGGAACAGTTCCACAATACCAAACCTGGCAGTGCCAATACTGGGTATGCCGAGAGAGATAGAATATGCCAATTATGTGGACTTCATAGACGAGAAAAAGAAACCCCTTGACGAACTTCTCCCAATAGCTGCAAGCAAACTAAAAATTGAGAATCTCTTCATAAATGAATCCAAAACAGAGTTTAACTACAAAGCACGAAACTAAAGAAATTGTGCACCCACTTTGGGGCAGGGAACCATGGAGGAAAAGTAAAATTCTGGTCTCACAGCTTTGCAGTACTGCTGACAATGCCGCACGCTGCGTCATGGAAAACAAAGCTTTTCAGTCCTTCTGGAAGCTATGGATTCGTAGATCAAAGATGCCCTTGATTAAAAGGCTACGCTTATACAATGCAACTTGCGTATCCTTGATGCTGTATAACTGTAACAGCTGGGCAGCTCCAGAGGCAGCTCTAGACAAACTCGATGCCTGCCGCCGCAAACATCACTGGACTCCGATGGCCGGACAGCATACTTTCCAATGATCCACTATACAAGATGTGTAATGCGTCGTCGCTGTCTCTAAAAGTCGCGCGCCAAATAGTGTTCCTTTTTGGCCATACGCTAAGGATGCCGGAAGAGACACCAGCACAGAGAGCCTTGGAATTCGCCCTACTCGGAGCCAGCAAATACAAAGCCAGGAGAGGACGCCATAGCATAAATATGCTAAGCGTGCTAAGAGGTGATCTCAAGAAAGCAGGACGCGATACGCTCAACTCAAGCATGGACTTGAGGAACCTAAGAATTTCGGCTGAGGACAAGACACAGTGGGCAAAAGCATAGACGGACTGAATGACTGCGGCTCTAGGATATTTCTACTACTACGGCCGCAGAATACAGTAATCATACATAAGCATAAGGGGGTGGGGGCTAATTCCAGAGGTGTCACCGATATGGTAAGAGAACCTCAATTCACCCATTCCCCACTTCACCCACCCAGGAAAGTATGCAACACAGCATAGCTCCCTCGTCTAGGGTTTGGCGTGCGTGCGTGCGTGCGTGCGTGCGTGCGTGCGTGCGTGTGTGCGTGCGTGCGTGCGTGCGTGCGTGCGTGCGTGTGTGTCTGCGTAGCGTGTCCATGTTATTGTTGGCGTTGAGCATGGGGTGTGGTGTGTCTGGAAGAGATGAACGCCGCTGTGCAATATTAAAATAATAACTCTGCCTCTCTCAGTGTACAAAAAATATCACTGTTAATTATGTATTTGACATAAAGGTACACAGCATGCAAACAAAATCAGTTTAACCCTTTAACACTCGAATTTTTCAAGAGAATTTCAATTTTCTCTTTAAAAATGTCCATTTGCAGACCAAGAGAATACTATTTTTGAAGATCTACTACTGGAATGACTGGCTCAGTTATCAAGCCAGTCATTCCAGTGGTAAATTCTCAAAAATGATCTTCTCTTGGTCTGCAAACGGGCATTTCCCAAGACTACTGCAGAAGCCGTTTTAGCTGATATGAGTGTTAAGGGGTTAAACAAGATCTGTCTTACAATGAATAAATATAACCGTAACCTCGAAAGAGTCCACTGTTCGGAAACATAGTCAGCAACAAAAAGTTGTCTCTGCTACGCCTGTAGATTAGATGGTTCAAACCATAACCTCGTAGGTTGAATAGTAGGCATATTGACCTAGAAATTCGGTCTTTTTAATTCATGGACCCCATAGACACCAATTCAACTTCTGTAAACAAGCGCGTAAGCCATATTGTTATGAGGTTATCTCAGAAATGGCATGCGTGACCGACAGACAGACCTAGAGATAGACTGACAGACAGACAGAAAGACAAACAACATCACAACTAAAACGAATTAACGCACGGAATTGCGAGAAACCCGTCCATGAAAGAGAAAATCGTGATAAAATCAATTTTGTGATAAGAATTGTGAATTTTCGTTGTAGTTTCATAGTTCCCTGCCCGCTGAATTTCTGAAGACTACATTTTCCATTAGGTTTAACTGTGGATGTTCTGAATATTTTGAAAAGCTAAGTTAACAACAACGTTCAGTAACAATGTTTCCAAAATATCCACTAGGTACAGAGTTATTGCTCATTACAATTTTTGTTTGGTGGCTTGCAGCGTCAAACAGTTAAATTAAGAGGTCAATAACGGTGCCTCAAGAGGTCAATAACGGTGCCTCGGCAAGCGGAATGTCCCTACATAGATAACATAACGCAGTTTTCTGTGACTACCACCTCATAATTGACCTTTTCCGTTTTACACATGCCCCTCCCATCCCTAGTTAAGCTCTACCTACACCTCGCTCGCGGTGGGATCAATCGATTCATGAACTTCTAGACTATCAATTTCCAGAAAACTATACAGGGAAACCGGTTGAATATTTTGAAACTAATTTGACTGACTGCTGTTGCTGCCTAAGGCAGAATGTTTATTAAATGGTAAAGACATACAATTCCCCACAACGTGTTGGACTATTAAGTGTTAAAGACGGACTATATCGAGTCATTCATGACGGCGTGATTATGACGCCAGCCTACACGTCACGTAGTTGATCATGACGTCATATGATTAAGTCAGGAAATAGATGCACGAATTGTCCAATATGATAAGCATGGATCCATTTCTAGATAAGCTCCGCCTATTTCTAGCTCCGCCCAATTTGTGTTTGTGTTTGAAATTCTGAAAGTATGGCCCCCTCCCCTCCCCCCATCCCTCCATCCCTCTCTCTCTCTCTCTCTCTCTCTCTCTCTCTCTCTCTCTCTCTCTCTCTCTCTCTCTCTCTCTCTCTCTCTCTCTCTCGAGAGAGAGAGAGAGAGAGAGAGAGAGAGAGAGAGAGAGAGAGAGAGAGAGAGAGAGAGAGAGAGAGTCGTGAATTCATGCTATTCATCGAGTTGTAGTGACATCTTCTCTACTAAGCTGGAGTTTATCTTTAATGAAAGCTGGTATGTTAAGCTTGAAATCAGCTGTTTTCCAGGTGGGGTGAGATCCCCACAAGATACTCTGGTGTATTGTGTGGCTTTATAATTGCCGAATGTCTGACTTCTGTTTCTTAAGTTTGTCGGTCTCTGAATGAATGTTTCTGCACAATCAAAAATACAGGTTGTGCTTAGATAGTTCTCTCGAAATGGTTCAGGACAACATGCTCTAATTGCTTCCCTGGGAAGCTAGATGTACTTTTTCAATCTGCCCATGAGTTTCCGTAGACATGGTCATTTGTACAAAAGTCAGATTCCTGACATTGTGTACATATGTCAACATACTGGATGGATTCATTATTTCTTTTATGTGTCGGCCTTATTAGTATCTACAACACCATGATAGAGTCCGTCTCTGACAAATCAGTTATATCATCACAGTTTATTTCATCGCTGCTATTAGTGGCCACGGAACAGTCTGAAATGCTGAGTTTCTTTAGACATTTAATGTTTTTCCTTACCACCTTACGTCCACCTGGTGTGACACATTTATCGTAACCTAATTTTAATTTCGGATATTGGTTTCTCTCGGATGGTTTGTCATCCAAAAAATGTTCTGAACACACATATACCTGTTTTGGTAAGCCTTGTCTATTAATAGCGTTAGTCCCCCTGCCACGCTCATATTCACTACAATAAACTACTGTAAGCTATATGTACTGTATTGCATTTTATACAAATTAAAATTTGCACTGTAAGCTAAATAAATGTCATAGCAATGCATGTACGAATAAATAACCCTTGGCACACTGATGCCAAATTCTAAATTTTCAAAATTAAATCATAAGAATAACATGTGTTCATCATCTGGCACATTTGGTGGAGGATGGTGCTGTCGTAGACAGTAGCACCAACCACCAAAATTGTTGAATAACGTACGCCAGATTCCATGCTATTGATGCAGCAAAATATGTCTATATTGACACCACGGTGCTAAGGGTTAATTGAAGGTGGAATTGGAAGCGTAATAGCCACACGTGAATGTACACCATCTTTAACCACCCAAGTAGTGGATAACAACTGTAGGTGGCGCTCGCTGTTCACAGACTTTCGTTTACCACTGTACAGCGAGTAGGCGAGCGTCCACATGTAAACTACGGGACTGGCCGCGTGTCGCCTCTCCAGTGTACGTGCCACCGCAGTATAAGCTCCGAACCAAACTCTCCTGGCTCTGCCACTCTAGCGCCATTTTATATTAAGTGTTTTAATGCAACTGGTCCGGGGCTGCTCTGACTCTGGGCTAGCTCTGTGTGTGTGGGGGGGGGGGGTCTGGACATGGCGGGCTGGTTAGACTAACCATCCCGCCGCGTCCAGATCTTTTTCACGGGGCTGGCTCGGATTCGGAGCGGACTCGAACTAAATGCAACACTGCATAGCTTCTCAAAACTATCAACCTTGTTTATTACAATCACTCTAATGTTTGTTACTTCCTATTACTATTTCTCCTTATTTCTCTGTCCTCTACACTTCACATCTATCCTGTTTTCTGCAACTAGACCCTTGACTGCTTCTCGCCCGCGCCTGCCTACATTGTACTGGACCATATGCACTAGCATATGGACCTTAAACTTTGACAATGGCTAATGATATAGATAGTTATCGTGCGGCTATAGGGCTTTTTAATTGTCATAGCACTGTATCAACTACATCTGTAAAGAGGTATTTTATCCCTTCCGATATGTTAGCGCTGATTGGTATGGCTAAGGTTCCACGAAATCTAATATATTTCCTTGTCCAATGCCAAACTACAGCTAACTTGGTTCTAATTCTCACGCTTCTTTGCATCGCTGGTGACGTGGAATCAAATCCAGGCCCCCAGAATAGGGGGGCTTTCTATTGTCCATATTAACGCAGATGGGCTCAAGGATAAAATCCATCTAATTGAAGCCAATCTTTCAACCTTTAGCATTGTAGCTATAACAGAGAGCCATCTCACATCGAGTATTTACAATAACTCAATAAACGTACCAGGTTTCCAAAACCCATACCGCAGGGACCGCCATCATGCATGGGGAGGAGCTTGCGTCTATATATCTGACAATATTGCTTCCTCTAGGCGTACTGACCTAGAAAATCTCGACGTAGAAATGATTTGGCTTGAAATCCATGACCAGCCGAACATTCTTTTATGCACGATCTATCGCCCACCTAATTCCGATGTTGGTAAATGGCAGCTGATATCGGATAATTTAGACACCTGTCGCGACCAAAATCCAAATAAAAATATTTAAATGATATCGTAAATTTGTCGGACTTTTCCCAGCTAATAAGGGAACCGACGCGCCCTGTCTCTAACACATTACTAGACCCAATAATTATAAATAACCCCAAATTAGTCCAGAATAGTGGTATACTTGCACCCTTCTGCAGCGACCACACACCAACTTATGTAACTCTATTATCCCTAATCGGAAATCATTCAAAAGACACATTTGGAGCTATGCCCAAGCGGACTGGACTAAATTCCGAAATCTTTTAGAAAATTCGCGCTGGGAGAACCCTGGTAATAACAACGATGTCGATGTCTGATGCCAGGCCACCACATCTAACATCATAAACGCAGCTACCTATAGTATTCCTAATAAAACAGTAACGATAAACCCAAATGAAAAACCTTGGATGTCAAATAGAATAAAACACGAGATGAGAGTTAGGGAAAAACTATTTAAAAAGTCTCGGAAATCTAACTTAGATCACGATGTTGTAAATTTTAAAAAGCAACGAAACTACGTCAACGCTCTCGTCAAAACCGCCAAAGAGGATCATAAAACTAAATTAGCGGCTAAAATAAACAAGGGAAACAAATCATCTAAAGACTGGTGGAAAATATGCAAATCCATTCTGCACAATAGTAATTCAAATTTCGAGCAAGTGCCCCCTCTAAGAGTAGACAACTCCTCGTTTGCCTACGAACCCCTTGAAAAAGCCGATCTCCTAACCAGCTATTTCGCCAGTACGCTCAAATAGATGATACTGGAACAGAGTTACCCCCCTTTCACCTGTACGCTAAACACTATACAAATAACCACCGTCGATGTTTTAGACGTACTGTCGAATCTAGACACTTCCAAAGCGGCCGGTCCTGATAATCCAAGCCCTAAGTTATTGAAAGAGGGCAAAGAGATTCTAGTCAACGTCTCCCAATTTCCCACCCCATGGAAAACTGCAAACGTCACTCCAATTTTTAAGAACGGCGATAGAAGTCTATGCTCTAACTACAGCCCAATCTCCCTATTAAGCTGCCTTAGTAAGGTTATGGAAAGATGTATTTTTAAGCATACATACAACTACATAAAAGATTTCATAACACCATACCAGTCAGGTGTTCTCCCCTCTCATTCGACACTATATCATTTATTAGATATCTACAGTGCTATAGTGCAGGCCGTTGATGAACAAAAAGAAGTGATGTTTTTTGTTTTTCGACATTTCGAAGGCATTTGACAGAGTCTGGCACCGCGGTCTGATACATAAATTAGAACAATATGGAATTTCAGGAAATCTCCTTGCTTGGTTCAACGATTATCTCTCCATGAGAACCCAAAAAGTAGTTCTAAGTGGAACTGAATCCCCCCTTCTCTCGGTAAAAGCCAGTGTATCACAAGGTTCGGTCCTTGGGCCCTTGCTATTCCTAGTCGTTATCAATGACTTACCAGGTGATATTCTAAACAGTCTAAGACTATTTGCTGACGACACCTGTCTTTACGTGATATCAGACAACCTTGAGGCTCATATTCTAACAATCAACCATGACCTTGAAGCGATATCTCAATGGTCAACAACTTGGCTCGTAGAATTTAACTCCTCCAAAACAACCTCTTTATTTATATCCCTACGCCATCAGCCAACAGGTTTTCCTATACATTTTAAAGGCTCTGATATCCAACCTTCTGTTTCGCACAAGTACCGTGGTATAACGTTTAGCAATAAAGGTCACTGGCTTGAACATGTTGAAAACGTGATAGCAAGTGCCCAACGTACAGTCTCGCTACTAAAGGGTCTTAAATATATTCTTGATAGAGACTCCCTAGAAATAATGTACAAAATCTTTGCTAGACCACTTCTAGAGTATGCAAGCTCCGACTGGTATAACCTTCCACAACACTGCGTAGCAAGGCTAGAAAACATTCAAAAGGATGCCCTAAGGGCTGTAAGTGGCCTCACATGCAGCGCCAGAACTGAGGACCTCTACATCGAAACCGGCATGGAAACACTTTCTGAAAGACGCGAAACGCAGAAACTTGTACTACTATACAAAATAATTAACGGGATGACATGTGACACTTTATCTAGCTGTCTCCGGCCTCTCGAAAGAACAAACCCGTAACATATCCGTAATCAAGTAATGTACACACCACCAAGATGTCGAACAGAGCTTTACAGTGGGTCATTCTTCCCATCAACTGTACGCGCGTGGAACGCTCTCCCAGATCCTGTCAGATCATCTGCTACACTTGCAGAATTCAAGCCAAGCGCAAGCTGAAAGCCATGTCTCCGCCTCAATCTCCACCTATGTGGTATTATGCAGGCATAAGCCCTGACAACATCGCCTTTGCTAGACTCCGTAATGGCTGTAGCAGCCTAAATAGCCACCTAAATGACAATTTCATATCGGAAACCCATATGTGCTCCTGTGGATTTCCAAACGAATCACCTGCTCATTATATTTTCCATTGCCCATTATACAATAACCAAAGGACATCATTTAACAACGCGTAAACACTAATTAATGTCTCTCCCACTGCGCTTACAGCTAAAGAATTACTTTTTGGCAATGAGAATTTCGATCCGAACACAAATATGCAAATATCCACAGTCCTCTGCCAATACATTGCTGATATTGGACGTTTCAAATAATACACGTCCGTTCTTAATCTATTCTTTCCCGCCGTCTGCACGCACATGCCCTCGTGATCTAACTAGCTGGCATACTAAGTGAAATCCCAATAATGATGTTATGATACTGAACTATGACCCGGTGCTCCTATAATAATCGCCCACCTCGCGATGTAAACACTAGTAAACATTACTAATCAGTACATTGGCAGGCGCCAGCGGAAACCAGCCTCCTTTTCTTTCTACTTTATCTTCTCATTCCTCTTCCTACCACCATCTAAACTCTTTCTTTGTCCAACTCTTCACGAAACACGCTTTCCCTCCCACTCTATATGTCTATCTCAGTATATTTCCTTAACTTATATACTGTATAATGCCGTCAATTTATATACATTTTATACCTATGTAACCGTCTCTTGTTAGTAATAGAATTTACATAACTCAGGTGGGAATCACACTAATAAGATACGTCCTAATGTGTTCCCACTTTAACAGAAAAATAAAATTTGTTTAAACCAACGTAGTAGAACATTTTAGACTATTCTCGATATTACGTTGCAGTCTGGAGACGCATAGATCCGTGACGCTGGTTATTTCCATTGTTTCGTTTTCTTTATTATTCTTACACTTGTATTCCTTCCTAAATTGACAAAAAAACACAATTGCTTAGAATAGTGGTATATCTAAGTCAAGTGATGTAAAATTAAATGTTGTGGAGGAAAATTCATCCAAAATTAACGACATATATTTGGATATTCTTAATGCATTTTCATACCTACATGTTTCATGTAGCCATGGCTATATTCGGTGTCGAGCATAATCATTGATACCAAAGTTTAATACATGCATGATTTGGGCTATTGATGCACGTTGAGTAACCCGCCATCCTGTAACTCCTAGAATACAATAATGCCAGTGTATATTGGTCCTACACAGCCTGGCATTTTGTAAGACAACCGTTCCAGTTTTCGCTTCGCACGTCTTGGGATCAATCGATCCCTGCGCTCTCTGAATCTCAATTTTCCAGAATCCTATACAGGTTAGCTGCTGAATATTTAGAAAATAATTTGACTGGGTGATGGTGCTGCCTATGGCAGCAACAACGCCCCAGTCAAATTAGTTTCTTAATATTCGACAGAAAGTTTACTAAAGAGTAAATAAATACAATTCGTACAATGTGTCAGACTATAACGCGTTTAAGATGGATTAAATCGAGTCATCCATACGGTAATTGATTATCACATCGTCCTCCACGTCACGTAGTTGTTTATGACATCATATAATAGATGCATAAAGAGGAAAGGTTCATTACTAATACAACAGCTAGGCTAATCATAGGCTCGGTAAGTCTGACGTCATACACATATTAATACGTCCTTGATGAATTTACTTTTTAATAAACATACCTATTACCACGTCATAGGTATGGGTGTAAGGCGTCACCATTTGTTGTTTACAAACACAATTGGGATTGTTTTATATTTAACAATCCTTTTAGCCCGTTTTAACCAGAAATGTTGATTTACTTATAAGGTAAGGAATAGTTTGAAGAATATTTTGAAAATAATTTGAAAGTATTTACAATTTTTAGATCTTCTTCAAACGAGCACAGCACGTAAATGAAAGGAGAGCTTGTCGTAGAGACCCGGTTTGCAACACAGAGCTTCGCTGCAAGATGTGTGCATCCTGCCGCTACGAGAAATGTAAGATGATGGGGATGTCAAAAGGAGGTGAGAGCTAGTTTTCTTAATAGACGTGCCCATTCTGGCTATGCCCCGTCAATTGCTAGCTATCTCCCGCCAATTTCTAGCTATGCCACGTCCATTTCTAGCTATGACACGTCCATTTCTAGCTATGCTCCGTCCACTTCTAGCTACGACCCGACCATTTCTAGTCATACCATGTCCAATTCTATCTATGACCCGTCCATTTCTAGTTATTCCCAGTCCATTTTAGCTATGTCCCGAGCATTTCTATCTACGCTCCATGCTCAATAATGCAGATAGAACCCCAGTGCGCATGCGCTTGTTTGGCAGTATGACTTTCCAGATATTTACTATGAACTAAAGAGGCGAGGTTTATAAAATCGGCATTTTCCGATTGTATTTATGATTAGTTTATAATTTCCCACATATGACAAGAAAGTAAAATCTATTAGCTTTCTAATGATGTATGATTACTGTATTCTGCGGCTATAGTAGTAGAAACAGCATACAGCTGCAATTAGTCCTTCTTAATGTTTGCTCACTGTGTCTTGTCCTCAGCCATAATTCTTAGGTTCCTCAGGTCCATTCTTGACTTGAGTGTACAGAGTCCTCCTTTCTTGAGGTCAAACTGCAAATTACCTCGTGTTTATGTTTTATATACCAGGTGTCTGCCCCAGAGGGAATATATGTGAGGGTGGGAAAACTGGGGGTATTACTCAAATTTAAATCAAAATAATTCCCATTAATAAATTCTTGCCAACAAATCAACACTATAGGCTAGAATCTATGTTTGGTGTAGATTCTAACTATACAAAAATCTAATTTGTATGAAAAGGTTTTCTCGCGTCCTTTTTCATTTGAAGACAGAAACATACGCAATTCGTAATTTTCATCAAAATTGTTAAAGTCCGATAGTCTAAATTGATTTTTCTGCTATCTTTAGACCGAAATTATATACACTTAAAATATATGTTCAATTACTTTAAAATATGCCCAGAAAAAAAGTTATAAAATCTATTTTGCAACGATGTTCGACTTGTTATACTAGTAATTTATAATGATACTTGCAATGTGTGTTGAAAATTTGAAAAAATTCCACTTTATGCAATAAGTAGTGTTGTTTTTGTGAAATAATATTGCTGCACACATTTTCTCTCTAAGACAGCAACAGTTTCCAGCAACATTGTTTCCATGCTATAATCCTGTCTTTCGTATTACTTTATCCCTTTAATGGCTAGATTTGATCAAGAAAATTAAAATATTTGCTGATTGGATGTTCATTTACAAGCCAAGACAAGAATATTTTTGAACATTTCGCACTGGAATGATTGTCTCAGTTATCGAACCAGTCATTTCAATGGTACATTTGCAAGAACCATCTTCTCTTAGCCTGTAAATGGACATTCCTCAAGACTACTGTATAAGCCGGTTTTGTCCGTCTACATCATGATAGGGTTAACAATGAGCGCGTTGATGGCATTGCAACGGGGATTTGCAAAATGCTCATGGTAACAGCAGCAATTTTCAGTCAAAATGTTTTCGAAATACGCAGCTACTTCCCATGGTCGCAAGATAATAGTAAACTGGTTTTCTAAAGGCATTGCCAGTTTGTACCCGTTGAATACTTTGAAATCATTTGACTGAACGTAGTTGCTTCCGTCGGCAACAATGACACAAATAGTGCTCAGTAACAATGACGCCTGTATTTCTTTCACTGACAGTGTTAACACATTGATACAATCGCCGATAATGCTCACATTGGGTATATAATGAATTTGCCTTGGTGCTTTTAAACCACTTGGCAGTTTGAGTTTTTATTATCTAGCGAGAATATATGAGTCTACAAGAGTGGTCAGAAGTTGGTGTCTTGATAGAAAACAGCTAATATATGAATACAGACACACCTGTCTATAGTGGACAATTGTTTTGGGCCACAAGATGACCGTTCCTTGAGGCGTGTGGTCGCAAGACCGCAAGTTATAAAGAATCGGCATTGTGTAGCCCAAAACACGCCATTTGGTGTGGTAAATGACTTGTATCAAGAGACCTTGCTTTTAGTAATCACTCTTTGTTATGGGCCCAAAAGTTCCATCCATAGACAGGGTTTGCTGTTGGTCTCAGCGTTAATGATCCTGTATCGATTGACACACACGCATCATTCCATGCCATAACACGAATACAGCAACATCTATGATTGAAGTATGGTAATGTGGAATATCTTGAAGTTGGTTGCTGTTTAAGGCGGCAGCAACTTCTATTTCGATAATAGTTTAAAAAAATTCAGATTCCGTGCGTCATAAATAAATTTGTACTTCTTGGTGAATGGCCCAAAAGTGCCCTCCATAGACAGGGTTTGCTGTTGGTCTCAGCGTTAATGATCCTGTATCTATTGATACACACGCACCATTCCATGCTATAACACGAATACAGCAACATCTATGATTGAAGTATTGTAATGTGGAATATCTTGAAGTTGGTTGCATTTTAAGGCGGCAACAACTTCTATTTCGATAATAGTTTTATCAAATTCAGATTCCATGCGTCATAAATAAATTTGTACTTCTTGTTGAACGGGTTAGAAACTAGAAAATGGTCTGATGAATACCTCGACTTTACCAACTCGTATCGCGAGGATTATAGTGTTACATAGCGTGGTCACAGAGAGGTTTAAGGTGTTACATGGCGCGTCACAGAGAGGTTTATAGTGTTACATAGCGCGTCACAGAGAGGTTTATGGTGTTACATAGCGTGTCACAGAGAGGTTTATAGTGTTACATAGCGTGTCACAGAGAGGTTTATAGAGTTACATAGCGTGTCACAGAGATGTTTATAGTGTTACATAGCGTGTCACAGAGAGGTTTATAGTGTTACATAGCGTGTCGCAGAGAGGTTTATAGTGTTACATAGCGTGTCACAGAGAGGGTTATGGTGTTACATAGCGTGTCACAGAGAGGTTTATAGTGTTACATAGCGTGTCACAGAGAGGTTTATAGTGTTACATAGCGTGTCACAGAGAGGTTTATAGTGTTACATAGCGTGTCACAGAGATGTTTATAGTGTTATATAGCGTGTCACAGAGAGGTTTATAGTGTTACATAGCGTGTCACAGAGCGGTTTGTAGTGTTATATAGCGTGTCACAGAGAGGTTTATGGTGTTACATAGCGCGTCACAGAGAGGTTTATAGTGTTCATAGCGTGTCACAGAGATGTTTATAGTGTTACATAGCGTGTCACATAGAGGTTTATAGTGTTACATCGCGCGTCACAGAGAGGTTTATAGTGTTACATAGCGTGGCACAGAGAGGTTTATAGTGTTACATAGCGTGTCACAGAGAGGTTTATGGTATTACATAGCGCGTCACAGAGAGGTTTATAGTGTTACATAGCGTGTCACAGAGAGGTTTATAGTGTTACATAGCGTGTCACAGAGAGATTTATAGTGTTACATAGCGTGTTACAGAGAGGTTTATGGTATTACATAGCGCGTCACAGAGAGGTTTATAGTGTTACATAGCGTGTCACAGAGAGGTTTATGGTATTACATAGTGCGTCACAGAGAGGTTTATAGTGTTACATAGCGTGTCACAGAGAGGTTTATGGTGTTAAATAGCGTGTCACAGAGAGGTTTATAGTGTTACATAGCGTGTCACAGAGATGTTTATAGTGTTACATAGCGTGTCACAGAGAGGTTTATGGTGTTACATAGCGTGTCACAGAGTGGTTTATGGTGTTACATACCGTGTCACAGAGAGGTTTATGGTGTTACATAGCGTGTCACAGAGAGGTTTATGGTGTTACATAGCGTGTCACAGAGAGGTTTATAGTGTTACATAGCGTGTCACAGAGAGGTGTATAATGTTACATAGCGTGTCACAGAGAGGTGTATAATGTTACATAGCGTGTCACAGAGAGGTTTATAGTGTTACATAGCGTGTCACAGAGAGGTTTATGGTATTACATAGCGCATCACAGAGAGGGTTATAGTGTTACATAGCGCGTCACAGAGAGGTGTATGGTGTTACATAGCGCGTCACAGAGAGGTTTATAGTGTTACATAGCGTGTCACAGAGATCTTTATAGTGTTACATAGCGTGTCACAGAGAGGTTTATAGTGTTACATAGCGTGTCACAGAGAGGTTTATAGTGTTACATAACGTGTCACAAAGAGGTTTATAGTGTTACATAGCGTGTCACAGAGAGGTTTATGGTGTTACATAGCGTGTCACAGAGAGGTTTATAGTGTTACATAGCGTGTCACAGAGAGGTGTATAATGTTACATAGCGTGTCACAGAGAGGTGTATAATGTTACATAGCGTGGCACAGAGAGGTTTATAGTGTTACATAGCGTGTCACAGAGATGTTTATAGTGTTACATAGCGTGTCACAGAGAGGTTTATAGTGTTACATCGCGCGTCACAGAGAGGTTTATAGTGTTACATAGCGTGTCACAGAGAGGATTATAGTGTTACATAGCGTGTCACAGAGAGGATTATAGTGTTACATAGCGTGTCACAGAGAGGTTTATAGTGTTACATAGCGTGTGACAGAGAGGTTTATAGTGTTATATAGCGTGTCACAGAGAGGTTTATAGTGTTACCTAGCGTGTCACAGAGCGGTTTGTAGTGTTATATAGCGTGTCACAGAGAGGTTTATGGTGTTACATAGCGCGTCACAGAGAGGTTTATAGTGTTATATAGCGTGTCACAGAGATGTTTATAGTGTTACATAGCGTGTCACAGAGAGGTTTATAGTGTTACATCGCGCGTCACAGAGAGGTTTATAGTGTTACATAGCGTGGCACAGAGAGGCTTATAGTGTTACATAGCGTGCCACAGAGAGGTTTATGGTATTACATAGCGTGTCACAGAGATGTTTATAGTGTTACATAGCGTGTCACAGAGAGGTTTATAGTGTTACATAGCGTGTCACAGAGAGGTTTATAGTGTTACATAGCGTGTCACAGGGAGGTTTATGGTGTTACATAGCGCGTCACAGAGAGGTTTATGGTGTTACATAGCGTGTCACAGAGAGGTTTATAGTGTTACATAGCGTGTCACAGAGAGGTTTATGGTATTACATAGCGCATCACAGAGAGGTTTATAGTGTTACATAGCGCGTCACAGAGAGGTTTATGGTGTTACATAGCGCATCAGAGAGAGGTTTATAGTGTTACATAGCGTGTCACAGAGAGGGTTATAGTGTTACATAGCGTGTCACAGAGATGTTTATAGTGTTACATAGCGTGTCACAGAGAGGTTTATAGTGTTACATAGTGTGTCACAGAGAGGTTTATAGTGTTACATTGCGTGTCACAGAGAGGTTTATAGTGTTACATAGCGTGTCACAGAGAGGTTTATGGTATTACATAGCGTGTCACAGAGAGGTTTATAGTGTTACATAGCGTGTCACAGAGAGGTTTATGGTATTACATAGTGCGTCACAGAGAGGTTTATAGTGTTACATAGCGTGTCACAGAGAGGTTTATGGTGTTACATAGCGTGTCACAGAGTGGTTTATGGTGTTACATACCGTGTCACAGAGAGGTTTATGGTGTTACATAGCGCGTCACAGAGAGGTATATGGTGTTACATAGCGTGTCACAGAGAGGTTTATAGTGTTACATAGCGTGTCACAGAGAGGTTTATGGTATTACATAGCGCATCACAGAGAGGGTTATAGTGTTACATAGCGCGTCACAGAGAGGTTTATCGTGTTACATAGCGCATCACAGAGAGGTTTATGGTGTTACATAGCGTGTCACAGAGAGGTTTATAGTGTTACATAGCGTGTCACAGAGATGTTTATAGTGTTACATAGCGTGTCACAGAGAGGTTTATAGTGTTACATAGCGTGTCACAGAGATGTTTATAGTGTTATATCGCGTGTCACAGAGAGGTTTATAGTGTTACATAGCGTGTCACAGAGCGGTTTGTAGTGTTATATAGCGTGTCACAGAGAGGTTTATGGTGTTACATAGCGCGTCACAGAGAGGTTTATAGTGTTCATGGCGTGTCACAGAGATGTTTATAGTGTTACATAGCGTGTCACATAGAGGTTTATAGTGTTACATCGCGCGTCACAGAGAGGTTTATAGTGTTACATAGCGTGGCACAGAGAGGTTTATAGTGTTACATAGCGTGTCACAGAGAGGTTTATGGTGTTACATAGCGTGTCACAGAGAGGTTTATAGTGTTACATAGCGTGTCACAGAGATGTTTATAGTGTTACATAGCGTGTCACAGAGAGGTTTATGGTGGTACATAGCGTGTCACAGAGATGTTTATAGTGTTACATAGCGTGTCACAGAGAGGTTTATAGTGTTACATAGTGTGTCACAGAGAGGTTTATAGTGTTACATTGCGTGTCACAGAGAGGTTTATAGTGTTACATAGCGTGTCACAGAGAGGTTTATGGTATTACATAGCGTGTCACAGAGAGGTTTATAGTGTTACATAGCGTGTCACAGAGAGGTTTATGGTATTACATAGTGCGTCACAGAGAGGTTTATAGTGTTACATAGCGTGTCACAGAGAGGTTTATGGTGTTACATAGCGTGTCACAGAGTGGTTTATGGTGTTACATACCGTGTCACAGAGAGGTTTATGGTGTTACATAGCGCGTCACAGAGAGGTATATGGTGTTACATAGCGTGTCACAGAGAGGTTTATAGTGTTACATAGCGTGTCACAGAGAGGTTTATGGTATTACATAGCGCATCACAGAGAGGGTTATAGTGTTACATAGCGCGTCACAGAGAGGTTTATCGTGTTACATAGCGCATCACAGAGAGGTTTATGGTGTTACATAGCGTGTCACAGAGAGGTTTATAGTGTTACATAGCGTGTCACAGAGATGTTTATAGTGTTACATAGCGTGTCACAGAGAGGTTTATAGTGTTACATAGCGTGTCACAGCGATGTTTATAGTGTTATATCGCGTGTCACAGAGAGGTTTATAGTGTTACATAGCGTGTCACAGAGCGGTTTGTAGTGTTATATAGCGTGTCACAGAGAGGTTTATGGTGTTACATAGCGCGTCACAGAGAGGTTTATAGTGTTCATGGCGTGTCACAGAGATGTTTATAGTGTTACATAGCGTGTCACATAGAGGTTTATAGTGTTACATCGCGCGTCACAGAGAGGTTTATAGTGTTACATAGCGTGGCACAGAGAGGTTTATAGTGTTACATAGCGTGTCACAGAGAGGTTTATGGTATTACATAGCGCGTCACAGAGAGGTTTATAGTGTTACATAGCGTGTCACAGAGAGGTTTATAGTGTTACATAGCGTGTCACAGAGAGGTTTATAGTGTTACATAGCGTGTCACAGAGAGGTTTATGGTGTTACATAGCGTGTCACAGAGAGGTTTATAGTGTTACATAGCGTGTCACAGAGATGTTTATAGTGTTACATAGCGTGTCACAGAGAGGTTTATGGTGGTACATAGCGTGTCACAGAGTGGTTTATGGTGTTACATACCGTGTCACAGAGAGGTTTATGGTGTTACATAGCGCGTCACAGAGAGGTATATGGTGTTACATAGCGTGTCACAGAGAGGTTTATAGTGTTACATAGCGTGTCACAGAGAGGTTTATGGTATTACATAGCACATCACAGAGAGGGTTATAGTGTTACATAGCGCGTCACAGAGAGGTGTATGGTGTTACATAGCGCGTCACAGAGAGGTGTATAGTGTTACATAGCGTGTCACAGAGAGGTTTATAGTGTTACATAGCGTGTCACAGAGATCTTTATAGTGTTACATAGCGTGTCACAGAGAGGTTTATAGTGTTACATAGCGTGTCACAGAGAGGTTTATAGCGTTACATAACGTGTCACAAAGAGGTTTATAGTGTTACATAGCGTGTCACAGAGAGGTTTATGGTGTTACATAGCGTGTCACAGAGAGGTTTATAGTGTTACATAGCGTGTCACAGAGAGGTGTATAATGTTACATAGCGTGTCACAGAGAGGTGTATAATGTTACATAGCGTGTCACAGAGATGTTTATAGTGTTATATCGCGTGTCACAGAGAGGTTTATAGTGTTACATAGCGTGTCACAGAGCGGTTTGTAGTGTTATATAGCGTGTCACAGAGAGGTTTATGGTGTTACATAGCGCGTCACAGAGAGGTTTATAGTGTTCATGGCGTGTCACAGAGATGTTTATAGTGTTACATAGCGTGTCACATAGAGGTTTATAGTGTTACATCGCGCGTCACAGAGAGGTTTATAGTGTTACATAGCGTGGCACAGAGAGGTTTATAGTGTTACATAGCGTGTCACAGAGAGGTTTATGGTATTACATAGCGCGTCACAGAGAGGTTTATAGTGTTACATAGCGTGTCACAGAGAGGTTTATAGTGTTACATAGCGTGTCACAGAGAGGTTTATAGTGTTACATAGCGTGTCACAGAGAGGTTTATGGTGTTACATAGCGTGTCACAGAGAGGTTTATAGTGTTACATAGCGTGTCACAGAGATGTTTATAGTGTTACATAGCGTGTCACAGAGAGGTTTATGGTGGTACATAGCGTGTCACAGAGTGGTTTATGGTGTTACATACCGTGTCACAGAGAGGTTTATGGTGTTACATAGCGCGTCACAGAGAGGTATATGGTGTTACATAGCGTGTCACAGAGAGGTTTATAGTGTTACATAGCGTGTCACAGAGAGGTTTATGGTATTACATAGCACATCACAGAGAGGGTTATAGTGTTACATAGCGCGTCACAGAGAGGTGTATGGTGTTACATAGCGCGTCACAGAGAGGTGTATAGTGTTACATAGCGTGTCACAGAGAGGTTTATAGTGTTACATAGCGTGTCACAGAGATCTTTATAGTGTTACATAGCGTGTCACAGAGAGGTTTATAGTGTTACATAGCGTGTCACAGAGAGGTTTATAGCGTTACATAACGTGTCACAAAGAGGTTTATAGTGTTACATAGCGTGTCACAGAGAGGTTTATGGTGTTACATAGCGTGTCACAGAGAGGTTTATAGTGTTACATAGCGTGTCACAGAGAGGTGTATAATGTTACATAGCGTGTCACAGAGAGGTGTATAATGTTACATAGCGTGTCACAGAGAGGTTTATAGTGTTACATAGCGTGTCACAGAGATGTTTATAGTGTTACATAGCGTGTCACAGAGAGGTTTATAGTGTTACATCGCGCGTCACAGAGAGGTTTATAGTGTTACATAGCGTGTCACAGAGAGGATTATAGTGTTACATAGCGTGTCACAGAGAGGATTATAGTGTTACATAGCGTGTCACAGAGAGGTTTATAGTGTTACATAGCGTGTGACAGAGAGGTTTATAGTGTTATATAGCGTGTCACAGAGAGGTTTATGGTGTTACATAGCGTGTCACAGAGAGGTTTATAGTGTTACATAGCGTGTCACAGAGAGGTGTATAATGTTACATAGCGTGTCACAGAGAGGTGTATAATGTTACATAGCGTGTCACAGAGAGGTTTATAGTGTTACATAGCGTGTCACAGAGATGTTTATAGTGTTACATAGCGTGTCACAGAGAGGTTTATAGTGTTACATCGCGCGTCACAGAGAGGTTTATAGTGTTACATAGCGTGTCACAGAGAGGATTATAGTGTTACATAGCGTGTCACAGAGAGGATTATAGTGTTACATAGCGTGTCACAGAGAGGTTTATAGTGTTACATAGCGTGTGACAGAGAGGTTTATAGTGTTATATAGCGTGTCACAGAGAGGTTTATGGTGTTACATAGCGTGTCACAGAGAGGTTTATAGTGTTACATAGCGTGTCACAGAGAGGTGTATAATGTTACATAGCGTGTCACAGAGAGGTGTATAATGTTACATAGCGTGTCACAGAGAGGTTTATAGTGTTACATAGCGCGTCACAGAGAGGTGTATGGTGTTACATAGCGCGTCACAGAGAGGTGTATAGTGTTACATAGCGCGTCACAGAGAGGTGTATAGTGTTACATAGCGTGTCACAGAGAGGTTTATAGTGTTACATAGCGTGTCACAGAGATCTTTATAGTGTTACATAGCGTGTCACAGAGAGGTTTATAGTGTTACATAGCGTGTCACAGAGAGGTTTATAGCGTTACATAACGTGTCACAAAGAGGTTTATAGTGTTACATAGCGTGTCACAGAGAGGTTTATGGTGTTACATAGCGTGTCACAGAGAGGTTTATAGTGTTACATAGCGTGTCACAGAGAGGTGTATAATGTTACATAGCGTGTCACAGAGAGGTGTATAATGTTACATAGCGTGTCACAGAGAGGGTTATAGTGTTACATAGCGTGTCACAGAGATGTTTATAGTGTTACATAGCGTGTCACAGAGAGGTTTATAGTGTTACATCGCGCGTCACAGAGAGGTTTATAGTGTTACATAGCGTGTCACAGAGAGGATTATAGTGTTACATAGCGTGTCACAGAGAGGATTATAGTGTTACATAGCGTGTCACAGAGAGGTTTATAGTGTTACATAGCGTGTGACAGAGAGGTTTATAGTGTTATATAGCGTGTCACAGAGAGGTTTATGGTGTTACATAGCGTGTCACAGAGAGGTTTATAGTGTTACATAGCGTGTCACAGAGAGGTGTATAATGTTACATAGCGTGTCACAGAGAGGTGTATAATGTTACATAGCGTGTCACAGAGAGGTTTATAGTGTTACATAGCGTGTCACAGAGATATTTATAGTGTTACATAGCGTGTCACAGAGTGGTTTATAGTGTTACATCGCGCGTCACAGAGAGGTTTATAGTGTTACATAGCGTGTCACAGAGAGGATTATAGTGTTACATAGCGTGTCACAGAGAGGATTATAGTGTTACATAGCGTGTCACAGAGAGGTTTATAGTGTTACATAGCGTGTGACAGAGAGGTTTATAGTGTTATATAGCGTGTCACAGAGAGGTTTATAGTGTTACCTAGCGTGTCACAGAGCGGTTTGTAGTGTTATATAGCGTGTCACAGAGAGGTTTATGGTGTTACATAGCGCGTCACAGAGAGGTTTATAGTGTTACATAGCGTGTCACAGAGATGTTTATAGTGTTACATAGCGTGTCACAGAGAGGTTTATAGTGTTACATCGCGAGTCACAGAGAGGTTTATAGTGTTACATAGCGTGGCACAGAGAGGCTTATAGTGTTACATAGCGTGTCACAGAGAGGTTTATGGTATTACATAGCGCGTCACAGAGAGGTTTATAGTGTTACATAGCGTGTCACAGAGAGGTTTATAGTGTTACATAGCGTGTCACAGAGAGGTTTATGGTATTACATAGCGCATCACAGAGAGGTTTATAGTGTTACATAGCGCGTCACAGAGAGGTTTATGGTGTTACATAGCGCATCAGAGAGAGGTTTATAGTGTTACATAGCGTGTCACAGAGAGGTTTATAGTGTTACATAGCGTGTCACAGAGATGTTTATAGTGTTACATAGCGTGTCACAGAGAGGTTTATAGTGTTACATAGCGTGTCACAGAGAGGTTTATAGTGTTACATTGCGTGTCACAGAGAGGTTTATAGTGTTACATAGCGTGTCACAGAGAGGTTTATGGTATTACATAGCGTGTCACAGAGAGGTTTATAGTGTTACATAGCGTGTCACAGAGAGGTTTATGGTATTACATAGTGCGTGACAGAGAGGTTTATAGTGTTACATAGCGTGTCACGGAGAGGTTTATGGTGTTACATAGCGTGTCACAGAGAGGTTTATAGTGTTACATAGCGTGTCACAGAGATGTTTATAGTGTTACATAGCGTGTCACAGAGAGGTTTATGGTGTTACATAGCGTGTCACAGAGAGGTTTATGGTGTTACATACCGTGTCACAGAGAGGTTTATAGTGTTACATAGCGTGTCACAGAGAGGTTTATAGTGTTACATAGCGTGTCACAGAGAGGTTTATGGTGTTACATAGCGCGTCACAGAGAGGTTTATGGTGTTACATAGCGTGTCACAGAGAGGTTTATAGTGTTACATAGCGTGTCACAGAGAGGTTTATGGTATTACATAGCGCATCACAGAGAGGTTTATAGTGTTACATAGCGCGTCACAGAGAGGTTTATGGTGTTACATAGCGCATCAGAGAGAGGTTTATAGTGTTACATAGCGTGTCACAGAGAGGTGTATTGTGTTACATAGCGTATCACAGAGATGTTTATAGTGTTACATAGCGTGTCGCAGAGAGGTTTATAGTGTTACATAGCGTGTCACAGAGAGGTTTATGGTGTTACATAGCGTGTCACAGAGAGGTTTATAGTGTTACATAGCGTGTCACAGAGAGGATTATAGTGTTACATAGCGTGTCACAGAGAGGATTATAGTGTTACATAGCGTGTCACAGAGAGGTTTATAGTGTTACATAGCGTGTGACAGAGAGGTTTATAGTGTTATATAGCGTGTCACAGAGAGGTTTATAGTGTTACCTAGCGTGTCACAGAGCGGTTTGTAGTGTTATATAGCGTGTCACAGAGAGGTTTATGGTGTTACATAGCGCGTCACAGAGAGGTTTATAGTGTTACATAGCGTGTCACAGAGATGTTTATAGTGTTACATAGCGTGTCACAGAGAGGTTTATAGTGTTACATCGCGAGTCACAGAGAGGTTTATAGTGTTACATAGCGTGGCACAGAGAGGCTTATAGTGTTACATAGCGTGTCACAGAGAGGTTTATGGTATTACATAGCGCGTCACAGAGAGGTTTATAGTGTTACATAGCGTGTCACAGAGAGGTTTATAGTGTTACATAGCGTGTCACAGAGAGGTTTATGGTATTACATAGCGCATCACAGAGAGGTTTATAGTGTTACATAGCGCGTCACAGAGAGGTTTATGGTGTTACATAGCGCATCAGAGAGAGGTTTATAGTGTTACATAGCGTGTCACAGAGAGGTTTATAGTGTTACATAGCGTGTCACAGAGATGTTTATAGTGTTACATAGCGTGTCACAGAGAGGTTTATAGTGTTACATAGCGTGTCACAGAGAGGTTTATAGTGTTACATTGCGTGTCACAGAGAGGTTTATAGTGTTACATAGCGTGTCACAGAGAGGTTTATGGTATTACATAGCGTGTCACAGAGAGGTTTATAGTGTTACATAGCGTGTCACAGAGAGGTTTATGGTATTACATAGTGCGTGACAGAGAGGTTTATAGTGTTACATAGCGTGTCACGGAGAGGTTTATGGTGTTACATAGCGTGTCACAGAGAGGTTTATAGTGTTACATAGCGTGTCACAGAGATGTTTATAGTGTTACATAGCGTGTCACAGAGAGGTTTATGGTGTTACATAGCGTGTGACAGAGAGGTTTATGGTGTTACATACCGTGTCACAGAGAGGTTTATAGTGTTACATAGCGTGTCACAGAGAGGTTTATAGTGTTACATAGCGTGTCACAGAGAGGTTTATGGTGTTACATAGCGCGTCACAGAGAGGTTTATGGTGTTACATAGCGTGTCACAGAGAGGTTTATAGTGTTACATAGCGTGTCACAGAGAGGTTTATGGTATTACATAGCGCATCACAGAGAGGTTTATAGTGTTACATAGCGCGTCACAGAGAGGTTTATGGTGTTACATAGCGCATCAGAGAGAGGTTTATAGTGTTACATAGCGTGTCACAGAGAGGTGTATTGTGTTACATAGCGTATCACAGAGATGTTTATAGTGTTACATAGCGTGTCGCAGAGAGGTTTATAGTGTTACATAGCGTGTCACAGAGAGGTTTATAGTGTTACATAACGTGTCACAAAGAGGTTTTTAGTGTTACATAGCGTGTCACAGAGAGGTTTATGGTGTTACATAGCGTGTCACAGAGAAGTTTATAGTATTACATAGCGTGTCACAGAGAGGTGTATAATGTTACATAGCGTGTCACAGAGAGGTTTATAGTGTTACATAGCGTGTCACAGAGATGTTTATAGTGTTACATAGCGTATCACAGAGAGGTTTATAGTGTTACATAGCGTGTCACAGAGAGGTTTATAGTGTTACATCGCGCGTCACAGAGAGGTTTATAGTGTTACATAGCGTGGCACAGAGAGGTGTATAGTGTTACATAGCGTGTCACAGAGAGGTGTATAGTGTTACATAGCGTGTCACGGAGAGATTTATGGTATTACATAGCGCGTCACAGAGAGGTTTATAGTGTTACATAGCGTGTCACAGAGAGGTTTATGGTATTACATAGTGCGTCACAGAGAGGTTTATAGTGTTACATAGCGTGTCGTAGAGAGGTTTATGGTGTTACATAGCGTGTCACAGAGAGGTTTATAGTGTTACATAGCGTGTCACAGAGAGGTTTATAGTGTTACATCGCGCGTCACAGAGAGGTTTATAGTGTTACATAGCGTGGCACAGAGAGGCTTATAGTGTTACATAGCGTGTCACAGAGAGGTTTATGGGATTACATAGCGCGTCACAGAGAGGTTTATAGTGTTACATAGCGTGTCACAGAGAGGTTTATAGTGTTACATAGCGTGTCACAGAGAGGTTTATAGTGTTATATAGCGTGTCACAGAGAGGTTTATAGTGTTACCTAGCGTGTCACAGAGCGGTTTGTAGTGTTATATAGCGTGTCACAGAGAGGTTTATGGTGTTACATAGCGCGTCACAGAGAGGTTTATAGTGTTACATAGCGTGTCACAGAGATGTTTATAGTGTTACATAGCGTGTCACAGAGAGGTTTATAGTGTTACATCGCGCGTCACAGAGAGGTTTATGGTGTTACATAGCGCATCAGAGAGAGGTTTATAGTGTTACATAGCGTGTCACAGAGAGGTTTATAGTGTTACATAGCGTGTCACAGAGATGTTTATAGTGTTACATAGCGTGTCACAGAGAGGTTTATAGTGTTACATAGCGTGTCACAGAGAGGTTTATAGTGTTACATTGCGTGTCACAGAGAGGTTTATAGTGTTACATAGCGTGTCTCAGAGAGGTTTATGGTATTACATAGCGTGTCACAGAGAGGGTTATAGTGTTACATAGCGTGTCACAGAGAGGTTTATGGTATTACATAGTGCGTCACAGAGAGGTTTATAGTGTTACATAGCGTGTCACAGAGAGGTTTATGGTATTACATAGCGTGTCACAGAGAGGTTTATGGTATTACATAGCGCGTCACAGAGAGGTTTATAGTGTTACATAGCGTGTCACAGAGAGGTTTTTAGTGTTACATAGCGTGTCACAGAGAGGTTTATGGTATTACATAGCGCATCACAGAGAGGTTTATAGTGTTACATAGCGCGTCACAGAGAGGTTTATGGTGTTACATAGCGCATCAGAGAGAGGTTTATAGTGTTACATAGCGTGTCACAGAGAGGTTTATAGTGTTACATAGCGTGTCACAGAGATGTTTATAGTGTTACATAGCGTGTCACAGAGAGGTTTATAGTGTTACATAGCGTGTCACAGAGAGGTTTATAGTGTTACATTGCGTGTCACAGAGAGGTTTATAGTGTTACATAGCGTGTCACAGAGAGGTTTATGGTATTACATAGCGTGTCACAGAGAGGTTTATAGTGTTACATAGCGTGTCACAGAGAGGTTTATGGTATTACATAGTGCGTGACAGAGAGGTTTATAGTGTTACATAGCGTGTCACGGAGAGGTTTATGGTGTTACATAGCGTGTCACAGAGAGGTTTATAGTGTTACATAGCGTGTCACAGAGATGTTTATAGTGTTACATAGCGTGTCACAGAGAGGTTTATGGTGTTACATAGCGTGTCACAGAGAGGTTTATGGTGTTACATACCGTGTCACAGAGAGGTTTATAGTGTTACATAGCGTGTCACAGAGAGGTTTATAGTGTTACATAGCGTGTCACAGAGAGGTTTATGGTGTTACATAGCGCGTCACAGAGAGGTTTATGGTGTTACATAGCGTGTCACAGAGAGGTTTATAGTGTTACATAGCGTGTCACAGAGAGGTTTATGGTATTACATAGCGCATCACAGAGAGGTTTATAGTGTTACATAGCGCGTCACAGAGAGGTTTATGGTGTTACATAGCGCATCAGAGAGAGGTTTATAGTGTTACATAGCGTGTCACAGAGAGGTGTATTGTGTTACATAGCGTATCACAGAGATGTTTATAGTGTTACATAGCGTGTCGCAGAGAGGTTTATAGTGTTACATAGCGTGTCACAGAGAGGTTTATAGTGTTACATAACGTGTCACAAAGAGGTTTTTAGTGTTACATAGCGTGTCACAGAGAGGTTTATGGTGTTACATAGCGTGTCACAGAGACGTTTATAGTATTACATAGCGTGTCACAGAGAGGTGTATAATGTTACATAGCGTGTCACAGAGAGGTTTATAGTGTTACATAGCGTGTCACAGAGATGTTTATAGTGTTACATAGCGTATCACAGAGAGGTTTATAGTGTTACATAGCGTGTCACAGAGAGGTTTATAGTGTTACATCGCGCGTCACAGAGAGGTTTATAGTGTTACATAGCGTGGCACAGAGAGGTGTATAGTGTTACATAGCGTGTCACAGAGAGGTGTATAGTGTTACATAGCGTGTCACGGAGAGATTTATGGTATTACATAGCGCGTCACAGAGAGGTTTATAGTGTTACATAGCGTGTCACAGAGAGGTTTATGGTATTACATAGTGCGTCACAGAGAGGTTTATAGTGTTACATAGCGTGTCGTAGAGAGGTTTATGGTGTTACATAGCGTGTCACAGAGAGGTTTATAGTGTTACATAGCGTGTCACAGAGAGGTTTATAGTGTTACATCGCGCGTCACAGAGAGGTTTATAGTGTTACATAGCGTGGCACAGAGAGGCTTATAGTGTTACATAGCGTGTCACAGAGAGGTTTATGGTATTACATAGCGCGTCACAGAGAGGTTTATAGTGTTACATAGCGTGTCACAGAGAGGTTTATAGTGTTACATAGCGTGTCACAGAGAGGTTTATAGTGTTATATAGCGTGTCACAGAGAGGTTTATAGTGTTACCTAGCGTGTCACAGAGCGGTTTGTAGTGTTATATAGCGTGTCACAGAGAGGTTTATGGTGTTACATAGCGCGTCACAGAGAGGTTTATAGTGTTACATAGCGTGTCACAGAGATGTTTATAGTGTTACATAGCGTGTCACAGAGAGGTTTATAGTGTTACATCGCGCGTCACAGAGAGGTTTATGGTGTTACATAGCGCATCAGAGAGAGGTTTATAGTGTTACATAGCGTGTCACAGAGAGGTTTATAGTGTTACATAGCGTGTCACAGAGATGTTTATAGTGTTACATAGCGTGTCACAGAGAGGTTTATAGTGTTACATAGCGTGTCACAGAGAGGTTTATAGTGTTACATTGCGTGTCACAGAGAGGTTTATAGTGTTACATAGCGTGTCTCAGAGAGGTTTATGGTATTACATAGCGTGTCACAGAGAGGGTTATAGTGTTACATAGCGTGTCACAGAGAGGTTTATGGTATTACATAGTGCGTCACAGAGAGGTTTATAGTGTTACATAGCGTGTCACGGAGAGGTTTATGGTGTTACATAGCGTGTCACAGAGAGGTTTATAGTGTTACATAGCGTGTCACAGAGATGTTTATAGTGTTACATAGCGTGTCACAGAGAGGTTTATGGTGTTACATAGCGTGTCACAGAGAGGTTTATGGTGTTACATACCGTGTCACAGAGAGGTTTATAGTGTTACATAGCGTGTCATAGAGAGGTTTATAGTGTTACATAGCGTGTCACAGAGAGGTTTATGGTGTTACATAGCGCGTCACAGAGAGGTTTATGGTGTTACATAGCGTGTCACAGAGAGGTTTATAGTGTTACATAGCGTGTCACAGAGAGGTTTATGGTATTACATAGCGCATCACAGAGAGGTTTATAGTGTTACATAGCGCGTCACAGAGAGGTTTATGGTGTTACATAGCGCATCAGAGAGAGGTTTATAGTGTTACATAGCGTGTCACAGAGAGGTTTATAGTGTTACATAGCGTGTCACAGAGATGTTTATAGTGTTACATAGCGTGTCGCAGAGAGGTTTATAGTGTTACATAGCCTGTCGCAGAGAGGTTTATAGTGTTACATAACGTGTCACAAAGAGGTTTATAGTGTTACATAGCGTGTCACAGAGAGGTTTATGGTGTTACATAGCGTGTCACAGAGACGTTTATAGTGTTACATAGCGTGTCACAGAGAGGTGTATAATGTTACATAGCGTGTCACAGAGAGGTTTATAGTGTTACATAGCGTGTCACAGAGATGTTTATAGTGTTACATAGCGTATCACAGAGAGGTTTATAGTGTTACATCGCGCGTCACAGAGAGGTTTATAGTGTTACATAGCGTGGCACAGAGAGGTGTATAGTGTTACATAGCGTGTCACAGAGAGGTTTATAGTGTTACATCGCGCGTCACAGAGAGGTTTATAGTGTTACATAGCGTGTCATAGAGAGGTTTATGGTGTTACATAGCGTGTCACAGAGAGGTTTATAGTATTACATAGCGTGTCACAGAGAGGTTTATAGTGTTACATCGCGCGTCACAGAGAGGTTTATAGTGTTACATAGCGTGGCACAGAGAGGCTTATAGTGTTACATAGCGTGTCACAGAGAGGTTTATAGTGTTACATAGCGTGTCACAGAGAGGTTTATGGTATTACATAGCGCGTCACAGAGAGGTTTATAGTGTTACATAGCGTGTCACAGAGAGGTTTATAGTATTACATAGCGTGTCACATAGAGGTTTATGGTATTAGATAGCGCATCACAGAGAGGTTTATAGTGTTACATAGCGCGTCACAAAGAGGTTTATGGTGTTACATAGCGCATCAGAGAGAGGTTTATAGTGTTACATAGCGTGTCACAGAGAGGTTTATAGTGTTATATAGCGTGTCACAGAGAGGTTTATAGTGTTACCTAGCGTGTCACAGAGCGGTTTGTAGTGTTATATAGCGTGTCACAGAGAGGTTTATGGTGTTACATAGCGCGTCACAGAGAGGTTTATAGTGTTACATAGCGTGTCACAGAGATGTTTATAGTGTTACATAGCGTGTCACAGAGAGGTTTATAGTGTTACATCGCGCGTCACAGAGAGGTTTATAGTGTTACATAGCGTGGCACAGAGAGGCTTATAGTGTTACATAGCGTGTCACAGAGAGGTTTATGGTATTACATAGCGCGTCACAGAGAGGTTTATAGTGTTACATAGCGTGTCACAGAGAGGTTTATAGTGTTACATAGCGTGTCACAGAGAGGTTTATGGTGTTACATAGCGCGTCACAGAGAGGTTTATGGTGTTACATAGCGTGTCACAGAGAGGTTTATAGTGTTACATAGAGTGTCACAGAGAGGTTTATGGTATTACATAGCGCATCACAGAGAGGTTTATAGTGTTACATAGCGCGTCACAGAGAGGTTTATGGTGTTACATAGCGCATCAGAGAGAGGTTTATAGTGTTACATAGCGTGTCACAGAGAGGTTTATAGTGTTACATAGCGTGTCACAGAGATGTTTATAGTGTTACATAGCGTGTCACAGAGAGGTTTATAGTGTTACATAGCGTGTCACAGAGAGGTTTATAGTGTTACATTGCGTGTCACAGAGAGGTTTATAGTGTTACATAGCGTGTCACAGAGAGGTTTATAGTGTTACATAGCGTGTCACAGAGAGGTTTATGGTATTACATAGCGCGTCACAGAGAGGTTTATAGTGTTACATAGCGTGTCACGGAGAGGTTTATGGTGTTACATAGCGTGTCACAGAGAGGTTTATAGTGTTACATAGCGTGTCACAGAGATGTTTATAGTGTTACATAGCGTGTCACAGAGAGGTTTATGGTGTTACATAGCGTGTCACAGAGAGGTTTATGGTGTTACATACCGTGTCACAGAGAGGTTTATAGTGTTACATAGCGTGTCACAGAGAGGTTTATAGTGTTACATAGCGTGTCACAGAGAGGTTTATGGTGTTACATAGCGCGTCACAGAGAGGTTTATGGTGTTACATAGCGTGTCACAGAGAGGTTTATAGTGTTACATAGCGTGTCACAGAGAGGTTTATGGTATTACATAGCGCATCACAGAGAGGTTTATAGTGTTACATAGCGCGTCACAGAGAGGTTTATGGTGTTACATAGCGCATCACAGAGAGGTTTATAGTGTTACATAGCGTGTCACAGAGAGGTTTATAGTGTTACATAGCGTGTCACAGAGATGTTTATAGTGTTACATAGCGTGTCACAGAGAGGTTTATAGTGTTACATAGCGTGTCACAGAGATGTTTATAGTGTTACATAACGTGTCACAAAGAGGTTTATAGTGTTACATAGCGTGTCACAGAGAGGTTTATAGTGTTACATAGCGTGTCACAGAGAGGGTTATAGTGTTACATAGCGTGTCACAGAGAGGTTTATAGTGTTACATAGCGTGTCACAGAGAGGTTTATGGTATTACATAGCGTGTCACAGAGAGGTTTATAGTGTTACATAGCGTGTCACAGAGAGGTTTATGGTATTACATAGTGCGTCACAGAGAGGTTTATAGTGTTACATAGCGTGTCATGGAGAGGTTTATGGTGTTACATAGCGTGTCACAGAGAGGTTTATAGTGTTACATAGCGTGTCACAGAGAGGTTTATGGTATTACATAGCGCATCACAGAGAGGTTTATAGTGTTACATAGCGCGTCACAGAGAGGTTTATGGTGTTACATAGCGCATCACAGAGAGGTTTATAGTGTTACATAGCGTGTCACAGAGAGGTTTATAGTGTTACATAGCGTGTCACAGAGATGTTTATAGTGTTACATAGCGTGTCACAGAGAGGTTTATAGTGTTACATAGCGTGTCACAGAGATGTTTATAGTGTTACATAACGTGTCACAAAGAGGTTTATAGTGTTACATCGCGCGTCACAGAGAGGTTTATAGTGTTACATAGCGTGTCACAGAGAGGTTTATAGTGTTACATAGCGTGTCACAGAGAGGTTTATAGTATTACATAGCGTGTCACAGAGAGGTTTATAGTGTTACATCGCGCGTCACAGAGAGGTTTATAGTGTTACATAGCGTGGCACAGAGAGGCTTATAGTGTTACATAGCGTGTCACAGAGAGGTTTATAGTGTTACATAGCGTGTCACAGAGAGGTTTATGGTGTTACATAGCGCGTCACAGAGAGGTTTATGGTGTTACATAGCGTGTCACAGAGAGGTTTATAGTGTTACATAGCGTGTCACAGAGAGGTTTATGGTATTACATAGCGCATCACAGAGAGGTTTATAGTGTTACATAGCGCGTCACAGAGAGGTTTATGGTGTTACATAGCGCATCAGAGAGAGGTTTATAGTGTTACATAGCGTGTCACAGAGAGGTTTATAGTGTTACATAGCGTGTCACAGAGAGGTTTATAGTGTTACATAGCGTGTCACAGAGAGGTTTATAGTGTTACATAGCGTGTCACAGAGAGGTTTATAGTGTTACATAGCGTGTCACAGAGAGGTTTATGGTGTTACATAGCGTGTCACAGAGAGGTTTATAGTGTTACATAGCGTGTCACAGAGAGGTTTATGGTATTACATAGTGCGTCACAGAGAGGTTTATAGTGTTACATAGCGTGTCACGGAGAGGTTTATGGTGTTACATAGCGTGTCACAGAGAGGTTTATAGTGTTACATAGCGTGTCACAGAGATGTTTATAGTGTTACATAGCGTGTCACAGAGAGGTTTATGGTGTTACATAGCGTGTCACAGAGAGGTTTATGGTGTTACATACCGTGTCACAGAGAGGTTTATAGTGTTACATAGCGTGTCACAGAGAGGTTTATAGTGTTACATAGCGTGTCACAGAGAGGTTTATGGTGTTACATAGCGCGTCACAGAGAGGTTTATGGTGTTACATAGCGTGTCACAGAGAGGTTTATAGTGTTACATAGCGTGTCACAGAGAGGTTTATGGTATTACATAGCGCATCACAGAGAGGTTTATAGTGTTACATAGCGCGTCACAGAGAGGTTTATGGTGTTACATAGCGCATCAGAGAGAGGTTTATAGTGTTACATAGCGTGTCACAGAGAGGTTTATAGTGTTACATAGCGTGTCACAGAGATGTTTATAGTGTTACATAGCGTGTCACAGAGAGGTTTATAGTGTTACATAGCGTGTCACAGAGAGGTTTATAGTGTTACATAACGTGTCACAAAGAGGTTTATAGTGTTACATAGCGTGTCACAGAGAGGTTTATGGTGTTACATAGCGTGTCACAGAGACGTTTATAGTGTTACATAGCGTGTCACAGAGAGGTGTATAATGTTACATAGCGTGTCACAGAGAGGTTTATAGTGTTACATAGCGTGTCACAGAGATGTTTATAGTGTTACATAGCGTATCACAGAGAGGTTTATAGTGTTACATAGCGTGGTCACAGAGAGGTGTATTCTGGTACATAGCGTGTCACAGAGAGGTGTATAGTGTTACATAGCGTGTCACAGAGAGGTTTATGGTATTACATAGCGCGTCACAGAGAGGTTTATAGTGTTACATAGCGTGTCACAGAGAGGTTTATGGTATTACATAGTGCGTCACAGAGAGGTTTATAGTGTTACATAGCGTGTCACGGAGAGGTTTATGGTGTTACATAGCGTGTCACAGAGAGGTTTATAGTGTTACATAGCGTGTCACAGAGAGGTGTACATAGCGTGTCATTACATAGCGCACAGAGAGGTTTATAGTGTTACATAGCGCGTCACAGAGAGGTTTATGGTATTACATAGCGTCACAGAGAGGTTTATAGTGTTACATAGCGTGTCACAGAGAGGTTTATGGTGTTACATAGCGCGTCACAGAGAGGTTTATAGTGTTACATAGCGTGTCACAGAGAGGTTTATAGTGTTACATAGCGTGTCACAGAGATGTTTATAGTGTTACATAGCGTGTCACAGAGAGGTTTATAGTGTTACATAGCGTGTCACAGAGAGGTTTATAGTGTTACATAGCGTGTCACAGAGAGGTTTATGGTGTTACATAGCGTGTCACAGAGAGGTTTATGGTGTTACATAGCGTGTCACAGAGAGGTTTATAGTGTTACATAGCGTGTCACAGAGAGGTTTATAGTGTTACATAGCGTGTCACAGAGAGGTTTATGGTGTTACATAGCGCGTCACAGAGAGGTTTATAGTGTTACATAGCGTGTCACAGAGAGGTTTATAGTGTTACATAGCGTGTCACAGAGAGGTTTATGGTATTACATAGCGCATCACAGAGAGGTTTATAGTGTTACATAGCGCGTCACAGAGAGGTTTATGGTGTTACATAGCGCATCAGAGAGAGGTTTATAGTGTTACATAGCGTGTCACAGAGAGGTTTATAGTGTTATATAGCGTGTCACAGAGAGGTTTATAGTGTTACCTAGCGTGTCACAGAGCGGTTTGTAGTGTTATATAGCGTGTCACAGAGAGGTTTATGGTGTTACATAGCGCGTCACAGAGAGGTTTATAGTGTTACATAGCGTGTCACAGAGATGTTTATAGTGTTACATAGCGTGTCACAGAGAGGTTTATAGTGTTACATCGCGCGTCACAGAGAGGTTTATAGTGTTACATAGCGTGGCACAGAGAGGCTTATAGTGTTACATAGCGTGTCACAGAGAGGTTTATGGTATTACATAGCGCGTCACAGAGAGGTTTATAGTGTTACATAGCGTGTCACAGAGAGGTTTATAGTGTTACATAGCGTGTCACAGAGAGGTTTATGGTGTTACATAGCGCGTCACAGAGAGGTTTATGGTGTTACATAGCGTGTCACAGAGAGGTTTATAGTGTTACATAGCGTGTCACAGAGAGGTTTATGGTATTACATAGCGCATCACAGAGAGGTTTATAGTGTTACATAGCGCGTCACAGAGAGGTTTATGGTGTTACATAGCGCATCAGAGAGAGGTTTATAGTGTTACATAGCGTGTCACAGAGAGGTTTATAGTGTTACATAGCGTGTCACAGAGATGTTTATAGTGTTACATAGCGTGTCACAGAGAGGTTTATAGTGTTACATAGCGTGTCACAGAGAGGTTTATAGTGTTACATTGCGTGTCACAGAGAGGTTTATAGTGTTACATAGCGTGTCACAGAGAGGTTTATGGTATTACATAGCGTGTCACAGAGAGGTTTATAGTGTTACATAGCGTGTCACAGAGAGGTTTATGGTATTACATAGTGCGTCACAGAGAGGTTTATAGTGTTACATAGCGTGTCACGGAGAGGTTTATGGTGTTACATAGCGTGTCACAGAGAGGTTTATAGTGTTACATAGCGTGTCACAGAGATGTTTATAGTGTTACATAGCGTGTCACAGAGAGGTTTATGGTGTTACATAGCGTGTCACAGAGAGGTTTATGGTGTTACATACCGTGTCACAGAGAGGTTTATAGTGTTACATAGCGTGTCACAGAGAGGTTTATAGTGTTACATAGCGTGTCACAGAGAGGTTTATGGTGTTACATAGCGCGTCACAGAGAGGTTTATGGTGTTACATAGCGTGTCACAGAGAGGTTTATAGTGTTACATAGCGTGTCACAGAGAGGTTTATGGTATTACATAGCGCATCACAGAGAGGTTTATAGTGTTACATAGCGCGTCACAGAGAGGTTTATGGTGTTACATAGCGCATCAGAGAGAGGTTTATAGTGTTACATAGCGTGTCACAGAGAGGTTTATAGTGTTACATAGCGTGTCACAGAGATGTTTATAGTGTTACATAGCGTGTCACAGAGAGGTTTATAGTGTTACATAGCGTGTCACAGAGAGGTTTATAGTGTTACATAACGTGTCACAAAGAGGTTTATAGTGTTACATAGCGTGTCACAGAGAGGTTTATGGTGTTACATAGCGTGTCACAGAGACGTTTATAGTGTTACATAGCGTGTCACAGAGAGGTTTATAGTGTTACATAGCGTGTCACAGAGAGGTTTATAGTGTTATATAGCGTGTCACAGAGAGGTTTATAGTGTTACCTAGCGTGTCACAGAGCGGTTTGTAGTGTTATATAGCGTGTCACAGAGAGGTGTATGGTGTTACATAGCGCGTCACAGAGAGGTTTATAGTGTTACATAGCGTGTCACAGAGAGGTTTATAGTGTTACATAGCGTGTCACAGAGAGGTTTATAGTGTTACATCGCGCGTCACAGAGAGGTTTATAGTGTTACATAGCGTGGCACAGAGAGGCTTATAGTGTTACATAGCGTGTCACAGAGAGGTTTATGGTATTACATAGCGCGTCACAGAGAGGTTTATAGTGTTACATAGCGTGTCACAGAGAGGTTTATAGTGTTACATAGCGTGTCACAGAGAGGTTTATGGTATTACATAGCGCATCACAGAGAGGTTTATAGTGTTACATAGCGCGTCACAGAGAGGTTTATGGTGTTACATAGCGCAGCAGAGAGAGGTTTATAGTGTTACATAGCGTGTCACAGAGAGGTTTATAGTGTTACATAGCGTGTCACAGAGATGTTTATAGTGTTACATAGCGTGTCACAGAGAGGTTTATAGTGTTACATAGCGTGTCACAGAGAGGTTTATAGTGTTACATTGCGTGTCACAGAGAGGTTTATAGTGTTACATAGCGTGTCACAGAGAGGTTTATGGTATTACATAGCGTGTCACAGAGAGGTTTATAGTGTTACATAGCGTGTCACAGAGAGGTTTATGGTATTACATAGTGCGTCACAGAGAGGTTTATAGTGTTACATAGCGTGTCACGGAGAGGTTTATGGTGTTACATAGCGTGTCACAGAGAGGTTTATAGTGTTACATAGCGTGTCACAGAGATGTTTATAGTGTTACATAGCGTGTCACAGAGAGGTTTATGGTGTTACATAGCGTGTCACAGAGAGGTTTATGGTGTTACATACCGTGTCACAGAGAGGTTTATAGTGTTACATAGCGTGTCACAGAGAGGTTTATAGTGTTACATAGCGTGTCACAGAGAGGTTTATGGTGTTACATAGCGCGTCACAGAGAGGTTTATGGTGTTACATAGCGTGTCACAGAGAGGTTTATAGTGTTACATAGCGTGTCACAGAGAGGTTTATGGTATTACATAGCGCATCACAGAGAGGTTTATAGTGTTACATAGCGCGTCACAGAGAGGTTTATGGTGTTACATAGCGCATCAGAGAGAGGTTTATAGTGTTACATAGCGTGTCACAGAGAGGTTTATAGTGTTACATAGCGTGTCACAGAGATGTTTATAGTGTTACATAGCGTGTCACAGAGAGGTTTATAGTGTTACATAGCGTGTCACAGAGAGGTTTATAGTGTTACATAACGTGTCACAAAGAGGTTTATAGTGTTACATAGCGTGTCACAGAGAGGTTTATGGTGTTACATAGCGTGTCACAGAGACGTTTATAGTGTTACATAGCGTGTCACAGAGAGGTGTATAATGTTACATAGCGTGTCACAGAGCGGTTTGTAGTGTTATATAGCGTGTCACAGAGAGGTGTATGGTGTTACATAGCGCGTCACAGAGAGGTTTATAGTGTTACATAGCGTGTCACAGAGATGTTTATAGTGTTACATAGCGTGTCACAGAGAGGTTTATAGTGTTACATCGCGCGTCACAGAGAGGTTTATAGTGTTACATAGCGTGGCACAGAGAGGCTTATAGTGTTACATAGCGTGTCACAGAGAGGTTTATGGTATTACATAGCGCGTCACAGAGAGGTTTATAGTGTTACATAGCGTGTCACAGAGAGGTTTATAGTGTTACATAGCGTGTCACAGAGAGGTTTATGGTGTTACATAGCGCGTCACAGAGAGGTTTATGGTGTTACATAGCGTGTCACAGAGAGGTTTATGGTATTACATAGCGCATCACAGAGAGGTTTATAGTGTTACATAGCGCGTCACAGAGAGGTTTATGGTGTTACATAGCGCATCAGAGAGAGGTTTATAGTGTTACATAGCGTGTCACAGAGAGGTTTATAGTGTTACATAGCGTGTCACAGAGATGTTTATAGTGTTACATAGCGTGTCACAGAGAGGTTTATAGTGTTACATAGCGTGTCACAGAGAGGTTTATAGTGTTACATTGCGTGTCACAGAGAGGTTTATAGTGTTACATAGCGTGTCACAGAGAGGTTTATGGTATTACATAGCGTGTCACAGAGAGGTTTATAGTGTTACATAGCGTGTCACAGAGAGGTTTATGGTATTACATAGTGCGTCACAGAGAGGTTTATAGTGTTACATAGCGTGTCACGGAGAGGTTTATGGTGTTACATAGCGTGTCACAGAGAGGTTTATAGTGTTACATAGCGTGTCACAGAGATGTTTATAGTGTTACATAGCGTGTCACAGAGAGGTTTATGGTGTTACATAGCGTGTCACAGAGAGGTTTATGGTGTTACATACCGTGTCACAGAGAGGTTTATAGTGTTACATAGCGTGTCACAGAGAGGTTTATAGTGTTACATAGCGTGTCACAGAGAGGTTTATGGTGTTACATAGCGCGTCACAGAGAGGTTTATGGTGTTACATAGCGTGTCACAGAGAGGTTTATAGTGTTACATAGCGTGTCACAGAGAGGTTTATGGTATTACATAGCGCATCACAGAGAGGTTTATAGTGTTACATAGCGCGTCACAGAGAGGTTTATGGTGTTACATAGCGCATCAGAGAGAGGTTTATAGTGTTACATAGCGTGTCACAGAGAGGTTTATAGTGTTACATAGCGTGTCACAGAGATGTTTATAGTGTTACATAGCGTGTCACAGAGAGGTTTATAGTGTTACATAGCGTGTCACAGAGAGGTTTATAGTGTTACATAACGTGTCACAAAGAGGTTTATAGTGTTACATAGCGTGTCACAGAGAGGTTTATGGTGTTACATAGCGTGTCACAGAGACGTTTATGGTGTTACATAGCGTGTCACAGAGAGGTTTATAGTGTTACATAGCGTGTCACAGAGAGGTGTATAATGTTACATAGCGTGTCACAGAGAGGTTTATAGTGTTACATAGCGTGTCACAGAGATGTTTATAGTGTTACATAGCGTATCACAGAGAGGTTTATAGTGTTACATAGCGTGGCACAGAGAGGTGTATTCTGTTACATAGCGTGTCACAGAGAGGTTTATAGTGTTACATAGCGTGTCACAGGAGAGGTTTATGGTATTACATAGCGCGTCACAGAGAGGTTTATAGTGTTACATAGCGTGTCACAGAGAGGTTTATGGTATTACATAGCGTCACAGAGAGGTTTATAGTGTTACATAGCGTGTCACAGAGAGGTTTATGGTGTTACATAGCGTGTCACAGAGAGGTTTATAGTGTTACATAGCGTGTCACAGAGAGGTTTATAGTGTTACATAGCGTGTCACAGAGAGGTTTATAGTGTTACATAGCGTGTCACAGAGATCTTTATAGTGTTACATAGCGTGTCACAGAGAGGTTTATAGTGTTACATAGCGTGTCACAGAGAGGTTTATAGTGTTACATCGCGCGTCACAGAGAGGTTTATAGTGTTACATAGCGTGTCACAGAGAGGTTTATAGTGTTACATAGCGTGTCACAGAGAGGTTTATAGTGTTACATAGCGTGTCACAGAGAGGTTTATGGTATTACATAGTGCGTCACAGAGAGGTTTATAGTGTTACATAGCGTGTCACAGAGAGGTTTATGGTGTTACATAGCGTATCACAGAGAGGTTTATAGTGTTACATAGCGTGTCACAGAGAGGTTTATAGTGTTACATAGCGTGTCACAGAGATGTTTATAGTGTTACATAGCGTGTCACAGAGAGGTTTATGGTGTTACATAGCGTGTCACAGAGAGGTTTATGGTGTTACATACCGTGTCACAGAGAGGTTTATAGTGTTACATAGCGTGTCACAGAGAGGTTTATAGTGTTACATAGCGTGTCACAGAGAGGTTTATGGTGTTACATAGCGCGTCACAGAGAGGTTTATGGTGTTACATAGCGTGTCACAGAGAGGTTTATAGTGTTACATAGCGTGTCACAGAGCGGTTTGTAGTGTTATATAGCGTGTCACAGAGAGGTTATGGTGTTACATAGCGCGTCACAGAGAGGTTTATAGTGTTACATAGCGTGTCACAGAGATGTTTATAGTGTTACATAGCGTGTCACAGAGAGGTTTATAGTGTTACATCGCGCGTCACAGAGAGGTTTATAGTGTTACATAGCGTGGCACAGAGAGGCTTATAGTGTTACATAGCGTGTCACAGAGAGGTTTATGGTATTACATAGCGCGTCACAGAGAGGTTTATAGTGTTACATAGCGTGTCACAGAGAGGTTTATAGTGTTACATAGCGTGTCACAGAGAGGTGTATAATGTTACATAGCGTGTCACAGAGAGGTTTATAGTGTTACATAGCGTGTCACAGAGACGTTTATAGTGTTACATAGCGTGTCACAGAGAGGTTTATAGTGTTACATAGCGTGTCACAGAGAGGTTTATAGTGTTACATAGCGTGTCACAGAGATGTTTATAGTGTTACATAGCGTATCACAGAGAGGTTTATAGTGTTACATAGCGTGGCACAGAGAGGTGTATTCTGTTACATAGCGTGTCACAGAGAGGTGTATAGTGTTACATAGCGTGTCACAGAGAGGTTTATAGTGTTACATAGCGTGTCACAGAGAGGTTTATAGTGTTACATAGCGTGTCACAGAGAGGTTTATAGTGTTACATAGCGTGTCACAGAGAGGTTTATAGTGTTACATAGCGTGTCACAGAGAGGTTTATGGTGTTACATAGCGTGTCACAGAGAGGTTTATAGTGTTACATAGCGTGTCACAGAGAGGTTTATAGTGTTACATAGCGTGTCACAGAGAGGTTTATAGTGTTACATAGCGTGTCACAGAGAGGTTTATAGTGTTACATAGCGTGTCACAGAGAGGTTTATAGTGTTACATAGCGTGTCACAGAGAGGTTTATAGTGTTACATCGCGCGTCACAGAGAGGTTTATAGTGTTACATAGCGTGGCACAGAGAGGTTTATAGTGTTACATAGCGTGTCACAGAGAGGTTTATAGTGTTACATAGCGTGTCACAGAGAGGTTTATGGTATTACATAGTGCGTCACAGAGAGGTTTATAGTGTTACATAGCGTGTCACAGAGAGGTTTATGGTGTTACATAGCGTATCACAGAGAGGTTTATAGTGTTACATAGCGCGTCACAGAGAGGTTTATAGTGTTACATAGCGTGTCACAGAGATGTTTATAGTGTTACATAGCGTGTCACAGAGAGGTTTATGGTGTTACATAGCGTGTCACAGAGAGGTTTATGGTGTTACATACCGTGTCACAGAGAGGTTTATAGTGTTACATAGCGTGTCACAGAGAGGTTTATAGTGTTACATAGCGTGTCACAGAGAGGTTTATGGTGTTACATAGCGTGTCACAGAGAGGTTTATGGTGTTACATAGCGTGTCACAGAGAGGTTTATAGTGTTACATAGCGTGTCACAGAGCGGTTTGTAGTGTTATATAGCGTGTCACAGAGAGGTTTATGGTGTTACATAGCGCGTCACAGAGAGGTTTATAGTGTTACATAGCGTGTCACAGAGATGTTTATAGTGTTACATAGCGTGTCACAGAGAGGTTTATAGTGTTACATCGCGCGTCACAGAGAGGTTTATAGTGTTACATAGCGTGGCACAGAGAGGCTTATAGTGTTACATAGCGTGTCACAGAGAGGTTTATGGTATTACATAGCGCGTCACAGAGAGGTTTATAGTGTTACATAGCGTGTCACAGAGAGGTTTATAGTGTTACATAGCGTGTCACAGAGAGGTTTATGGTGTTACATAGCGTGTCACAGAGAGGTTTATAGTGTTACATAGCGTGTCACAGAGAGGTTTATGGTATTACATAGCGCATCACAGAGAGGTTTATAGTGTTACATAGCGCGTCACAGAGAGGTTTATGGTGTTACATAGCGCATCAGAGAGAGGTTTATAGTGTTACATAGCGTGTCACAGAGAGGTTTGTAGTGTTACATAGCGTGTCACAGAAAGGTTTATAGTGTTACATAGCGTGTCACAGAGATGTTTATAGTGTTACATAGCGTGTCACAGAGAGGTTTATAGTGTTACATAGCGTGTCACAGAGAGGTTTATAGTGTTACATAACGTGTCACAAAGAGGTTTATAGTGTTACATAGCGTGTCACAGAGAGGTTTATGGTGTTACATAGCGTGTCACAGAGAGGTTTATAGTGTTACATAGCGTGTCACAGAGAGGTGTATAATGTTACCTAGCGTGTCACAGAGCGGTTTGTAGTGTTATATAGCGTGTCACAGAGAGGTTTATGGTGTTACATAGCGCGTCACAGAGAGGTTTATAGTGTTACATAGCGTGTCACAGAGATGTTTATAGTGTTACATAGCGTGTCACAGAGAGGTTTATAGTGTTACATCGCGCGTCACAGAGAGGTTTATAGTGTTACATAGCGTGGCACAGAGAGGCTTATAGTGTTACATAGCGTGTCACAGAGAGGTTTATGGTATTACATAGCGCGTCACAGAGAGGTTTATAGTGTTACATAGCGTGTCACAGAGAGGTTTATAGTGTTACATAGCGTGTCACAGAGAGGTTTATGGTGTTACATAGCGCGTCACAGAGAGGTTTATGGTGTTACATAGCGTGTCACAGAGAGGTTTATGGTATTACATAGCGCATCACAGAGAGGTTTATAGTGTTACATAGCGCGTCACAGAGAGGTTTATGGTGTTACATAGCGCATCAGAGAGAGGTTTATAGTGTTACATAGCGTGTCACAGAGAGGTTTATAGTGTTACATAGCGTGTCACAGAGATGTTTATAGTGTTACATAGCGTGTCACAGAGAGGTTTATAGTGTTACATAGCGTGTCACAGAGAGGTTTATAGTGTTACATTGCGTGTCACAGAGAGGTTTATAGTGTTACATAGCGTGTCACAGAGAGGTTTATGGTATTACATAGCGTGTCACAGAGAGGTTTATAGTGTTACATAGCGTGTCACAGAGAGGTTTATGGTATTACATAGTGCGTCACAGAGAGGTTTATAGTGTTACATAGCGTGTCACGGAGAGGTTTATGGTGTTACATAGCGTGTCACAGAGAGGTTTATAGTGTTACATAGCGTGTCACAGAGATGTTTATAGTGTTACATAGCGTGTCACAGAGAGGTTTATGGTGTTACATAGCGTGTCACAGAGAGGTTTATGGTGTTACATACCGTGTCACAGAGAGGTTTATAGTGTTACATAGCGTGTCACAGAGAGGTTTATAGTGTTACATAGCGTGTCACAGAGAGGTTTATGGTGTTACATAGCGCGTCACAGAGAGGTTTATGGTGTTACATAGCGTGTCACAGAGAGGTTTATAGTGTTACATAGCGTGTCACAGAGAGGTTTATGGTATTACATAGCGCATCACAGAGAGGTTTATAGTGTTACATAGCGCGTCACAGAGAGGTTTATGGTGTTACATAGCGCATCAGAGAGAGGTTTATAGTGTTACATAGCGTGTCACAGAGAGGTTTATAGTGTTACATAGCGTGTCACAGAGATGTTTATAGTGTTACATAGCGTGTCACAGAGAGGTTTATAGTGTTACATAGCGTGTCACAGAGAGGTTTATAGTGTTACATAACGTGTCACAAAGAGGTTTATAGTGTTACATAGCGTGTCACAGAGAGGTTTATGGTGTTACATAGCGTGTCACAGAGACGTTTATAGTGTTACATAGCGTGTCACAGAGAGGTGTATAATGTTACATAGCGTGTCACAGAGAGGTTTATAGTGTTACATAGCGTGTCACAGAGATGTTTATAGTGTTACATAGCGTATCACAGAGAGGTTTATAGTGTTACATAGCGTGGTCACAGAGAGGTTTATAGTGTTACATAGCGTGTCACAGAGAGGTGTATAGTGTTACATAGCGTGTCACGGAGAGGTTTATGGTATTACATAGCGCGTCACAGAGAGGTTTATAGTGTTACATAGCGTGTCACAGAGAGGTTTATGGTATTACATAGTGCGTCACAGAGAGGTTTATAGTGTTACATAGCGTGTCATAGAGAGGTTTATGGTGTTACATAGCGTGTCACAGAGAGGTTTATAGTGTTACATAGCGTGTCACAGAGAGGTTTATAGTGTTACATAGCGTGTCACAGAGAGGTTTATAGTGTTACATAGCGTGTCACAGAGAGGTTTATAGTGTTACATAGCGTGTCACAGAGAGGTTTATAGTGTTACATAGCGTGTCACAGAGAGGTTTATAGTGTTACATCGCGCGTCACAGAGAGGTTTATAGTGTTACATAGCGTTGCACAGAGAGGTTTATAGTGTTACATAGCGTGTCACAGAGAGGTTTATAGTGTTACATAGCGTGTCACAGAGAGGTTTATGGTATTACATAGCGCGTCACAGAGAGGTTTATAGTGTTACATAGCGTGTCACAGAGAGGTTTATGGTGTTACATAGCGTGTCACAGAGAGGTTTATAGTGTTACATAGCGTGTCACAGAGAGGTTTATAGTGTTACATAGCGTGTCACAGAGAGGTTTATGGTGTTACATAGCGTGTCACAGAGAGGTTTATGGTGTTACATAGCGTGTCACAGAGAGGTTTATAGTGTTACATAGCGTGTCACAGAGAGGTTTATAGTGTTACATAGCGTGTCACAGAGAGGTTTATGGTGTTACATAGCGTGCATCACAGAGAGGTTTATAGTGTTACATAGCGTGTCACAGAGAGGTTTATAGTGTTACCTAGCGTGTCACAGAGCGGTTTGTAGTGTTATATAGCGTGTCACAGAGAGGTTTATGGTGTTACATAGCGCGTCACAGAGAGGTTTATAGTGTTACATAGCGTGTCACAGAGATGTTTATAGTGTTACATAGCGTGTCACAGAGAGGTTTATAGTGTTACATCGCGCGTCACAGAGAGGTTTATAGTGTTACATAGCGTGGCACAGAGAGGCTTATAGTGTTACATAGCGTGTCACAGAGAGGTTTATGGTATTACATAGCGCGTCACAGAGAGGTTTATAGTGTTACATAGCGTGTCACAGAGAGGTTTATAGTGTTACATAGCGTGTCACAGAGAGGTTTATGGTGTTACATAGCGTGTCACAGAGAGGTTTATAGTGTTACATAGCGTGTCACAGAGAGGTTTATGGTATTACATAGCGCATCACAGAGAGGTTTATAGTGTTACATAGCGCGTCACAGAGAGGTTTATGGTGTTACATAGCGCAGCAGAGAGAGGTTTATAGTGTTACATAGCGTGTCACAGAGAGGTTTATAGTGTTACATAGCGTGTCACAGAGATGTTTATAGTGTTACATAGCGTGTCACAGAGAGGTTTATAGTGTTACATAGCGTGTCACAGAGAGGTTTATAGTGTTACATTGCGTGTCACAGAGAGGTTTATAGTGTTACATAGCGTGTCACAGAGAGGTTTATGGTATTACATAGCGTGTCACAGAGAGGTTTATAGTGTTACATAGCGTGTCACAGAGAGGTTTATGCTATTACATTGTGCGTCACAGAGAGGTTTATAGTGTTACATAGCGTGTCACGGAGAGGTTTATGGTGTTACATAGCGTGTCACAGAGAGGTTTATAGTGTTACATAGCGTGTCACAGAGATGTTTATAGTGTTACATAGCGTGTCACAGAGAGGTTTATGGTGTTACATAGCGTGTCACAGAGAGGTTTATGGTGTTACATACCGTGTCACAGAGAGGTTTATAGTGTTACATAGCGTGTCACAGAGAGGTTTATAGTGTTACATAGCGTGTCACAGAGAGGTTTATGGTGTTACATAGCGCGTCACAGAGAGGTTTATGGTGTTACATAGCGTGTCACAGAGAGGTTTATAGTGTTACATAGCGTGTCACAGAGAGGTTTATGGTATTACATAGCGCATCACAGAGAGGTTTATAGTGTTACATAGCGCGTCACAGAGAGGTTTATGGTGTTACATAGCGCATCAGAGAGAGGTTTATAGTGTTACATAGCGTGTCACAGAGAGGTTTATAGTGTTACATAGCGTGTCACAGAGATGTTTATAGTGTTACATAGCGTGTCACAGAGAGGTTTATAGTGTTACATAGCGTGTCACAGAGAGGTTTATAGTGTTACATAACGTGTCACAAAGAGGTTTATAGTGTTACATAGCGTGTCACAGAGAGGTTTATGGTGTTACATAGCGTGTCACAGAGACGTTTATAGTGTTACATAGCGCATCAGAGAGATGTTTATAGTGTTACCTAGCGTGTCACAGAGCGGTTTGTAGTGTTATATAGCGTGTCACAGAGAGGTGTATGGTGTTACATAGCGCGTCACAGAGAGGTTTATAGTGTTACATAGCGTGTCACAGAGATGTTTATAGTGTTACATAGCGTGTCACAGAGAGGTTTATAGTGTTACATCGCGCGTCACAGAGAGGTTTATAGTGTTACATAGCGTGGCACAGAGAGGCTTATAGTGTTACATAGCGTGTCACAGAGAGGTTTATGGTATTACATAGCGCGTCACAGAGAGGTTTATAGTGTTACATAGCGTGTCACAGAGAGGTTTATAGTGTTACATAGCGTGTCACAGAGAGGTTTATGGTGTTACATAGCGCGTCACAGAGAGGTTTATGGTGTTACATAGCGTGTCACAGAGAGGTTTATAGTGTTACATAGCGTGTCACAGAGAGGTTTATGGTATTACATAGCGCATCACAGAGAGGTTTATAGTGTTACATAGCGCGTCACAGAGAGGTTTATGGTGTTACATAGCGCAGCAGAGAGAGGTTTATAGTGTTACATAGCGTGTCACAGAGAGGTTTATAGTGTTACATAGCGTGTCACAGAGATGTTTATAGTGTTACATAGCGTGTCACAGAGAGGTTTATAGTGTTACATAGCGTGTCACAGAGAGGTTTATAGTGTTACATTGCGTGTCACAGAGAGGTTTATAGTGTTACATAGCGTGTCACAGAGAGGTTTATGGTATTACATAGCGTGTCACAGAGAGGTTTATAGTGTTACATAGCGTGTCACAGAGAGGTTTATGGTATTACATAGTGCGTCACAGAGAGGTTTATAGTGTTACATAGCGTGTCACGGAGAGGTTTATGGTGTTACATAGCGTGTCACAGAGAGGTTTATAGTGTTACATAGCGTGTCACAGAGATGTTTATAGTGTTACATAGCGTGTCACAGAGAGGTTTATGGTGTTACATAGCGTGTGACAGAGAGGTTTATGGTGTTACATACCGTGTCACAGAGAGGTTTATAGTGTTACATAGCGTGTCACAGAGAGGTTTATAGTGTTACATAGCGTGTCACAGAGAGGTTTATGGTGTTACATAGCGCGTCACAGAGAGGTTTATGGTGTTACATAGCGTGTCACAGAGAGGTTTATGGTATTACATAGCGCATCACAGAGAGGTTTATAGTGTTACATAGCGCGTCACAGAGAGGTTTATGGTGTTACATAGCGCATCATAGAGAGGTTTATAGTGTTACATAGCGTGTCACAGAGAGGTTTATAGTGTTACATAGCGTGTCACAGAGATGTTTATAGTGTTACATAGCGTGTCACAGAGAGGTTTATAGTGTTACATAGCGTGTCACAGAGAGGTTTATAGTGTTACATAACGTGTCACAAAGAGGTTTATAGTGTTACATAGCGTGTCACAGAGAGGTTTATGGTGTTACATAGCGTGTCACAGAGACGTTTATAGTGTTACATAGCGTGTCACAGAGAGGTTTATGGTATTACATAGTGCGTCACAGAGAGGTTTATAGTGTTACATAGCGTGTCACAGAGAGGTTTATGGTGTTACATAGCGTGTCACAGAGAGGTTTATAGTGTTACATAGCGTGTCACAGAGAGGTGTATACTGTTACATAGCGTGTCACAGAGAGGTTTATAGTGTTACATAGCGTGTCACAGAGAGGTTTATAGTGTTACATAGCGTGTCACAGAGAGGTTTATAGTGTTACATAGCGTGTCACAGAGAGGTTTATAGTGTTACATCGCGCGTCACAGAGAGGTTTATAGTGTTACATAGCGTGGCACAGAGAGGTTTATAGTGTTACATAGCGTGTCACAGAGAGGTTTATAGTGTTACATAGCGTGTCACAGAGAGGTTTATGGTATTACATAGTGCGTCACAGAGAGGTTTATAGTGTTACATAGCGTGTCACAGAGAGGTTTATGGTGTTACATAGCGCATCAGAGAGAGGTTTATAGTGTTACATAGCGTGTCACAGAGAGGTTTATAGTGTTACATAGCGTGTCACAGAGATGTTTATAGTGTTACATAGCGTGTCACAGAGAGGTTTATAGTGTTACATAGCGTGTCACAGAGAGGTTTATAGTGTTACATAACGTGTCACAAAGAGGTTTATAGTGTTACATAGCGTGTCACAGAGAGGTTTATGGTGTTACATAGCGTGTCACAGAGACGTTTATAGTGTTACATAGCGCATCAGAGAGAGGTTTATAGTGTTACCTAGCGTGTCACAGAGCGGTTTGTAGTGTTATATAGCGTGTCACAGAGAGGTGTATGGTGTTACATAGCGCGTCACAGAGAGGTTTATAGTGTTACATAGCGTGTCACAGAGATGTTTATAGTGTTACATAGCGTGTCACAGAGAGGTTTATAGTGTTACATCGCGCGTCACAGAGAGGTTTATAGTGTTACATAGCGTGGCACAGAGAGGCTTATAGTGTTACATAGCGTGTCACAGAGAGGTTTATGGTATTACATAGCGCGTCACAGAGAGGTTTATAGTGTTACATAGCGTGTCACAGAGAGGTTTATAGTGTTACATAGCGTGTCACAGAGAGGTTTATGGTGTTACATAGCGCGTCACAGAGAGGTTTATGGTGTTACATAGCGTGTCACAGAGAGGTTTATAGTGTTACATAGCGTGTCACAGAGAGGTTTATGGTATTACATAGCGCATCACAGAGAGGTTTATAGTGTTACATAGCGCGTCACAGAGAGGTTTATGGTGTTACATAGCGCAGCAGAGAGAGGTTTATAGTGTTACATAGCGTGTCACAGAGAGGTTTATAGTGTTACATAGCGTGTCACAGAGATGTTTATAGTGTTACATAGCGTGTCACAGAGAGGTTTATAGTGTTACATAGCGTGTCACAGAGAGGTTTATAGTGTTACATTGCGTGTCACAGAGAGGTTTATAGTGTTACATAGCGTGTCACAGAGAGGTTTATGGTATTACATAGCGTGTCACAGAGAGGTTTATAGTGTTACATAGCGTGTCACAGAGAGGTTTATGGTATTACATAGTGCGTCACAGAGAGGTTTATAGTGTTACATAGCGTGTCACGGAGAGGTTTATGGTGTTACATAGCGTGTCACAGAGAGGTTTATAGTGTTACATAGCGTGTCACAGAGATGTTTATAGTGTTACATAGCGTGTCACAGAGAGGTTTATGGTGTTACATAGCGTGTGACAGAGAGGTTTATGGTGTTACATACCGTGTCACAGAGAGGTTTATAGTGTTACATAGCGTGTCACAGAGAGGTTTATAGTGTTACATAGCGTGTCACAGAGAGGTTTATGGTGTTACATAGCGCGTCACAGAGAGGTTTATGGTGTTACATAGCGTGTCACAGGTCACAGAGAGGTTTATGGTATTACATAGCGCATCACAGAGAGGTTTATAGTGTTACATAGCGCGTCACAGAGAGGTTTATGGTGTTACATAGCGCATCATAGAGAGGTTTATAGTGTTACATAGCGTGTCACAGAGAGGTTTATAGTGTTACATAGCGTGTCACAGAGATGTTTATAGTGTTACATAGCGTGTCACAGAGAGGTTTATAGTGTTACATAGCGTGTCACAGAGAGGTTTATAGTGTTACATAACGTGTCACAAAGAGGTTTATAGTGTTACATAGCGTGTCACAGAGAGGTTTATGGTGTTACATAGCGTGTCACAGAGACGTTTATAGTGTTACATAGCGTGTCACAGAGAGGTTTATGGTATTACATAGTGCGTCACAGAGAGGTTTATAGTGTTACATAGCGTGTCATAGAGAGGTTTATGGTGTTACATAGCGTGTCACAGAGAGGTTTATAGTGTTACATAGCGTGTCACAGAGAGGTGTATACTGTTACATAGCGTGTCACAGAGAGGTTTATAGTGTTACATAGCGTGTCACAGAGAGGTTTATAGTGTTACATAGCGTGTCACAGAGAGGTTTATAGTGTTACATAGCGTGTCACAGAGAGGTTTATAGTGTTACATCGCGCGTCACAGAGAGGTTTATAGTGTTACATAGCGTGGCACAGAGAGGTTTATAGTGTTACATAGCGTGTCACAGAGAGGTTTATAGTGTTACATAGCGTGTCACAGAGAGGTTTATGGTATTACATAGTGCGTCACAGAGAGGTTTATAGTGTTACATAGCGTGTCATAGAGAGGTTTATGGTGTTACATAGCGTGTCACAGAGAGGTTTATAGTGTTACATAGCGCGTCACAGAGAGGTTTATAGTGTTACATAGCGTGTCACAGAGATGTTTATAGTGTTACATAGCGTGTCACAGAGAGGTTTATGGTGTTACATAGCGTGTCACAGAGAGGTTTATGGTGTTACATACCGTGTCACAGAGAGGTTTATAGTGTTACATAGCGTGTCACAGAGAGGTTTATAGTGTTACATAGCGTGTCACAGAGAGGTTTATGGTGTTACATAGCGCATCACAGAGAGGTTTATGGTGTTACATAGCGTGTCACAGAGAGGTTTATAGTGTTACATAGCGTGTCACAGAGAGGTTTATGGTATTACATAGCGCATCACAGAGAGGTTTATAGTGTTACATAGCGCGTCACAGAGAGGTTTATGGTGTTACATAGCGCGTCACAGAGAGGTTTATAGTGTTACATAGCGTGTCACAGAGAGGTTTATAGTGTTACATAGCGCGTCACAGAGAGGTTTATAGTGTTACATAGCGTGTCACAGAGAGGTTTATGGTATTACATAGCGCGTCACAGAGATGTTTATAGTGTTACATAGCGTGTCACAGAGAGGTTTATGGTATTACATAGCGCGTCACAGAGAGGTTTATAGTGTTACATAGCGTGTCACAGAGAGGTTTATGGTATTACATAGCGCGGCACAGAGAGGTTTATAGTGTTACATAGCGCGTCACAGAGCCAAACCGTTCATCTAACACGTACACATATTGGTGCGGGGCATAAAGGCAAATAGTGTGCGCGGACCTTATTATAATTCTGAGAATAAACTCAACTGTTTCATGAAAAAATGAAGTTTTATAAAGGTATGCAAGCCACTCATGACAGATATATAGGCGGACAATTCCACAAATGAAGGAATATTTCTTGCAAAAGATATGGACAGTATTAGCTATGGGCTAGGAAAAGCAGCTTATATTTTGCTTCAGTCCGCCCATTTTTACATCCATCCTTTTTCTCCAAACCAAACAGAGAGTGGAACAGAAAAGATTAAGAGCAGCCAGAGATGAGAGAAATGCACTACTAAATCAACAGAGAGTAACAGATCAAATCTGGGTCATTAGGTATCAAAAACTTGTAAAGATAAAGAAATCAACAGACCTGGAAACCCAGTCAGTAGAAAATCGGCGCCAGAAGCAGTATAGACCCTGCCAGCCATTGATGCATATTGAATAAGACTGTAAAGAATATTTACACCTAAATCTTGATACCTACTTAAACAAGCATGAAGCGCTTATAACATGCATCAAAGACACCTCTCCAGATATCATTGGCATCACTGAGCTAAAACTTAATAAAGCCTCTACCAAACTGTAGAGAGTAGAACTAAATGTTAGCGGCTATGATTGATGTCGCAGCATTGATAAAATGGGTCTCGGGGCAGCTATTTACACTAAAGATCAATTCAGACCGCACGCGTGCGACATGTGCAACTTGTTACCTTAGATATTCCACCTTGATAATGTTGTAAGAAATTACAATATGTTGGATCATGTGCGCGCTTGGTCTGAATGCTATTTTGTTAGGCCGGGTGTGTCTGGGTGCATTTGCTGTGGCTCATTCGCCACACGCATATGGCATTAGGAGAAGTCCATCACTTCTGGCGTTATTAATAGCATCAGAGCGTCATTTTCTAAATGAGTAATGGCGATCTTCATAGCCTACTTAGGGAGGTTCCAAATGTAAAAGATTAACATACAAAATGTTAATGGGTGATTTTAATTACCCGGAAATAAATTGGTGAAATATACACTGCAATACTAGTGAAATGCACAAAGCAAGTATATTGCCGATACAATACAGGACCCCGAGCTGTACCGACAGATAACCTTCTCAACAAACTTAAGCGGCCAGGATAGAACCAACACCGTGAACATAGTTTTCGCAAACGAAAATGATATAGTAGAAAACATTCTGACTGAAGACCCAGTGGGAAACAGCCACGACATCGTGATCTTTTTCATTTAGCCAGCGTATCTATGTCACCTATTAAAGGATATATTTACATACTATTAAAATCAAATAGTTTTGCCTGACAAAGAGGCCAAAATCGGCCCCAATTATTGTAATGATGGCGATCTTGTTGATAATATGTGCAAATTTTAGCGTATTAGCCTGATAAGTCAGGTTCTACCAGTACGCGGAGCTAATAATATGGGATATATAGAAAGAGTTTCACATTATTATAATAAGTATTTGGTGGTAGAATTGGGCAATATTTCGCACAGCACGAGAATATAGTGAGTTCCACATGGACCCCTGTTCCAAAACTTATTTCAAAGCAAGTACAGAGATTCTGGTACCGAAGATAGTAAATTATTGGAACTTGACACCGGCCGCTACTAAATAGCATATTAAGAAATTACTGTATAGTAGAATTTTTAAACCTTTGATACTTTGTTAGCGTATTCATATACGTATCTGGCAATATGGGTGAAATTCTGGTGCCAAACCTATTGCAGAGAGTATATTACAGAAAAACGTCGATCTACCAGAATTTGCGCCAATTTTCGGTATGAAATTGTGTACTCTGCAATTACTTTACGGTAGAACTTTTTAAAATTCTGAATATAACTAGCATATTTAAACTTCTATAAGTTTTTGCAGGTGGAATTCTGGGAGTGAACATATTGCAACGAAAACCGCGAATCAGCATAAATTTGAACTTATTTTCGTTACGAAATTGTATACTAAGAAATTATTTCATAGTAGATATTTTTAAATCTCGCTACTCCGTAAGCGTATGCCTATACACATTGAGTTTATACAGCTCAATTGTTGGCGTTTGACAACTGTCAGTGGCTACTAAATTGAATATTACGAAATTACTCCATGGTAGAGAACTCACGATTCATTAGCGTATTCATATCCCTATCTAACCATATGGGTGAAATTATGTGGCCAAACATATTGCAGACAGTAGCGTATTGAAAACCGCGGATCTGCCAAAATTGGAACGAATTTACGCTATGTAAGTGTGTACTACGAAATTAGATCGCTGTCGAATTTGTTTAAATTCCTAATAAAACTATCGCATACAAACACCTATACGTCTATGTGAGCGAAGTTCTGGAACCGACCATATTAGAGACAGTAGGGCACCGAAAAGCACGTATAAACCAACATTTAAGCTAATTTTTGCGAATTAAAATTACTTCATCTAGAATTTGTTAGATTCGGGATATAACTAGCATATTAACACTCAGGTCTATGTGGGTGAAATTATGTGGGTGAGCATACTGCAGACAAAACTGTGAATCACCCAAGATATAAGCAAATTTTCGGTATGAAATTGTGCACGACGAATTTACTACACGGTAGAAATTCTTTAACCTCAATCCATTGCTCACTAGCGTGTTCACATACCTATATGGTTGAAACTATGTGGCCGAATTTACTGCAGACGTTCTTAACTTAGCGCAATCATGCATAGGCCTACACTATCGGTTGATTTCTGTGTTCAACAATCCGCTACACTATTATTGTCAGCCGTTTTGACTGGAAATTCGGAACATTGGCAGTCTATCAATACTGCTACATAATTGCATTTGGCCATACATGGATTTGTTCCCACTGATGGACTAAAAAGGACAAAAGGATACTACTGATAATCAGACATCCATTATTTTTAGCGAACTTATTCTACTTTTTCGCACTCTACAATAATATTATACATGTTTTTCTTTTCAAATTAACCTTTCCAAAGTATCCATCCATCATCTGACCTGGTATGACGTCATAATCAGCTCAGCGCGTGTATGATGACGTCATAATCATTACGTCACAAAGGGTTCCATATAGACCGTCACCAAATCTCAAATGGTCCGACACGTTGTATGAATTACATGTCTTTGTAATTCTTTGCTATTTAATAAACATGCTGTTGAATATTTTGAAACCAATTTGACTGGGTGCTGTTGCTGCCTTACGCAGCAACAGCACCAAGTCAAATTAGTTTCAAAATATTCAACAGCTTACCTGTGTAGTCTTTTTGGAAATTGATAGTCAGGGTGTTCAGAGATCGATCGATCCCAACACGAGCGAGGTGTGGGTGGCGCTTAGCTAGAGATGGGCGGGGCATAGCTAAAACCGGAAACGTCCATTGACCACACACATAATACGCAATTCTATTTATATCCCGACCATTCCTAGATATGACACAGCCATTTCTAGCTAAGCTCCACCCACATGTTTGGATCGATTTATATACATGGAACCCTGAATTCACACAGACTCCCAATTTTAAGGTAACTATAAGTAAAGCTGTTGAATATTTTGAAACTAATTTGACTGTGGGGCTGTTGCTGCCTAAGGCAGCACCAACTCCCAATCAAATTAGTTTCAACATATTCAACAGAATGTTTGATAAACCATAAATTCATCAACGACCTACAAGTCGTACACGTGACTGACTATTCCGACTTCATGACAATATATTACTATACGTCGTAATGATTGGGACGTCAGCCTACACTCAGTGTAATTGATTGTGACGTCTTATATTCAATAGCACACACACACACGCACGCACGCACCCACTCACGCACTCACGCGCACACGCACGCACGCACGCACGCACGCACGCACGCACGCACGCACGCACGCACGCACGCACGCACGCACGCACGCACGCACGCACGCACGCACGCACGCACGCACGCACGCACGCACGCACGCACGCACGCACGCACGCACGCACGCACGCACGCACGCACGCACGCACGCACGCACGCACGCACACACGCACGCACCTGAAACTACTTGTGCTGTTTTATCAAATTCTGTTATATGTTTTATAATGATTATTGATTTGCACATACCAGTTCCTGTAAATGGATGCATGGGAAAGGGAAATGTGTATAAAACGTGATTTATGTGTGGGGGGGGGGGGCATACATTTGATAGAATGTACATGTTTTGGACTATGTTGAGTTCACTGCTATGAAAATGCCACTTTATGTAAGCGCGCCAGCCGACGCTTTTATCCACATGCTGTCTAACCATCTTACCAGGCTTGTAGGCGATACATGACTGATTGCATAGCAAATTAATTTTCTAGAAACTCTTGCAAGAAAACCTGCATAATTTCCGTTTCTTAAACCTCTCGTAAGATTTCGCTTGAAAATATCTTTTAAGTGTAATCAGCTTCGCAAACTTTGCAATGTATTCTTTAACGGACTGCTTTAAAATCTACCGAATACATGGATATTTACATTTTGGCCATTGCATATGCAATGCACGAGAAAATACAATGATTTTCCCGCGTGACAAAACATCAGATCATATTGAAATGTGGTAGGCAACCCTTCTCCTGTATATAATATCACCCGTTGACGGGTGTTGGTGTTCCCATGTCTTCCTGGAACCCAATACAGTTGTTGTTGTTGTTGATGATGATGATGATGTTGTTGTTGTTGTTGTTGTTGTTATTGCTGCTGCTGCTGTTGTTGATAACGATGTTGTTGTTGTTGTTGTTGTTGTTGTTGTTGTTGTTGTTGCTGCTGCTGTTGTTGTTGTTGATCTTGTTGTTTTTGCTGTAGTGGTGATTGTGGGTGACTGTGGTGATGGTGGTGTGGTTGGTAGTTGTTGTTGTTTGTTGTTGGTCCTTATCCTCATCATGGTCACCCGTGTCGACGGAGGCGGGGTGGAGTGGTGGGTTGGGGTGTCGGTGTTGGCAGCTGTCATTTAAATGTTGATGATGTCACTAGTATGCGTTAATTCTCTTTCTTGCAGCTAGTAAAATTGGACGATATTCTTATGCCTATAAATGGAAGAACATTCGTGAAATGTCCGAGCTGATGTCTAACAGTCTTTCAAAAATATGCATTATATCATCAACAAATCCACAAGGACCAATCACTGGTGATGTCCCGTTCGGGAGTGAAATGACCCGCAATACACGATCTGGACACGATTGGTCAATCTCCACTAATGTACACCTTGAGAAATCGGTCAGTGACCTTCAGGAGGCCAATAAATGCAATGACTATTACCAGTCAGTGCCGATTTACGGCGACAACCCAATGGAAACACTACGACAACTTCACGTAAGTGATATACATATACATAGAATCCAATATACGCGAGTGATTACCCCTCTTGTGTCAACTGAACCCTTTGCAGGTCAAGTCGCCTAAAACAGCTACTGCAATGGTCGTGAGGTATGTTCATTTTCAGGCCAAGAAAATATTATCTCTGCAAATTTACCATTGGAATAACTGGCTCGGTAAACGAGCCAGTCAGTCCAGTGGTAAATTCTCAAAAATACTCTTCACTTGGCCTGAAAATCGACACCGGTCAAGCAAAACGTTGTATTTTCTTGAACGTTTCCCCATAAATGATATAGCTGGTCAAAAACGGCCTCGGCAATGTTCACAAAAATACCCATTTTCAGGACAACTATTTCTGTAAATTCAAGTAGCCAATTTACAAGAAGTCTTATTTTGTCCTTGGCCACTAAAGGGTTAACTAAATACGTTCGATTTTGTGCACTTTGAGACGCTGTTGACACAACAGGGGTTAACGGACTTCCTGGTCCAGGATGGTCAGTTTGTAACATTGGTTTGTATTATATTACTGACTGAACTAGTCCGGATTTCGTGTGATTTGCTTCGTAGCTGAAAATTCAGAGCGAAAATCTGCCCTTTTATACAGATGTGAGGTAGCCATGTTAGTCTGTCATTATATCCCTGTGTAGGGAAGGGGTAGACGCCTTGACAATGCTGATTACTGGGCCGATATTGCACGAATACCGAGCCAATGCGGTCCGGTAATGGCCCAATAACATGCGTTATCAAGGGAGCCCGCTAACGGTTTGGGTTTACTTTACAACCCGGTCTCCGGTTTGTTTCTTGGTGTTAATTCCAAGATATATCTTTCCTACACATCTATCAAGATTGTGTAGCGAAATGTAACCACGTCAACATCTAATCTAACAAATACCGTGAAGGCGCTAGTTTTTTAAGCAACACTTGCGTATTAAATTGTGGTCATGGTTAAATAATACTATGATTAATACAGATTTGTCCTGCTAACGTTTCTCTCTTCCTAACCTGCTTAGGAAATCAAACACATCTGCCAATTTGCTTAGTGTGCGGGTTTGGACATGTAAGATACGTGTCCAGGATAGTACGGTAAGGCAATCTAATATTCCACAGGCCCGTTCGGTGTGTGGTGTGTGTGTGGGGGGGGGGAGGGAGAGGGTGTGTGGTGGTTGGTTGTCGGGGGGTGGGGGGGGGTCGAAAGAATCCCCCCTAAGAACTTTTTAAATATCTGTGTATTGAATTTGTCTATATTTGATATAAATATCAGTCAGATATGACTATGATGATATCATCTATTTTGTTGATTTGTATGCCTAGATTGTGGTAAAATGCACCATTTTACCATCAGAAATAACAAATCTTCTTGACCCGTAGGAGCGGTGGTGGGTGTGGGGTATGTGGGGCGGGGTGGTGTTGTTGGATGGGGGTGGGGGTGGAATTCCCCCTAGACCACACTCACGAACCCCCCTTTCAGAATGCCACCGCCCTGTTCCAAAACTGCAATGCTCGCGAAGCGAAAAGCTACGACTGTTTTCTGTAGCCTACATGGACAATATCATTTAAACAATCATCTGAATATTGTCTCTGTCCTACTATATATTGAATATACATGTTCTTATTAAACAAATTTTTAGTCATTATTTATCAAGCCATGTACTACCTCCTTGCCACGTATCGATCAAGATAATGTAGCACTAAGGAGCCACATTTGATCTTATCGAAATATAACCGTTGTCATAATAGCAAGACACTATGGCTACACGTGTTGTGGGAGATAGCTAAATAAGTAGCGCATTTACAGGAAATGGATATTTCCTGAGCAAAAATTCCAATTTTATTGATAGATTTTGAACCTTAAATGGCTAATGGACTTTTCCTGTTTTAGCTATGCCCCGCCCATCTCTAGCTAAGCTCCACCCACACCTCGCTCGTGTTGGGATCGATCGATCTCTGAAGACCCTGACTATCAATTTCCCAAAAACTACACAGGTAAGCTGTTGAATATTTTAAAACTAATTTGACTGGGTGGTGTTGCTGCCTAAGGCAGCAACAGCGCCCAGTCAAATTAGTTTCAAAATATATGTTTATTAAATAGCAAAGAATTAGAAAGACATACAATTCATACAACGTGTTGGACTATTTGAGATTTGATGACGGTCGATATGGAACCCTTTGTGACCTATTCATACACGCGCTGAGCTGATTATGACGTCATACGATGTCAGATGATGGATGGATACTTTGGAACGGTGAATTGATGTAAGCATTTTAGCGCCTCGAGACGTTAAAGGTACATATCCACACCAAAATATTTGAAAATAAAATGGTTGAAAGTGTATTATTTTAGAGGCGTAAATTGTGTGTCTAGATGTATAGGTAATGAAACGAAATACATCTTAACATATGATGATCTCATTACATATAAATTGAAATAAATTTTCAAATTTTTAAATTGAATTAGCAACACGGGTCCCTATTTCAAATTCACATCTAAAAATAATAATAATTTATACGGAAGTGAATCATCATATGTTAAGATTTATTTCGTTTCATTACACATAGGCACCCAATCTATGCCTGTAATAGGTATACAACATTAACAAATTCGTTTTCAAGCATTTTGCTGTGAATTTTAATTGTTTTAGTTACCGACCTGGAAAGCCTAGTCGCCGATCTTTGATATGAAATACACCATTGTGTATCGAACATCGCATATATGAACTATGTCTAATAGTGAGAGTGAGTAAAATATTATTCGGAGATTAGTAAACGGGACTCACATATCGAATCTTACAGAGTTGAATGGACCGTTCCAGTTTTAGCTATGCCCCGCCCATTACGAGCTAAACTCCATCCACACCTCGCTCGTGTTGAGATTGACCGAATCCCCGAATGCCCTATTAATTTCCTGAACAACTATACAGTTAAGCTGTTGAATATTTTATAACTAATTTGACTGGGTGCTGTTGTTGCCTATGGCATAAGGCATAGCCCGCCTTCAACTATGCGTTCGTGATGTACTTATACACATCATTCATGACGTCATAATGATGTCATTGATTGTGATGTCATTCTATACGTCACGTAGTTGATTATGACGTCATATGATGGATGTATACAGTGGAAAGGCCCATTATTCTACGACAGGTATTTTCTATAGCTGTGTTGCTTCCAGCTATTTATGTGTTTTAGTTATATTTATATCCGTCTTGAACCCTGGATGTTAAAACATCTTGCTGTGGCGTCCGGATCATCGGCTCTATGTTCATTGGTCCATAATATTTACTTAGAATCCATTTTCTCTTCCATAAAGGATCCTTTTCGAGAGATGAGTGGAGTGGATTTCAGCGTCTCTCCTGAGGAATACTATTTCCTGCGAGATTCAATAGGCATGGAAGCTGACAAGAGACAAGAGAGGATTGAACAAGAGGTGGTTAAATATGAATCAACTCTTCGATATCAGATAAAGTTCGCTCGAACGATTCCAGGATTCAGTGCCCTGGCGCTAGAAGATCAAATAGAACTGGTTAAAGGTATGTGTGCATTAACTTCTACTCGATCCAGAAACGCAGATTACTGGGCCTGTACTGGGCCAATACCTGGCCAATTACATCACGTGTTAGCTGACGTCACAATCTGAAAGACAGTGCTCCGCCAAGAATTCGAAAGGCCAGTAACAAAAGTGTACGAATTTATGTATTTGATGAATTTACAAATTAATAGTCATGCTGTTGAATATTTTTGCAACTAAGTTGACTAGGAGTAGTTGCTGTCATATGCAGCAACTGTGCGCAATCCAATTAGTTTCAAAATATTCAATACTTCCGTGTATAGTTACTTTAAAATTTAGATTCTAGGAAATCAGGTTTCAAACGTTCAAATCGATTCCAAATACGCTTAAGAAGTGGTTGGGTGGGCGGCACTGAGTTAGAAATGGATCCCTCGATTCATCTCAAATTTTTAATTTTACTCATAAATTTTGATACCGAGTCCACTTCCCGAAGGAATCCTTTATTTGTCATGTCGTTGTATGATGAAAATTGCCCTTTGAACACCGTATTGTAATTCGATCTTGAACCACTCATGTAGGATGCTATTAGATGGCCAGTCGTCTTATATTAGCGAACCAGTCGATCCATTTATAAACTCTTAAATATGGTCTTCTTATGGCTTGTAACTGGGCATTCATCAAGTACAGTGCAGAGACCGTTCTTAGCCGGCTTGATAATGGACCTTTTCATTTTTAGCCACCCACATCTCGCCGTGTTGGGATTGATCGATCCCCAAATGCCCTAGCTATGAATTTCCTGAAATCTATACAGGAAAGCTGTTGAATATTTTGTAACTAATTTGACTGGGTGCTGTTGCTGCATATGGCAGCAACAGCGCCCAGTCAAATTAGTTTCAAAATATTCAACAGAATATTTATTAAATTGTAAAAGCAAACAATTTGTACAACAACGCATAGACGGTCATCAAATATGCGTTCGTGACGTACTTATCGACGTCATTCACGACGTCATTCATTATGATGTCATTGTACACACCACGCAGTTCATTATGACGTCATATGATGGGTGTGTACTCTGGAAAGGTGAATTATAGGGTTAAGTTGACACAGGAGGAGTACATATTTCTTCATGTTTTCGAAATGACTTCATTATTTATCTTTCCTCGAACTCTTCATTCCTCAGGCTCCTGTTTTGAATATTACATGTTGTGCGCGTTCAAGGCTATGGACACTGATTTGAAGCTGGAACTCGCGCCCTCTGGCATCATCATTAACTTTGAACTCATGTCTTTCATATGTGACTCACAATTTCCTCTAGAAATGGTCAGGTATGCACAGAGATTGAAGAAGCTTGATCTGTACCCTCAGGAGTTGGCCGTCCTGAAAGCTATATGTATTACATTTGCAGGTAAGCCTTCAATGTTCCGACAGTATAGCTAATACATAAGTTAACTTGTGTAGTAGTAGATAAATTAAGGCTGCCAGAACAGAGCGCTGTCCGAACAGAGGATCGCCGATCGGCGGCTACAGGAAGGAGGTGGGATGTCAGAATAGAGGCGTGATAACGTTGCAGCAAACAAAAAACCCTAAAAAAACTCCCATACCCCACTGTCCGGGAGAACCCTGGATTATCGCCGGCTGGCCTCTCTCTCTCTCACTCTCTCTCTCTCTCTCTCTCTCTCGCTCTCTCTCTCTCTTTTGTGCTGGTTTTTATGTGGTTCCCATTGCTCCTATTTCTGTCATTGTACCCCTACACCAGTGCATACCATTTTTCTGGTTCGAAACTGGGTACCAGCTGAGGTCTTTCGAGAGATTTTAACCATGGTTTATTTCGACGCCGTTATGAATTGAGCCAACGGGGAATTGATAAACAGCCCACAAATAATGATATTTATCTTTTATGAATTTTTGTGCATTAAAGGCAACCAGTTCAATCAGACTGATAATGCACTGATAACTACGTCGGCTAAACCTTGACTCTTTGGTCTTGGCGCGGTGGTTCAGTGAAAAGATGTCTGGTTGCTGATGCTATGCGGAGTTGCAGAATGGCGGTTCGATCCCCGGACCGGGAGATGGTGATCAACAAATTAAACTAATGGGTGCATGACTGTCGGCTGGTTAGCACATAGAAATTGAAGCCGCACGTTGCCAGTGCGTCAATAAAATAAAAATACATATACTGCCAGAGCCGTGCTGGAGTCAGAGTACAATAGGCGTAAAAAGCCTAGGATTGAATCGTGGCAGGCGCATTCACAGATAGTCCCATATGAATCGTCAGTGTGTCAGTATATCAAACATGTGAAAGCTGGTCGGCCAAACCTTGACTCTTTAGTGTTGGCGCAGTGGTCCAGTGGAAAGATGTCTGGTTGCTGATGCTATGCGGAGTTGCAGAATGACGGTTCAATCCCCAGACCGGGAGATGGTGATCAACAAATTAAACTAATGGGTGCATGACTGTCGGCTGGTTAGCGCATATAAATTGAAGCTGAACGTTGCCAGTGCGTCAATAAAATAAAAGTACATACATATCAAACACTACACGGTGGGTCCTACCGGTCGATTATAAGCGAAAAGGTTCCGTGGTTAATGTCCAGAACAATGATGACCACTGTCTTCGCTGGTCTTTCATGGTTGCTGCTTATCATGCAGACAGTAATCCCCAGCAGACATCGAAGTATTTAGGGCACTGGCACACCCTTGAATTCAGTGGGGTAAACTCTCCCACCCTTCTCCACCAGCTTAAGCATGTTGAGTGGCAGAATGGCCAGGCCATTAATATACACGAGCATGACAAGTGTGTCTACCCACTGCAGCTGAATGAGGCTTATCCCATCATTCCCAGGACACATCTGCTGCTTATCGCGAAGGGCGGCAAGCAACACTATACCTGGATTAAGGACCTGAATCGTCTGCTCTATGATCAGAGTTGGTATAAAGGGAGAAAGCACTTCTGTGAGCGGTGTCTCCACTGTTATTCTCGCGAAGACCTTCTCATCAAGCACACACCGGAGGGCTGCGGCATCAGTGACAGACCAATGAGCATAAGAATGCCTACAGAGGGCAGGAAGATGCTACAGTTCACCAACCACTACAAGCAACTCAAGGTGCCATTCATCATCTATGCCGACTTTGAAGCCCTAACAGCCAAGATTGAGGAGCCAGGGGCGAATCCGGCTCAGTGCAGCACACAGAAAACACAACAGCATCAGATCTGTGAGTTCTCATACATTGTGGTCAACTGTGACGGTGTCAGTGAACCACCAGTGCTGTATCGAGGAGAAGATGCAGCTAAGCACTTCCTGGATCGATTGACCCAGGAAGAGGAGAAGATAACGGCTGTGCTCGCCCGCCCTAGGCCGATGGAGATGACTAGAGAGGACTGGCGAGCTCATAAAACCACAGTCAGTTGCCATGTGTGCGACATACCATTAGATGGGGCCAGTGTCAGATCACTGCTACATCACTGGTCTCTACTGGGGGCGGGGGGGGGCAGCATACACTATGTGTAATCTAAAGCTGTGCCTCAACCCTAGAACCACCGCCATCCCGGTCGTGTTCCACAACCTGCATGGGTATGATTCTCACCTCATCATGCAGGCCATTTCCCAAACAGAGGAACAGATCAACTGCATCCCCAACAATAAGGAGAAGTACATCTCCTTCAGTCTCCGTTGGCTGTGGTTCATCGACTCGGCCCAGCATCACTTGATAAGCTGGTAGCTAGTTCCACAACGTTCCCACTTACAAAACAGTATGAACCTAGCACTGCCAAGCATAAGCTCCTGCTCCGCAAGGGTGTATACCCCTATGAGCACATGAATGGGTGGCACTGTTTCAATGAGGACCTCTCTCCCACCTCAAGATGCTTTCTACAGTAAACTCTCTGGTGAGGGAATATCTGATAGTGACTACAGCCATGCACAGGCTGTCTGGGCCCAGTTCGGCTGCCAGACCATGGGAGACTATCATGACCTCTATTTGCTCTGCGGTCTGACACTCTGGTCCTTGCAGATGTCTTTGACAACTTCCGCATCACATGCCTCCAGCTGTATCGTGCACCCATCACATTACTACACAAGCCCGGGGTTGAGCTGGGATGCACTTCCAAGGAAGACAGGTGTAGAGCTGGAGCTCCTCACTGACTACGGCATGAATCTCTTCATAGAGAAAGGGGTGGTGTATCAATGGTCAGCAAACGCTATGATAAGGCAAACAACCCACACATAGCTAGCTATAATCAACAACAGCCGACAAGCCACATCATGAACTTGGATGCTAACCATCTCTATGTATGTGCAATGAGCTAACAAATACCGACTGGGTGGTTTGAGTGGGTGGAGGACATTGATTTCAAAGAGATTACACAACATCCCGATGATGATGAAAAGGGCTATATCCTAGATACTGGCCTTGAGTACCAACAAGAGCTGCATGACATGCACAATGCCTACCCGCTGGCACCTGAATGGATGATTTGAAGGGAGAGTGGCTCTCAGAGTATCAATGTGCATTGGGTGAGTCAATAGCTGAGATGGCAGCAGAAAAACTGGTGCCTAACCTGAGAGACAAAGAACAGTGCATTCTCCACTGCCGCAATCTGAAGCTCTACCTCAGTCTGAGTATGAGGTTGAAGAAGGTGCACAGGGTTCTACGCTTCAGTCAGTCATAGTGGATGGAGCTTTACATCCGACTCAACACAGAGCTCTGTAAGAAGGCCAACAGCGACTTTGAAAAGGATCTCTACAAGCTGATGAATAACGCTGTCTTTGGTAAGACCATGGAGAACTTGCGCAAGTGGGTCGATATCAAGCTAGTGTGGTCATCCGAGGAGGACAAGCTGCGCCACCTAATAGTCAAGCTCAACTTCTCCCAGGCGAAGGTGTTCGATGATGATCTAGCTGGTCTCCACATGTACAAGACGAGCCTGCTGCTGAACCGCCCTGTCTATGTGGGAATGTCCATTCTGGACCTCTCGAGGCACCTCATATATGACTTCTACTACAATGAGCTGAAGCGATTATATGGTGCCAACTGTCAGCTCCTGTACACTGACACCGACAGCCTCCTGCTGGAGGTTCAGACAGAGGACATCTACACTGACATGACAGTGGGGCGCGACCTCTATGACACAAGTGACTACCCAGTAACACATCCACTACACAGTACTGCCAACAAGAATGTCCTGGGCAAGATGACGGAGAAGTGTGCCAGGGTGCCCATAAAAGAGTTTGTTGGCCTGCGCCCGAAGATGTACTCCATCAATCGGTCGGATGTGCATGAAGTCAAGAACGCAAAGGGTGTGCACAGGGATGTGGTTAGACAGATTCGCCATGAGCAGTACAAGGTATGCCTCTTTGAGCGAAAGGTCTTCCACCTTGGTATGAACATCCTGCTAAGTGAAGGTCACCACCTCTACATGGTCCACCAGACCAAAACAAGCCTCAGCCCCTCAAACACAAAGCGATGGATTGCTCCCGGTGGTATTCACACCTTGGCTTATGTTCACGCAAAGGTCAGTGGATGATGTCTACTCGCTGGGGTGGAGGTAGCTGGGTGTCTGTAGGGATAAGCTGAAGCTCCTGTCGTACAAACGGCCGCCTAGGACTGTCTCCAACCATGCCGGGCCGTACAGCGTAGGATGCCCAGCCATCTCCACATACCTGTCACTCCTGTGTACATCTATCGACCAGTTGGGGTCAGTCTCCCGTCTACACCTACCCTCCAACTCGCCAGGCTCATACAAATACCGAACCAAGGAATTAGATGGAAGTCTATCCTCTGAGCATGATTGGCATCGAGGTTGGGCCACAGAGGATCGCTGAATGGCCTTGAATGCCTTCGGTCCTATCAGCCAAGTAACCTCAGCATTGGATCTCTCCACCACAATGGGCAACCCTCTCACCCAAACCCTAGAATGAGTGCCCACTGGGACAGCCATCTCCTGAGCATAACGATGTTGGAACAGCCTCTCTGCCAGAGTCTGGTTCCACCGCTCGACGATAGCCTGGGCAGAGTGCACTTCACATAGGTACGATAAATTACCTTGGCTCGGTGGATTAGTTGGCGGGATTCTGGCTCTATATCATCACCATCATAGTCCTTATCATAGGTGTCCTCATCATAGGCATCCTCATCATTGTCCTCGTCTTCATCATCATAGTCATTCTCATCATGGTCCTCATCGTGGTCCTCAACTGGATCCTCGAAAGCTTCCGGTTCATACATTGCTTGCGGTTCCTGCTGACTATAGGGTGAGCTTAAATCACCCATATAGACATGGCATCCGCAATCTTGAATTCAGGCGTGTTTGCATTGGCGAACTGGGGTTTCAGCTTCGCTGACCATAAGGCGGCAGATGGAGAGAGAAAACGTCATAACCAGGCGATGCAGAGGCTGTCTAAGGAGACGTTTGAGTACAGCAAGGCACTCAAGCATAAGCACCAAAGGGAGGCACGCCAATGGCAAGAAAAGGCTCAAGCAACCCAGAGCATCCACGAGGTGGGTGAGAGTCTCAATGAGTACTATGAGACTGTAAAGCTCTCCGAGCCGACGCTTGACTATGAGGAATTAAGAGGTCAGAATACGGCCGAAGCCATAGTAATAGTGGCTGCTGTAGGAGCGGTGGTAGCTGGGACAGCTGCTGGAGTTATGCTCTATATGCGTTCAAGCTGAATATCTCCATTTTGCGAGAAGTGAACCTTGCTATATCCAAAGTACAACACCGTTACTCCGACCAGACGAGTCCCTCGATCTCCGTGCAGGTTCCCAACATGAAAGCTGAGCTGGTTGCCATGGTTAGGCATGATGTCCCTTTCTCCGAGGTGGCACTGACCTTCGAGTGCCGAGTCGAGATCCTCGTGGCCACTGGGCAGGCAGAGTAGGGCATATGACTTCGTTTTCAGTCGATAGAGAGAGCAATCAGCCAGATCGCGCACTTCACCAAGTACATTTGTCCCAGCCACCAGAAGTTTGAAGTTGTCTAGCTCCCCCACCTCCTGGACCACTCCTCCCTTCTGAACCAAGACTGCTATCGCTATGCAGTCCGAGGCACCTCGTTGCAATGTCAACTCTAGACGCTGGTTAGCCATGGCCTGGACCAGCTGATGCTCTCACTCTACATGTAGGATTCGTTGTCTAGAGCCCACACGTTTTAGTTCCTGGTCGTTCTCATCATGTCAGACCTGAAGTCGTGGAGAGGTCATCGTTACATCCATAAGATGTTCGGTGTACACCAGAAGGAACAGCTTGTCCTGCATCAAGGCCGGGTTCATGTGTGTATTCTCGAGGAGGGAGAAGAGTGGCACCGCAATAGGTGTTTCTATGTCTGGTTGTAAGTCGAATTCTGTGAAGCCTTCATTACATCTGATGGCATAGTACCCACTCCCCTTCACATAGTAGGAAGGTCCATGAGCCAGTGGAGCCAGGACCCGGTACTCATCGTTCACATAGGTGGTGCCCAGGGTGTTGTTGCTCTGCATAATCTCCCACCTGCTCACCACCTGCGGGAGCTCTAACTTCTTCGCCTCTGTGACCTTGAGCTTGAACTTGAGTGTCATGCTCCTACTCTCATGGATCTGTCCCGAGAGGGTGAAGTCGATGAACTTCCCCTTTGTGGATAGAGGGTTCACATCATGGATACTAGAGCGAATGCCTGCCAGACAGTCCTTCCGACGATCAGTGTGGTGTGAGGCCGCAGGTTCAACTGCCCCATCTAGATGCTGTACATACTGCTGCATGTTAAAAGTCTAGGTATATACAGGTTTTTAAACAGCGATGTATAAAGCACTACGTCACGAGCTCGTCTTCGGTTGGCAGAAGAAACCTGTATCACCCTCCTAGAAGAAACCAGTACAGCTGCCGATTGACAGGGTCCGATGCCTACTTCGTGACAACAACATTATCCACGAGCGAGCCAAGGTCCCACCTCCACCTGATGTGGAGATACTGACTACCATAGAGGAAAACACACTGGCCTGTAGTACGAAGGAATTATTGACTTGAATGCTCTACCGGAAGTTTGACAGTGCCCAGGGCAGGTCACTAGATCTCCCCAGGACACCCACTAAGAGTCCTGTAATTCTAGCTCTCCAGAAGGCTAGAGTTGATCCCAAAGATCTAACAGTAGGGAAGTGGGCTGGCATAATCGATATCCACACTGATGATGAACATCGGATGTTGGATGATATACTGGGCTGGGACCACATATTACTTCAGAGCTGAGATCAGTACCACTGTGACTGAGGGCAGTGAGGCTGGGCATGCCACTGGTCACACCGAAGGTAGAGAGGAGGGGTTGACCGATGGCCATGAGGCTGGGCATGCCACTGGTACTCAGGAGGGGCAGACCGAGGGTTGGAAGGAGGCCATTGATCACATCTTCAATGAAAGAGGGCGCGAGTGGCTGGCGAGTAATCTGGAGGTATTTCTATAGTTCCCCACTGTGAACTACCAGGACTACCTCATCAAACGTACTCTAAATTCAGATGCTAAAAGGGCATGGACGAAGTGGGTCTTCCATGAGAAGCTTCAGAAGAAGAGAGAAATAGCATCTGGTCCTCAGTGGATAAAGTTTCAAAAACACCTACCCAAACCCTCTGGGGCAGCAGAGTCTATGGACGAAGCTTCTGAAGTAGTCCTTCAAGTTTCTGAAGAAGTTCCTCAAGCATCTGAAGAAGTTTCTCAAGCTTCTCATAAAGTTCTTTGACCCTGAGAAAGTGCCCCCGCCACTACAACTACTGTCACAGCCCAGCTTCCTGGGCTAACGCTTTTGCTTTAGCTTCCTGGTGGGATTCAGCTTGTAGCTGAAGTTTTCTGCTTTCTTCAGAGAAGGCTTGAAGCAGTACCGTTCACCTGTCTCCTTGTTGCTGAAGATGAATTGGTAATGTTGACCAACCCTCTGTACTCCCGCGATAAAGTCCCGTTTGGTCTCGTTGAGGGCCAGGCTGTCATACATGGTCTCTATCAGGGCACGCCCACACTTGGAGCTGAAGTACAGCAACCGAGCATTGTTGATAATATCTGGCGAGATCTCATGGATGTACTTCTGAAAGAGGATGAAGACAGTCATCTTAGTTTGACGAATGCACCTTATGATGTCACTGAGGTAGGTGACCGTCTTATAGTCCATTGCAAGGTCATCGATGACTAGAACAAGTGGGTTTGTCAATAGAGCTGCTAGCAGCTTCTCCATTAGTGCCTGTAGATTCCTCGCTTTAGCTATTGGGCCCTTATACCACTGGTCGTTGTTGTCGACAGCGTCAGTGGTAGAGTCGGACACCAGGAGTATGTAGCGCTCACACAGATGTTCTGCCAGCAAGGCGAGCAACAAGATGTTTTTCCATGCCCGGATGGTGCAATGATCAATACCATCAGCCCAGCATCAGCCGGTCTACTTCTGTATGGTACTAACATGTTGTGCATGCGCTTGAAGGATGGCCAGCACGTATTTGGGTGTAGCCTCGTCTATATGTGGGAGATTAAATGGAAGCACTTCCTGTATGAGCTCTATTTCCTGTAGGACCAGCATCATTGTACCGCCAGCCGAGACAAATGACGTGATGGAGGTGCCCAGCATGAAATCCCAATAACAGTTGAGAAGGTAACGCAGAGGGCCTGTTTCAGTAGCAGTGTCCAGAACATCGAGTATCCGTATGAGCACGTGAGGTTATGTCTATTAAGAGGTCTTAAACCGCCGGCTGAAGAACCCTGACTTCTTCACGTCAGGGAGTTGGAGTTTAGAGGCAGCCCCTTTTTCACCATCGATGCTAACATCACTGACTGTGATCCTAGCAATCTTTAGATTATTTCCATCCAGTCGGATGGAGCTTCTGCTCTTGAACAGGTTCTGAACGAGCTCATGTGCCTGTGATTCAGCCAACAGCTTGATGGCTCCTTCATCACTCATCCCAAGGGCACCTTTGACAATTAGCCTGTCCTCTAGTGTCATGCCTTTGTATGCATCGGTGGCACTGTTAAGGGCCGAGGTACCTATGGATTGTACATTTCTGATGAGGTCTCTGCCTCTCTGGCCAGTGTGATACTAGGGATTTCCGGTGGTTTACCATTCTCATCGAAGTCCATGAAGGAGATGGGGGCAACAGTGTCCTCTGAGCCGAGGCGTACCTCACCAAACTGGGCCAACTCCCCAATCTCCTTACTTTCTAGGTCTGTAAGTGATAGAGACTCTGTTGGGTATATATAGCAGCTGAAACCTAGTTGTATCCAGCGGGAACCACAGAAACAGATGGGCGTAGGTAGACCAGGCAGTGGGCCAAGGAAATAGGTAGCAGTGCTCAGGATACTGGCCCTCCCTGCTGGGCCATGCCTTGTGGGCTAACCACCAGTGCTGGGCATTGGAAGTCCTTAGTCCATGTGATCGACTTTACGCTACCGACTCTGGCATAGCCCGCCATGCCTCATAGGCTACTGTTGTGTTATGGACATGCCTGGTTTCCATTATATATACCCATCTTAAAGCTAGACATAGGCCATGATGGTCTGAACCATAGCACTCGTCACTAGCCCTAGAACCACGGCTTCCATTAGAGGGATGCGTTCGCCCATAATCTTGGCGGCAACAGTATAGGAGGTGCCACTGATGGCGATCTTTGGGATCAGATGTGTTATTCGTAGACACTGGTCGACACCCGTACTCGCCACTGTAGCGAGGACAGCAGCTCCATCAGCAGGAATAACCTCATTACTACCCGTCATCTTTACCATGGCCACATTCGCTGCCACATTAATGACGACATGAATGGCCAGGGGCTTAGCCTGTTTCAGTAGCTGCTGGGGCTTGCTTTTGAGCAGCTTCTCCACCTTCTGGAGACTCGCCTGCCTCGCCGGGATTTGCTTTACAATCTGTACCGTTGATGCCATCATTTAAGCGCTGAGTATACAACATGGTTAAACGTGTATGATCTACCTCGAGAGTGCTAAGCAGATCTTACCAGTTTGCATCTGTTAGCTGATTAGATTGGTACTCTGGAATATCCATAGCACCATACATAGCGGCTTAAAACATGAACATATGCACTAAGTACTATAACGACTTCCATACCGAATTGAAGGGCTACAAGAAGAAGTCACCAGATGAGCTCGCCCAGCTCTCTAACGCTAAGGTAACAGAGGAGCTAACAGCTGTGAAGCTCTGCCTAGGATTTGGTAAGGGGCAGATCTGATTCGTCGAATACCTCCTTCTGGGTGGCAGTGTCGTAGAGCAGCTCCTGTGTACTAAGGGATTCTACAGGCATTGGGAGTATCTGTCGGACGTGTTCCAGCAGTTACAGGCATCAATGGCATCCCCCGACTCTGACTTGAATAAGGCTCTGTGCTACTACAAGCTGGAAAAGGCTGTACCACCGAACCCAACAGTCCTTGGTTGTGTACGCTGACAGCATTTTTGGGGGCTGTCGCGCAGGCCAAACTAGTTCAGGCAATCTCATTTTCCATGACTCATGCACCGGAAGAGAATCAGGATGATCTATTGCTCTATGAGCTGGATCTTTTATTAGTGGAGAAGACTGGTGACGAGCACAGCAATAGCCAGACCTGACACCACTCGTAGGGCTATCGTCCTGCTAGCACTTCCGGGTGGGTGGTGGCTGTCTGCACCTCTGTGCTGCTCACCCCATCCATAGAGTGGCGCAGCTTGGTCTGGGCCATCAGAAGACAATAACATAATGCTTCTAAGGACTGGTTGATTCGAACGATCCCCGCTGGTGTAAGCCCTGCGGTTGTGAGATACAGTATTTCCAGGCATCTGGGTGGACTTGCCTGACTCCGGGTGCTGAGTCTGGATCAAATGAGAATGTCACTGTCTTCGACAGCCGATTTTCCATGGTGTCTGATAGGGGAAGCCTGAGTAGTCTCGTCTCGGGTCACCATACATAATGCCCAGGCATGTGTTGTCACCACCATGCCACCATTAGTCTGAGTGGGCATTGAACTCTCGCTGGAGTCTACTGGCTGGTGAGAGGCTGTAGCTAGCGGTTCCCGTGGGATGAAATCATTCATATCAGGCAGGCTTGCGCCCAGCTCATGGAGGATTCATCTCATCGTGTAGTGTGCATGGAATCTGAGACAGCTGGCAATGAGCACAGGTTCGGGGGTACCGGAATAGGAGTGCAGCAAACATGCACTGACGCCGCATCCTGCTGTGGCACACCACATGGGAAGGTTCAGCTGTTGGTTCCAGAATGAGGGATTCGGGCCTGCCAACCAGGTATGAACTTTCTTCGCATCCTTGATGGTGATTGCAAGGTTGGTCAGTGGTCATGGATTGATGGAGAAGCTGATGCTGGACTGCCAATCGACTGTGATCAAAAGAGGTGTTAGGTCCGGTATGTCATCCAGGAGACCATGTAGTTCAGCTCTCGAGCGGGTCCAGAGTGTACCCAGGAGGGAGGTTGGCTCTGGTCGATTGTCATGAGGTTCATCAGAAATGCCGTCTATGGTAGTCATCTTAAAGCCGCTGTTCCAGCCGCGGACCCAACATACTATTTGGCACCATAGAGATCTTCGATGCGGCCCCGCCACAGCATCTCCTTTTTTAACTCCCCCATGTCCACCCACCCGCTGGAGGCTTTGAGGTACTGCTGGCGCACTTTGCGTTTCTCTGTGTGGGACATGGTTTGGCGCTTCAATACATGGTGGTACTCCTCATCACTGACCTGCCCATCCTCGAGAGCTTTGCTAACAGACTGGTCGATAGCCCGTAGGCTGCTCTGTGCTAGTCTTGCATACTTAGCATGCTTCTCCAGCTTCCTGTTGATCTGACGCTGTCCAACCACCAAGCCGGTGGCCAGGACAGTAGCGGCAAGAGTCACTCCACCCAGCGGGATAGCGACGATAGCACCCACCCCTGTAGCGAGGGTGGCAACGCCGGCGACACAGGCATTGGCTCCAATCACACTGACAGCTGTGGTTGTGTGTGCTAGACTGTTGTAGGCTGTTTTATATCACCTGTGTGTTCTGCGGTACTTTTCTGTCTCATGGACGAGATTCTGTCTGATGATGTCAATCTGCTTGAGTCGCCAGCCATGGACTGTACCACCCTCCTCAGCTGCCAGGGCGGGAAATAGTTCATCACCTGTAGGATCTGCTGATGAGTCATTGTAGGATTCATCTTAGAGAGCCTGGCGAACCGAACAAGCTTGTTGGTGTGGATACATACCTCCATCAAACACTCGTCATCCAGCATAATGTCAGGGGCCAGTTGCTTTCACAGCCATGTCGTCTGGAACTTCACATTGTCACTCTGATAGTACGCCCGCCATTGGTGGAATTTCTTGGATTTATACTTCCCCTCTTCTTACTGCAAGACTTCTACAGGCTCATCATACTCGTCATCAAAGTAATCATATAAGTTTGGCCCTAAAATGCCATCCTCTTGTCAGATGAGGCTCTCCTATTCTTGGACAGAGTTGTAGTCCCTTCGTCTCCCTGCCTCTCTGGCGTTCTGTTCATACCAGCTCACCTGCTGCAGTCACTCGCCTTCTTGTCGACAGTGCATTTCCTGTACCACTATATCTACCATCCCGGAGAATGTGTGTGACTGCTCCGCTATCTCCTTTTTCAACATCTCGGTGAATGCCTGATAGGTCTGATATGATATCATGATGATCAGCATAAACTATAATTGGGCATCCGACAGACCATCCATGCAGGCATATAGACTAATGGTGGAGCTGTCAAACATGTGATCTACATGGGTGAACATGTTGGGGCTGATCGCTTTCCATGACTGGTGGCTCCTGGAAGATATTCTATCACGAATAACCCTACTTCAGTCAGTGAGCTGTGGTAGGTACTTCCCGGTGGCACATGTAACACATCAGCGTGTACATATGTGGTGGAATGCTGAGCTACCATGAAGAGAACCCGGTCTATGCGATACTGAACCCCACGTCTACCAACTAGAGATGGTCTGATGACATTCTCCCTGTTTTGGAGTAGCAATCAGACAATCGGCATGACTATACACTCCATTTAAACCCCTATATAGGTATAAACAATGAAGCCCATATTTGCTCACTCGACCGGTCTAGCAGATCTCGTGGACTTATACGACGTTGATGCTGCCAAGATCAAGGAAAGTGATGGCAAGTCGTTTGTCCTCCAATATGGAGCAGACTCCGAGACATTCTCCCTCCATCCCATCGTTGGAGATGGTGTAGAGCTTCTCACTGATCTAAAGGATGTCTCGACGGAACGTCTGTGTCGCGAGAGGGATGGGGACAAAATAGTGTTCCACTATGACTTCCCAAAGAAGAAATTCGTCCTCCACCCCCTGATCGAGCAGTCACTAGACAAGGTTGAGGATGTTAACACCTTGGACGCTAACCTCAGCTTTCATGTCTTAGAGCCGACTGTGAAGCCTGCCCCACCGATGTCACATGATGGTGTGGTGTTGACCCTGCTGAAACAGCTGCATGTAGTATTCGAAAAGAACACTGTGCGCGACCGCGCTAGACCTGGTGGTAATTGGCGAGTATGGGTGCCACTATATAGACCTCCAGCGGTTATTGACCTAGAGGTCACCCCACTCTCCACCGTTGTGAAGAAGGATGGCACGGTCTGGAAGTTTATAACAGGGGGACATCTTTCCGGACCTATATAGGACAGGGCATAACCCTAGTTGCAGTGGGTCATAGGATTGGGATCACTGGGGGAAAGCTCCTGCTGCGTCGCCCCTTTGACAGACCAGAGGAAGCCATCAGTATTCAGGATGGCATCCTGCGGATAGAGGGTGTGTCGCATTCCTCCAAGTCGAGGGGCTCAGTGAAGCTGCTCAAGCATGGTGGGCTCACAAGTCCGCAAACAACACCCATTGTGCTAGAGCTGTGGCTTCTAGCTGGTGGTAAATTTATCACTGATTGGCAGCCATGCAAACAGGGATCTGTTTTCTTTTAGCCCATCATCCCTTGTTGAGAGTTTTACCGTAACAACTTTGCTTCCATCAATCCAGTTCAGCAGCTTGCCGTTAATCGTTCTATCCCAGCGGGACCTATGATGCGTTTTTCTAAGAATGTTGATGAACTGTTGATGAACTGATCATTTTCATCAGTAAATGGGTTACACTTGGCAACCACGGATTTCAGCTTCTGTATGTTTTGTTCTTGTCTAATAACGATGACTTCCGATAACTCATAATGCTTTATCATGTGATGATGAGAGATTTTTACCCTACTTTGCAGCTCATCTGAAAGACGAATAAGCTTTGGAGAAATCCAGAATAATATGGATGGTGCTGCATGCATCTGTGTTATTCTGCCTAGCCAACCGTTGACTTTCATGGTCTACTCCAATGCTACAAAATTGTAATTCGTTTTTTGTTTACCCAGAAGTTGCCCACACATAATTCTTCCTAGGGCCATTATTTTGCAGTTTGTACATCTCAGTAATGTACTGGGGAATAATCTTAGCATACTTCAGTCAGGGTTTTAGCAAAGAAGTACCTGCACATTATGTCTAGAGAGGATGGATGTAGTAGTCAATTTCCTTCCCGAGTTGCACGAATGAAAAGAATTAGAATAATGACCATTTCCATATACTGACGCATGAATTTAAACATGGGATGCAAGTTTTCGTCAAAGTTGTGCAGTTGATATTGTAATTGATTCTGCTTAAGTACATCCACTAGTTTTTTGTTTCGTTGTAATATATCAATGGCTGTCATACTACTTCACGCATCACATAATGTCTGCACTTGCTCAACATATACCTGTTTGTCCTTGAGGTAGCTTTCTTGAAACAGATCATACAATGCCTGCAATGAAGTGATATGTCCTCAAGTGATTTTTCATATGTTTTCCTTCCAGAATCTGACGTGTTTTCAAAGACCCATATATATCCGATTCACTCCAAACCTCATCGAGTCTACTACCCTCAACTGTTGCACTTATTGTCCATAGCATAACACTACATAATGGAATTCACCAATGCGAATGACCTACCATTTGCTGTTGCATGGTAGCAGTTCACTGTTCACAAGCAGGCCTACACGTGCTCCTATATTTCATAAATCTTTCTATATTTTAGCAGTTATTTTATTTCCATATTAGGGGGAAAACCTCTGACGTTTCATATAGTTTTATTGTTTTTAACTCTCAAGCAGCAACAGAGGCTAAATTATCGAACAAACACTAAGATTTGCAATCACAAATGCGCATATCGTCAGCAAGAAGGACAGATGGTCTGACCAAGGAAATAATCTGCTTGCTCCTAGTCCCATAGCCAACCTACACAAGAGGTCTCCTCAACATATTAAAAAAACAACGGACCTTTCCAATTTTAGCTGTGCCCCGCCAATCTCTAGCTAAGCTACACCCACACCTCGCTTGTGTTGGAATCGATCGATCTCTGAACTCATTGACTACCAATTTCCAGAAAACTATACAGGCAAGCTATTAAATATTTTGGAACTAATTTGATTGGGCGCTGTTTCTGCCTGTGGCAACAACAGCGTCCAGTCAAATTAGTTTCAAAATATTCAACAGCATGTTTATTAAATAGTAGAGACATACCATTCGTACAACGTGCCGGACTATTAAGAGTTCAAGACAGGCCAAATAGAATCATTTATGACGTAATGATATATTACGTCAGATTATAGATGGGTACTCCGGAAAGGTGAATTCATTTATTTTCCTTTATTTTCCCGATATTTCCTATATTTCCCGGTATTTCCTATATTTCCCGAGATTTCCTATATTTCCCGATATTTCCTATATTTTCCCGGTATTTCCTATATTTTCCCGGTATTTCCCATATTTTTCCAAATTTTCTCTTATATTTCCTCCTCTATTAGTGATTTGATTAACCCCTCTTGTGTTCACTTAACTCTTTGATGGTCAAGACCGCCAAAAACGGCCTATGTAGTGCTCTTGAATGTCCATATTTTCATCCAAGATAATATGATTTTTGAAAATTCGCCACTGGAATGACAGTGGTAAATTTTCAAAAATATTCTTCTCTCAGCCGGCAAATATACGTTAGCTAAGAAAAAAAAAGGATTTTCCTGACCAGTTTCACGGTCAAGCCGGCCAAAAAACGGCACCTATAGTGGTCTTGAGCAATGTCTATTTGCACGACAACAGAAAGTTATTGTTATAAATCTTATTATAAAATGTTTAATTTTCTTGAAAGATCATGACCATTAAAGAGTTAATTGATATGAGCAGAGTTTTGAGCGATTTGAGGCGCAGTTAACACAAGAAGGGTTAAATGATGTGTAAAATAGGTCTAAATATGCTTATGTGATCAAGCAGATTAGCGAGAACAGGGTAATCAGTAGCAATTAGAAGATTCGACAGTTTCCCGTCATTACCACTCACTTAATATGCCACATGACTAGCTAATTATGATTTTTTAACTATTTTCGAACGTAAAAATTGGTAATTTGATCTCATGATATTAAATGACCTATAAATGACCTTCAGATAACATCATTTTTCTGATTCGTAGTCATATGACAAATAGTTTTATATATAAAACAAAAAATTTACTTTAAAATCCTACTGGGCTCTATTTGGCTACGTTAGGCCCCTACACTAGATATGTTATCTTGGCGTCCTTGATTACGTAAAGAAGACGGTAACTTGGCGTTCTTATATTATTGAACGCTTACAAATACGATATCTTGACGTCTTTATCTTCGTAAAATCATAAAGAATGCGGTATCTAGGCATCAATATCGTTTTGTCCCTCCAAATTATCCTCACATAAGACAAGAACTCAATGTAGGGCCTACCTACGTATTGTAGCTATGTTCTTATGTAGGCCTCTGTCTATAGATCATGATACATCGTGTTTCTGTGTACAATAGTTATGTCAAGTATTTTCTTAATTTCTTTAGATCGAGTCGGAGACTTAAAGGACAGAGAGGCTGTGGACAGGTTACAGAATAAGCTAGTGGAGTGTTTACGGTACACGCTACATCGTAACCGCAAGAATCCTGATCGCTTTTTTGCGCGCGTAATTTCACAGATGACATCGTTGAGAACGCTTACGGCCTGGGATTACCGGTTTACACGCGTTATGTTAGTCAAATGGCCGCCACTACGTGGATCAACTTTGATGAAAGAAACGTATGATATCACTGGCAATTGATTTACTCCTGAAAGTAAATGCAATATTTTCTGCAACAGTGCAAAGATAACCAGCCCATACCGAATCATCCAAGTTATATGACGGGGTCTTCGCATTGTGTCCCAAATTTATAGAAGGATTACGCTAGAGGGATTTGATGTGTGTTCTCGTTTTAAATTCACATGTTCACAATATCTTTAAAACCAGGACCGAACTTAGGACTCGGGGGGGGGGTGTGTGAAATTCTTACATGCAGCCCTCGGAATTGCCGAGAAAGGCTAGGGTCCAGTTTCAACTGTAATGGTCATGAGGGCCCCTAAGGTCAAGATGGCTGTGGAATTTGGTGACATCAGTCTTATACGGTAGAGCTCAGAAATATTTCAAACACGATACTGCTGAATGTTTTAAACATAACTGCCTAAGGCAGCGATATCTTCCAATTCAATTATGTCCAAAATATTAACCCTTTAATGACTCAATTTCTTCGAAAAATTTAAATATTTACTTATTGAATGTCCATTTACAGGGCAAAAGAAGACTATTTTTGAAAGTTTACCACTGTAATGACTGGCTCGGTTACCGAGCCAGTCATTTCAGTGGTAAAATTTCAAAAATAGTATTTTCTTGACCTGCAAGTGGACATTACTCAAAACCACTACAGAGGCCGGATTTGGCCGGTTTCGTCACGAAAGGGTTAAACAGAACAAGGGTTTTATATCGTGATCAAGATGGTTTTCTTTTTGGATGCATGTTGACTGATTTATGATTTGTACTATAGTTATGCGTGCAGCTAGACATTATGCAGGGTGGGGGGGCGTAATAATATAGGACGAAAAGAATATTTCTATTATTTTTGGCGGCTCTGGAAATTTGGGGCCGTGTGCAAATGCACTTGTTACACTGCCCTAAAGCTACGTTTACCTAGCACGCGGAATGCGGAAAGCTGGTTGTGGAAATGGAACCCGGAATATACTTCAGATCGCTCTTTACTATTTTCCTTCAACCATTTACCTGCACGCGGTATGCGGATCGCGGAATGGCGGGATGCGGAAAAACCGATCACTTGGTGTAGCGATCTTTCCGGACGGAAAAGATTCCTGTGCGGAATAGAGCACATGTAACCTAGCAACGAAAGGGTACACCAAGTAATTAAAGCTGATGCGAATCGTCTTATAAGAACTAATTTGTAGGAAAAAATTGGGAAAACAGTAATATTATAATTACATGTTGTTAGATTAGGCAAAGGTATCATTTTGAATCTAGTCGTCAGTATCCGCCATTTTGGATCTACATTTCTCGCCGCCGTACACAAACATTTTGTAATGGTCTGAGTGGAAAGCTAGATATCAAGGTGTAAAAAAAATGTATTGTCGCTTTTGAAAGAAATTTGATAGAAATATCTCAATATCATCAAACATGGGGAAGGTAATCAACCTAACGGGCGCAATGTTTCTCGTAAAATAACCCAATGGTACACGCGATATTTTACCCGCATTCCGCATAGGCGCTTTCCGTTCCGCGTTCCGCATTCCACACCCCGGGTGACAGGTCAACGCTGCTTTTAGTCCAGGAGCTAAAGCTAGGTCAGAATCGTGACGTAGCACACCCAGTATTCGGAAGGTCTGACACTTGCTGTGGCTTGGGGGACATGTCCCACACATTTTAAGCCCTGTTGTACAACCAAATTGTGGTAGCACTAATTAGTTATCCTGATTTCTTTGCATAGGGGGTCTAGGCTTTGGCTGTATCCACAGTGCACAACGATATAAGCATGATCGTGTCATAACTCAAAGTAATATCGTATTAGATTCACCATATATGATATTTAGACGGATATCGACCTAACATATATCCAACATACATTTTGCATGCATATACCAAAGGCGAGGTTCTGGAAGCGCTGCTGCGATTACAATGGCAGTCTTTTTCCAAATGGGTTCAACAAAATGGACAACATGAAGACCACATTACTCCAACAGATTTGGAGAGTCTGGATGAGAAAATTAAGATGTGCCGAAGCAGCATTGACGACTTAGACGCACTGCAAGAAAATTTCAAAGAGGTGTGTATGTACGTGAATAAATTGCAACAGCTGTTCAAATCCTTTAAAGTTGACTCAAGCTCGAAATCACACCTGTTCGCATTTTGGAACTCATATATTCATATGGTAGACCTGCTGCTTGGATTCATAAGAGCTGAGAGAACTGGAGATTGGCAGGCACACCTATCTGCTACTGCTGCTATGGCGCCATATTTCTACAGCATGGACAGAACCAATTATGCAAGATGGCTGCCAAAATATCTTGCGGACATGAAGATGCTTCCAAGTACACATCCCCATGTACATGAACAATTCTTGAATGGAAATCATTCCGTAAGTCGCTCACACCATCCATTCAATCAAGTGTGGACAGATATGGCCTTAGAGCAATCGATTAATTTGGATTCCAAAAAGCGAGGTGGTATTATTGGAATAACACAAAAGCCAGGAGCTCTGGAGAGGTGGTTTTTAACTAGCAACGATAGGGCAGCCATAACAGCGGTCACAAAGCAAATGTGTGGGTTACAAGATAGTCACATGATTGGAGTACATAAGGAAATGGGGACTAATCGAATGAACAGGGATGAAACCGATGTGCAGAAGATACTTTCGATGTTCTCATCAGATATAATGACCAATCCCTTTAATATTGCGGAAAACGACGACAGCGAGTGTCTTCCGCTTGTAAACATTGCAACTGGCGTGGTATTGCCTAGTGAAATCGACAAGAGACTTGTTTCCGCCTGTGACATTGGTAAGGATATTATGGACAATTTTGTTCAGGAGCGGCTGGACACTAACACGAGAAGCTTTTGGGACACGTTGCCACACTTAAAACTTAAAACATTTGCCAGCCTAGCACAGAAGAAAACACTCAAAACAAATGATGAAAAAATTCACAATGTGAGATCTGACCGCGAACTATTTGGTCGATTAATTATTGCCGCAAGGTCCAGAGATGTTGATTTAAAACTAGTGATGACGTATGAACTGTCTGCTGTTCCACTATCATTGTCACATACAGATGGAACTCTAAGAAAGAATGTGAAAAGTGTTTTGTTAAGTGAACTAGAAAAGTAAGTAAATGTTGATGGACGGCTTCCACCTGTTGACAAGACAGGCGCAACAGCTTATGTAGTAGATGGCATGGCAATTGTGCAAATGGTTAAAACTGGAGGTACGTCTACATTTGGAGAATTGGCTGATAAATACTGGCACATCTTTACAGTTCCACTGAATCAAGAAGACTGCAACAGAGTAGATATAGTTTTTGACAGATATGATAGACTGGAATCTCTCAAAGCGGAAGTGCGGCTAAACCGTGGGTCATCAACAGCATTGGAAGTAAAGATTGCTGGAGAAAATACTCCCGTTCCAAAGCAATGGGCCAAGTACATCAGCAATCCAAGCAACAAAAGTAACCTGGTTGCATTTCTCAGCAAGCGGTGGCGTGATACTGGTCCAAATATGCTATCTGCCGACAATTGCGTCATTCTTGCTGGTGGCTTTAACGATGGAATGGATGTTGTTGTCATTTCAGCGAACAATTCGTCGTATTTGGAAGAACTTCGATCAGATCACGAGGAAGCAGATACGCGTATGATGTTGCACGCGCTACACGCTTCAAAAGACCACATGCGTGTTGTTATACAGTCTCCTGATACAGACGTGGCAGTACTTAGTATATATACGTATCGTTCGCTTCACTGTTATGAACTATGGTTCCGTACGGGCACAAAGGACAAATTGCGATACATACCAATACATACAGTTGCTCAAGTACTGGGCCCAGCTTTCTGTCTGTCTTTGCCTGGGTTTCATTCTCTTACAGGTTGTGATAGCACTAGTGCATTATGTGGAGTCGCTAAGAGAAAATCATTCAATCTCTTAAAGTCATCTGAATGTCATCAGCTTAGCTTAGCCCAACTCGGCGAACATGTTGACTTATCACCGAATACTGCAATTCTATGTGAGAAATTTGTCTGTGAGTTGTATACCACCAGGGATGTAGGAAAGACAGCTGATGAAACCCGTTATTGGCTCTTTTGTCAAAAGAGACAAAGAAATGAAAATCTTCCACCTACATCGAATAGTCTAAAGCATCACACCGAAAGGGCCAATTTTCAAGCTCTTGTTTGGAGACGTTCATTGCAAGCTGTTCAGAATCTTCCATCTCCAAATGGACATGGCTGGAGTATAGTGGATGGTCTACTCAAGCCTGTTCTAATGTCAAAGGATCCTGCTCCATTTGGATTAATTGAACTCACATCAGGTAGATGTCAAAAGTCTGCCTGCAAAAGAACAGATCTCTGTCAATGCAAGGCTAACAATCTACTCTGCACTGAAGCATGCCTTTGCATGGGAGGTGAAATGTGTGACAATGTTCAGCATACAATTGTCGAAGATGACTCTGACACGGATGAGTAACATTCTCTCATTTTCTCACGTGATAAATATGTCCTGCCAGCTTGTGTAGACATGCACTGCATGTCAGTTAAAAGTTTAATTATGAAAAATGTAGAAAACATGGGCATTGTTGTAGCTAAGGTATTGCTAGTCACAAGAAGACCTAAGTGCCCCAATATGTACAAAGCAACATACGGGTGTCTTAAACGAGGTTGATTATGTATAAATCTGCGATATACGATCACTCCTTTCCATTTTGGTTAAGATTGTATTGATATAACATGCGCTTAAGTTTGTGAAAAATTTACCATTGTGAAAATTGTCTGAAAACTACATTCAACACCTATTGTAAATGGGCTTCTCACGGGTTAGTGATACCACAATTTTCTTGTACAACACGGCTCAGAATATACCCAAGACATCGGTCTAGCATAATATAGAGACACACCTTCTGAATACTGGGTGTGCTACGAAACCATTCTTCTAGACCCCTTTTGAAAATTGTCTCCCGGACTATTTAGTGTGTCCTTGTTTAACGCGGTATAGCAAGTCAATTTTATTCTGCGTGTTGTGATCGATTTTTATACGTTAAACAATGAATTCACAGACTTCCATTTTAAGGTAATTATACAGGTACACTGTTCAATATTTTGACAACATAGTTAAGTCATTCTAAGTACGACTGTTATTTTCAGTCTTCTGCCTTCCCGTCCAGCCAGTAAGTGGTCCGTATGCCTTTACCCTGAAAACATACACCAATATAACAGTCATTAATCGCATATCTGAGGCGAGTACATAAATGAATACATAGAGAAAAAAATAAAAATAAATAAATAAAAGAATGAACGAACGAATGAATGAAAGATTGAAAGAACGAATGACTGATGGAAAGATGAATTGAACAAAGAGAATGAACGTACGCACAATGGGTTAGTGGGTGGGTGGTTGGGTAAGTGGATGGATGGGTGTTTGGGTGGGTGGGTGGGTGAATGGATGGATAGATGGATGGATGGATGGATGGATGGATGGATGGATTGGTGGATGGGTGTTTTGGTGGATGGGCGTTTGGGTGGGTGGGTGTGCTGGTTGGTGGGTGGGCGAATGGATGGATGGGTGGATAGATGGGTTGGTGGGTGTGTGGGTGTGTGCATGGGTGGGTGGATAGATGGGTAGGTGGGTGGATGGATGGGTGGGTAGGTGGGTGGATGGATGGATGGATGGGTGGGTGGATGGATGGAAGGCTAATAAATAAATAGTAGGTTTACGTAAAACAGAAATTACATTGTACAGATTAAGAAAAGATTTTATTTATATTCTTTTTGTGTTAAATTTCAATGTGTATACTTTGTTTAACATAAAATACTCAGTGTCCGACCACCACATCAGGAAGTGACGGTATTCAGCCAAACGGCAGAAATTATCAGGTGAAGTAATGGACCTTTTCAGTTTTAGCTATGCCCCGCCCATCTCTATCTAAGCTCAACTCATACTTCGCCGCGTTGGGATTGATCGATCCTGGAATTCACTAACTATCAATTTCCTGAAAACTATTAAGGTAAGCTGTTGAATGTTTTGTAGCAGCAACAGCGCCTAATCAAATTAGTTTCAAAATATTCAACAGAATATTTATTAAACAGTAAAGACATACAATTCGTACAACAACGCATAGTCCGTCTTTAAACACGCGTTCGTGACGTACTTATCGACGCCATTCATGACGTCATTTATTATGATGTCATTCTACACATCGCGTAGTTGATTATGACGCTATAGGATTGGTTGATAAAGTGGAAATATTGTTCGAGAATTAGATATACTTTTCACTTCCTCAAAGCTTATGCGTAATATTTAGGGATATTCGTGCTTAGGACATGACAGACCTCATCTTAATATGCTTACTCATTCGTTGACTGCCATGTACTTGTAGATATCCTGTTAAAACCTGGAAATGCGCTAGCTTTTTCAGCGAAGTTTTGTTTACAATCGCTCCGTTTTCTCTTTTTGTGTGTTGCGTTTGCATAATGCTACTCCAATGTTTTTCACGTACTAGCCATAGACTAAATTGATTCAAATAACACCAACGCGAAAACTATGCGCAATGTCGGATTACACGCGGATCCAGGCCATTTTCCGGAAGGGGGGGGGGGGAGAGAGGGAGGGGGGGGGGGTGCACGTGCCCCTAATTTAACTGAGGGATGTTGTTGTATGCACCACAGCTTCCAATCAAATTATTTTCAAAATATTCAACAAAATGTGTATTAAATTATAAACCCAACTAATCCACATTCAATTCGTACAGTTGACGGACTTTTACTATTTCGATGACCGGGTTATAATTGTCATAATTGTGATGTCAGCTACGTAGTGACGTCATTAATTCTGATGTCTGCTAGGATAAGAGGTGAATAATTATGAGAATGGTGCTGTCTTGCACGTTGCACTTCTCATACCTCTTACCTTGATCTCAAAGGTGCCGTGCACAGATATGATATAAGCATCTGAATTATCGCGCAATGCAATCACTGTCTCCTCACTGACATGTATACGAGATGCTGTGAACAAGTGCAAAATATCATCATCGTCAGCAGCAGCAGCAGAAGCGGTTATAGTAGTAGTAGTAGTAGTAGTAGTAGTAGTAGTAGTAGTAGTAGTAGTAGTAGTAGTAGTAGTAGTAGTAGTAGTAGTAGTAGTAGTAGTAGTAGTAGTAGCTGTTGACAAAATGAAAGTTTATCCACCAGCGCTGCATTACGATGGAGAAGAATTCAGATGCCATATGCGTTCCTACGATTGATATGGTATGTTAATACGTAGACACACCAAACTACCCAGAGCAATTGATACATGGAATAAGACCAATTATAAACCCTCTGATTGGAATAATGCATGGAAGCATTTACACTTGTCATTTATACCACATAGGGCACGTGATGTAGCATGGCGGCTCATTCATCGCAGACTTTTGGTTGACCATTTCTTACAGAAATGCCGAATTAGAAATGGTAATCTATGTCCTCTCTGTAAAAATGTGGAAGAGACATGTGTGCACCAGCTCATTAAATGGAAATTATTGAATTCCGGAAATTTGTTGAAACAATTGCAGTAAAATTTGATATCCATTCATTGAATCTAAAAGCTGAAATGGTTTTGTTTAGGGATCTTAAATCTATAAAGCGGCATCTAACCAGCCACAAGCATGATGTCTTAATCTGTCTTATCATGATAGGTATTTTGACAGTTTGTAAATACCGATGTGCGCAGGTGCTGAATCCTGACAGGTCAAAACACTTAATTTCCCTGACAGCGATTTTCCGTACCCTTCAAGGTGAGTTGCACAGTCACACAAATAAGTTAGTATACGTTGGTTTTACAAGGCGAAAAGTGACTGATATATATCCCAAGGCAGCTGCCTTGTTCTGGGGTAATTTTCGAAAGTCTATTTGCAAGTAAATTTAAAATGGCATAAAATATGTAAACATTCAATTTGAGCTTCTTTATGCTAACAGTGTTTGTACACATAGCCAAATACACAATAAGCGCGTTTGGGCCGGGTTAATTCTGGAAAATGTTCACGCGAGTAAAGTGATTTGTTAATTTTCAACTAACATTTGCAACACTACGCTGTATTACGTCGTCGCTAAACATAATACGAATATTCTAGTATTTACCTTTTTATAAATCATCTTGTGGGCTTAATTCATAATACGTATAGTCTTACGCTTAATCCGTGTGTTTATGTTATGACCTTTATTACACCGCTGTCAATATGTATTTATACAGTAGAGTCTGTAGAACAATGACAGGCGTGTGGTTTGGCGACAGCGTTGCTGCAAGCTGTTTCTGTCATCGACAGCAACAAGCTCGCGGCAACATTGATTCTCAAATATACATTGCTGTCAAACGAATACGTAGTTATTTTGAGAGACTAAAAATGCAGTGCTCTCATGGTCAAATAAGTGTCTGCTCTCTGAACGTGAGGACTTTAAAAGTTATGGTGTTGCGCTTAATGGTTGGAATTTTTGATGATATAATATATGACTTTATAAAAAGGAGTTTTATGGGAATGGTTTGTTAACCTTTTGAACCCTAGGTTCACATAATCTCAATTTCAAATAACGGTACAAGAAAGCTGTTGGGTATTTTGAAACAAATCCAACAGGAACATGTTCCTGCCATAAGCAGCAGCAGCTCTAAAATATTTTGTATGATGTCATTTCGTGTTGTAACGGTTAAGACATAGCCTAGCTGTATTCACTTTAATGATGTTAAAATTAAAAAATATATATACATTTGAGCTTCAAATCTTTATTGCTTATTTATAAATGTGACTGATGGGATAGTTGTTTTCTATTGAGTATTTTTATGTTTAATGTTCTTTTTAGTCAGTATATTTTTAGTACTATGGATTTGCACACGATCCTTTGATCGGGCTACCAAAAAAAGTGGTAGTATCATCATCATCATCATCATCATCATCATCCGCAGCAGCAGCAGCAGCAGCATCAGCAGCAGTAGCAGTAGCAGTAGTATTAGTAGTAGTAGTAGTAGTAGTAGTAGCAGTAGTAGTAGCAGCAGCAGCAGCAGCAGCAGCAGCAGCAGTAGTCGTGGTAGTAGCAGTAGTGGTTATAACGTGTGGAACATTAACTATTTTATCCCTGTTAATGGCGAGCATATTGACATCATTGATATGTCCACATTTCTGTAACGTGAGACACTCAGTAGGCCTACATGGACTAAATCATGTAGATGGCACCTATCCGGTTTTAGACAACATATTTATATCTGGCTGATTGAACATCAGTACCTCCTTGCGGGAATGGAATGCTATAATACAGCTTAGAAATAACGTAAAATGTTTCAAAAAGCAAAATGATATGTACTGTTTAATATTTTGAACATAACAGGACTGGAAGAAATTTCTGCTTACGGCACCAATGTCTTCCAATTCAATGGACTGTTCCATTTTTAGATATGCCCCGCCCATCTCTAGCTAAGCTCCACCCACACCTCGCTCGTGTTGGGATCGACCGATCTCCGAACACCCTGACTATCAATTTCCAGAGAACTATACAGGTAAGCTGTTGAAAATTTTTGAAACTAATTTGACTGGGTGCTGTTGCTGCCTACGACAGCAACAGCGCCAAGTCAAATTAGTTTCAAAATATTCAACAGCATGTTTATTAAATAGTAGAGCCATACAATTCCTACAACATGTCGGACTATTAAGAGTTAAAGACGGGCATAATATAATCATCTATGACGTGATGATTATGACGTCATCTTACACGTCGCTTAGCTGATTATGACGTCATATGACGTCATTACTCTGGAAATGTCCATTATGCTCAAAATATTCAACAAAACATTTCTCACATCGAGTTCAAAATTGCACTAACTAAACTGTTTCTATTTTTGGTTAGCAAACATGTTAACTTATTTATGAGCTGTACTGTATTTGTTTACCTGCTCCATGCGACTCCATGCGGGATGCCGTATTAACTGTGTCCCCAAACAAACAGTACCGAGGCATTGCCAGGCCCACAACACCTACATAAACAATACGGATAATGTCTTGCTTAAGATTTGATACAACAAGAATCCCCCAGGCCAACATATTAAAACCATGTCCTGGCATCGCGAGCGGGTTGAACGGTGGGTTGATGGGCGGATGGGAGGCAGGCAGGCTGGCGGATGGGTGGGCCAGAGGACGTGTGGGTGGACAGGCGGATGGGCAGGCGGACCAATGGATCTTTTCAGTTTTAGCTATGCCCACACGTCTCTAGATAAGCTCCACCTACACCTCACTCGTGTTGGGAACGATCGATCCCTGAACTACCTGACTGAATATCCAGAAAACTATACAGGTAAGCTGCTGAATATTTTGAAACTAAATTGACTGGGTGCTGTTGCTGCCTATGGCAACAACTGCGCCGAGTCAAATTAGTTTCAAAATATTAGACTTAATGTTTAATAAATAGTAAAGACATGCAATTCTTACAACGTGTCGGTTTATTAAGCGCTTAAGACGGATAATAGAGTCATTCATATTGTAATTGATTATGACGCCATCATACACGTCATTTAATTGATTAGGACGTCATATGACGTCATATGATGGATGGATACAGGGCTCGAAAATGAGAAGACTATTGTGCTGCCCCAAGGGCAAGTATGGCATTTAAATTAGGTTGCCCGACGGTATTTGCAAATTCTGTTGAAAATATGTATTGCTAGATAGACTACAGAATCCTTGTAAATCCCAACTCAGCCATTATGTTAACCCTTTATCCTTCATATCAGCAAAATACGGCTTCTGCAGTGGCGATAAATGTCCATTTCCCGTCCAAGCGAAGTCGAATTTTGACAATTTAGCACTGGAATGACTGGCTCAATAACCCAGCCATTCCTTCCAATGGTCTTCTCTTTTTTTCATTTTTTTAAATTTATTTAATTATTTATTTATCTTTCTTTTTCTTTCACAATCTTGTTACATAAATCAAAATTTAAAAAAAACCCCATAAATACTCAATAATTAAATAACAAATAATTAAAAGACAAAACTGTACATTTCCCCACACCCCATTTAAAACCCACCAATCCCCAATTTTCACAATCGACACAATCCCCATATACACAAAAATACAACTATGTATAATTCCCCAACCTGTTTCTTGGCCAAAAGCCATCCCAAAAGAGCCCCGTTTTAGCGTTAATTACAATTTCCCATCCCATATTTAATCCATCTATACACCCAGCCCACTCATAAACCCATACATAACAACACTGGCCAAAACAGCCATGTACACCGAGAAAGTACACCTGCAGGCCCAAAGAAGCCTATCTCCGGGATTCCACAACCGAAATGGCCAGCTAAATAACTGAGTCAGTCAGTCCGATGACAGACCTCTCCCCGCCCACAAGTAGACTACCAGCAAGAAAAATACACTTACCATCTCGAACCAAATTAATCAGAAAAGGCCATTGTCCTTTTTGAAATAATAAATAATTAAAACACTGTACTTACACAAATAATCAATGACATATAAAAAACGAAAGATGATATATTTAAGGGAGACCACTTAAGCAAACACAACACTTATATTAAGCATAATAGTCTCCCCTACAATTCATACTAAAAAAACTAAATATATACACCAAAATATCAATAAGCACGCACCCACGCACAGGCGCACGCACGCGCGCGCACTCATATAATTACCAATGGAACCTAAAACAGGGGCTGACGTCACAATTATGAAACTATGGATAACTCCGTCATGCATTTAAAAGGATTATTCAAGTGTATGAATTGTATATCTTTTGATTCTTTAACTATTTTAAAACAACAATCCGTCGTCCATTCTGATACTACTCTAAACGGACACTGGCGCCACCATAGGCAGCAACAGCACCCAATCAAAACCAGTCCCAAATGGCCAACGCATCGTCAGCATAGTCACATTTGTATGGAAATATATGCGAATCAAGGTTCATTCTATCCCAACTGGGAAAAAGATATGAACGGAGCATAGAAATAATAAAGATAAAAACAATAAATGGGCGAGACGTACCTAGCACACATACATGTAGCTGACAACGCAAAGTCCGAATCAGACACATATCCATACATAACTAACTTTAAATATCATGAAACAGAAACAATTATCCACTCGAGTTTATGACGTCATAATGATAATCCACCCGTCAATGACGAGATCACTAACAATATAATTTAAAATCCATCATCAAACAAAAATAATCTGTCAAGTGTATGAATTTATCATTCGATCATCAACTTGTTGAATATTTTGAAACTAATTTGACTGCTGCCATAGGTAACAACAAAACACAGTCAAAACAATCTCAAAATCATACCTGTATAGTTACTCTGACATTAAGAGAACGAAGAAATCAAAGGTTTAATCGACCCCAGCACGTGCAACGAGTGGGCGGAGCTTATCCAGAAGAGGGCAGGAGATATATTTAAAACCGACCCCTCCCTTCCAACTATATACGTCCAGACAAAAGCCGCCAAGTGATTCATAAATAATAGCTAAATGTTTCGCACGCACGTATCCACACACACATTCACACACGTACATACTCATGCACCCATATTACACACAGGCACGCTCGCAGGCACACAAGTACGCAAACACACAGGCACGCATATACACGCATGTAGGTACGCACGCAGGCAGGCACGCACGCAGGCACGCACGCACATACGTTCACACGCACTCACATACGCACGCACGCACATACGCACGCACGCACATCGGCTTCTCTTGGTCTGCAAATGGACGTTTTCCATGAGAAAATTGAAATTCTCTTCAACAAAGTTGAGTGTTAAAGGGTTAGGACTAAATAAAATAAATACATATACACGCCCTGAAAATAACACATTATCTAGGTTGTCTCACCCCCCCCCCCCCCCAGTGCAACCAGTGTATTAGAATTTGGTTTCCCTGCAACAAAAACTGTTTGCCCCGGACCGCAGGAACGTATAATATTCGTGGCCTGGGATAAACTGGAAAGTCCATTCTCCTTCGGTGCACTATTCTTATGTTGTTACTCACTAATTTAGCACCTGTAGAAACCGTTATTCATCTCTTTCTCTATCTTCTCAGCATTCTCTTACTCAATGTTCCACTCTGCTTCCTCCTCCCCCCCCCCCCCCCACCCCCCCACACACACACACCCAACCCCCGCCTCCCCTCCCTCCTCAGGAGAATAATTCTGGTAACCTGTTTGATCGGAAGATTGCAAATTGTACCGTTATCAATCTCACAGCAAGGGCTTGTGGCTGATCCGGAGGATTATAAAAGAAGATTCTGATGATGGGAGACACACATTCCGGCATCCAGGTTCAATGCTATCATGGTGTAACGTTTCAGAACAGTGGCTATGTGACACCATAATGACCATAGCCCGGAGATCATCCTGAATATTGGCATCAACTCAAACACAACAAACGATTCACTGAAACCACGTAAGGGTCGGAGCATGGGAGTTTTCTAATGCGGAGTTGTGCTTTGCTGAGAATAACTGTCAGATTATTAAAAGTATTGCCTCACGTGTGTTAATGAATCAGCAAAGTCAGACTGTCACATTTGCAAGGTCACTCTTGAATTTCTCATTCCAATTTTCACGTTTTCACTAGCTGATGATGCGGTACAGTTTGTTTGGCGACACTATTAACGCGGCATCGAGAATGGACGTAGGAACCAGCGAATTTTATCTATAACCGTTAGCTGACGGTACTTGGTGTAAACTGAATGTGGATCAAGGTAATAATTCCGTTAATATAAGCTTAAGGAGAAGTCAATATATCGGACGACTATGATTCCTCACCATCTCCGAAAGCACTCCTTGATCACAGCATTACTTTTGCACCAACTCCAAAACCAAAAATGGGACTAGATTTCCTCAGGATTGATTAAAGTTGATTATTTTAGCCATTCATTAAAAATAACCCATCATTTTCGAAATTCAAATGGAGAGTCAAAACTATCCACTGGAATATCAGGATACGATCCTCCAGGATAGTGTAGTTGATGAAAATAGTAAGGAAACTATAAAGTCGGTCGCTGATAAAGCGAGATTGTTGCCAGTTAAAAACAATAAGCAAAATATTTCATTTTTCGAATGACGACGGGCTCTCAACAATTTACGTACAAATCAGAATATTATTGTAAAACCATGTAATAAACGTTCCGCAATCAGTGTGCCTTGAGAAAACTAAACACGTAAAAGACAGTTAGCTAACCAACCCAAAGCATTACAGAAACCTTGATTTAATTTGGTTAATTCAATTGAAATACTTAATTCATTACAGACAGATAAATACATTGATAAGAAACAATGAAAGTGGCCGCTAGCTGACAGAGACTCCCAAATTAGAACATTTTATATTGTACCCAAAATCCATAGACTAATCAGTACCTTGTTAGATCCCTTAACACCTCTTGGAAGACCTAATACCATTACAGATTGTGGCGGCGAGTCCTATGGCATATCAGAATAAATAGATTATTATCTAAGGCCCATTGCTAATAGGCACGAAAGCGTTGTAAAAACCCCAGAATGCTTTTTTTTTTAATTTGTCCAAATTGTTCAGAAAGATATTTTAGTCATATTAGATAGATACTCTGTATACCAATATAGATATTGTTGCTGGAGTCAATGCTGTTAAGAATGCTTTTGGCAAACATTTGGCAGATCTAGACAGTCCTAATAGAAAGATTATACATTTAGTAGAGCTAGGTCTTAAAGAAAATGATTTCTTATACAAGAGGCCCAAGGGAGGGGTGTGGGGGTGGGGGGCCCTGTATCGCTCACCTGGAACATTGGAATTCAAGTAGAGCAGCCAGAAATCATCATACATTTCGCGACAACCGTTTATGTCCCTTAGACTCTAATCAGGTTTCCCAAATTTTGGCCTGATCTGGAGAAGAAGTTGTTTTCACGAGAACTAGATCATCCAAAATGGCCGCCAAACTATTTGGCCAATCAAGTTTTCTAACAACCTTGGTTCAGCTCTTTTGAATCGATCCCCCCCTCTCACCCACCCCCGCCTCCACCCCCGATCCAAGCAGTTTCGGAGAAGGTTTTTAAAGTTTCCTAAAATAGGCTAAAATCCAAGACTTCGTTTGAACAAACTTGGATCCCTATGCCCAGAGGATGTTTTCTGCCAAATATAATTGAAATCGGCCCAGTGGGTCTCGAGAAGACATTTAAAATTTCCCGTTGTTTTAGCATGGGAGTATTGGGCGGGAAAACAATCCAAGATGGTCGCCAAACCATTTATCCGACAGTTTCGAAAGTGGCAAATTTGAAATCAGGATACCCAAAAATAGATATATATAAAACTAATTTCGGCTTCAAAATCCACCAAATAAAAATCTAAAATTGCCGCCAAACATGCTACATTTTGATTGGTCCATGGCGGCTATGTTTTTTGACGTATCAACTTCTCTTGAACAACATTTAATGGCTCTTAATTTCTAATAATGTCTGCCAAATTTCGGCCTGATCCCTTTATTGGTTCGGGAGAAGTAGTCGTTTTTGCGAAAACAAGGTCATCCAAGATGGCCGCCAATCTATTTGGCCAATCAAATTTTCTTGAACAGCCTTGGTTCAGCTCTTGCCCTAAATGATATGTCATCAGTTTTGCATCGAACCTCCAAGTAATTTCGGAGAAGATTTTTAAAGAAATTTCCTAAAATCGACTAAAATCCAATATGGCCGCCTGCCAAATTGGCCGATCTGCTTCCTTTGAACAAACTCGGATCCGTATGCCCTAAGGATGCTTCTTGCCAAATATAATTGAAATCGGCCCAGTGGTTCTCGAAAAGACATTACAAATTTCCCATTGCTTTAGTATGGGAGTATTGGATGGGAAAACAATCCAAGATGGCCGCCAAACCGTTTATCCGACAGTTTCGAAAGTGGCAAATTTGAAATAAGCATACCCAAAAACATATATAAAACTAATTTCGGCTTCAAAATCCATCAAATAAAAAAATCCAAATGGCTGCCAAACACGCTACATTTTGATTGCTCCAGGGCAGCAATGTTTTTTATGCATCAACTGTTAATGGCCTTAGTCCCCAATCACATCTGCCAAATTTCGGCCCGATACCTTCAGTGGTTCTGGAGAAGTCATTTTTGGGGAAAATAGCTAATCCAAGATGGCCACAAAACTGTTTAGCCAATCAAGTTTTCTTGAATAACGTTGGCTTAGCTCTTGCCCCAAATTATATTTCATGAGTTTTAAATCGATCATCCAAGCAGTGTAAAAGAGGTTTTTAAAGACGTTTCCTAAACTCCAAGATAGCCGTCGGGCAAAGTGGACGATCGGCTTCGTTTGTACACACTTGAATCCCTATTTGATATTTGATAAGGATGCGTCCTGCTAAATATAATTGAAATCGACTGAGCGGTTCGTTTAAAGGAAAAGTTGATTGACGACGGAGGATGGACACACGACGGACAGTCGCCACGACATAAGCTCACTTGGCCCTTCAGGACAGGTGAGCTAATAATGTTAAAAACTTCAAATTTGTTGATGTGCGATGGGTAAACAATTTTCCACAAGTTTTGCCATGATTGATGTTGCCAAACAACCAAAACGACCTTTTTACCGAAGATACCTAGATGGCATCTTCATAATCTGACAGCATTCAGAAGAACACTTTTGGGAATCTTCGTATTTGAAATAATCAAGATTCAAACATTACGCTAAAAGCTACTATTGGCGGACCTTTTTTCATTCGCGATCTAGAGAGGTACTCAAATGTACTCCTCTGGGAAATTAGAATATAACGTGTTCTTTAAGCCACAGACACGCATCAGCTGATTCACAAAAATCATGTCATTCTCCATACACATTTTACCATTTAACCCTCGAATGTATTCAAGAAAGGTTCAATTTGTTTAAAAAAAATGTCCATTTGCAGACCAGGATATGATTATTTTTGAAAATTTACCACTGTAATGATTAGCTCGGTTATCGAGCCAGTTATTCCACGGGTAAATTATCAAAAATAGTTTTGCTCGTTGTCTACAAATGAGCATTTCTCAAGACCACCGCTAAAACCGCTGTTGCCTGATATGAGTAGTAAAGGGTTAATGGACTGATCAAATCCCAAATCATTAGATTCTTTCGAAGCTCTAGCAACAGGCAAAATCTGAATTATCCGTACTCTATTCTGTTTGATGCAGGAGACTCTTCATCCCGTCTTCATCGAAAAATTAAAGCAGATACCGAAAACGAGCTTGGAAATCTCAATTCACATAGCGATCTCGAGTTTGAACCTTCCCGAATTAAACACAAACCAATCACGTGTGATGGATCAGTTTTAGTGTGACGGAAACATAAGTCAAGCAAAGGACTATATAGTAGACGTGTTAAACGCCACATTTCTGATATCAACACATCAGTAGTGTAGCTTGCAGGGTAGCGTCGGACCGTTCCAGTGTCTGTCGTCGACTCGCCATGCCGCATGTGCACGACGTGTGATGACGTTGGTTAGCTCACGGTCTCGGGGTTATGGATCCCATGCGACACTGCCCTACAAAGACTGGCTCCTAAGGCCGGTGGAACTCAATCATTCCAGTGGGGTCGTGTGACCATCATCGCGAACATTAAACACAACAGTCTCATCCCATGAGTTGGTGTCACCGGTATGCCTGGCCATAGCAATTTTGAGGTCTATGGACTTACAAGATGTGTTGGTGACCTAACCTAAATAAGCCTATACAATTAGTTTACCTAGAACAGATCGTCAAGTTTGCTAGATACAATGAGCATACGAAAATACAAGACATAGAGACAGCCTGGTGAACTGTTAAACGTGGTACCACCGGAGGTACCACACACACTCGCAGGTCCGCAGAGGTACCCCTGTAAAGGCGGTTCCCGCATACAAGATCACTAATTAACTTAAAATTAAGTTATTATACCTCTAAGCTGAAAAGGAAAAAGGAAAATATCCTTTATTTGTGGCGAGAGGCTATGTGCCTCGCGCGGGCATTGCTTCTGATGCTGTATTTCTGGGTGCGAAGTAGTAGCCTCGCATGGGCCGCCATCACTGGATCCTTGTGAGAGGCAAGTGCCTCGCGCGGGCCTCCGTTACAGGAAAATGCTGCCACGGCTAAAAGCGGGGGGGGGGGGGGAGAGTATTGGCCAGAAAGTAAACTTAAGGGATGTAAAAGATCAATAATTAAAATATGTTTTCACAGCGCTTCCTACATTGGCAAGGATACTTAACTACTAGGTATCAAAAGATACACGGGAGGCGTGTGCAACACCACACCTTGACCATCACTGCTCGGAAACCGCCAAGTTTCCCATGGTCGGAGGGGGTGGGGAGAGTATTGGCCAGAAAGGAGCCACTCGTATATTCACTTAAGGTGCGATAAAGAAAAGACCGTCCTAGTGAAACTATAACTAAAATGTTGCGTGCTGTTTTACGTGAAGATGGGGCGAGCGATTCACGAGGGATTCCCACGTCACTGCCTTATGTAGGTCCAAGACACTGAATTAGTTGGTGCCGCTTGTATTTCTGCGGCCCTTCTGGTAAGCCTAACCACCCAGTTAAGTTTTTAAAGACAACAACTATGTTAGGCTGCAACTGGCGGGATTCCTACCTATCTTTGAACATGGCTGTCCGAGGGTGCAGATGCCCCGTCTCCCATGAGAAGCCTGGAAAGTATCTACCTCCGAGGACAGCGCGCGTACATGTTATCAGATAAGACATCCGAGCTTGGTGAAAATCCGGATGCCCGACTTCGTAACCACATAAAACGTTACAGGACAATGGCTACATTTTACATAAGCAAACTTAAGCAACTGAGTCATCGTTACGGTGGGGGTTGGAGAGTGGAATATCCATCGTGAATGTCCTTCCCGAGAGGGCGTGGCAGATCCCACCATCTTGCCCATACATTCTTACAGAATTGGGTGGAGATGCGCATCTCGCCCGTCACCAAATCTTATGGAGCTATCTTTTGACCTGATGTTAGGTTTATACACAAGTTGCCTAATATGCACTGCGATGCGGGAAAGATCACTTAAGGGATGTAAAAGATCAATAATTAAAATATGTTTTCACAGTGCTTCCTACATTGGCAAGGATAATTAACTACTAGGTATCAAAAGATACACGGGAGGCGTGTGTGACACCACAGCTTGGCCATCACTGCACGGAAACCTCCAATAGTTTCCCATGGTCGGATCAGTCCATGATGCGGATAGGGATATTCAAACAATTAAGAAGCCATAAGGCTTAGTGGAACATGAAGAGAGACAATAACTTTATAGATATGAGGCCAATTTTACACAACCTTGCCAGAGTGTGGGGCTAGATTACCGCAACAACCGGAAAAGAGGCGTACACTATGTGTCTCTTAATGAAGAAATTGTCTCTAATCATATTAACCCTATCCTATCGAGCTGAATAGTCAGGTTTAGTCGGTAGCATGCGAGGCTAAACAAGGCTATAGCATGGACAGCCACCTTAGTGAAACGTGTTGGTGGCCAGAGAAAATGATGCATATATAATGTTGCTGTATAGTATTTCCTAAATGCACTGCGGTTCTAAGCTTTCTACAAATAAACAAAACATATCAACAGATGGCTACTAGCCATATACTAAACTAAACAAATACAAGTAATAGCAATGTGAAATGATCAGAATAATAATAGTAATACAGGTTAATAGACCTATTACGGTGCGGTTAGAGAAAACACCTTACAATAAAATAAAAATAACTATGAACAGATAAAGAAATTATAACTAGCGTTCCTAAGACCATTACGGTGCCGGGACCATTTACAAAGATAGAATACAATCATTAAAGTTGTAATTAACGAATGAATTGAGAATGTTTCATAAAGTTACTTGAATCCTCGGTAGCCATTCTTAAAGACGGGCTATCGTGTTACTGAAATTGATACGCCGCCATTGGAGTGACGTGAGTTGACACGTTCTCTGGAAGCTGGAACGTTTCCGCATGTAGATTCCCGCAGACAGGATTCGCGCATGCTGATCCAGGATGGGAGCCGTGCGAACTCAGGACAGTAATCACAATATAAGAATGTCTAACAAAGGATTAGTAAGTTCTATGATAACAAACATTACTGCGTTGAGAAAGGTTCCGTTCAATAATGGTAGGATGAAAGTTAAGAACAACCCTTTCTCAAGTGTGTGTGTGGGGGGGGGGGGGTTGTTGAATACTGTTGCAGATACATAACTAAGCTAACGGTGCGGGTTACGTCAAGTAGCTCTTAAGACGTACTGGGCAAAGTGTACTTGCTGTGGTCAAAAAGTTAAAAGGAACTCACACGACCTGCAGTGTGGTGGTTGAATATCCACTTTTTGGCGTGGCTGGCAGATCCGGCGCGTCATCCACCAAAGGACTCGCTGCCTCTACATCTGTAGAATCATATATTGAGGCTGTAAAGTCCCCACCGCAATATTGTTCATTGTTGGTTCTTAATTAGATGTGAACAATATTATTCAAAAGTTCCAATACTGCCCCTGAACGAATGTCCGGGAGCTTATAAAATTTAGGCTGCGGTGGGTGGGAAACTGCTGCTGTACCACGGGAGAGAAATGGACTGAAACTGAGGTGAATGCTTAATAACTGAATTGTCGATGGGTACTGCAGGAAGATCCCAACTGTTCGGCCCCTGGCCGAGGATGCTCCTGATTTACTGAAATCGTCCCTTTTTATACTCGCTGAGACGTCAGGACTGGCTGGCTCAACCAATTAAATTTAGCTGAACCAACCAATCAGCAGGCTAGAAACCAGTGACGTGTACACGATTATCTAATTATTGCAATATAGATAGATGCGTACCATGACGTCAGGGGTCACGTGTACACAAATCACTTATTATCTAGACACGTATATATACGTATTTACGATGTTATTTCTATATTTCGAGTATATTTTGAAGGTGGAAAACGGCGATAACGCAGCCATTTCACAACCGATTTTAAAACGGTTTACATATTTAGAAAGCTCGTCGAATTCTGGTCTTGATTAATGCCAGATTCAACGAAAACAGCTAATTATTAAAAATTACAAAGCACCAGCTCAGTACACTAAAAGCGCTACTCGCTCTTGGTTGCGCTATACGCGCGCTGCTCACACAGCGACAGGCGCGCGCATGCGTGCCACGTGTTTTACTGAACTTTTTGACAACGAAATCTCTCTGATAGGCTTATACACGCTTATTACTCTACCCAGGGTGGGGGGGGGCGGGGCGTTGTAATAGGGACGAATCCAGGACAGGTCATTTTGCCAACGAAATCTCTCTCATAGGCTTATACACGCTTATTGCTCTACCCAGAGGGGCGTGCTTATAGGAACGAATTCCGGACGGGTGGCCCATACCAAGCTTGGCTGGGATGGCCGATACCCGACCGGTCAATCCGCGCTACACCAGCCCCTCCTTGTTTGACATCCTTGGCAAACGATCACTCAGTGCGGCTCCCCACACGGACGCACTAGGCAGGAATTATAGACTTCCCAGGTAGGCGCGTGGCCTGAGAGGAGTAGTGATGCAATAGTCGCGTGAATATTAGGCACAATGTTTATTTCTCCGGTGGTGGTGGTTACTGCGGGTGTCATGAAGCTGGTTCTCACTGCTGTGGTGGTGATGATCCTAACTGGCGTGGTGATGGCTGATGTGGCTGGTGAGGTGATGGTCGGCGTGGTGGTTGCTGTGGCGTAGGTGGCGAGGGTGGTGAGCTGTACTGCGGGTCGTGGTAGTGATGCCAGAGCTGCAACGGTTTGTGATGACAATTTCTGTACTTTCGCATACTTCAGAAGTCGACTTGCGGTGGCACGGGCTGTATGTCTTGGGTGTGTGCGATTTGCTTCTTTCTCACATACGGACGATCCGGTGTGGTACTCTTCCTGATGGCCGAATCGGCGTGACTGGTTGGTGAATGCTGTATTACGCGGGTGGGCGTGATGCTAATGGTAGGTGGCTCCGGTTGGCTCGATTCTTCGTCTATGGTCAGTTCGGGCGGAGATGGTGACTGCAGATAGCTGGGTATATCTATCTCCGTGGCCGTCGTGATGACTACTGCGATAGGCTGGCGGGTTGCCGATGTCATTACTGATGCGGGTGCGGGTGTTGTCGTGGTGCTGCTAGCGGATGGAGTGGTTTTCATGGGTGCTGCCGGGCTGGATTTGGCGGAGGAATTCTGCTTCTTACTCGTCTTGATGACAGGTGTTGACGTGGTGACTGGTTGTGGCATAGGGCTAGTTGTCACGACTGATGGCTGAAACTCATGTCAAGTTGCTGCTACTGTTGCCGGTGTGACTGCGCGGGGACGTTGGCTAACGGGATGTCTGCGAGTCGTGTTCTTTGTGTGGGCCATTTTCTCGTTTGGAAGTACTACACCAGTCTCCGTACGACGCGAGGAGAGGGGAGGGGTATGGAGAGGGTTTCTCCTACTAGCGCGTACTGTAGATGGTGGCGGTGCATTCCTTTCATCCGTATGATGAGTTCTCCTGTAACTGGATAAGAGGGTGTGTGCGGGAGAAATGTTAGCTGGTGTTGTTGATGTATGATGAGTTCTCCCGTAACTGGATAAGAGGGTGTGCGCGGGGGAAATGTTAGCTGGTGTTGTTAATGATAATGACCGTTGTAGGGAGATCCAGACTGCTGTATGAGGCTAATGTTATGCGTAGTGGGCGTATTCCAGTTTTCCACGCTGGTGAACGCCGAGTCTGTTGTTATTGCGGGAGGTCGGGATTGCAGGAGGGATTATTTCTTCCGCATTTGTGCGGATGGATTTGTTGCGGGAATTTTTGTCTCTAACAGTACTTAATTAAAACCATTAGGTGATGTTAAACGATGTTGTCGCTGGTGATGAATGACTCTGTTATTTTTAGTATAACTGAGTATGTGTGTGATGTTCGCGAAACGTTGAATGGGTGTATCCAGCCCTAAAGGCAAGTGTACTTTGTATGTAATTGACGTTCTGTCTGTGGTGTGATGTCCTGACTGCTCACGAGGAGGAGGGGGGAATTGGTGGGCCTATGGAGAGGGTGGCCCTTGGACAGGGGGGATGTGGTTATCTCCCGTTACACGACGGTGGTGCCTTGTTGTAGTTTTTAGGCACCGGGAAAATTCGAGCCGAGTGTCTGCTGAACAGGCTGCTTCCCTGCCCACTATGGGGGTATTGTTGGTTGATGCAGTGCGGGATGCCACCTCCTCTGTAGCAGCAGTCTCTCTCATATCTGAAGATTGACGGTCAACAGACGATGAGTGGAGTGTGAAATGGACTGGGATGGTGATGTCCGAACTTGGTGTATAGATAAGGGACGCCAGTTGGGTCTGGGGCGGTGATGACGCTATGGTCAGAGGTGCGGCTTGGGTGGAGATTGGTCCGGCGATTTGGGGGCGTGTTCGGGTACACCTTGTCGTACGGTTCTGCGGTTCTAGACACGCCAAGGCTTCATCCAGCCTCTTCACTTCCATGCTATTCATCACATGTTCCACCCCACAGGAAGCATGGCGTGGATCAGCCTCAGCTTCCGCTTGTGGTAACTCTATGATGGGGGTATAGCCTGAAGTTGGTGGAAATGGAAGAGGTCGGTGGAACAGCTTTTCCATCCAGCCGCTTAGACAGCACAAATGAGAAGTTCTTCAAATACGTCCCAGATCGAGTAGACCCGTGCTGAGGAGGGAGAGGGCGAGTACATATCTTGTCATCATCCCCAGCGTCAGCTGCTTGTTCACCGGTGTTCTGGCTTGGTAGAAGACTGGTTGAACTGGCATCGCAGTGCTCTGCACTAACCATGGGAATACTAGTTTCCGTAGAAATTTTTGTCTGGGTACCTGCATCACGGAAAATGCCCTGCTCGAGCTCTGGTACAGGGTCGTCACAGATACATTGTTTAAGTCGATCAAAGTGGGTGACTGAGGTCAGGCCATCCAAAGCACGGATATGGTAGTTCACGTCTGACGTCTTACCTACTACAATATAGGGGCCTTTCCACTGGTAACTCAGTTTACTTGGCACGTTTGCAGATCGCCGTGAATCATGTACCCATACCATCCATCCTGCTTCATAAGGATTTCCATGCACCCTCTAGTCGTGCCAAGTCTTTTGCCACTGGTGTGCAGTGGATAACGTGTCTCTTACTAACTCATGGGCTTGTTCTATCCGTTGCCACAAGAGTTTTACATAAAGAGAAGGTGAATTTTTCTCCCCTGGTATCCTAGGCATAGCCAGGTCCAGGGGTAAGGCTAATTCATGGCATAACATTAACAGAGCAGGGGTGTAACCCGGGCTGGAATATACTGAAGTGCGGTAAGCCATGAGTACATATGTAAGTCTTAAATCCCAATCTCTACAATCAAGGCGTGTGTCTTTAGTAAGCATCTCGGCGAGAGTTCGATTGAATCTCTCCACCATCCCGTCACTTCGGGGGTGATATGGAGTCGTCTTTGTTTTGATGAAATGAAACCATTTGCAGAGCTCTGATATGAGCCGGTTCTCAAAATTACTTTCTTCATCAGAGTGTAGTTCATAGGGCATACCGAAACGCCAGAATACATTACTTTCCAAGACCTCCGCTATGGTGGATACCTCTTGGTCTGGCAAAGCAAATACTTCTACACACTTTGTAAAATAATCTTGTAATACGAGGATGTACTTGTTTCCGTCATCCATCATATTCAAGGATCCGAGCACATCAATGGTCACTCGCTCCCACAGTTCACCAACATTCTTAATTTGTGAGGGTGTGATTTGGTGCTGGCCAACAGCGCGTCGTTGGCATGGGATGCATTTGACAGCCCATGCCTGTACACTATCGTGAATCCCGACCCAGTGGAATCTCTGTTTGATACGGGTAATGGTCCTTTCATTGGCCAGATGCCCGGTGTTATCATGTAGTTGTTGGAGTATAATAGTACGATAACTTTCCGGGATTACCAGATGGTTGTTAATGTAGAGAATGTTGTTGTTAAGATGACATTCTTCAAACCACTGGTAATAATATTTAGCCGTGGTAGATAATGGTGTTACCGATTCCTTGGGAGGCCGTACCCCCTCCTGGATCCACACGTATATATTTCGTGTTTGCGCATCTGTTGCATGCTCGTGTGCGATTTTTTCCGGATTCCACTCTGCGCACCGCAATTCAGGGAACTCCGGAGATGGCTGTGTAGATTGTGCCATGGTTTCAGCCTGTTCATGTTCTGCCTCCATTCCAACTCTACTGAGGGCGTCGGCATTCCCGTGCAGTTTGCCGGGATGGTGAACAACGTTAAGGTTATAGACCTGCAGGGATACCTGCCATCTTGTTACCTGGCCCTCCGGATTTTTAAGGTTTCTGAGCCAGGATAGTAAGGCATGGTCTGTACGGAGTGTAACTGGGCGACTGAACAGAAAGTGTTTATAGTACATGACGAAATGTTTTATTAAGAGTATGCAAACCATGACCCAATACATGCTCTGTTCCATCATCCATGACCTAAGATAGAACCTCACCAATGGCATAAGCTGATGCGTCAGTGTCAAAGATGAAATCGTGGTTTGGATTAGGATGGGCGAGAATCGGGGCGGTCGTCAAGAGTTCCTTGAACACCCTGAAGGAACCTTCACACTCACTCGTCCACTCGAATTGTCGATCTTTTTCGGTGATCTGATATAGAGAGGAAGCAATCTCACTGAAATGACGGATATATCGGCGATAGCATTGATAGAGCCCAAGGAAACTTCGCGTTTCTGTCACCGAAGAGGGCATTTGCCACTCTGCTACTGCCTTTGTTTTTGACGGCTGAGTAGCCACTCCATCACCGGATATGACGTAACTCAACACCCTGTCTGAAGAGATGACATTTCTTTGGTTTGAGCTTTAAATTGGCCGTGCGGAATCTTGATAGCATGGTGTCCAAATTAATTAGTGTTTGCTCAAATGTTGGGCCAAAGACTATTACATTGTCAATATAACACAGACAGATATCCCATTGCAGGGTGGTTAATACCTGCTCAATGAGGCGTTTGAATGTTTCTGGAGCATTGCACAAGCTGTAGGGCATCTTGCGGAATAGGAAAAGACCATCCCTACAAAGAAATGTGGTCTTTTCCATGTCAGCTTCATCCATGGCTACTTGCCTGTAACCGCTATCCAGGTCAAAGGTACAAAACCATTTGGCTTTGGACAGAGAATCCAAGGCCTCATTTACTCGCGGGAGCGGATATCCATCCTTAATGCTAAGATCATTAAGGTGGTGTTAGTCAATACAAAACCACAATGATCTGTCCTTCTTGCCTGCTAGTATGATGGGGCTGGCCCATGGAGATGCTGATGGTTGAATGATACCGGTCCGCAAATATGTTGTTTACTTGTTGGTGGGCTCAAGAGTTATGGGGTCTGCAATGCCATTGAACACTCAGAACGGTATGTGTTCTTTATTGGTGGTATCCATGATCATGCGCATTGTGAGGAGATCATGTAATCAGGGTCGGGTTCAAGCATGGCGATGTGGGTGTAGCTTCCTAACTGTGGTGCAGTGGCCCATAAGATTTGTTCTTATTCGTTCTTATTTGATTTGTTTGTTTCAACTGTGGCTGTACTTGATAAAATTACAGCACACGTGTCGTATAATGACGACTCCGGTCCAAGAGGAATCCGACGGCCGTGTATGTCGAGTTCTTGTTGTCTGCAGTGTATTACGGCTTCGCTAGCACTGAGGAAATCAGAGCCAAGAAGGGCATCATTTTGAATAGAGGCGATGACAACTCGCTGTATGAATTGCATCTCCTCTATTTGAATAACAAGATTAACTACACCAGCCACGGGAACATCAGCTCCCATGGCTGTCTGTAAATATATATTTGTAGGCTTAAGGGGTGGCTTCTTATGAGGTGGGATGCTCTCATATAAGCGCTTGTTAAAACAGTGATAGAAGCTCCAGTGTCCACGGTGGCACTGGTGGAAATACCACTAAACAGACAGGCACACTTATATATAACCTTCCGATGTGCTTGTGGAAGTGTCTCCAATGATATCATTTGTGACAACGGAGTCGGAGCGGAATCATTCTGTATATATTCGGTCTGTTTCCGGATAGCTTCTATTAGTGTTGTAGATGGCTGAGTGAGGAAAGGGCCAGTCCCTCGTCTCCGCTGCTGTGAGCGCTTTGGTGATGATAGAGCTGGTGGTAGCAATGGTGGTGGATTTGATGCAGTTTCTGTGTATGCGGAGTTAGTATAGACGGTGGTACGGATAGGATTTTTCTGATCACAGACGAGAGCTACTTGAGCGAGCCACTTCTTACAGTGCATCATGGGGTGCTTAGTAGATGCACAGAAGAACCAACGACGCCTTGGAATATGTTCATATTAGCGGTGGCAGTGTTGTTTGCGGATCCAGGGTGCGGAATTGATGGTGTCTCCCGTACTGTTGCTATCAGTAGATGCAGGAGATGATGCTGTGCAGTGCAGGAAGGTGTGTTGCATACCACAAAAGGACACCGTAAATCTAGTGTCTTGGTGGTGGGATGTGGTGCTTGCAAAACCGGTGTTTCAGCAGAGGTGCTACAACCTACCACTGCCGTTTTACATAGAAAAGAAGGTTTGTTAAAAGCGGACATTGCGGGATTACTTTGTCGGCAAGAGGGGGATGGCAGTGCTGCTGATGTGGGAGGCATCATAGTCACCGATATATATGAAGCCGTGCGTGATGGTGTATGTGAGAATGCTGATGTAGATTGCTGATAGTTGGCCACCGGACGTGGTTATACGGAGGCCACAGCTGAGCCAGGTTGTAAGAACGAGCACCGAGGTGGCTCTTCAATTGGTGCCCTTAGGAGTTTAGCGGCTGGTCTGGTTATGGTGTTTGGTGGCCAGCGGTGGGTCTTGTAGACGGATGTCAGTTAGGGCACCATTCCCTCCAATGTCCTGGCTGACCGCATCCATAACAGGTGTTCGGTGGTGGTGCAGGGTTGGTAGTGGATGCTGTTCTTGGGTGTGTAGTGGCGAGGTTGGTGCTAAGTGTTGTTACTAAATTAGTGAGCGCAGAGATTTGTTTGTTAATCTCATCTATCCTATCGTGCATGCTGCCGTGGTAATTGTTGTTGTGCTGGTTCCCATGCCTTTGGGCTCTATTGTGGCCTTGGCCACGCCCTCTTCCTCTAGGCGCATGATTATGATTAGATTCGTGTGGTGCTGGTAGTGGTGTGGATGGTTCTGTTGCTGATGATACTGTGGTTGTCGTGCGGTTGTAGGATGATGTGGCGATATGCGCACCATCTATCTCATTGATTGGATGAAGTTGGCGGCGGTTGTTTTTCTCCCGCTCCAGGAAATTCTCTATGCATACCGCAGTGGCTGTTAATTGAGCCATGCTTCCATGGTCGGCGAGAAAGAGTTTTTCCTTCAGAGCGGGTTCAGCGCTCAACACGTCAACGAATGTGTCAAGGTGCTAGTGTGTCACTCCCTCAATGTTGGTACTGGGATAGGCATGGGTGACCAGTCTCCGGATGTGACTAGCCAACTCCGGTAGGGTCTCTCCCATCGCTGATGATTCTTGAGATGGAGATGGCTGGTTTCCCCAAGAGCGGTGTCGCCGAACTGTTCCGACTATGCTCATTCCAGTTGTGTGTAGGTGGGGATGTAATCAGTCCCGAGTTCCGCGAGAACTTGAAGGGCTTTTCCGGAAAGCTTCGCAGCGAGATATTCACCCATTTGCTGATCATTCCAGTGGTTGGTTCTGCTGATTATCTCAAATTGTATTTTGCAGTTGGGGCCCAGTCACTCTCCCCGCTAAATTCAGGAGGGAGAATGACCAGGCCAGGACCATGGGAAGAACTGATGAACTTTTAAACGTGGGACCACCGGAGGTACCACACAGACTCGCAGGTCCACAGAGGTACCCCTGTAAAAGAGGTTCCCGCATACGAGATCACTAATTAACTTAATATAAGTTATTATACGTGTAAGCTGAAAAGGAAAAAGGAAAATATCCTTTATTTGTGGCGAGAGGCTATATGCCCCATGCGGGCATTACTTCTGCTGCTGTATTTCTGGGTGTGAAGTAGTATCCTCACATGGGCCGCCATCACTGGATCATTGAGAGAGGCAAGTGCCTCGCGGGGGCCTCCATTACAGGAAAATGCTGCCACCGCTTAAAGTGGGGAAAGAGTATTGGCCAGAAAGGGGCCACTCTTTTATATTCAACCAAAGTGCTGTAAAGAAAAGACCATCCTAGTGAAACTATAAATAAAATGTTGGATGCTGTTTTACGTGAAGAAGGGATGAGCGATTTCCGAGGGATTCCCACGTCACTGTCTTATGTAGGTCCAAGACACTGAATTAGTTGGTGCCACTTGTGTTTCTGCGGGCCTTCTGCTAAGCCTAATCTCTCAGTTAAGTTTTTAAAGACAAGAACTATGTTAGGCCGCAACTGGCGGGATTCCTACATATCTTTGAACATGGCTGTCCGAAGTTGCAGATGCCCCATCTCCTGTGAGAAGCCTGGAAAGTATCTACCTCCGAGGACAGCACGGGTACATGTTACTAGATAAGACATCCGCGCTTGGTGAAAATCCGGATGCTCGACTTCGTAACCACATAAAACGTTACAGGACAATGGCTACATTTTACATAAGCAAACTTAAGCAACTGAGTCATCGTTACGGTGGGGGTTGGAGAGACGAATATTCACTGTGAATGTTCTTCCCGAGAGGGTGTGGTAGATCCCAACATCTTGCCCAGACATTCTTACAGAATTCGGTGGAGATGCGCATCTCGCCCATCACCAAATCTTATGGAGCTAACTTTTGACCTGATGTTAGGTTTATACACTGCGGTGCGGGAGGATCTCGATGTAAAAGATCGATAAGTAAAATATGTTTTCGCAGTGCTTCCTACATTGGCAAGGATAATTAACTACTAGGTATCAAAAGATACACGGGAGGTGTGTGTGACACCACACCTTGGCCATCACTGCTCGGAAACCTCCAATAGTTTCCCAGGGTCGGATCAGTCCATGATGCGGATAGGAATATCCAAAACAATTAAGAAACCATAAGGCTTGGTGGAACATGAAGAGAGACAATGACTTTATAGATATAAGGCCAATTTTACACAACCTTGCCAGAGTGTGGGGGCTAGATTACCGCAACAACCGGAAAAGAGGCGTACACTATGTGTCTCCTAACGAAGAAATTGTCTCTAATCATATTAACCCTGTCCTATCGAGCTGAATAGTTAGGTTTAGTCGGTAGCATGCGAGGCTAAACAAGGCTATAGCACGGACAGCGACCTTGGTGAAACGCGTTGGTGACGGGAGAAAATGATGGGTATATAATGTTGCTGTATATTATTTCCTAAATGCACTGCGGTCCTGAGTTTTTAACAAATAAACAAAACATATCAACGGACGGCTACTAGCCATATACTAAACTAACCAAATACAAGTAATATCAATGTGAAATGATCAGAACAATAATAGTAATACAGGTTGATGGACCTATTACGGTGCGGTTAGTGAAAACACCTTACAGTGAAATAAAAATAACTATGAACAGATAAAGAAATTATAACTAGCGATCCTAAGACCGTTACGGTGCCTTTTAGTTATCGGGACCGTTTACCAAAATAGAATACAATCATTAAAGTTGTAATTAACGAATGAATTGAGAATGTTACATAAAGTTACTTGAATACTCGGTAGCCATTTTTAAGGACGGGCTATCGTGTTACTGAAATTGATACGTCACTTTTGGAGTGACGTGAGTTGACACGTTCTCTGGAAGCTGGATAGATTCCGCATGTAGATTCCCGCAGACAGGATTCCCGCATGCTGATCCAGGACGGGAGCGGTGCGCACTCAGGAAGGTAATCACAATATAAGAATGTCTAACGAACGGTTAGTAAGTTCTATAATAACATTACTGCGGTGACAAAAGCTCCGTTCAATAATGGTAGGATGAAAGTTAAGAACAACCCTTTATCACAAGGGTTGCTGAATACTGTTGCAAATATATAACTAAGCTTAATGGTGTGGGGTACATCAGGTAGCTCTTAAGACGTACTGGGCAAAGTTTACTTGCTGCGGTCAAAAGGGTAAAAGGAACACACACGACATGCACTGTGGTGGTTGAATATCCACTTTTTGGCGTGGCTGGCAGATCCGGTGAGTCATCCACCAAAGAACATCGCTGCCTCTACATCTGTAGAATCACATATTGAGGCCGTAGAGGCCCCACCGCAATATTGTTCCTTGTTGGTTCTTAATTAGATGTGAACAATATTATTCAAAAGTTCCAATACTGCCCCTGAACGAATGTCCGGGAGCTTATAAAATTTAGGTTGCGGTGGGTGGGAAACTGCTGCTGTGCCACAGGAGAGAAACGGACCGAAACATAGGTGAATGCTTAATACCTGTATTGTCAGAGGGTACTGCAGGCAGATCCCGACTGTTTAGCCCCTGGCCGAGGATGCTTCTGATTTACTGAAATCGTCCCTTTTTATACTCGCTGAAACGTCAGGACTGGCTGCCTCAACCAAACAAAATTACCTGAACCAACCAATCAGCGGGCTAGAAACCAGTGACGTGTACACGATTATCTAATTATTGCGATTTATATAGATGCGTACTATGACGTCGGGGGCACGTGTACGCAAATCACGTATTATCTAGATACGTTTATATACGTATTTACGACGTTATTTCTATATTTCGAGTATATTTTGAAGGGGAAAAACGGCGATAACGCAGCCATTTCTGAACCGATTTTAAAACAGTTCACATATTTAGAAAGCTCTTGATTAATACCAGAATCAACGAGATCAGTTAATAATTAAAAATTACAAAGCACCAGCTCGGTACATGCGCGCCACGCGTTTTAACGAACTTTTTGACAACGAAATCTCTCTCATAGGCTTATACACGCTTATTACTCTACCCAGGGTGGGGGCGGGGCGTTGTAATAGGAACGAATCCAGGACAGGTGCCCCGTACCCAGCATGGATGGGACGGCCGGTACCCGACCGGTCGATCCGCGCTACAGTAGATAGACCAGTTGTTCAACATGTTCAACTCCCTGACCATTCAGATGAGCATCATTTTGAAATTCTGACAATAGAGTAGATTTCCCTTGTGCATATCGATGAAGAAACACGTTTCTTTCGTAAACTCATGGATTAGAGCACACCAAACAAAAACACAATTCAGCTTAAATGCGTATTCAGGAATATCACAAAAGAACAGAAGTATCCCATTTTAGCTTATATACAGTCGACGTATTGATGAATTAGCAAAAATCATGAAAGATGAATATTTACAGTTGCAATCCAAATAAAAGGAACCGATCAAAGCACTGAGCAGTAATCGCTTGCAAAGGAAATCCAAGCATGCAAGATTTGCTAGCGACTAAGATCAGTGTTAGACCACATAGTTCCTGAAAACGACGAAAAGCGTTAGTCGCTGCAGTTAACCATTTAACACTTAAAAACCACAATTCAGATTAAATGCGGATTCAGGAATATCACAAAAGAACAAAATTATCCCATTTCAGCTTATATACAGTCGACGTATTGACGAATTAGCAAAAATCATGAAAGATGAATATTTACAGTTGCAATCCAAATAAAAGGAACCGATCAAAGCACTGAGCAGTAATCGCTTGCAAAGGAAATCCAAGCATGCAAGATTTGCTAGCGAGTAAGATCAGTGTTAGACCACATAGTTCCTGAAAACGACGAAAAGTGTTAGTCGCTGCAGTTAACTCTTTAACACTTAAATTTCTTCAAGAAAATTTTAATTTTCGCATAGAATATATCCATTTGCAGACCAAGAGAAGACTATTTTTGGAAATGTACTACTGGAATGACTGGCTCGGTTATCAATCCCAGTCCTCACCTGTTGAAACAACCTACTGATTAGTACACTTCACTCCAACCAATGACAAGGGTGTGTGTGTGTGTGAGTGCGTGCGTGCGTGCGTGGGTGCGAACGTGCGTGCGTGGGTGCGAACGTGCGTGCGTGTGTGCGTGTGTGTGTGGGAATCTAAGTAAATCCAAACTTGGTCTCACTGGGACAAATTTAGGTAAAGAAAATAAAGTGCCAATGCATTTTAAGCGTTAAGCCGGACTGTCGGCTAGATGTACAGACGGGTGGTTAGATAGATAGGTGGATGGGTGGGAGGGAGAGTGGATTGATTACTAGCTTAATACAGTATTATTAAGTATGTGAGTTCGGGTCGGGTCCGTCTTTCAGTATGTGAGGCCGGTATTGGCCCATCCTTTAGTATGTGGTTCCGGGTCCGGTTCCGGTTCCAGGTTTGCCTTCTGGTACGTTTTTAGGGCTCTGCTTAGGGTCCTTCTTTTACTATCACACCTATTTCGCTACTCTTCGCTTTAAAAATAAATTATAATTGTGGCGCAAACCTGCACAACACGGGCCGGTATGTATACCCATGCTCAACTCTAGCTTCCTGTCAGGCTGTTGACGTATGCTTAAGTCCATTAATGATGCCATAATATTCAGAGCCATATCCGCTATTTCTCTCACGTGACCTAGTTCATTGTGTGTTTGTAGACCGCTAACGACCATGTAAGCGTCTCCAATCGTCTCGACCTAAAAGTAAGCAGGTTACAGACAATGGTACAGAGCATCTTGACAACAATGTGTATGCAAACTCATGATGCTAAATCGCAATTAAGGGATCTGATTTGTCACTCACGTAACTGACGTGATAATAAAAATACGTCACTTGTTAGCTGACGTCACATTCAGATGCCGTAGGTCCGACAGAGAAGGTGGCAAGACCCGACAGTAACAGTAGAATTGCACGCATTCGGTGAATTTAAACTGTAATTAACATTTATGGGCAGACTACATGAACAGAGATACACAACTCGCTGAAAGTTTCAAATAGATTCATTCATAGCGTTTACAGTTAGCATCTTAAATAATGCAATAGATGACGGAGTTCCATACATAAATCATTTCTGTGTAATTTGAATTCAGGGATTTAGACAAACTCACCTTATTTTGATACTACCTGAGGGGAAATGAACGAAGTCCAATTTCATATCACTATTATCAACCTCGTCGAAAATTATCACATTGCACTCGCTAAATCTCGCGCAATGTGATAATTTTCGACGAGGTTGATAATATTGATATGCAATGGGACCTAGTTTGGGATTCTATTTACCATATAAACTGATATTTCGACTAATTTTCCAACAAAGTCGATCCAAGAAACCAGTTTAAACACATCATTTTGCGTTGTTCGTTTCGTCGCTGTGACACATCAGTTGCTTAGACCAATGCGCTACACAGAAATATGACTAAGAACCTCGTTATTTTGGACTTGAATTATTTTTAACCTAGCTTTTAAAATTTGCCTATCTGTTATGCAAATTTACAAACGTAGTTCATAACTGAGTATTATAGATGATACAAAATTTTAATCAATAATGTAACGTATCTTGTCTTGTTTATATTTTCGCCGTCGTCCTCGCTAGGAATAAAGTGGCGGTGTCGCGGTAAGATTATTACGCGTTATCAGGGGTCTTTAGAAAAGTCCATTTGCAGGCCAATAGAAGACTATTTTTGAAAATTCACTACTAGAATGACTGGCTCGATAATCTAGCCAGTTATTCAAGTAACAAATTTTCAAAAATAGTCTTCTCTTGGCCTGCAAATGGACATTCATAAGTAAATATTTGAATTTTTTGAACAAATTGAGTCATTAAATGACGATATCAAACAATGAAATTGTCTACAGTAGAGCAAGATCTTTCAAGTAAACGGCTATGTTAAGATAGCTTACCTTATAGACATCATACTGTTTTACAATCGTGTCTATCATTGCATAGAGACTGTTCAGAACCTCGATCACTTCCATTGTGGAACATTCGGCTGACATGCTCGCGAAATCAACAACATTGGAAAAATATATCGTTACGGCATCAAAGTATTCAGGTGCAATCGACTCGCCTTTCTTCAGTCGGTCCGCCACGGCTCTGAAAATCAGATTACTGCCTTTTAACACCTTGAACCCGGAAGGCCAAATACTAAAAATCATTTATAAAATATAAAATATTTGTCGAAAATCTTGAAGATAATCTGATTGGAACATGTTGCTGCCTATGGCTGCCTATGGCACAACATATTTCTGTCCAAATAGTTTCAGGTTTCCGTATCTGTTGAAATTCTGAGAATTCATGGTTCAAAGGATTACGAAAATATGACTGAGTGTGTAATATTTTGTCCTACCATTGCGTCCCGATTTGTCAGTTTAATAAATAGATTGTGAAACAAAGCCTCTCTTTAATGTTATCAGGGATGGATGCAGCTGAGGCGTATTGGTGTTGGTGGATATGTTTCTCCCCTTCCCTCAGCAGGGGTCCCGACCCTGCTTGCTCCGCCGTTTCGCATCCTAGTACAATCTATTATAAAATTTCAACTGATACTACCTCAGCAAATGCAAGCATCCTTTTTGGAGCGTATCTATGTTTAAGGAATTTTACGGAGGGTGGTGGTCTGGTAGAGACAGATGCCCGAACCGCCCACGCAACCCTACCGACGAAAGCATCCCGTATAATGGTACGATCTCCATATGGGAGACCAGTAGGTAAAGATATTCAGAGATTGTGCATACGAATGGTTATTGTAATCCAAGCAAAGGTCATTGATGTCTAGCATTTACCGAGAAAATGTTGGATACCATTTCTTTGCTTTAGACATTTGGAGAGAAATTAATCCCAGTTAGATGCAAATAGTTGAAAGATGTAAATTTGACCATTAAAC